>JAPXFY010000018.1:29013869-29028869 GCA_030674185.1 Monoplex corrugatus | reverse complement strand
GCATTCTGCATTGTTAACCATGCTAGTAAAGCAAAAAAATGTAACCCTTAGACTGCCGCACCCTATCCATCAGCTTCTTGCCACAGGAAACGGTGGATAGGGTCATCATCATCATCATCATCATCATCATTAGGTGCCTTGCCGTATGGCGTTGGCGATCATGGACTTCCATCTCTCTCTATCATTTGTTGCCTCAAGTACCTCTTCCACCCTCTTTGTCTTCAGCCACTCTGCAAGTCCGTCTAGTATCTTCTCCCTGGGTCTACCTGGTGCTCTCTTTCCCTCCAGCTTTCCCGTTGTGACCAGGTGCTCCAGTTCCCCTTTCCTCATAAAATGGCCTATAATGTTGCCTGTCTTTTCCTAATCTTCCTTATCAATGATCTTCTTGTGTCTGCCTCCATCAAGACTGCCTCGTTTGTTTTCTTTGCTTTCCATGGAACTCTCAACATTCTCCTTAAAAACCACATCTCGGCTGCCCCAATCTTGTTCTGGCTTTGCTTGTTGACTGTCCACGCCTCACAACCATATAACAGTATTGGTTCTATATAACATTCAAGAACTCTCTTCCTAATGTTAATTGATAGGCATTTGTTGGTAAGAATGTTTTTCATCTTCTTGAATGCTGTTTTGGCTTGGCCGATTCTGCCGGCTATTTCCGATGTGCATCTGCCATCTAGTGAAATGATCGTTCCCAGGTATTTAAACTTAGCAACCTGTGTCAAGGTTGTGCCGTTTGCTGTTATTTTGCATGAGGGGATTTCATGTTTTTTACTGATCACCATGACTTCAGTCTTCCAGCTGTTTAGTTCCAAGCCCTTACCTTTGCTTTCTATCTCTAGTACATTCACAAGGTTTTGTAGGTCCCTTTCATTTTTTGCAATTAGCACGGTGTCATCTGCGTATCTAATGTTGTTTATTATTTTTCCTCCAACCTTTAATCCAAGGTCTTCTTCTAGGTTTCTCATGATGTTTTCGCTGTAAAGTGAAAACAGATCTGGTAACAAAACACAACCTGACTCCTCTTTTGATGTTTTGGAAAGAGCTTATATCGTTTTCTATTCTCATTGCAGCTGTTTGTTCCCAATACATATTTCTGATTATTCGTAGATCTTTTCCATCAATATTGAGTCTTTCTAGTTGGTTGATTAATTCTTCATGTCTTACCCGATCGAAAGCCTTCATATAATCAACAAAGCATAAATATAAATCCTTATTCATCTCGATTGACCTCTCTGTGGTAGTTCTTAGGATGTATATGGCATTAATATTGCCTTTCCCTTCCACAAATCCACACTGTTCATTTGCTATTTCTCTTTTGATTCTATTCCTTGTCCTCATCATGATTATTCTTAATAGGATTTTTGTTACATGACTCATCAAACTGATTGTGCGATGGAGTTCACATTCTATAGCCCCTGTCTTCTTTGGAAGTGCAATGAAAATTGATTTTGACATATCTTTAGGGATTTTTCCAGTGTCGTAAATTTCATTTAGGAGGACTGTTATTTTTTCAATACCAAATTCCTCCAGGGCTTCAATCATCCCTGTAGTAATGTTGTCTGGTCCTTTGGCTTTTCCTGGTTTCATCTTTTTCGGTGCTGCTCTAACTTCATCTTTCATTATAGGTGGTCCTTCTAAGTTCTTTTTTTTTAATGTGTTCTTCGTTCCTGTAATGTACTCTACCCATCTGCCTAATATTTTGTCTTTTTCCATGATAAGCGTACCATTTTCGATTTTAAGCAACCAGTTGATGTGCATATATTTTTCCTGTGGACAATTTCTTCAATTCGTCTATACATACCCTGAGGATCCGTTTTGTGTCGGTCTTCTATTTCTTTGCATTTTGTTTTCAGCCAAGTTTCCTTAGCTTCATTGCACCTATTCCTGATTTCTGTGTTTATCTTTCAGCCTATCTCCTCGTTTCTCTTTGCCTTCCTCCTTTCCTCCATCAAGCCAAAATTTCATTAGCCATCCAGCTCTTTTTTGCTTTTCTATCTGCCTTAGGGATTTCTTCACAAGCTTCATTTATCGAATTTCTCAACTTTGTCCATTTTTCCTCACTGTCACTAACGTCTTCCAGAGCACTGAATTTGTTTTGAACATGTACATAAAAATTTTGACGTATCACTTCATCTGTCTTTAGGAGTCCAAGATTTAGTTTGATGTTGTTTTTGGTCTGTTTCCTTTTCCTTAATTTCAGCCTAAATCTTCCCACTACAGGACTGTGGTCACTGTTGCAGTCTGCGCCTGGTAGTGTTTTTGCTGACAGTAAAGAATTTCTAAATCTTTTATTAATCAGGATATAGGCAATCTGATTTTTGATATTATCTCCAGGACTCATCCAAGTCCATTTTCGTGTATTAGGCTGCTCAAACCAGGTGTTTCCTACTATGAACTCATTCATCTGTACCCATTCTACAAGTTTCTCACCCCTTCCATTTTGTGTACCAAGGCCATGAGGTCCAACTATATCTTCTACCCTATCCTGTCCCACTTTAGCATTAAAATCTCCCATTATTACTGTAAGTTCTTGTGATTTACATTGGGCCTTGGCCATCTGACTTTTCGCTTTCCACGCACTAAGCTCAATACCTACGGTCCACGAGCCTTCTCTGTTTCTGGTCCGCTCTCCTGGGACAAACTTCCTCTCTCAGTCCGTCAGCAACCTACTTTTGTCTCCTTCAAGTCCGCTCTCAAAACTCACCTTTTCTCCTCTGCATAAAATCCTGACCTCACTCAATCCCCTCTGCAGCCTGTCTCCACTCGGAGGGGAATCACATTGCAATATATAATTGTATATAATATGCTCTCTATAATTTTCCATTGTTTTTATTCTTTCTCCCCATTTATAGCCGTGTGTGTGTGTGTGTGTGTGTGTGTGTGTGTGTGTGTGTGTGTGTGTTGTGTGTGTGTGTGTGTGTGTGTGTGTGTGTGTGTGTGTGTGTGTGTGCGTGGGTGCGTGTGTGTGCGTGTGTGCGTGCATGTGTGTGCGTGCGTGCGTGTGTGTGTGTTTCAGCGCTTAGATTTGATTTTATCAAGATTTTGCGCTATATAAATATTGTAATTATTTTTATTATATTTTTATCTCTAATACTTCATAGAAGTTGTCGATGTCTTCCTGAGTACTTGGCGAAAGAAATTATGTAATGTTTTAAATTTCGTTTTGTTTTTTGTTGCAGAACAACCACGGACGTCGCCAAGTAGTTGTAAAGATTGTGAAGACACTACTCACTTGTAAGTTTCTTCTCTCTCTCTCTCTCTCTCTCTCTCTCTCTCTCTCTCTCTCTCTCTCTCTCTCTCTCTTCTCTTCTTCTCTTCTCGTGTCTATCTGTCTGTTTGTCTGGCTGGCTGGCTCTCTCTATCTCTCTCTGTGTCTCTCTCTCTCTCTCTCTGTCTCTCTCTCTGTCTCTGTGCCTCTCTCTCTCTCTCTCTGTCTGTCTGTCTCTGTCTGTCTGTCTCTCTGTGTCTTGTATCTCTTTGTCTCTGTCTCTGTTTCTCTCTGTCTCTGTCTGTCTCTCTCTTTCTCTCTTTCTCTCTGTCTCTCTCTTTATCTTTCTGTCCCTGTCGTTGTATCTCTATCTCTCTGTCTGTCTGTCTCTGTGTCTTGTATCTCTGTCTCTCTGTCTCTGTCTCTGTGTCTGTCTCTGTCTCTCTCTGTCTCTCTCTGTCTTCTCTCTCTCTCTCTCTCTCTCTCATTCTCTCTCTGTGTGACTAAATCAACTCAGTGTAAATAGACGTAACCAATATGAAAATACCATAAATAAAAACTGTCCATCCTGTCCAGATAGCCTCGAAAATGAATTTCACTATTTTTCCATTTGCCCTGTGTAAGTACTGCACAAGTTTGGAGTGCAGTTGCGCCGATTAGTTTTTGCCCGATATCAAATTTCCAGGACCAGACAACACTGCTACAGAGATGATTGAAGCCCTGGAGGAATTTGGCATAGAAAAATTAACAGTTCTCCTAAATGAAATTTATGACACTGGAAAAATCCCCAAAGATATGTCAAAATCAATTTTCATTGCACTTCCAAAGAAGACAGGGGCTATAGAATGCGCACTCCATCGCACAATCAGTTTGATGAGTCATGTAACAAAAATCCTGTTAAGAATAATCATGATGAGGACAAGGAATAGAATCAAAAGAGAAATAGCAGAAGAACAGTGTGGATTTGTGGAGGGGAAAGGAACTATTAATTCCATATACATCCTAAGAACTATCATACAGAGGTCAATTGAGATGAATAAGGATTTGTATTTTTGCTTTGTTGACTATACCAAGGCTTTCGATCGGGTACGACATGATGAATTGATTAACCAACTGGAGAGACTCAATGTCGATGGAAAAGATCTACGAATAATCAGGAATACGTACTGGGAACAAACAGCTGCAATGAGAATAGAAAACAATATAAGCTCTTTTCAAAACATCAAAAGAGGAGTCGGACAGGGTTGTGTTTTGTCACCAGATCTGTTTTCACTATATAGCGAAAACATCACGAGAAACCTAGAAGAAGACCCTGGATTAAAGGTTGGAGGGAAAATGATAAACAACATTCGGTAGGCAGATGACACTGTGCTAATTGCAGACAATGAAAGGGACCTACAAAACCTTGTGAATATACTAGAAACAGAAAGCAAAGGTAAGGGGTTGGAACTAAAAAACATGAAATCCCCTCATGCAAAATAACAGCAAATGGCACAACCTTGACACAGGTTAATAAGTTCAAATACCTGGGAACGGTCATTTTATCAGACGGCAGATGCACATCGGAATGCTGGCAGAATCGGCAAGCCAAAACAGCATTCAAGAAGATGACAAGCATTCTTACCAACAAATGCCTATCAATTAACATTAGGAAGAGAGTCCTTGAATGTTAAATAGACCAATACTGTTGTACGGATGCGAGGCGTGGACAGTCAGCAAGCAAAGCCAGAGCAGGATCGAGGCAGCCGATATGTGGTTTCTCAGAAGAATGTTGAGAGTTCCATGGACAGCAAAGAAAACAAACGAGACAGTCTTGATGGAGGCAGACACAAATAGATCACTCATAAGGAAGATTAGGAAAAGACAAGCAACATTTATAGGCCATTTTATGAGGAGGGGGAATTTGGAGCACCTGGTCACAACGGGAAAGCTGGAGGGAAAGAGAGCACCAGGTAGACCCAGGGAGAGAATGCTGGACGGACTTGCAGAGTGGCTGGGGATGAGGAACGTGGGGGAGATGCTGGGGGCAACGAGAGATAGAGATGGTTGGAAGTCCATGGTCGCCAACGCCATGCGGCAGGGCACCTGATGATGATGATGATGATCAAATTTCATCATCGTGGCCCATAGTGTCTCTTGCCAGACTGGTGAACGCTTTCTTGAAGTTTCGACAGTTTCAGTTTCAGTTTCGCAGAATGACGTCTCCGCGTCGGAACGAATTCCATATACACTAACATCACAGGTGCCATGTGTATGATGATCATGGCACAAGCCTTAAGCCTGCACATAAACCCATGAGCTGACCAGGTCCTGAGGCCCTACCTAGACTATGTTTTACCTAGTCCATATTTTAAGCTGGTATTTTATCAGCGTACTACTGGAATAATCTTGGTTACATGTAAATGACATATGTATGTGTACCTTACCTTCAAAAAAGGAGCATATGTGTGAAGTAAATAAATAAATAACAACACAACTACCTATCTTGTATAAACTCGTCTCACATAACAGAACACACAATCCTAGTCAATGCCCAAATGCTCAGCTGTCTATCAACTAGGTGCAGACAACATTTTCTTAAACATAGATAGTTAAGTAAGTAAGTAAGTAAGTAAGTAGGTAAGTAAGTGAGTAAGTGAGTAAGTAAGTAAGTAAGTAAGTGTGTGAAGACGAGGTAGTTTGTGAAGTAAGTGTGTCTTCACAAGTGGTATTTTTGTGAAGTAAGTGTGTGAAGTAAGCGCGTGAAGTAAGTGTGTGAAGACGTGGTAGTGTGTGAATTAAATGTGTGAAGACGTGGTAGTGTGTGAATTAAATGTGTGAAGACGTGGTAGTGTGTGAAGTAAATGTGTGAAGACGTGGTAGTGTGTGAAGTAAGTGTGTGAAGACGTGGTAGTGTGTGAAATAAGTGTGTGAAGATGTGGTAGTTTCTGAATAAGTGTGTGAAGACGTGGTAATGTGCGAAGTAAGTGTGTGAAGACGTGGTAGTTTGTGAAGTAAGTGTGTGAAGACGTGGTAGTGTGTGAAGTAAGTGTGTGAAGACGTGGTAATGCGTGAAGTAAGTGTGTTAAGACGTGGTAATGTGTGAAGTAAGTGTGTGAAGACATGGTAATGTGTGAAGTAAGTGTGTAAAGACGTGGTAGTGTGTGAAGTAAGTGTGTGAAGACGTGGTAGTGTGTGAAGTAAGTGGGTAAGACGTGGTAGTGTGTGAAGTAAGTGTGTGAAGACGTAGTAGTGTGTGAAGTTAGTGTATGAAGACGTGGTAGTGTGTGAAGTTAGTGTGTAAAGACGTGGTAGTGTGTGAAGTAAGTGTGTGAAAACGTGGTATTGTGTGAAGGAAGTGTGTGAAGGCGTGGTAGTGTGTGAAGTTAGTGTGTAAAGACGTGGTAGTGTGTGAAGTAAGTGTGTGAAAACGTGGCAATGTGTGAAGTAAATGTGTGAAGACGTGGTAGTGTGTGAAGTAAGTGTGTGAAGACGTGGTAGTTTGTGAAATAAGTGTGTGAAGACGTGGTAGTGTGTGAAGTAAGCGTGTGAAGACGTGGTAATGTGTGATGTGAAGTAAGTGTGTGAAGACGTGGTAGTGTGTGAAGTAAGTGTGTGAAGACGTGGTAGTTTGTGAAGTAAGTGTGTGAAGACGTGGTAGTGTGCGAAGTCAGTGTGTAAAGACGTGGTAGTGTGTGAAGTAAGTGTGTGAAGACGTGGTAGCGTGTGAAATAAGTGTATGAAGACGTGGTAGTGTGTGAAGTAAGTGTGTGTAGACATGGTAGTGTGTGAAGTAAGTGTGTGAAGACGTGGTAGTTTATGAAGTAAGTGTGTGAAGACGTGGTAGTGTGTGAAGTAAGCGTGTGAAGACGTGGTAATGTGTGATGTGAAGTAAGTGTATGAAGACGTGGTAGCGTGTAAAGTAAGTGTGTGAAGACGTGGTAGTTTGTGAAGTGTGTGAAGATAAGTGTGTGACGTAAGTTGTGAAGACATGGTAGTGTGTGAAGAAAGTGTGTAAAGTAAGTGTGTGAAGACGTGGTAGTTTGTGAAGTAAATGTGTGAAGTAAGTGTGTGAAGACATGATAGTGTGTGAAGTAAGCGTGTAAAGACGTGATAATGTGTGAAATAAGTGTATGAAGATGTGGTAGTTTCTGAAGTAAGTGTGTGAATACGTGGTAGTTTGTGAAGTAAGTGTATGAAGACGTGGTAGTGTGTGAAGTAAGTGTGTGAAGACGTGGTAGTGTGTGAAGAAAGTGTGTGAAGTAAATGTGTAAAGACGTGGTAGTGTGTGAAGTAAGTGTGTGAAGACGTGGTAGTATGTGAAGTAAGTGTGTGAAGACGAGGTAGTTTGTAAAGTAAGTGTGTGAAGAAAGTGTGTGAAGACATGGTAGTGTGTGAAGTAAGTGTGTGAAGTAAGTGTGTGAAGACGTGGTAGTTTGTGAATTAAGTGTGTAAAGACGCGGTAGTTTGTGAAGTAAGTGTGTGAAGACGTGGTAGTATGTGAAGTAAGTGTGTGAAGACGTGGTATTGTGTGAAGTAAGTGTGTGAAATAAGTGTGTGAAGACACGGTAGTTTGTGTGTTAGTGTTGAAGTTTAAAGTAAGTGTGTGAAGACGTGGTAGTTTGTGAAGTGTGTGCAGTAAGTATGTGAAGTAAATGTGTGAAGACGTGGTAGTATGTGAAGTAAATGTGTGAAGACGTGGTAGTATGTGAAGTAAGTGTGTGAAGTAAGTGTGTGAAGACGTGGTAGTTTGCAAAGTAAATGTGTGAAGACGTGGTAGTTTGTGAAGTAAGTGTGTGAAGACGTGGTAGTGTGTGAAGTAAGTGTGTGAAGACGTGGTAGTGTATGAAGTAAGTGTGTGAAAACGTGGTAGTGTGTGAAGTATGTGTGAAGACGTGGTAATGTGTGAAGTAAGTGTGTGAAGTAAGTGTGTTAATACGTGGTAGTGTGTGGAGTAAGTGTGGGAAGTAAGTGTGAGAAGACGTGGTTGTTTGTGAAGTAAGTGTGTGAAGTAAGTGAGTGAAGACGTGGTAGTTTGTGAAGTGAGTGTGTGAAGTAAGTGTGTGAAGACGTGGTAGTGTGTGAAGTAAGTGTGTGAAGTAAGTGTGTGAAGACGTGGTTGTTTGTGAAGTAAGTGTGTGAAGACGTGGTAGTGTATGAATTAAGTGTGCGAAAACGTGGTAGAACTCCGTTCGGTGTTAGAGAGTTTTTAGCAAAATATATTGTATTGCTGCTGGTTTCTGAAAGCTATGATGTTCTGATTTGTCAGCTGTATGTGAGATTGGAATGAGACTCGTGTATGTTAGAAGCAAACAAAACTTTGGTTTTGTTGGGGGTTTTTTGTTTGTTTGTTTTGGTTTATTTTATTGTTGTTGTTATTGTTGTTGTTTTTTCTGTTGTTGTTTTTTAATGATTTTGTATGGAGACTGTACACTGGCTTGATCACCTTGCCTTTTTTTCCTTTGTTCTTGTAAACAATTCTTGGCAGGTTATGGATTGGAAACTCTTAAAAAATATCTGTATATCATGAAAGTTTTCGTCTATTTTCTGTTGATTCTTTATGTTTTTATATCATCTTTAAACATGGCATGTTACAAAATTAAATCCGTTATAACTGTCTAAACTTATTTCTTATTCATTTATAGCAGAATACAAAGACACAAGCTATTAGCAAAACAAAGTCAACTTAATAAAAGGCTTTAAATTCAACAAGTATTTACAAACATCTACATATTAGTTAAAGGATCTACAGATGTGCATGAAATGTCATGTGTACCATAAGCATACAGCATATAAAAATATCCATTGTTGTAGCATTGACAAAACATTTCTAGTGTATGTCGTAAATAAATAAGTGATAATATCAAGTTTCATCTGTAACAAATGATAGACACAGCAGCCATTTTTTTAAAGTATGCAAGTTCCACGTCACTTTTGCCTTGTATGCTTTTAAGTGATATTTTACAGTAATGACTGTATCTAGTAAGCGAAGTGTTATTTGGGAAAGTTTTATCGAGTTTGCATTTATAAACGTACACGTTTCTAGGAGGATTTTAAATTGAACATTGAATCTGTGGGTGTGTTTTCATCAGAACCAAATAAGATTCCGTTTTCAGTCAATTTGATGTTTGCACTCCAAAACAAGTGTGACTGCCCGCATTCAAACAAACAGGAACCAGAAAAAAAATACGAAAAAAGAATCAGAACGTATATTACTACAACCAGACAAGACAAGCGCAAATTTTCAGCCAACTGGCCTTTGTCAAGCGTAGACGTAAGATCACAAACGAACAAACACTGGACGAAGCACCAAGGAAATTTCAGTCTTTTTCTCCCAATTTTTGTATTTGGTGTTGATTTTTTTGTGATCTTTTCATGTTTCTTTTTTCTGGTTCCTGTTTGCACTGTTGACACATTTTGACTTCAACGGTTCTGATTCTTTCCCAAAATGTTTGACATGAAAACATTTAGAAATAATAATACTGTCCTTTCTTTCCATAGAGGAGTTACTGAAACTTTTTTTTTTATAAGAATCCTTTTTTTTTTGCAACGAATAGTTCTTAGAGTTCTGTGTACAACATGTATTTGAAACCATTTTATTCTAATTTCTTGATTTTTCCCCCAATTATCTATCCATTTAGTTTCTGTGTACAACATGTCTTTGAAAACATTTTATTTGAGTTTCTTGTAATTTTTCCCAGTGTGGCTACCAATTAGCTTGTGTACAGCATGTAGTTGAAACCATTTTCTTTTAGTTTCTTGTATTTTTCTCAGTGTATCTACCGATTTTGCACGCAAACTTGGAAGTTCATTATCCGTTGATAGATTCCATGATAGTCTTTGTTATCCCAGATACAGTTTGTACGCCATCATTTTGTATTTTTACCCAGTGAATCTACCCATTTAGCACATAGATTTGGAAGTGCATGATCCGTTGTTATATTCCATGATACTCTTTGTTGTTCCAGATACAGTTTGTACACCATCATCTCCATCAGCTTGGGCGTCTGCATCCCCATCGTCACCGTCATTATCGCCGTCGCCGTCTACAAGCGCTGTTGCCGCAAGAAACCCAGGAGACGTGTGGCCTTCTCCCCATACCATCAGCGCCCCATTGACCGGATGTCCGTTGCCATGCCCCTGGCGGGGCCGGATCCACAAGTCTCCTTTCCGGTTCCGGTGGCTTATGATGGCTACCCTGGCGGCAACATGATGTCTGCTTCTACTTTGACCCAGCCCTGGGTTGGCTACCAGAATGGTGCCTCAGGGGTGTCAATGCATATGTAGTTTGACTGATGCCACATGTATAGATAGTCAATTTGTATGTTCATATATCTAGATAGTACCACTACCACTAGGTCCCAGCTTTAGACATGTTACTATTTACATCTCTGGTTGCACGGATCCAGAATGGCCTTAACCCTTTGACTCCGGCACTCTGTCCACCAGCTTCCTGCATTGTCAACCATGCTAGCAAAGCAAACACTTAACCCTTTGACTCCCTCGCCCTATCCACCAGCTTCCTGCAGGAAGCTGGTGGATACGGTGAGGGAGTCAGAGGGTTAAGTTTTTGCTTTGTTAGCATATAGGGTGCGGGAGTGAAAGGGTTAAGATGGGTATGATACATTTTCATATGCAGTTTTATCAGCGGAGCAGTTCTTTCCTCGCTGTAGCCTTGAGAGAGGTTATGGTGCGTGCATTGTTTGGTCAGCAGTCCGGAATGTATCTTTAGCTGTAAGTGTTAAGAGGGTTGTGATGCATTTTCATAACCAGTTTCATAAGCTGAACAACGTATCTTAGCTGAAGCAGTTTGTTTGTTTTGTTTGTTTGTTGGTTGGTTGGTTGGTTGGTTGGTTGGTTGGTTGGTTGGTTGGTTGGTTGGTTGGTTGGTTGGTTGGTTGGTTGGTTGGTTGGCTGGTTGGTTGGCTGGTTGGTTGGTTGGTTCGTTGGTTCGTTGGTTCGTTGGTTAGTCCGTTCGTTCGTTCGTTTGTTTGCTTGTTTGTTTGTTTGTTCGTTTGTGTGTTTGGTTGGTTGGTTGTTTTTGTCCACTGACGACACTAAGAAACAGGTCTGGCTTTCACTGGGCGTATCAAAACAGCTGTCCCCATGGCTGTCATGTTTTGGAGGTGTAGGTCAACGGAAAAACAGCCGTTGTTGTTGTTGTTGTCGTTGTTGTCGTCGTCGTCGTCGTTGTCGTCGTCGTCGTCGTCGTCATTGTTGTTGTTGTTTTGTTGTTGTTGTTGTTATCATTGTCGCCGTCGTCGTCAGTGTTGCTGATGATGATGTGATTGTTGATGTTGTTGTTGTTGTTGTCGTCGTCGTCGTCGTTGTCGTCATCGTCGTCGTCGTTGGTTGTTGTTGTCGTTGTCGTTTTGTTGTTGTCGTTGTTGTTGATGTTGTTGTTGTTGCTGATGATGTTATTATTGTCGTCGTCGTTTTTGTCGTCGTCGTCGTTGCTGTTGTTGTCGTCGTCGTCGTTGCTGTTGTTGTTATTGTTGTTGTTGTTGTTATTGTTTTCGTCGTCGTCGTTGTCTTTGTCGTCGTTGCTGTCGTTGTTGTTGTTGTTGTCATTGTTGTTGTTGTTGTTGTCATCGTCGACGTCGTTGTTGTTGATGATGATGTGATTGTTGTTGTTGTTGTTGTTGTTGTTATTGTTGTTGTCGTCGTCGTTGTCGTTGTTGTCGTTGCTGTTGTTGTTGTTGTTGTCGCTGTTGTACCACTCCTGTGTCACCATCCTCACAGCACACATTTCCACAGACTGACACATCTGTAAACCCATCAAAACTAAGGTCTTTGACATAAAGAGTTACAGTCTTTAGACAGGTTTTCCTCATCTTTCATTGTTTTTCGTTTTCTTCCTTTTTTTTTTTTTTCCTTTCTTTCTTTCTTGCTTTTTTTTCCCTCCCGCCTCAGGTCCCTGTTTTTAGGGGGGTTGTGTATTGTTGTTTTTACTCTCCCCTCCTCCCTCACCCACTTTATATCAAAGGGAGGTTATTTCATTTCGACACAGAGAGACGTGCGTCTCTGTGTCTGTATGTCTGTATGTGTGTCTGCAAGCAAAAGAATAGGTCTGCTGAGATTTGTTAGCCGTTGTCGATGAACAGATTATCACCAAAGAAAGTCCTGATGAAGGCCTCACGTAAACGTTGAAATGCAGACGACACTGCGATCTGACTTTTATTAGTATCAAAGTCATTTCATAAATTATTGTGAAGTCTGTTATCATTCCACATGCAAATAACTGCGACATAGGTAACCTTCTTTGAATAGTCGCAGCTGTAAAACTGCTGACCCATGAGGTGTGATGTTTTAACAGGAATAGTGCAGAATGAGAAAACGATAATTACTTTACCACAGCTCGGCAATGCATGGCAGATTTCAGCTATATTTTGTGCAAATAAGTGCAGTTGAAGAAAAGTATGTTTTTTTATGTTTTGGGGGTGAAAGGTCATGCAAGCTTACAACAGCACAAAACGTCTCCAGCCCAGTGAATTGAATTCACCTGTCAGAGAAATCCACTGATCTGTTGTTTATGTTTGTGTTGTCCTTTTGTGTTTCTATCAAATGCCAGTCTCAGCCTTCCTGACGTACCCAGAGCACGCTCATCTTGATTAGGAGCCAGTCGAGCATGGCCAGATCGTCATATCTCCCTCTGTTTAAGTCATGTCTTCGTGGCATAAATTTCAACGAACACGACCCAATATTTGGGCCACAGCGGACCCAAAATAAGAAAACATTTTTTTACGGAAGTTTCTTTTTTTCTTTTTTTTGTTTGTTTCTTTTTTGTTTGTTTGTTTATTTTTCTTTCTTTTTTTTCCCGACTGACTGTAACTTAGAAATATGACATGCCGCAGATTATCAATCTAAGGGACATAAATCCATGACTAAAATATTATAATACGTGATGGTTAGTTCCCTTGGTAAGCTCATGTACAGAATAAACAAACAGGCGCTATCGTTTCTTCATCACTACAGCACTCATTTATTACCCATTGTTAATCATACGTGGCAAGCGAAACAAAATTGATTATTCATTACTGTAGACATTATGATAGCAAAATTGGGTTTGATGTATTGTTATTGAATAAGTTTGTGCATTTTAGATTAAACTTTTTTGTTTCGTTTATCATTGTCTTTGAAGGTATTCAGGGAAAACAGATTTTTGTTGTTGGCTCAAATATCTTGTGTGAGAACGATGACGATATTGATGATTATCAATACTATACAATCATAATATCACTATCGCTCATCATCATCATTACTTTTATTACAATGATGATGATGATGATGATCACGGTTTTTGCCTTCAAGGTCATCTGTATCTACGTGATTACACTGTACATTACACTGTACATTACACTGTTACATGTAACTACTTTGACTCCCGGGCCCTATCTAACAACTGCAAAAACTTAACCCTTTGACTCCCTCACCCCATCCACCAACTTCCTGCGGGAAGCTGGTGGAGAGGTGAGGGAGTCAAAGGGTTACATTTTTGCTTTGTTAGCATGGTCGACAAATGCAGGATGCTGGTGGACAGGGTGCGGGAGTCAAAGGGTTAATTTGTTGGTTATGGTAATTTAACTTATTTGTTAGACCCCCCCCCCCCCTATTCCAATTGCCTTTTCCTTTCTTCTTTCTCAAAACCTACTATATATGCATAAACATATCCATTAACCCTTTCTTCACCAACATCCCCCTCCCCTCACCCCTCCCTATTTTTGGGGATGGGGATCTAAAACTACTTAAATAAATAAAAATTAACCGTTTGATGAGGACAAGGAATAGAATCAAAAGAGAAATAGCAGAAGAACAGTGTGGATTTGTGGAAGGGAAAGGAACTATTAATTCCATATACATCCTAAGAACTATCATACAGAGGTCAATTGAGATGAATAAGCATTTGTATTTATGCTTTGTTGACTATACCAAGGCATTCGATCGGGTACGACATGAAGAATTGATCAACCAACTGGAGAAACTCAATGTTGATGGAAAAGATCTACGAATAATCAGGAATATGTACTGGGAACAAAAAGCTGCAATGAGAATAGAAAACAATATAAGCTCTTTTCAAAACATCAAAAGAGGAGTCAGACAGGGTTCTGTTTTGTCACCAGATCTGTTTTCACTATACAGCGAAAACACCATGAGAAACCTAGAATAAGACCCTGGATTAAAGGTTTGAGGGAAAATGATAAACAACATTCGGTACGCAGATGACACCGTGCTAATTGCAGAAAATGAAAGGGACCTACAAAACCTTGTGAATATACTAGAGATAGAAAGCAAAGGTAAGGGGTTGGAACTAAACAGCAGGAAGACGTAAGTCATGGTGATCAGTAAAAAAAACATGAAATCCCCTCATGCAAAATAACAGCAAATGGCACAACCTTGACACAGGTTAATAAGTTCAAATACCTGGGAACGGTCATTTCATCAGACGGCAGATGCACATCGGAAATAGCTGGCAGAATCGGCCAAGCCAAAACAGCATTCAAGAAGATGACAAGCATTCTTACCAACAAATGCCTATCAATTAACATCAGAAAGAGAGTCCTTGAATGTTATATGGAACCAGTACTGTTGTACGGATGTGAGGCGTGGACAGTCAGCAAGCAAAGTCAAGGCAAGATTGAGGCAGCCGAGATGTGGTTTCTCAGAAGAATGTTGAGAGTTCCATGGACAGCAAATAAAAAACAAACGAGACAGTCTTGATGAAGGCAGACACAAGTAGATCACTCATAAGGAAGATTAGGAAAAGACAAGCAACATTTATAGGCCATTTTATGAGGAAGGGGGATTTGGAGCAC
>JAPXFY010000018.1:28983869-29006369 GCA_030674185.1 Monoplex corrugatus | reverse complement strand
GTTAATAATCAACATGACAAGATGAGATCAATCCTTAGTATATATACATACGTATTCTTTAAAGCTTTTCAATTTAAAATTACAAATTACAGATGGAACAAGTACTGCTACGGCAGACGTGTCCCCACTTCTTACAAACCTTGATTACTATGGACAAACATTTGCTTCTAATCTTATGAATGGCTTTCTTTTTTTTATTTAAAGCGCACATCAGTATACGGCATTCTGCCAATAAGTAACACCAAAAAACACAAGTGATTTCTTAGCAGAACCTGTATTTTCCAACAAACAAATCAATATAGATGATTAGATGTAACAGCACATTTATGACTTACAACGAGTTTAGAACTCCGGTTGATTGCCAAATTGATTTTGTTTACATGAAATGGCTGGATATCCTCAATGAAACAATAAGACAAACAACTGGAAATTACATAAACTGTAACATAAATAAATGCTGCCAATATGCCAAACACTATAATATATCGTGAATGTGTTGTTGTCTGTCTTTCGTTGTCAGAGAAGTCCACGAATTCAATTCTGACTGGGGGAATGGCAATTGTGGGTCCAGAGGTGGCTGGAAAGGCCAATCCAGGCCAGGAAGGCTCGCCCATATGTAGGGCAAACATAAACTGTAGAATCGGAGGTCACTCATGCATTGTGTGCACTTCTCATTTTCTTCGAGCCTTTCTGCTAGTCTTGCTCTGACGGTCAGCTTGCCTCGCCAGTTCTATCGATCTAGTGTAAGCATTTCCCAGGTATTAGGGTTGATGCCCAAGTCGTTGATGGATACTTTGAGGGAATACTTTGAGGCAATCTTTAAAGCGTTTCTTTTAGCCACCAACTGAGTGCTTCCCCTGGCTCAGTTCTCCATACATAAGTTGTTTTGGTAGTCAATTTTCAAACATTCTCACCACATGTCCGGCCCATCTTACATAGGTTTTCTGCAGGAGGGTGTGTATGCTGAGTGTGCTGGCTCATTCCAGGACTTCCGTGTCCGGGATCTTGTCTTGCCACGTGATACAGAGCAGTCTGCAGAGACAGGTCAAGTGGAAGTGATTGAGCTGTTTGGCATGCCTGCTATATAGACTGTCAAGGTTTCATAGGCGTAGAGGAGAGTGGTGAGTACCACTGCACCGTAGACCATCAGCTTGGTGGTAAGACTGAGTCCTCTCCATTCTCAGACATTCTTTCAGAATCTTCCAAAGGCACTACTGGCCTTGGCCATCCTGCTGTTCATTTCCTCGTCTATGTTAACCCGCACATGACAGCTTGCTGCCCAGATAGGTGAAACTATATATTGCCTGTAGGCTCTGCCCCTTTACTGTGATGTGTGCTTCTTGATAGTGTTTGCCAGGCGCAGGCTGGTTCATAACCTCTGTCTTTATTGTGTTGATGGTGAGACCAAAGTTGTCACAGGCTTTTGAGAAGTGGTCCATTTCATGCTGCATCTTCTGTTCTGTACAAGCACTGCGGGCACAGTCATCAGCAAAAAAAAAGTCTCTGATGATGGTATTCTTTACCTTGGTAATGGCTTTCAAATGCTTGAAGTTAAACAGCCCGTCTTCAGTCCTGTGTCTGTTGTGTATCCCATCCTGGCAATCACCAAAGGCTATTGTCAGCATGGATGAAAACACCATACTAAAGACTGTAGGAGCAAAAATGCAGCCTTGTTTGATGCCATTTGTCACTGGGAAGGGTTCTGGCTTGTCCCCATCATCCAGAACTTTCCCCATCACGCCATCATGGAATTGACGGACCGTGCTGAAGGCCTTTGTCAGATCAACAAAGGTCATGAAGAGGTTGCTGTGCTGCTCTTGGCATTTTTCCTGGAGTTGGCGTGCAACAAATATCATGTCGACAGTTCCATGTTCTGCTTTGAATCCACACGGGATTTCTGAGAGAAGACCTTTGTTCAAGATGTTGAAGGAGACGGTTGAGCAGGACGCGAGCCAGAATCTTTCTTGTTGTTGACAGTAGCGAGATACCTCTATGGTTATCACAAGACTGGCCATTGCCTTCCCTCTTGTACATGTGTACAATATTCGCATCCTTCAATTATTGTGGGACACTCCCGCCGTTCCACATGAACCGGAATAGCTCAGTCAGGATCTGCATCATGGCTGCCGCCCCCCCCCCCCCCCTCGCTTTGTACATTTCAGCAGAGATAACATCTGATCCTGGCGCTTTGCCATGGGAGAGTTGGTTGATGGCTTCCTTGTCCTCTTCTTCTGTGGGAAGGTTGTCAAGGTCCTGGTTGGTCTCCACATGGGGTAGACGAGCGATGGCCTTGTCGTTAATTACAACTGGGCGGTTGAGGATCAGAATGTTCAGCCCATCTCTCCAGGATTTTCTTCTTCTCTGTGAGCATTCAGGTCCAAGCTGCACTAAGCAGGGGATGGGAACTGGAGGATTAGGGTCCATGAACAGCCTTCAGTGCATCGTAGAAACGCTTGGTGTCATGGCTGTCTGTATATCTTTGAATTTATTGGCCTTCTGGCTGAACCCAAGCATCCTGCGTTTCTTGTAGTTTCCTCTGCACTTTTCTTTGCACTGCACTGAAGGTATCTTCCCTTGTTTGTGACAAGGGATTATTTTGATGTGCCCTGAACAGTTGGCGTTTCTCTGACAGCAGTCCTTGTATCTCACCGTCATTTTCATCTAACCAGTCTTGGTTTTTATGGGTTGCTGGTCCGAGGTGTTCAAACATGGTTGAGTATACTGTGTGTCTGAAAACTGCCCACTGCTCTTCAGCACTATGCTTGCTATTCTGGAATATCTCTGGCAACTTGCTATCAAGGACATTGGAGAATTTTTCTAAGACTTTGCTGCTCTCTAGTTTGGAGACCTTCAGCCCTTTTGTACTCTTCTGACCTTGAGATCTTCTTGCAGGCCTGATATGAAGATTGAACTTGGACACAATGAGAAATAGAGATGATGATCTGTCCAGTAATCAGCACCACACATGGATTTTGTCACTCTGATGTCCTACTGGTCCCTCAACCTGGTGATGACATAATCGATCAGATGCCAGTGCTTGGAGCTTGAATGCAGACAAGATGTCTTGTTGCGGGTGGGGAGTCAGAGCAGTGTTTGTCAGTAAAAGATTGTGTGTAGCGCAGGCCTTGAGGAGTGACAGGCCATTACTGTTGTACTTTAAAGTGCCGTGTCTTCCAAAGAGGCATTCCCAGGTATGATGGTTTGTTCCTGCTCTGGCATTAAGTCTCTGAGAACAATGAGTTTCTCTGAGTTTCTCTGACTGTGGGACTGCTGCAATTAGGGCATCAAGTTCTTCATAGAACTTCTCTTTGAATTCATCTGGGTTGTTCACTGTTGGAAAATACACACTAATCAGCTCTTCTCTTTTCCAAGGGGCAATTGAAGTGTTATCAGCCAATCCCTGATGCCTTCTGGGAGCTTGGTAAGTTTCCAGATGAGGTGGGATTTGACGGCAAATCCAACGCCTGCCTCTCGTCTTTATAAGCCTCATCGCCCACTCCAGATGGTATATCCATCCCCTGTTCCTGTAGCCAGGTGCTAGGTGCATTTTGCTGAGTGCTGCAATGTTGAAGTTGTAGTGTACTAGCTCCCTGGCAACTAGTGCAGTTCTTCTTTCTGGTCTGTCTCAGTGTCTGCTTTGATGTCATCTAACAGTGTTCATACATTCCACATACAAGGCTGAGTACTTTCAATTTATTTTTCTTTGTTGGTCGACAGCTGCGGTTTGCTGGCCAGGGTAAAATGAAGCAGGCTATTTTTAAGGCACCTTTTCTAGCCCCTTCCTCAACTGAGGTGAGTAGAGCTGTTCCTAAATAGGACTGCTCAGTCATCCAGGGGGTGCCAAACTCTACTGCTGCTTCAGGTCAGTAGAGAGTGACCCAATGCCCTGGGCCACTTATGTGCAGGTTTATGACTACAGTTTCCAGTGTATCCGCACCTGCTGCTTTGCAACTCGCCCATCGCAGCTTACTTAAATATCATGATGATGGAAATATTAAACTATTAAAAATTGAACACTTTTCATGTACATATCATTCTGCACAACTACTATACTATTGTTGTTTAAAGCCCAGCCAACTGCGCAGAGCCATATCAGGGCTAAAGCCATTTCAAACATAACAATATTTCAACAGGAAAAAAAAACAAGGAAAAGAAAATTAAGTACATATATCAATGCATTTGCGCACATAATCTAAGGAGATGCCCCTGGTGTTGACCATTCAGTCCAATTTATCGCACAAGGGATTTAGAAAAATACCTGAATACAAATTTAAACATAACCAAGAACACTAAAACATATAAAAACGGGCCTAAATTACCTAAAATTGCTTCCGCATATCTCATATCCCTAGAGCCAAAAATGCACTTAACACATATACCCAAATTATCAATCCTAAGAGAAAGTAAGACAGACTTTATCGAAAACATACAGGCGAATGGACCAGCAAGGCAGAAAATGATAACAAACAACAGATAGCAAAGGAGGAAGAAAGAAACAGAGTGACAGAAAAGAGGAAACTTCTAGCACAGAATTTCAGAAGGTGGGGATACCATTTACACTGAAAGAGTCCCCAGCATCCCTATAAGGGGGGGGGGGGGGTTATTCTGTACAAACACAAACTATATAAATATTAAATCATAAAACATGTACAAAAACTGGTATATATTATTCAGTATACAGCTATACTTTTCTTAATAGATGTCAAAACTGGAAGGAGAGGGGTAGGAAGATATGGAGTAAAAAAAAAGAAAAAAAGAAGAGTAAAAAAAAAAGCATACACAAATTAAAGGTTTAGATGTTGCTGATACAGACAGGAAGATGGTAGTCCTTGTTTCCAGAGAACTATGACAGTTAAACATTTAATTTCATATTCATGTATATGAATATGAAATTAAAAGTTTAACTGTTATTGATATAAACAGGAAAATGATAGGGCTTGTTTCCAGAGAACTATGACTGAGCAGATGAAACATGTTTAAAATATGGTACATTTGGTAGGAGGTTGTTCCGGTGTACTCTACCTGAGTAAGAAGGATTTTATTGAAATCTACATCAATTCTCCAAACACGAATTGAGAGTTTAGTTGGTATAACATTCTAAGTCTGGGCCAAACTTATGATATCAGATTGTTTGACTTTGAGGAAGAACACACCATTTCTTGCTTTAATATCCCTTGTTGATAGCACTGTCTCTTTTAGCGGTAAAGTATCTAGTCTACTATAATTATTTTTCTAAACTTCATCTCCACCTGTTCAACGCAATGGTCAAAATGGACTTTCCTAAACATCTTATCTCATTATATAAAGATCAAAAGGCTACAGTTAGATGGGTCAATCAAAATGTGAATTCTTCAACATCCACAGGGGAGTCAGACAAGGTTGTATCTTCTCACCAAATCTCTTGAACATCTATAAAGAACAAGTCATGAGATGTTGATCTAGAAGTAGGTAGGTCCAGCCTCTCTACACTAATGGCTAACATTGAGCAGAACTGGCAAAAATTGCCGATTTCAAATCGCTTCAGCTCGTCTACCATTCACCAGTGGAAGATAAAAAATTATGTCGACACATTAAATGAGCTTCAGGCATGAAACATATGTCTATTTGTGGTGTGAAAGAAATGTGCTTTGACCCTGAGTACACATACCAAACGCAATGTCGGCAGCTATGTGCAAAGTTTCCACACGCAGTTTTCCCCAGACTGATCAGATGTCATGCGTTTAGTGTGTTGGCTTGTGACTGCATGCTTGTCACCTCTCACTTTCAGCCAGCACTGCTGGCTAGCACTGCTGCTTGCAGCTATGCGAAAAGAAGAGCAGAATGTGCAAGTCTCTCTGTGTCAGTATGTAGCCTCTCCATCAGCAAGCCCTATGTTGTGCCTTCTCATGGCGACATGTGGTAACTGAGCACCTCACGGACTCAGGCTAAAACTTGAGGGACTTGGAGGAGGTCTGGTCTCCAGACGTGCGGCACGTGGGCCCACCAGCGTGTGGATAAGCCCTGGTGCCCACGAACCAGACCCCCAGCTATGGGTAAACAGCACCACTGCCTTGTGGTTATCTCAGGAGAGAATAAGGCTAACGGAGTAAACCCTGAAAGAAAAATCACCTCTATTGCCTTGTAGGTTATGGGCACAACAAAGCCTGGCGGAGAGTTTACACAAACCAATGGAAGGCAATGAGAAACCACCATTGCATTTTCCACAAAAAAATCATGGCCAGCCAAAGCAAGAAAAATGAGGATAACGACGTAATTAGGGTCCGGCAAAGACTGTCATGCTGTGCAGGTGACACCAGACCATCAGCAAGCTACTGTGGTCAAACTGGAAAAAACCCCACTAAAACTGCAACATGGAATGTGATCGTGAGGACATTGCTGCAAAAGGAAAATTAGAGAATGTCAAGACTAAGATGCAAAGGCTTAATATTAAGATTTTAGGACTAGGGGAAAAGATATGGAAGGGGGTAGGCATGATAACATCAGGAGAGCATACAAAAATATATTCTGGTGGAAGCACACATGAAAGAGGAGTAGGTATCATAATAGAGACAAATCAAAAGCAGTTAAGGGATACTGGGCTGTGTCATCCAACTAACGTAGAGTTATATGGTAAGATCCCACCAATCAGTAAATCAATATGTCAACAAAGACTGCGCTTCGCGGGACACTGCTGGCGTAGCAAAGAAGAACTGGTGGGGGATTTCTATTATGGAAACCCAGCCACGGCAAACAAAGACCAGGACGTCCAAAGAAGATCTTATTGACCAACTGATCGATGATAGGGGCTGTCAGTATGATGAACTATCTACTGCAATGTCTGACAGAGAAGGGTGGAAGAAACGTGTCATGCACAGCCGAGCAAGCTCGACATGATGATGATAATGGACTGTGTCGGACCGAGTTTTGCTGGTTAAATTGGATGGCAAGCCATTTGATATCAACATCATCAGGCTGTATGCACCAACATCCCCAGGTACTCAAGACGAAATTGACAACTTCTACAAAGTTTTAGAGATGGCCAGGGCTCAATATAAATCACAAACATTACAATAGTAATGGGAGATTTTAATGTTAAAGTGGGACTGAGAAGGGCGGAGGATATAGTTAGACCTCATGGCCTTGGTACACAAAATGAAAGGGGAGGGAAACTTGTAGAATGGGCACAGATGAATGAGTTCATTGTAGGAAACACCTGGTTTGAGCAGCCAAGTGGATATGAATGAGTCCAGGACATAACACCAAAAATCAAATTGACTACATCCTGATCAATAAAAGATTTAGAAATTTTTTGCTGACAGCAAAAACACTACCAGGCGCAGACTCCAACACTGACCACAAACTTGTAATGGGAAGATTTAGGCTGAAACTAAGGAAAAGAAAAGAGACCAAAAGTAACATCAAACTAAATCTTGGACTCTTAAGACAGATGAAGCGATACGTAAAAAGTGTAACGTACATGTTCAAAACAAATTCAGTGTTCTGGAAGACGTTGGTGACAGTAAGGAACAATGGACAAAGTTGAGAATTTGATAAATGAAGCTTGTGAAAAACTCCCTAGAGTAGATAGAAAAGCAAAACAGAACTGGATGACAACAAAAATTATAGGCTTGATGGAAGAACGGAGGAAGGCAAAGGGAAAAAAGGAAAGATACAGATAAACAAAGAAATCAGGAATAGGTGCAATGAAGCTAAGGAAGCTTGGCTGAAAACAAAGTGCAAAGAAATAGAAGGCCGACACAAAACAGATCCTCAGGGTATGTACAAAAGAACTGAAGAAATTATCCACAGGAGAAAGACCTGTACATCAACTGGTTGCTTAAAATCGAAAGATGGTACACTTATCATGGAAAAAACAAAATATTAGATAAATGGGGAATGTATATTAAAGACCTTTTTCAAGATGACAGAAATGAAGAACACATTATAAGTGTAATGCGCCCTGAAGCTAGAAACAGCCGTACCAAAAAAACACTCCACACGTAGCGTTTCAATGCAAACCAACTTTACTAACTGAACTGCATTAACACAACAACTAAACTTCAAACTTTAACCGAGCATGCGCGTACCGGCCGGAACGACACAGAGCATGATATCGTTACATCTCCCCCTTTTTAGATACTCAAGCAATTGAGTGTGCGAAACATTATCTGTTTATGTGTTCGATTATTTGATTACCAATGGGAGGTAAATATTTATGTCTCTGTCTTGGTTTCAATCCTTGTAACGGACAGGTGTCTTCACGAGACGTCCACAACGGGTCTTTCTGGGAGGTGTGACCGTGTCGCTGGATGTCTCTGGTAGTTGAGCTGGGTCTGCTGCCCCTTGGGACTGGACCGAACTGGGTAGAAGCTGGCCTTCTGGGCTTTCTGGAGCTTCTGGAAGATTTGGAGTCGTTACCTTTGTTGGGGAATGGGGAGAATGGCTCTGGATAGGCTTTGGACTGGGTGTAGAAAATATAGGGAACTGGATAGAGGTCGGAACAGGAGAAGGAACATGGCACTGCATAGGTTTCAGATGTCTACGGTTCCGTCTGTACTGACCAGACGGAGTCTCAACAATGTACGAGCGTGGTGCAATCTTGCTATGTACCCTGACTGGGTTTGCCCACACCTTCTCGTGGTTTGTTTCATGCTGTTCACGTACACTCACTCCAGCAGAACGTGGCTATGCACAGACAGAGGAGTGCCTGGGAGCTGTGTGGGCATGTGAAAAGTTTGAGAGGTACCTTGTGGGACTTGAAACCTTCAAGTTGGAAACAGACCACAAGCCTCTGATACCTTTAATAAACACCAAGAATCTACAAGATACTCCACTTCGTTGCCAAAGGCTCCTGCTTAGACTCATGCGGTTCAATGTCAAGGCTGAGTTCACGCCAGGCAAACACCTAATCACAGCAGATACCTTGTCCAGATCTCCACAAGAACGGCAAGTGAATACAATTTCCACAATGGAGGATGACATATCTGCTCATGTCAACATGATCAGATCTATGTGGCCAGCGACAGACACTGCTCGAAGACATAGCTGAAGAAACCAGTCAGGACAAGATACTGAGTGCAGCAATGTATCACACAGTAACAGGATGGCCAGCTTGCATCAGTAAGGTCGATCCTGCACTCAGAGAATTCTTCTCAGTTAGAAATGAACTGAGCATCAACAGAGGCATGCTTACCAAAGGCATCCAGATCGTAATCCCACAGAAGATGAGAGATGACATTCTGACGAGGATTCATGATGGACATTTCGGCATAACAAAGTGTCGGGAACGAGCTTCACATTCGGTGTGGTGGCCAGGCATTAGCAGCAACATCACGACAATGGTCAAAAACTGCCAATTTTGTGAAGCAAGATAGCCAACGCAGACAAAAGAATCCCTGCTGACAATTCAACTTCCTGATCGTCCATTCCAACAGGTAGCTGCAGACCTATGTGACTAATAGTACAAGGGAGATCAGTTCTTAGTCCTAGTGGATTACTACTCAAGATATCTGGAAATATCCTATCTCCCAAGAGCTACTACTGATGTTATGATTAAGAAAATGAAGAATATCTTCGCACACCACCGCGTGCCAGAGACTTTGATGACAGATAATGGACGCCAGTTTACTGCAGCAGAATTCCAAGCATTTGCCAAGAATTGGGGTTTCCATCATGTCACATGCAGTCCTTATTTCCCTTAGGCTAAGGGGAAGGCAGAGAGGGCCGGTAAAGAAGATTCTATCACAGAGAGACCCTTTTTTGGCTTTGCTCAGCTACAGATCCCACCGCTGCCACCATGTAATGCTCCCTGAAGCTAGAAACAGCCGTACCAAAAAACACTCTACAAGCAGCGTTTCAATGCGAATCAACTTTACTAACTGAACTGTATTAACACAACAACTAAATTCCGACTTCGGCCGAGCATGCGCGTACCGGCCAGAACGACACAGCGCATGATATCGTTACAATAAGGAAGAACGTTGAAGGACCACCCATAATGAAAGATGAAGTTAGACCAGCACTGAAAAAGATGAAACCAGGAAAAGCCCCAGGACCAGACAATATTACTACAGAGATGATTGGAGCTCTGGAGGAATTTGATATTGAAAAAATAACAGTCCTTCTAAATGAAATTTATGACACCTGAAAAATTCCTAAAGATATGACAAAATCAGTTTTCATTGCACTTCCAAAGAAAACAGGGGCTATAGAATGCAAACTCCATCGCACAATCAGCTTGATGAGTTATGTAACAAAAATCCTATGAAGAATAATCATGATGAGGATAAGGAATAGAATCAAAAGAGAAAGAGCAGAAGAACAATGTGGATTTGTCGAAGGGAAAGGAACTATTGATGCCATAACCAACATAAGAACTATCATAGAGAGGTCAGTCAAGTTGATTAAGGATTCATATTTATGCTTTGTTGATTATACCACGGCTTTTGATAGGGTAAGACATGAAGAATTGATCAACCAACTAGAAAAACTCAATATTGATGGAAAAGATCTACAAATAATCTGAGCAGCAATAATAAATATCAGATGTTCACACAAATATCTGTCCCAGAAATATGTATTGGGAACAAACAATAGCAATGAGAATAGAAAACAGTATAAGCTCTTTCCAAAATATCAAAAGAGGAGTCAGGCAAGGTTGTGTTCTGCCACCGGATTTGTTTTCACTTTACAGCGAAACCATCATCAGAAACCTAGGAGAACGCCCTGGATTAAAGGCTGGAGGAAAAATGATAAACAACATTTGTTATGCAGATGACACCGTGCTAACTGCAGAAAATGAAAGGGACTTACAAAACCTTGTGAATATATCAGAAATAGAAAGAAACATAAAGGGTTGGAGCTAAATAGCAAGAAGACTGAAGTCATGGTAATCAGTTAAAAAAATGAAATCCCCTCATGCAAAATAACAGCAAATGGCGCAATTTTGAGAGAGGTTGATGTTTAAATATCTGGGAATGGTCATCTCACCAGACGGCAGATGCACATCAGAAATAGCCAGCAGAATCGGCAAAGTCAAAACAGCATTCAAGATGATGAAAAGTATTCTCACCAACAAATGCCTAACCATTAACATCAGGAAGAGAGTTCTTGAATGTTATATAGAACTGATAATGTTATACGGTTGTGAGGCGTGGACAGTCAGCACGCAGTCCAGCACTCCCTTCAGTGACATCTGCAGACACCAGACAGAACCTGTGCCTCTTCGTAATGCAGAACTGTTGAGAGTGCTGGTCCACAAATGTTTTCATCAATTTTCCAAAACATCATCGTTACATCTACAAGAATTTCTCAATGTTGGCAAGAACACTGAATGAACTGGCCCACTTTCTAAACAGCACCAGGTGTTCAAAGCATTTCTTTTATCAGACACACCATGTTAAGTGGAGAACCCTGACAACATTCCTGTAGGGTTACTCCTTAAATTATATATATTTCACGTCCAACAAAAACTGGAAACCAAAAAACTGTGTCTTTGGGTCAGATATTTGTGTGAACATCTGATATTTATTATTGCTGCTCAGGTTGATTAATATGCATGATGAATTAAAGAAGAAACAGATCAAATGAAAGAAAAAAGGATGGTGAGACCATGGTACAAATTTACATAGATGCTCCCAGTGAATTCCAAAATAATTCAAAACAGGTTCCCTCTCATTAGCCATCCCACCAGCCGAAAAGATATGACATTCCTGCCCCATCATTTACACAGTCAGCCGCAACACCACCACCTCTTTTGAATTCTTTACAGTCATGTAATCCTACACCTGACTAGGCTGAGTGTCAGTGCTACAGCATAGTCAAATCACTAAAGTGTATCAATTTCAGGCTGGAAGCAGAAATGAATAAAGAGAACGCAGTTCAGCAGAAGCCCTTAGAGGTCACAAAGAAAAAGCAGATGATTTTTGCTTTAGACAAGAATATTGCTGAACAACCGCAAACAATTTTCAGCTTCATGCAGGTCAGAGAAAATCAAAGCCCTCTGAAAAATGCTGAAAACAATACTGGCAGACAAAAGACGTGGATGCTCTTTGTTGCATCACCAATCTCAATACAGATAATAACAAAGCAATTAGGGATGGGACAGGGGAACAGGGTGAATTTCAAAATACGTGTGAAGATTATAGGACAATTAGGACTCATTTTTTACATCTGGATATGCATTTAATTTGGAAATCATTTCCCTGAGGAGATGTCAAAGCATTTTGATTTTCCCCTCCAAATAATGAGAAAATGTGTCAGAAACACTGGATAATTTTATTTAGTTTAATCTAATTATGTTCATAAAGATAAGACTGAACACTTCTTTTTCACAAGTTTTGTTTCCATACTCAGTGGTGAATTTTTTATATCTGCATTTTGGATGTAGCATGGCTAGTCCCTGAGTTACGAACCATTAAGCAGCATTAATGTCAGTTTGCCTCACAGTGACATGTGGACAAATTGGGTTTTTTGCCATTTTTGAAGACAAATAGCACAGGGGAAAATAGTTCTACTTCTAGAGTTCTAAAATAATAGGCTTAATGTATACATATAATACAATAACTATATAAATTTTTATACATACGAGATGCACACTTCCAAAGAAATGTGGATGCAAATATGGCCAATTCGCCAAACTGCGAAAAATGCCCCTTTTTACGGTATTTCAAACAGCAGTATCTCAAAAACGGTTAGAGGTATGAGTGAGATATTTTGCATTTATATTAACTTAGGAACTATTAGTGCCATATACATCCTAAGAACTATCATAGAGAGGTCAATTGAGATGAATAAGAATTTGTATTTATGCTTTGTTGACTATACCAAGGCTTTCGATCGGGTAAGACATGAAGAATTGATCAACCAACTGGAGAGACTCAATGTTGATCGAAAAGGATCTACGAATAATTAGAAATATGTACTGGGAACAAACAGCTGCAATGAGAATAGAAAACAATATAAGCTCTTTCCAAAACATCAAAAGAGGAGTCAGACAGGGTTGTGTTTTTGTCACCAGATCTGTTTTCACTTTACAGCGAAAACATCATGACAAACCTAGAAAAAGACCCTGGATTAAAGGTTTGAGGGAAAATGATAAACAACATTCGATACGCATGCTGACACATTTACAGTGGTCCACCTTGCAGACAGAAGAAGAATAGCAAGGCTGACCACCTTCTTCAAATACCATCGAGAAGAGGTCAGCATCAACACCCCATACAGGCCCACACCAAACACCCCAGCACGGTCGACAAGACAGTCACACAGGGAGACGTATCTCCTCCCTGCCTGTAAAACGAACTACAGAAAATACTCATTCTTCCTGAGGTGATCAGTAAAAAAACAACATGAAATCCCCTCATGCAAAATAACAGCAAATGGCACAACCTTGACACAGGTTAATAAGTTTTAATACCTGGGAACGATCATTTCATCAGACGGCAGATGCACATCAGAAATAACCGGCAGAGTCGGCCAAGCCAACACAGCATTCAAGAAAATGACAAGCATTCTTACTAACAAATGCCTGTCAATTAACATCAGGAAGAGAGTTCTTGAATGTTATATAGAACCAATACTGTTGTACGGATGTGAGGCGTGGACAGTCAACAAGCAAAGCCAGAACAAGATTGAGGCAGCCGAGATGTGGTTTCTAAGAAGAATGTTGAGAGTTCCATGGACAGCAAAGAAAACAAACGAGACAGCCTTGATGGAGGCAGACACAAGAAGATCATTCATGAGGAAGATTAGGAAAAGACAGGTAACATCTATAGGCCATTTTATGAGGAAGGGGGATTTGGAGCACCTGGTCACAACGGGAAAGCTGGAGGGAAAGAGAGCACCAGGTAACCCAGGGAGAAAATGCTAGACGGACTTGCAGAGTGGCTGAAGACAAAGAGGGTGGAGGAGATGCTTGGGGCAACAAGAGATAGAGACAGATGGAATTCCATGATCGCCAACGTCATGCGGTAGGGCACCTGATGATGATGATGATTAACTTTGTAGTTACCTTTTAGAAAATTTGAAAATACTGAATATGTATTACAAAAAATGGCTGGACCTACCTAATAGAAGGCATGAGCATAAACTAGGAGTTATCTTACAAACCTGCGCTATGCCAATGATACTGCGCTATTGTCAGACAACATTATCAGCATGAAAAGAATTCTATATAGATTGGATGCAGCAAGCAAAAAGACTGGCCTAAACTTGAATGCCAAGAAAATGAAAAAGTTACATATGAAAGGCAAAGACACTGAAAACAACCATGACAATTTAATTAACAAAGTTCCTTTAAAAAAAATGTTAAGGATTTCAAGTATTTTGGTTCTGTAAAAACTGATGATGGAACCTGCTCCAAAGACATCAAAATAAGAATTAAAATGGCAAAGCAAAAAATGGTCCAACTCAACATCTGGAAAGACAGAGGCATACCAAATGGCCTGAAAATTAGTCTTTTAAAATGTTCGATCTGGCCAGTCATGACTTATGGCTGCAAAGCCTGGACTCTGAGCAAAAAAATTCAGAAGAATTGACTCTTCTTCTTCTTTCTTAGAACATCCACCATCATCCTTTTGATGGTTCTGATGTGTATAGAAACTGGGGGGTTTCCGCTGGCTAGGACGCTGGTATGTAGAACTGGCATGTAGAACTGGCAGTGGGGGGCTTTGGGGGTGGGGTGGTGGCGGTAGAGGATGGGGGAGTGGGGGAGGGGGGGCTGGCTGGTCAGATTCGGGACTTGAAGCACTCCACCGAGGCTGAAGAGATAACCTCAGGGGGCAGACTGTTCCAGTCCCTGACAGTCCTCAGGAAGAATGAGTATTTCCTGTAGTTCGTTTTACAGGCAGGGAGGAGATACGTCTCCCTGTGTGACTGTCTTGTCGACCGTGCTGGGGTGTTTGGTGTGGGCCTGTATGGGGTGTTGATGCTGACCTCTTCTCGATGGTATTTGAAGAAGGTGGTCAGCCTTGCTATTCTTCTTCTGTCTGCAAGGGTGGACCACTGTAAATGTGTCAGCATGGAATCCTCTTAGGTGCTGAGAGCAGGCTCTTCTTGTTCACCTTCTATGGTTGAACTTTAGTCTTCAATATTCTGAATTTTTGTTAGAGTTCGTAATCCCACTTCTGACACCATGTTTCGTTCTTTCTACAGCCAACTCGGAAGACAGGGCAATGCTTCTTCGTCTTTACTCCTCGCTGTCTGATTCTCAACTGACTACAGTATATATACATATCACAGTGAACAGCAATCAGGTATCACTTAAACGAATATCATGCCGTGCTGCTATCCGCACGCTGTTTACTGTCAACACACGTCACATCTCCCTTTCTTTAAGGAAACAAAATCAATAAATCATTTTTCCTATCTTTCAGTCCATACGAAATAAATGTGTTTCCCACCTTTATCACACCATTAACTTAACACTCATTCTTTCTCTCACGCACAGGGCCCAATCATTCATTCACCTCATTTTATCTCTGATCATTATACTATCCATCATCATCATGTCCATATTTCGCAATGCTTTCAGTTTATCTGATTGTGGTAGAGTCTTCAGTTTCATTCATATTTCAGGAAATCTGGCCTTTTGCTTTGTCTTCCAGATCTTGTTCTGTAAGGAGAACTAACTGGTTCAGGTTGTCCTGTCCTTGTTTGTTTGATAACTTCTTCTGGCTCCTTGATGCTGGTTGTCTCAGACATTTTGATGACTGGTGACTGATCAGATGAGTTCTCACGGACAGACGATGCTGGCGTCCTGACATCTGTTCCAGTTCCAGTTTTCTTGTTATCTTCCAGCATCTGTTTTGATGGAATGATGATTTGCTGTTGCTTGCCTGATGTGTCACTTTCCTGATGTCTTCCAGAAATCATCCTTCTCTGGACAAGTCGTTGAGGGTTGATTGTCTGCTGAAGCTCCGTTTCTGTTGTGTCTCGTAGCTGACGACGATTCCTTCTATACTGACGTCCGTCCTCTGTGCGAATGTTGTATGACCGGAAGTTCACCTGTTGGTCTACCTTGGCGCTGATCCACTTTTTGGATCCTGGAGGTTGGAATTTCACAATCTGTCCCGGACTCAGTTCTTTCAGCTCTACTGCGCTTCTGTTGTAGTAGTGTGCTTGCTTCAGTTTCCTTTTCTCAAGTTCTTTCTTGATTGGTACAACTGTAGGTAGGAGTAATGTCTTTGACGTCGGCACTTGTGTTCGTGTTCCTCTGCCGAACAGTCTCTGAGCAGGCGAACTGTTTACAGTCTCTGTCGGGATGTTTCTCAGCTCAAGTAAAGCGAGGAAGGGATCTTGATTGTTGTGTTCTGCTTTCTTCATGCACGTCTTTGCAGCCTTCACCGCGCTCTCTGCTTTTCCATTGGACTGAGGGTAGTGTGGTGAGCTTGTTACGTGTTCAAACCCATATGTTTTTCTGAACTTTCCAAACTGGTTTGATGTGAACTGAGTTCCACAGTCGGTTGTCAGGCGTTCTGGTATTCCGTGTCTTGCCAAGTGTCTCTTCAGACAGATGATGACCTCTTTGGATTCTCTTGTTTGTAACCGATCAATCTCAAAGAAATCAGAGTAGTGATCGACCGTGACCAGGTATTCATTGCCATTATGTTCAAAGATGTCACAAGCGATGTGTTGCCAGGGCAGGGCAGGGATCTCTGTACTGATAAGTGGTTCCTTCTGATGACCACGTTGGTATGTGTTACAGGCGCTGCATGTTTTGACAAAATCTTCAATGTCCATGTTCATCCTGGGCCAGTAGACTATCTCACGTGCTCTTCTTATGCAGCTCTGAATTCCTGAGTGGCTTGCATGAAGTTTCTCAAGGATGTCTGCTCTTTCGCTTTCAGGTACAATTACTCTGTGGCTTTTGAAGACAAGTCCGTTGTGGACTGACAGTTCCTCCCTGAAAGGAAAGTATTCTTGTAACTGTAATGAAAGTTGTTGTTTCTCCTCTGGCCAGCCTTGTAGAATGACAGCTTTCAGGGTTTTCATGGTTGCATCTTCCTGAGTTGCTTGCTGCAGACTGTTCAGTCTCTCTTGGCTGATGGCCAGTTCTTGTAATGAGTCTGTTTTCTCCAGGTCTGTGAGGAAAACGGCTTCCTTGTGGGTGACTTGCTGTTCCGCTTTTCCACAGACTGCTCTGCTGAGGGTGTCAGCCAGGTGCATCTCAGATCCACGCTTGTACACTACCATGTACCTGAACTTCTGAGTTCTGAGTAGCATCCTCTGAATCCTCTTAGGTGCTGAGAGCAGGCTCTTCTTGTGAATGGTCTCTAATGGTTTGTGGTCGGTCTCCACCAGGATATCTCTTCCATAGACGTATCTCTCAAACCTTTCCAGACCGAAGAGTATTGCCAACATCTCCTTTTCTATTTGAGCATAGCTTTTTTCTGTCTCGGTCAAGGCTCGTGATGCGTACTGAATCGGTTGACCATCCTGCATGAGACAAGCTCCAAGTCCAAACTGTGAAGCATCACACTGTAGGGTGGTTGTACGCTTTCCTGAAGAGTCAAAGTAGCGAAGTACCGGTGGCTCAGAGAGTATCTTCTTCACTTTCTTCAGGGCTTCTCCGTGGACGTCTTCATCCCATCTGAAGTGGACGTCTTTTTTTACCAGTCCTCTGAGTGGTGCTGCTGCCTCAGACAGGTTTGGTGCAAATTTCTGAAGGTATCCGACTACATCGAGTAGTCTCTGCACAGCTGCTTTGTCTTCTGGCACTGGGAGTTGTTGGACAGCGTCCAATTTCTTTGGATCGGCTTTCAAGCCTTCTCTTGAGAAGATGTGTCCCAAATATGATATCTCTGTTCGTTTCATCTCAACGTTCTCCTTGTTGAGTTTGATTCCAGTCTCTCGGCATCGTTGTAGCAAACGGTTCAGGTTGGTATCATGAACTTGTGCTCCTGCTTTGTCGGTTGGTCCTCTGCCAAAAACAAAGATGTCATCATGAACCGCCACCACGCCTGGCAGTCCTGCCAGAGCGATGTCGATCCTCCTCTGGAATTCTTCTGGGGCAGGTGAAATACCAAAGGGCATTCGTTTCCATCGGTATTTGCCAAAAGGCGTCTCAAATGTTGTCAGGTAGCTGCTGTCTTCGTCCAGTTCAACGTGCCAAAACCCGTTTTTCGCGTCAAGGTGTGTGAAGTATTTTGCATCTTTGAGGAGAGGCAGTACGTCATCGATGGTTGGAATGGGGTACTCGTTTCTCCTGAGGGCTTTGTTCAGTGGCTTAGGGTCGATGCACAGTCTGACTTTCCCATTGCTCTTTGTTGTTACGACCAAACTGCTTATCCACTCCGTTGGCGTGTCTACTTTAGTGACCACGTCCAGTTTTTTCAACCTCTTCAGCTCGTCCTTCACTTTCTCTTGCACTGCTATCGGCCACTTTCTGCAAGGCATCTTCACTGGAGCAATACTGGGGTCTGTTTCTAGGTGTAATTTCCCTTCTAGTTTTCCTTCTCCTTCAAAGACATCGTTGTACTTCGTGAGCATATCTTTTGCATTTTCCCCCTCTTTCTGATTCGCCGCTATCGTTGCAATGTTCTCTTCATTGATCGTCAACAATTGCATGTGCTGTATAGCTTTCAGTCCCAGTACTGGCTTACAGTCCGTTCTGGTGATCGCGAAGTTGACTTTGTATTTCCTTCTGTTCTTGGGGTTTTTCACTCGCAGCACTATCTCCCCCACAGGCTTCATTTCTGTTCCGTTGAACATCATCAGCTTCTTCTTAGTCTCTTGCAGGTCAGACTTTCTTTCATCTCCTGTGACTTCTCTGTACAGGCTCTCAGACATCACGTTTGTTGTTGCACTTGTGTCAAGAAGAAATGTTACCGGCATCTCATTTATCAGCATTTTTGCTCGTATGTTTCTCTCCTTTTTTCTGGTTTTGTCTTCGATCCCAAGGATTTCAGTATCGCTTTCAGTGTCAGTCTCTTCTTCTTCGAAGTGCTGAACTCTTGTTTTCTTTTGATTTTTCTTGAGTGTTCTGCAGCATGAAGCAAAGTGATTATTTCCTTCACAAGCTTTGCATTTTCTTCCAAATGCTGGACATTTCTCTTTTGCTCTTGGGTGCTTTCCACCACAATATCCGCATTTCTCTCTGTACTCTGGTTTGTTTCCTTTGCTATACTGCTTTGCTGTCTTCTTTTTGAAAGCTTGGACTTCCTGCGTGTCCTGCGTTTTTCTCATCATTTGGACGGTTTGATGTTGACTTGATTCATGCGCTCTGCACATATCAATACATGCAGTCAATGTCAGCTGTCGCACTTCCAGTAATTTTGATCGCAGAGTCTCGTCATGTACACCCAGTACGATTTGATCTCTCAACAGTCTGTCTTCCAGTGTACCATAGTTACAGGTCTTGATCAGTCTCCGCAGTTCTGCTATAAACTGTTCGATAGATTCTCCTGCTGCTTGATGTCTGCAGTTGAATCTGAATGCTTCGTAAGTTTCATTGGTTGAACCCACACAGTATTCTTCGAATTTCTGCAGAACGGTGTCAATGTCATTTCTTTCAGCTTCATTAGCAAATGCCAATCCTTCATAGATGTCCATAGCATCCAGCCCGATGCAAGAAAGAAAAACTGCTGTTCTGTATGTTGAGTCTTCCTCTGTCTGTGTTGTCACAATTTCATAGCTGTCCCAAAGCCTCTTGAATTTCTTCCAGCTGCTCTGCAGGTTTCCTCCATTCACATCAAGTTTAGGAGGCAAGGGAATCTTGGCATGTCGTCGACTGGCTCTTCTCTCATCTTGTTCACCTTCCATGGTTGAACTTTAGTCTTCAATATTCTGAATTTTTGTTAGAGTTCGTAATCCCACTTCTGACACCATGTTTCGTTCTTTCTACAGCCAACTCGGAAGACAGGGCAATGCTTCTTCGTCTTTACTCTTCGCTGTCTGATTCTCAACTGACTACAGTATATATACATATCACAGTGAACAGCAATCAGGTATCACTTAAACGAATATCATGCCGTGCTGCTATCCGCACGCTGTTTACTGTCAACACACGTCACATGAAGTGTGACGGTGGCGGTTCACAACCCATCGAGCTGCACGGCGTTGGACCTTCTCGATGTTTTCGATGTTTTTGGCAGTGTAGGGGTCCCAGATAGGTGAGGCATATTCTAGAGTGGGATGAACCAGGGCTTTGCAGGCTGTTTCCTTGATGTTGATGGAACCCACTCTCAGGTTTCGCCTGAGAAAACCTCAGGTATTGTTTGCCCTGTTTGTCTCTTGAGGCAGCAAGGATGTGGTTTCACCGGAGACTACTACGTGTCAAATGGACAAATTGAAGAACTAATGAAAGTGTCCTGGAAGAACTTGACACCACTAGAAAACTACCAGCAGACATCAACAAGAGAAGACTAAAATACATGGCCATATGTCATGCAGCAAGAACACCGACCTCATGGCAATCATTTTTCAAAGAAAAACAGTGGCAAAAAAGGAAGAATGGCAGACGTCCAATCTCATACATCGAGAACAAAACCAACATTACTGGCCTAAAATATTCAAGAAATTGTCCACAAAAGTCAAGACAGAACGGCCTGGAGGGAGGTGGTGGTGTCAAAGAGTGCAGCGGCCAACAATTTGATCCGGTGACGCCGACAGGTGAGACTGGTGAGATTCGTGATCTGAATTTTCAAAACACTGGTTTTAAGTCTAGATCCAAATGTTTTGCAACAAAACAATCCTCATCATGTCATACGATACGTTCAATGCGTGAATACGATTTTTTTTCGAAAGAACATACCGTAACTGTACAATTTGTAGCGTCACAAATTTTGGGGGTAATAAGTTTTGCTGAGCCCCCATCGTAGGTCAGTCCTGTGTCGACACATTCCGATTCCACGGATAAGCCAAAGGTGCCGCATTTCTTGGAACTGGGAAACAGAACGACGATTAGATCTAGTAGGCCTATGGCTATGATCATGTCTAAAACTTTTAAATATTTCATCGTGAATGTTTCTCAACACATGACTCGTCTGTGATAACAGTTTACAGTGCATTAACTTTCGACTGCTGAATCGATCACCACTGTCAAGCTAACATCTCCTCTCATGACTTTCGAACTTCTAAGTATTATCATCGCATCGCAGAGCCATGTTGACATCCTGCTTAGAGGCTCGTGTGTGCGGATCGATAAGTATTCGCGAGTTGCTGTCCTTGGCTACTGGTACACGACGGCCGTAAATAAGGACGCCACAATGCAAACCCAAGCATCGTGACGACCATGGGCATTAAAAATACGAGGAAATGCTCAATCCAAAGGAGAAATAAAGATACTACTGGAAAATTGTGGATATGGTGGAGTTGATCCAGATGAAAATCTTAAACAATCATGGTCTGAGCAACCTAGCAATCTTCCTGATTTATTTTGTATACTATATCATATGAGACGAGCACTTTACGATAATGGGGACGAATTCAGGGCGTATGTAAGTCTGTTTTGCTGTTATGGGCACATGGTTACTTTTGATAACCCTGCCCATTAGAGTGGTTTAATTTTTCATGCGTTGAACTGAAAACAACTCCAAAAGGATTTTTGGTTCTGCCCACAGCCCAGGTTGTGCGCTACAAAAAGAAAAATCACAAGAAGCAAAAATAGTGATTTGTTGATATGACCAGATACCTAGGCATGTGTGTGTGTGTGTGCATGAATCTGTGTGTGCATGCATCTGTGTGTGTGTGTGTGTGTGTGTGTGTGTGTGTGTGTGTGTGTGTGTGTGTGTGTGTGTGTGTGTGTGTGTGTGATATGACAAAGCTGGAGAAATGTGGGGAAATGGAATGGGGTGGAATCTTTTATAACCAATTTAAAATAAGCATCTTGACATATAACCAGAAAAATTCCTAAAGATATGTCCAACCATTTTTTTTATTCCACTTGCAAAGAAAGCAGGTCTATAGAATGCGAACTCCATCGTACAATCAACTTGAAGAGTCATGTAACATAATTTCTACTAAGCATAATCATGATGAGGACAAGGAACAGAATCAAAAGAGAAATAGCAGAAGATACAGTGAAGATTTCTCGAAGGAAAAGGAACTATTAATGCCATATATATCCTGAGAACTATCATAGAGTGGACAGTCGAGTTCAATAAGGATAAGGCTTTGGATCAGACAGAACACGAAGAATTGATCAACCAACTACGAGCCGTAGAAAGGCCCTATTTTGATGGAAAAGATCTAAGAATAATCAGAAATATGTATTGGGAACAAACGATAACAATGAGAATAGAATACATATAAGCTCTTTCCAAAATATCAAAAGAGGGGTCAGGCAGTGTTGTGATCTGTCACCGGATTTGTTTTCACGTAACAGCGAAAGCATCATAAGGAACCTAGAAGAATGCCATGGGATAAAGATTGGAGTAAAAGTGATAAACAACATTCATTATGCAGATGACACCGTGCTAATTGCAGAAAACGAAAATGACTTACAAAATCTTGTGAATATAATAGAAATAGAAAGCAAAGATATAGGGTTGGAGCTAAATAGCAAAAGAAGACTGAAGTCAT
>JAPXFY010000018.1:28394688-28983769 GCA_030674185.1 Monoplex corrugatus | reverse complement strand
ACAGTCATGGCTGACATATGAAGGCTGTTCGATTAGAATTTTGTTCGTCCAGTTATTTGTTTTGTTTGTTTGACTCTGTGTGTGTGTGTGTGATGTTTTTTCCCTTATTCTTTCATATGTACATTCGTGTAATTTTTTTTCTTAAAGTGTGAATTTGTTTATATCTCTTCACCTGTCACAGTTCGACAGACATGTAAAGATATGTGTGTATATGTATGTCTGTGTCTGTGTCTGTGTCTGTGTGTGTATATACATATTATGTATGTATATGTGTGTGTGTATGTGTGTGTGTTTGTGTATTTTATCAGGCTGGGTAACTCTCAGCGGATCCGCTAATTTCAGTGGATGAACTAGTTTCAGAGGGAAAAAAAAATTTTTTCAGAGGAAATATTACTGAATTATTGTATTTGCCATCAGGAAATGCATCCATAATGCCTCAAAATTACAGAAATTCTTCAGCTGCTGGGGGGCGAACCCCCCAGCAGGGACGTTGCCCATGGACCTCGGCCAATTTTCAGAGGAAACTATCTTCTTCTCTTACCCAGTCTGATTATATATGTATATGTATGTTGTATGTGTGTGTGTATGTATGTATGTACATATATATATATAGGCCTACATATATAGGCCTACATTATATATGTATGTATGTATGTGTGTGTGTGTATATGTGTTATATGTGTGTATGTATGTGTGTATAATATGTGTGTATGTATGTATGTCTGCATAGGTATGTGTATGTATATAGTACAATGAATTCTTGTTTTTCTACATTTTGTTATATATGTTGATTATGCAACGTTTACATTTGTAGATGTTTGTAAATGTAATGTATTTGAAAATGAATAAAAAAACAAGTTTAAAAAAAAGAATTTTGGAGATATTTCTGAAAGAGATGTTTTGAGGTGCTTTTTGAAAGTAAGCAGATAAAGTTCTGCTTTTTGTTAAAGACATTGGGAGGGAGTTCTGTGTTGTTGGGCCAAAAACAGAGCAGCGCTTCTTTCCACTATGGTTAGCAAGAATCAAAGTAAAGAGAGAAGCTCCTTGAGACTTCAGCACTTTGGAAGGTTTGTAGGCAGGAGGCGTTCTGAACATGGTATTCGAACTCAGACAGTGAAAGTAGAGTGTGGGGCGACCGTCCCCAACCCAATGCATCCACAGGTGGCAGATAGGGGAATGACCCTCAGGTATGGGGGTTGGCTGCGAATGAGAAATAAACAGTTGTGGACCAAACGGCAATGGACCCAGAGGGGCGGCTGGGGTATGGGGTGGTGCCTGTACATACTCTCTCAAAAGGTCTCGTAACCCAATGACAGGTCTGTCTAGACGAGTCAGGAGCACCTGCAAATAGCTTCTACTATCGCATCAAAGTCCTGGTAAGCAGGGCGACCAACGCAGATATGCAATGGCAATGACTTCTGTCACCACAGCTGTGGGCAGATGATTCCAAAAGGAATAATGGCCAGAGCCTCTGCACAATATGTACACCGCCACTCCAGAAGTTAATGACAAACCACTGGTTGTATTTATGTCAAAAACCACATGAGATGAGATCAAAGAAACAAAAAAGAAAGCAATAGGACTGGACCTTCTGAGGCCCCCAGTATAGAGAGACCTCAAAAGCTATTGGGGAGGGAGTGTCTGCTACATGAAACACTGTCATGATGGTATATATGTACCTGACTGAGCAGTAGGAAGCAGTCTGATCGACACCTTAAAAACGGAAAAATCAGACAAAAAGCAAGCAGAAATGACATCACCATTGGAACGTGGAACATCAGAACAATGGGAAAATTACGCAAGTTGGAGTTATTGCTGAAAGAACTCATCATCATCAAGTGCCTTGCCACATGGTGTTGGTGATCATGGCCATCCATATGTGTTTATCCCTTGTTGCCACAAGCACATCTTCCACCCTCTCTGTCTTCAGCCACTCTGCACGTCCGTCCAGTATTTTCTCCCTGGGTCTACCTGGTACTCTCTTTCCCTTCAGCTTTCCTGTTGTGACCAGGTGCTCCAATTCCCCTTTCCTCATAAAATGGCCTATAAATGTTGCCTGTCTTTTTCTAATCTTCCTTATGAATGATCTTCTTGTGTCTGCCTCCATCAAGACTGTCTTGTTTGTTTTCTTTGCTGTCCATGGAACTTTCAACATTCTTCTTAGAAACCACATTTCGGATGCCTCAATCTTGTTCTGGCTTTGCTTGTTGACTGTCCACGCCTCACAACTGTGTAACATTATCGGCTCTATATAACATTCAAGAACTCTCTTCCTGATGTTAATTGATAGGCATTTGTTGGTAAGAATGCCTTTCATCTTCTTGGCTGTGTTGCATCCTGGGAACAATCTATTTGTGTCCAGACTGCAAACAACCCTTACAAACAACTTCATTCGTGCAGTTCATGGTTCTGTGACCTTCCTGCAGACATTTGCTACAATTCAATTTTTGTTTTTGTTCCTTGTGGAACAGTTCGGCACGGAATATTCCAACTTTCAAAGTTGGAAGCAGAGGTGTTTTTGGCACAGTAATATGTATATACAAATCTACGACCTGTTTCAAAACGTGTCAAATGGCCGTTTGGGTCTCTCGCTAGTTCGTTTCGAATATTCGACCGCAGCTCTATCCCGATTTTTGTGAGGGCACCTTCAATGTCTTTGTTGCTCACGCTGATGGGATACTACTAATCCACAGTCTAGTTGAGGGCTTGTCCGTTTGGTCCTTAACTAGAAAGGGATTTTTGTCCAGCAAGTTGATGCGAGCACCCCTGAACATGAAACCCTCTAATAATAGTTTGTTTCTACTCACTTTAGTTTGGGGATAAATTCGCCACAGTCCTCTGATACGCTGTGCTCCCCTGATACTGTTTCTCCCTGACACTGTCTCTGCAGCCACACAAATTGCTAGGTCGTAGGCAGCGTTGTGTATTCAGGCAAGGCATGAGCAGTCACAAATACCAGTTCCACAAGTGTGGCCAGCGCTGTTTCCGCCTATTTGCCTGTCTTTATTACCACTGTCGAATTTGTTTACGCGTTCACAATGCTTCGAAAACACTGGCGATCACTATCATAGTAAAATTTCATGATGGGCACATCACATCAAACACTCAGACGATGGGATTGAACGGTGGTCACTTGACACAATACAAACACTTTTAAACACAGAGTATACGAATAGCTGGCCTACCGACATCGGAGGCCGATCGGAGGCCGACGGAAGTCAGGTGCCAGCTGTTGACAGAGATCAACGAAAGAAATACATAGGCCATGCGATCAGAAATACTAAAACAGATGTCAACGGTCCTGCAGGGGAAAGCTGAGTGAGGAGAAGAAAGGGACAGTGACTGCACACCTATTTCAGCAACATCGCTGAAGTCTGTGTTCTGGAGGTCCAGGAGGTCGGCCACAAATGTCTCAAGTCGTGTGACCTGGAAAAAAAAACTTGTGACGTCGTGCGTGGCTACTACCGCCGATTCTGGCAAGGGAGAGAGGTGGGATGAGGTGATTATATATATATTTAATTCTGTCATTCAACAACACGGGAGTTCACAAATAAGACAACATCATATCTTAAACAAAACTGATCATTGCACACCCAACACGCACTGCTTCATCCACGCATCTTTCAAGCAATCACACCCAAACACACCACAGCGCCTGGACTCTAACATCGAATGCACAGGGTTACTGGCCTGCACGGTCGACCTGTCGATAGCCCTTCGCTATCGGCAGTCTCTACCAGAACACTGTCTAACTCAGCTTGGCAGTCCCAAGCTGGTTAAACCACCCAATTGGTTCTCAGGAACAAGCTTAACACCACATAAACTCATCAAATGCACGACACTGTATTAAACACTGTATATTCCACGACATTTCAAACAAGACGCGGGCACAATCAAATTATAACAAAACACAAACCCTTGAAATTTATATTATAAACTGGAATGTAGGCTACTTGCCGACAGGTATAAGCAACCGTCACGGTAGATGATTCAACTTGGCCCTGACAAGATTTTATGAACATGTGTGCAGGTAACCATCACGTTACCCAGGACAACGCACACACCCGATTGCTTCACACACAACCCCACACATTCCCTGATTGATTCACGGTTAACCCACAAACGCCCGGCACTGACACCCAAACCACGCGCTTCCCAATCATCCCCCTGTGGCAGACGACACGAAGTGAGTCTACACGAAAGATAGACCCGTGCGTCACAATCACCGCACGTAGCAAATCTCAGATTACTTTATTCACTTGATGACTAACACACGTGCGATCTTTTAGCTGCACGTGGAATGCACACAGAGGACCCTTCACATCCACTGAGAATACACGCTCGCAACAAAACTGCTGCACGTAGCCAAACGTGCATGAAGGAAGTTCCTCAATCCAATCCGCTAAACCAGAGAATTGCTCACGCGCGTTGTAGATAAACTGCAGTTGCCTTGAGTCATAGGTGCTTCCCACTGAGATCATCTGATGATGGACGAGCGTAGAATCAGGATTCTGCATTGCTCACTATCCTCGGTAAAGTGTCGACATAGAAACGTCAAAGCTTGAGCGACGATTGATGCTTCACGACTCCAGTCCCATCATCGGTACATCAGGCCTCGTGATACGGACAAGGCCCAAGGCGCCAACCCCTAGGTCTACAGTCCAAGTTCCAGAGGTACAAAGATCCAGAGTTCAGGTTACAGAGTACAGGTTACAGGGTACCAGTTACAGGGTACAGGTTACAGGTACAATCACCTGTCGAAAATACAATCGGTCCTTGACTACACATCATACCAGGAAAATAATCTCTCTTACATCACATTTTACCCAGACAACCAAACACACCGATTATCAGACACACCAAGACTACCGGTAATGCGAGCGTGACAGCAAGGACCCATCTACGATTACTAACAAAGCTTCCAGGACAAACTCCACATGAATGTGACCATAGAATGTAACCATGATCATGGGCCCAAAACACCAAAACATTAACCGGACCTTGACGATAGCCACACTCTCATACTGGCACTCAATAACAGTTACCTGCCCATTTTATCTTTAACTTCCTCTGTCCATCTGTCTGTCCGTCCGTCTGTCTCTGTCCATCTGTCTGTCACATGACACAGATAACCTTATCTCCAAACAGTAAGCTCCCCTAGGTTTATCCTCAAACAGTAAACCAGCACAAATACTTATTATCTGCACATAAAATCGATTGATTTAACCGTCACAGCTTGGATTCATAACGCCAGGCCTATTCAACAACCCTGGGCGCACAGGATCGAAATAATCACGAATTTACAACTCATGACACGGAATAAACCCTAACCCAAACCTACATTACAACGCAACACAAACCAGTTGGGCAAACCTCCCAAACTCGTTCGGAACTTGGGGAAACCCGGAATTAAACCCATAAACGCGAACACACCATCCATACAACAACCAGCAACACAACTCCACACGCACCATGCCCCCTCACACAAACACACATTTCCACAACCACCACACACAAAACTTCCAAATGCACCCCCCTTTAACCAAACTCAACTTACATACAAACTCCCACACACGCACTCAAACACCAAACAACCCGAAATAGGCTGGCCGAAATACAACACAATTACGGCTCATCAAACCCAATTAAGACCCAACTGTTCACAATTACGACCCATTCACGAAACCCAGTCAATGCTGCAGCCACTGCACAGGAACAACCCAAACCATAACTAACCTGAACATAAACTAACTGCACACAAACACAGAACACAAATGGGACTGATTCCACCCCTCTGAAATTGAAAGACACAATTCACAATTCACACCAAAGCCTCACCTCTCCAAAAGAGTCACAGAACTATACTGGTCTCCACAAGAATTCTTCTGCTCATCAAAACAACATATAAGTTGAAACAGCACAGACTAGCACAAACTTATACTGACACACATCACCCTTGCCTAAGTTCATTCAACTGGACTAACAGGGTGAACACAGAATAATATAGAAAAATATCACAGTGAACTAGAACAACATCTTAAGTTCACCACACAACCTGTTACAAAGTAACAAGGTTATATATGAAATCTCAGAGAAAAAGGGAGTAACACCCTTCCAGAAACACAGATATTCTAAAACTGCCTAGAAATTTCCAAGTCTGTCCAACAAGAAATCATAAAATCCAGACCTGGACTTTGATTGGCCACACAATCCACAGAATCTGCATGAGAAGCATGATTCCCAGGCCCAAAACAAACTCAAGAGTGATTCGCCCCTGCAACACAGACCTACAGATATTCACTTTCACACAGATATTATAGATACACACACACACACACACACTCACTCACACACATACACACAATACAAAAAACAAACTGAACCAAATGAGAATAAAGCAGCAAGGGAAACAAAGTCTACTGCAGAAATATTGCCCAAAACAAAATTAGTCTCCCTTTGACAACTAACGGAGCATTACTGAATCTCCACCTGTAACCAAAGCAACCCTGAAGGTTATGAAACCAACTTTGGTTCAGAAACGAAAACCCAACCAAGGCTTGGTGAGAACTGAATCGGTATCCAGATGACTGCAACCTGACACACAGATATATATATATTAATATTATATATAAAATATATATATATATATATATATATATATATATATATATATATATATATGTGTGTGTGTCTTTGATTTAATGTCTATTCACTAAAGTGATTTTAGATATATAAAAAAAAAAGAAAAGAAATAAGAAATATATATATATATATATAAAACAAACAAAAACAAAACAACATACACAAACAAAAATGTGGGGAAAGATGAGTAGTGAAGCGGATACTTGAAAATAGTCAATCTTCAGAAAGAAAAAAAAAGGAACCAGAAAACAACTGTGCCAAGAACAAGAAGGAAAAACTAACAAATGACGTTATCGTGTGTGTGTGTGTGTGAGTGAGTGTTGTGTTGTGTTGTGTTGTGTTGTGTTTACTGTACTTACTTATTTTTATATATCTGCATTCAGGTTTTAAACTCCCTGATAATAAATTGGGTGGAATAATTAACTCCAGGGGCTTATGCTTAGATGTGCTCGCACATGCACTGATACATCTACGTGATTTCCTTTTCCAGATTTTTTTTCGAGGTCAGTGTGTTTTGAATGGTGACTGCCCTGATATGGCTCTGTGCAATCAACTGGACTTTAAACATTAATAAAAGTAGTGTAAAATCTTGAACTTTTTATGAAAAGTTTGCAATTTATTTATGCAACAGTGGTTTTTTGTTGTTGTTTTTTTTGTTTTTTTTTCTCGAAAGATAATCTCACTTTGTTTGACAAATTGTGGATTTCAGATTCTCCCTTACAGCAGATAAACCTAGGCATATTTCTCAAGTTTAGGTAAGCGTAGATTTAGTTCTATTTTACTTTTGACTGATTGAAATGTTAATAATCGGAAGGCTGTATATATATATGTATGCTACCCAAAGCTTTATTTTGTACCCTTGTCTGACGCAAATACGAAAACAAAACAAAAACAAACTAACAAATAAAACAACAACAACAACAAAACAAAAACATTGGCAGACGCAAGCTTCCTTCTTTGTTTTCAGTTTGTATGAGCAGATGCTGTCTCTTACACAGAACATTGAACTGTTTTGTTTCCATTTCAAGTGTGTGTATGTCCGTGCTTGGATGTGTGTGTGTGTGTGTGTGTGTGTGTGTGTGTGTGTGTGTGTGTGTGTGTGTGTGTGCATGTGATTTCCATCTGAAGTGTGTGTGTGTATGCATGTGCATATGCACAATAGCTTATATACATAAATACACAGCCTTCTTGTTTTAATTCTGTGGAGAACTTTATTTTCAAACCTTTTCATATTACACTGGATACCAGGTTTATTCAAATGACCGTGAATATTAGTCACTCAAGCACTTTGAATTATGGAACTTGTTTATCATAGTATATTTCACACACTCTCAATTTTAATTTTGTTAATGATGTTTTATAATTCATGTCCATATGAGTGAAGGCTTGCATTATGGATATCACTAAACCCAGCTGGAAACCAGCTCTGAAGTCGATATGGACAAGAGGAAAGAAATAGTATTAAAGTTCAGAGACATGAAAACAGAAAAATCCTCATTTAAGCGATTCTCCGTAAACGCAGACAGCGAATTTATTTAAGAATTTCATATGGATAAACTCCATCATATCCACAATTTTTCGGTAGTATCCTTATTTCTCATTTGGATTGAGCTTTTCCGCATATTTTTAATGCCAACGATCGCCACGATGCTTGAGTTCGCATTGTGGCGTCCATAGCTACGGCCGTTGCAAGGAAAGCAACTCTGATTACTTGTCGAGCTGCACAACTCTGATTACTTGTCGAGCTGCACACAGTCCACTGCTTATATTCAGTGTGCCGTGATATCACGCCCCGCTTCACAACCAGCTGTTGTGTCTACACATTCTTCCACTCGTGTGCAGTACAATCGGGACTGCTTGCTGTCATGTTGCCCCCCTGACTCGATCCTTGACCCTGACCTGGTTGAACACTTGAGATCGCTGAAAATCGGCCGAAATCTCCCCCGTCGTCGATCATGTCGTGGTGGAATGCGCAAGAGACGTACGATTCCAGTGGTCACTGATGTACATCAGCGTCATGGCAGCAGTGGTCTGCCTTCTGTTCCTGTCTATGATACCCATCCGCCCCCCAGACCGCTGTGCTCCAACCCTGATAACCTCATTCCTCTCACAGCCGGCAAAAAGAAACTACGCACTGACTCATTGACTCTTGCACTGTTCAATGCTCAGGCCCTCGGTACCAGACACGAGAAGAGATCCGCGATCAACTACTTCATCCATGACCACGTCGTCGATATTTTCGCCGTCAATGAAACCTGGTTTCAGCCTGTCGGGGATGAACCCAAGGAGAGGGATCTTGCTCCTCCCGGTCACCGTACACTCTCGTTCGCTCGCAAAACTGGTCTCGGCGGTGGCATCGCTTTTGTTGTTGCCGAGTCCCTCCTGCCCCGAATTACTACCAAGACTGACTTTAAATTCAAACACTCTACTTTTGAAATTGTCCAGCTCTCCCTCACTCCACCCCACCAGACTTTCCATCTGCTGTTCCTCTACCGTCCACCACCCAGCCCAAAGAACCAGCTTAAAAACCATGTGTTTGTAGAAGAGTTTCCAGACCTCCTTGCCTACTGTAACACCTTGAAAGGCTGTTTCATCGTTGCAGGAGACTTTAATTTTCATTATAATGAACCTAACCAGACCCACACTGCTAAACTGAAAAGCTCTTTGAACTCCTTTGGCTTGACCCAATCTATCGACACTCCAACCCACGAAAAAGGCAACATCCTCGATTGGGTTGTTCATAGAACTGACCAGTCCTTCATCAAATCCATTGAAATTGATTATACTCTTCCTTCGGATCATGTCTGTATCCTCGGCCAACTTTCAATGACCAAGCCTCCACCCCAAACTACCTATGTCATGGTCAGAAAACTAGTTGATATCAACACCGTCGTCTTCAACGAAGATCTCCTGGCCGCTCTTCAGTCCTGTCCTCCAGCCTCTGCTGACGACCTCAATCAGACTATTAGTGATCTGCTGGACATGCACGCCCCTGCCACCAGACGTAGGGTATCCCAGAGACCACCATCGCCCTGGTTTTCTGCCGTTGGCCCTGATCTTCTTAAGGCCAAGCGTGAACGCCGTCGTGCTGAAAGACGGTGGCTGAAGAACAGCATTACTATCAAACAGATTTTTCAGGCTGCCAACAAAACTGTCAATGCTATAGTTGACTCTGCTAAGTCTGCCTTTTACAATGCGAAAATTATTGCATGCTCTACATCAAAACAGCTCATGCTTTCCCCCTGCCCGTCTAGCACAACATTTTTCAGATTTTTTCATTGATAAAATTAGGTCCATCCGTTCCAGTCTTGACTCCCAGCCCATCTCTCAACCTCCTATTCCCGACCCTCTGTTTCAAGGCACACCAGTTATTTCTTTTCAGCCTGCTTCTGAAACTACTATCTGCAATGTAATCCGCCATTCTGACATCAAGACCTGTGAGCTTGATCCTCTTCCAGCATCTATCTTAACACACTGCCTAGATACTTTGCTCCCTCACTTCACAACTGTCATCAACAATTCCCTGTCATCTGGTATCTTTCCCACTTCCTTCAAATCTGCCCTGGTCAGACCTCTTTTAAAGAAACCTAGTCTTGACCCCAATAACCTCAAAAACTATCGACCTGTTTCCAACCTACCTTTCTTATCCAAAGTCCTTGAAAAAATTGTTCTCGCACAGATCTCTGATCATATCACCACCAACAACCTCTCTTACCCTTATCAGTCGGCTTATCGCAATGGACACAGCCCTGAAACTGCTCTTGTAAAAATTGCAAATGATATTCTGACTGCTCTTGATCAAAATCAAATCTCTCTTCTATCTCTCCTTGATCTCTCGGCTGCATTCGACACCATCGACCATTCTATCATGCTCACACGTCTCCATAAAGTGTTCGGTATCTCTGACATCGCTCTGTCTTGGTTCCAGTCCTACCTCTCCAATCGCACTCAAACAGTCTCTGTCTGTTGTTCATCCTCTGCACCCGCTACCCTCCAGTTTGGTGTGCCCCAAGGCTCTGTTTTAGGTCCCATCCTATTTGTGCTGTACACACAACCCCTCTCTGAAATTATGCGACCTCACTCTATGTCCCATCATAGCTTTTCTGATGACAACCAACTCTATACTTCTGGTTCCCTCCCACAACTGCCCTCTATAATCAGACAAACCCAAGGCTGCATTTCTGATGTTCACTCCTGGATGACTGTAAACAAACTTCAACTCAACCCCATTAAAACTGAACTTAGCCTTATCTCTCCCACCACATTGGCTAAGTGTTCTTCCCTTCCTCTGTCTGTCTCTCTGCTTGGATCTGACATTCCACTATCTTCCACTGTCCGCAATCTTGGAGTCACTCTTGATAACACCCTGTCCTTTGAAAAACACGTCCAGAATGTTTGCAGATTATGCTATCTTGAGATACGCAGAATTTCTTCTATTCGCAATATCCTCTCTGTCGAAGCCACCAAAACTCTCCTCTGTGCCTTTGTTCTCTCTCGTCTCGACTACTGCAACTCCCTCCTCTCGGGCTGTTCTTTCTCTCTCATTCAAAAGCTTCAAAAAGTTCAAAACAATGCTGCTAGGCTCATCTTCAAAAAATCTCGTTCCTCTCATGTCACTCCTCTTCTCAAATCTCTTCACTGGTTACCTGTTGAAAAGAGAATTCGCTACAAGATTGCTTTGTTATGTTTTAAGTCTCTCAACGGTCTTGCACCCCCTTACATCTCTGACCTCCTCCATCTGTACACCCCCCTCTCGTCAACTTCGTTCCTCGGCTGATACTCGTACCTTCCGCATACCATCCTGTCGCACTAAAACCTATGGTCAACGCTCCTTTTCCTATCAGGCCCCTGTAATCTGGAATCAGCTCCCTGTCTCTGTTCGCCACTCTGCAACTCTCACTTCTTTCAAGTCCTCTCTGAAAACCCATCTCTTCCAGTCCCTCTCATGATACTTATAAAGACTCTACCACCTAACTTCCCCAAATCCCCCCTTGTTGTCTTTTGAGCCTTGAATGTCGGCTGGTGTGTGTGTGTGTGTGTGTGTGTGTGTGTGTGTGTGTGTGTGTGTGTGTGTGTGTGTGTTTGGTTGTGTCTGCATGATACCTGTAAGCGCTTAGGGCTCTTGTTTTCATCAGATTAGGCGCTATATAAATGCTCTTTATTATTATTATTATTATGGCACCTGTGACGTAAATGCACATGGAATTCGTTCCGAACGCGGAGGCATCATCTTGAGAAACTGAAACTGAAAAGCAATTCCTCTGTGTGTGTGTGTGTGTGTGTGTGTGTGTGTGTGTGTGTGTGTGTGTGTGTGTTTTCCCCAGTGGGGATGCTGGTGACTCTTTTGATATAATAGTATCCCACCATATGAAAATCATGTGCTAGAAATTTCCTCTTTTCTGTCACTCTGTTTCTGTCTTGTTCCTCTGTCATCTGTTCCCATCATTTCTGCTTTGCAGTTCCATTTAGGGCCTACCCGTTTGCGCTCTGTAAAACCTTCCTTACTGTTATTAGGATTGATAACTGGATATATATATTCACTACATTTTTGGCTCTGAGGAAATGTGATGTGAGAAGAAATTTTAGGTAATTTAGACCATTTTTAGGTATGTTATAGCGCTTGCATGTGTGTGTTTGTTTGTGTGTATTTGCTTGCACAAACATATGATGAATCTTTGTGCATGCCTATCATTGTTTTGTCACAGAAATAGATTTGTATTAAATCGCACAAGCCCTCGCTACCTGCAGGCAGGTCAGCCGTCGTCAGGTCTGACCACCTGAAAAAAGCAGGAAAAAAACCCTGAAAAATAAATACGTTCCATTGCAGGTTGCGGATGATGAAATATGGACTGAATTTGTCTACTGTTGCTTCCACCAATAATGAAGAGCATTGTTCGTTGAAACATAAGAGGTGTCAACTCAAATTCAGAGTAGCTCCAGCTACTTTGCCCCAGCTATTTTGCCACGACCTGCAACCCATTGTGCTGGCTCTACAAGAAACGTTACTGCATGAAGGGAAAAGTTTTCCGCTAATGGATTTCAACATTATTACGAAACCAGTAGGCTACAACCTAAAGATGGGGGAGTAACAGGTGGAGTGTCTTTGCTCCTACACAGGTCCCTTTTGTTTAGCCCTGTTAATCTGAACACTAGTTTGCAAGCAGTAGCAGCAAGGACAACCATTTACTCTTTGTACCTACCTTCATCTGTTCCTGTTACAAAAGAAGAACTGGTTGATCTGACTGACGAACTTCCAAAACCCTTTTCTGTTGTTGGGCGATCTGAATGGCCATTCCCCGCTTTGGGGTAGTGAAGATACTTCAGCCCATGGTCTCTTGCTTGAAAACATCTTCTCCGAATTAGATTTATGCTGTCTTAACGATGGATCTCCGACTTCTATTCATCCTGCAAATGGTACACTTTCCTGTATAGATCTAGCAATGTGTGATGCTTCATTGGTCTTGGACTATGAGTGGGGAGGTCTTGATGATCTGCATGGAAGTGACCATCTTCCAGTTGTCTTAACAAATACAAACGTCGAACATGAATCCTTACCGGATCTCTTGAATTTTCACAAGGCTAACTAGGATTTATTCGTAAGGACCATCCAGAGTGATTTAGAGGAAGTGATCCGGTAGACACTCTAATACAAGTCATCCTGAATTGTGCCCAAAAAGCAATTCCCATGTCATCAAAAACAAACAAACAAACAAACAAATCCAAAAGCCTAAAACACCGTGGTTTACTTCTGAATGTAAACAAATAAAACAAGACCACAAAGAAAGCTCAACGTCGCGTCTTCCAAACTCGTTCCGGTTCATCAAACACTCCGAGCAAAGTCGAGGTATATCTTTAAAACAAGTAAACAACAGTCGTGAAGAGACTTTTGCTCCAACTGACATCCCGAACTCCAGAAAAGAAAGTGCGGAAAAATTATCCCCCCCCCCCCCCCCCCCCCCCATCAACCATCAGAAACTGTCAGTGTTGTCTGATTACTTACAAAAGATCCGTTTCTAACCTGTCAGCATCCACCATTGAAAAACAACTCTTCCTCAGCCAATAAATCGACGCTTTTCCGTAAACAAATCCCTGAAAGAAAAGACAGCCTGTAATTCGTCTCTGATAACACGGTAGAATACATGTACAATCTTCCACTGACATTAGGCAAATTAAAAGGTGCTCTTCTGACTTACTCTGACTCATCTACTGGCCTGGATGAAATTCGTTAGAAACTTGTGAAGCATCTCCCGTAAAAGGGTTTAGAAACTGTTAAAAGTGTTCAGTTACATATGGACGACAGAATTCTTTTCTCCCTCGAAGCGGAAAGCCCTGATCATCCCCTTACCTAAACCTGGAAAAGATCTATCCAATCCTTCCAATTATCGGTCAACAGCCCTAATCAGCTGTCTTTACAAAGTGATGGAAAAAACGGTCAACAGTTGACTGATGTGGAAACTGGACAATGATGGCATCTTGGCCAAAGAACAATACGGTTTTCGCAAGCACCATTCCACAGTAGACCATTTAATCCGCCTTGAAAAGACCATCCGTAACGCATTTCTTTGCAAACAGCATGTAGTGACTATCTTCTTTGATCTGGAGAAAGCTTATGATACCACTTGGAAATCAGGAATTCTTATGGATCTACACGCACTGGGTTTTCGGGGTCACCTACCCGTGTTTATCAAAACATTTTTTGGCCAAGCGACAGTTCTAAGTGCGGGTTGGTACTACTCTGTCCGACATCCATGAGCAAGAGCTGGGTGTATCGCAAGGGAGTATTCTCTCTCCTGCGCTGTTCAGTATCAAGATCAACAATATAATCAAGTCTGTACAGCAGGGCTCAGACTGTACCCTGTTTGCGGACGATTTTGCAGTTTACGTAAGTGGAAGCTTCTATGCAGGCGTTCAGCAGTAGCCGCATCTGTGCGTAGATAGGATCCAGTAGTGGGCAGAAACAAATGGCTTTACTTTTTCCGCAACCAAAAACACAGTGCATCCACTTTCATAACCTGTGACACGTCTTTGCTGATCCAGAAATCCATCTTGAAAGTCCACCATTCCAGCTGTAAAAGAAGCTAAATTTCTGGGATTGATCTTTGATCAAAAGTTGAATTTTCTCAGTCATAAAACCTCGTACCAGAAAGCTCTGAATATTCTTCGAGTTGTAGTTCATACAGACCAGGCTGCCGACAAGAAAATGCTACTTCACCTGTACGGAGTTTTAATTCGCTTTAAACTGGACTATGGCTGCATAGCATGTGGCTCTGCGAGACCGTCGTACCTAAAACTACTGGATCCCATTTGCCATCAAGGGCTGTGCCTCTGTCTTGGCGCATTCAGAACAACTCCTGTCTATAGTTTGTATGCAGATGCAGGGGAGCTCTCTCTGACTAACCATGGACTGAAACTTAATTAAATTCCTATTTGAAACTGTTCTCTGAACCGGAAAACCCAGCCTACGACTGTGTCTTCAACCCCAGATTTCAAAGTGAATTTGAAAAACATCAGAAAGTCACTCCTCCTTCAGGAATCCGTATCCGTCCCCATATGGAAAAGGCAGATATAAATTTAGCAGTTGTTAACGACTTGCTTCCTTCCGTAAAAACAGTACCAGTTCACTGGCGCACGAGTCGCTTTACGCAGAAGGGCCCACAGAATCTTCACTGATAGACCAAAATCTGATGAAGGTGTTGCTGCCACTGCCTTCTGTTCTGCGATTCCCAATCAAGCATTTTGAAAACATATTCCGTCTGACAGTTCCGTTTATACTTGCTGAACTGACTGCTCTAGTTTTGACACTAAAAATGGTGTCCAAATCCAAGCAGCAAGATTTTCTCATTTTTTCCGACTCCCTTTCCGCTTTGCAGGCAATTGCTGGCCGAAACATTTGTCACCCTAAGCTTCTGAAGTTCTTCAAACTGTTTTCTACTCTTAGAAATGAAGGTTACCCAATTGTTTTCGCCTTGACTCCTGGCCATATTTATTGGTATTGGAGGCAATGAAAAAGCTGACTGCTTGGCCAAGAACGCCACAAGGGAAAAGATGTCTAAATCTTTGATTCTTTACGCAGATGTAAAATCCAAAGTACACAGTTACGTGAGAAATCTGTGGCTGGAGGATTGGAATGAACAGACAGATAAACTTTTCCAAATCCGCCCGAGCCTGAAAGAAATTTTCCCATCTGCTGCAGGGAGCCATAAGGGGAAAGAGACAGTGTAATGTAGGTTACACACGGGTCACACATCCTACACTCACTTGAAAAATGAAGAAGCATCATGGTGTATACCATGTGACGAGCCGTTGAGCCTCCTTGATTGCTGGGACTTGTACGATGCGAGGCAAAAAGCACTACACGGCAGACTCCTTAAACAACCTCTTCCGTGACATCCCTACTGATGTAATTTTCCAGTTTTTACAAGAGATCAATAGATTTCATCTGATACAATTTTACAGCTGTTTTTCTTTAATTGTATTTTAGACTTGCAAGGTTAACGGTGAGCATGGTTTTTAACTCTTGTCTTTTATCTTAACCGGGTTGTCGTTTTTGGCGTGATGTTAGCCCTGATATGGCTCTAGTAGTTGACTGGGCTATAAGCAATATCACCTTGAAATTGCATATTGATTTTACAAGATACGTGATCACAGACATCGTCTGTTAATACATCTGTATCAAGATATGTATACGCGATCACAGATATTGTTTGTTAATACATCTATATCAAGATTGTTTACAAAAAATTAAAATGCTTTTTACATGAAAAGAGACATAAACCAGTAATTTAAGATTGTGCATATATTATACAGGTGCAGGTATTATACAGGTGCAGGTATTATACAGGAAGAAATTTCAGATAAGACGCTCACAAACTACTTTTGTTCTTACATTTGTATCAAAACTCACTTTATTTCATGTTTCTATTATTGCAACATTGTGTAAAAACAGACATGTAAATATTTTGAACATAATGACCCATAATCAGGTCACAATGGCCAATACACTACTTTATGCGGTCAACAGGGATGTTTGTCACACATATCTACCTTATCCCCATGGTTTTCCGTTTTTCTTTTTCCATTCCATTTTTTTTTGTACACGTAAATACAACAAACTATACCTGTATCTAAGTAATATTGAAAGGCTGGTAGTTTTAATAGTGTGCTGCTTTAGTTTCTCAGCTGCACAGAGATGTGGAATAAGAATTTGCGTACGGTATGTTTTTAACAAATGCTTGTTTTAATGTGTGTGTGTGTATGTGTGTGTGTGTGTGTGTGTAAATGGAGATCATAGAACATTTTTACCATCTTGTCTTCCTCTAATGTGTATGCCTTCACATCATTTTCAGTCACATATTTAGCCTCATGCACAATTACCATTTCTAACATGTAGCCTACTTTCCAGCGAGCTCAATTCTCTGTCGTGGCCAGGATTTTGGTCATCTATATTCCTGCCTTGTTCTGGTACAGCTAATCAGCACCTCTCATCCTGTACCAGGGATAATGTTTGCTATCAGAGGGAGCACAGGGACACTTTCATCCACAATCGACCTCACTGGAACCCCTTGCCAATCAGAGGTACCCCATTTCTCAAGAGCACCCCAACACCCACCCCAATCCGGTGGCACCAGGATCACTCTCTTCCTACATGGGGTCAGATTGTTCACAGGGACATCAAGGCCACCCTTCCCAGATGGCAGCTGGCAAGGAATGGCTTCAGAACCCCCAGCACGACGGAGGTGATGAAAGCATGCCTCCCGGACCTCATCCCTGAGAATCAATCAAAAGTGGCTCACCCTCTGGAGATGTACCATTGTTTCGCGGAGGCCTCTGCCTCCAGCAAGACCTCCTCACGCTTGACGCTTTCCCTCATGCTCAAAAACGCAAAGTGCAGAGACATACAGACAGTGTGTTGATCTGACATTCCTTCTGCTTGTCCAGAAGTCATGTCCGCCCTGTGGATAAGGTTTTTAAACTTATCCCATGAAGATTCATTTGGAATATATTCCATGAAGAAGTCTTCTCCCGGATGGACATCTCAGTGGAAGATCACCTCCTATCACCACACCTTCTCCTTGGCCTCACTCGCCTACGCATCAGCAGATGTATTTCTGCTGTCCCTATGCTCCGACATCCCTGAATTAAATTCCGAGTCTGAGGAGTCATGGATCCACATATTGTTACTACAACAGCACAGATGCATCTGTTTGGACACGAAATGGTCGACTCACTGTTGTGATGCACAGTCTTACGTCTTGGAGTCCATAAGCAGCTCTGTTTCAACACCATTTTTTTCAAGAAGGGACGAACTTTCGGCAGACTCCAAATTTTCAGATCTCTCCAGGCCATCCCACCACAGCTACATTCCCTCTTTGATAGTAAGAAGCTCTGGGGAGAGCCGGACAGCATAAAGCCCTCAGAGGAGAAACCCCCGTCAAGCAAGTGTTTCAGCCCTTAACTCCTGACACATCCAGGTCATGACTCCTGGATGCTTATTTGCTATCGCAATTTTTTTTCATGGAAATTTGTCCTCCACCTGGAATCGAACCCGTGCATCCTAGATGATCAGGTTTCTCAAGGCAAAGTCACCCTTGTGACGGATGTCTTTACCACTTGGAATTTTAAGCATTATGAAGTTTACTTTTGTTTCCCCTGGTCCAGATCCAGCTGGAGCTCTTTTCCGCTGCTTCTGCCATTGCCTTTAGGGCTCTGGTCCTCTCCCCGAAATCGAGAGCTGCTTCATGAGATCATAGGTTGATGGTGCCTATCAACCCCCTTGCTCCAACCTCTATGGCGAGGACTTTGGCTTGAAAGCCAGATGTTCTCAACTTGCTGGCTAGACTGGTACACTTTCAAGTCTCGTATATGTGGGCTTCCTCCATTCTACTTTCGTATGGTACAATGAGCTTGATCAGAATCACTTGTTTGTTTGGATGAACGGGAGTGGAGAACTATGTCCGGTCTCATGCCACACTTCCTGATGATTTATGGGTGTTTTTTTTTTTTTTTCTCTTGTGGGATATCTATTGTGCACTCCCAGTCGTCCGCCTCTTCAGCACACTCCGATCCTATGTTCTGGTTGTCTCATCTTTTTCAGGCCACATTTTCCTGCCTCATGCCGTGTAGAGGGTTGTTGGAGCTTCTGGTGGCAAGTTTTGTTTTTTTTCTTCTGGCAGTGCTGATTGTTTATGCAATCACTTGATTGTGCTTCCATGTGTACCTTCTTTGGGTTCCTGGGGGCTCTTTCAGTATAAATAGTATCCCCACCTTCTGGAAATTCTGTGCTAGAAATTACCTCTTTTCTGTCACTCTCTTTGTTTCTGCCTTGTTGCCTTTCTTTCTGTCATTTCTACTTATTTTCTGCCTTAATGGTTCATTCAACTGTCTTACGTACTTTTACTTCAGATTGATAATTGGGTACATGTATTAAAGTGCATTTTTGGCTCTAGGGAGGTGGGATGTGCGGAGGCAGTTTTAGGCAATTTGTGCCTGTTTTATATATGTTTTGGTGTCCTTATGTATACTTACATTTGTATTCGGGTGTGCTTTTTAAATCTCCTCTGTGCGATAAATCAGACGGAATGGTCCTACGCTGGGGGCATGCCCTTGGATTGTGTGCGCGAATGCATTGTTATGTGTACTTGGTTTTCTTTTCCTTTTTTTCCCTGTCGAGGTTTTGTGTGTTTTGAAGCGGTTATAGCCCTGATATGGCTCTGCGCAGTCAGCTGGGCTTTTAACAATAAAAGAAAGAAAAAAATGGGTTAGTGATACCTTGCATGAAAATACATGAAATCCCCTCATGCAAAATAACAGCAAAAAATGGCACAACTTTGAGACAGGTTGATAAGTTTAAATACCTGGGAACGGTCATCTCACCAGACAGCAGATACACATCAGAAATAGCCAGCAGAATCGGCCAAGCCAAAACAGCATTACTGAACTGTCTTTTGCTGTCAGCTGTGGAAACCAAATGTAAACACACACAGAGAATGAATTTATGTAAAACATCTAACACACACACACACACTTATACATATTCAAACATCACTGCAAAGTCAAATATCTTGGTCATTGAATGACCAAGAGGCAATTGCTGCTAAAAGTTGTTTGACATGAAATCCTGCACAATTAACTACATATCCATAACTGAGAAATTGTGTGTGCAAGTGCTATTCATTATGATACAACAGTATCATAATGGATAGCTTATGCATAATTTCTCAGTTATGAATGAATAATTATTTTTCATCACTGTAGTTATAACACACACACACACAGATTAACTTGAATGCCAGATTGTCATCAACCTGGGCTGTCTTAAATGTGGATATCAAGTAGGCCCTATTAATATCCCACTGTGCAAGATAATGTTTTAGCATGTACAGCAATCACATATTAGTCTTTGATATGATAAGACTGCATGTTGTAAACTGTATTAAAAGCAGAATCATAACAAGCAACACACACACACATATATATATATATATATATACACATATGTATATACACCCATATGTATCTATCTATATAGGTGTGTATACACACACACACATATATACATATATATATATACATATATATATATATGCATATATATATCATCAGGTGCCTTGCCTCATGGTGTTGGCGATCATGGCCTTCCATCTGTTTCTATCCCTTGTTGCCTCAAGCACCTCCTCCACCCTCTTTGTCTTCAGCCATTCTGCAAGTCCATCTAATATCTTCTCCCTGGTGCTCTCTTTCCCACCAGCTTTCCTGTTGTGACCAGGTGCTCCAATTCCCCTTTCCTCATAAAATGGCATATAACATGTTACCTGTCTTTTCCTAATTTTCCTTATCAATGATGTTCTTGTGACTGCCTCCATGAAGACTGTCTCATTTGTTTTCTTTGCTGTCCATGGAACTCTAAACATTCTTCTAAGAAACCACATCTCGGCTGCCTCAATCTTGTTCTGGTTCTGCTCATTGACTGTCCATGAACGTACACACACACACATATATATCTATATATATATCATCATCATCAGGTGCCCTACCGCATGGCATTGGCGACCATGGACTTCCAACCATCTCTATCTCTCGTTGCCCCAGCATCTCCCCCAACCTTCTCATCCCCAGCCACTCTGCAAATCTGTCCAGCATTTTCTCCCTGGTTGTGACCAGGTGCTCCAAATCCCCCTTCCTCATAAAATGGCCTATAAATGTTGCTTGTCTTTTCCTAATCTTCCTTATGAGTGATCTACTTGTGTCTGCCTCCATCAAGACTGTCTCGTTTGTTTTCTTTGCTGTCCATGGAACTCTCAACATTCTTCTGAGAAACCACATCTCAGCTGCCTTGATCCTGCTCTGACTGTCCACGCCTCGCATCCGTACAACAGTATTGGTTCTATATAACATTCAAGGACTCTCTTTCTGATGTTAATTGATAGGCATTTGTTGGTAAGAATGCTTGTCATCTTCTTGAATGCTGTTTTGGCTTGGCCGATTCTGCCAGTTATTTCCGATGTGCATCTGCCGTCTGATGAAATGACCGTTCCCAGATATTTGAACTTATTAACCTGAATATATATATTATTTTATATATAATATATATATATATATATTATATTTATATGTGGCCACATTGATAATACTGATAGTTTATTGGGTTTAGTCAATATTTCACTGACCAAAGGTGCTTATTTGTGATCTTGTTTTGAGAACTTCAACATTTTCATCACATGTTTATTGTATTGCAAAAACATGACTTGTGCTTGCATCCATGTGTGTGTGTGTGTGTGTGTGTGTGTGTGTGCAAAGACTAAGATATATTAAGTATTGTGCAAAGTGTATACCCAGTAATCAATTTATTTACACCCTGAATTTATAAACAATTCCGGTATTTCCTTGCCAGCATACAATAACAGTATAGGAAGTATAGAGTCTACATATATATACAATGAAAAAAATTGAACCATGATTTGTCGACACAGATGAAACATGCGGTGCAATGTACCCCCCCCCCCTCCACACCCACACATTATGTGTCTGAAATACACTTAACATGTGATGAAAACATGTATATTTATTGATTCATTTATCTATCTATTGATCTATTGAACACACTTGTAGAATGTCTTCATGTTTGTCGCACACATTCTGCCAATCTAAAACTCATGGGAATAAAGTGTGATTGTATTATAGTTCTAGTATTTAAATAGAACTTCAAGACAATTTGGAAGCTTTGGCATTTGTACTGATTTACACACACTGCATCAACAATGGAAAAATCCAAACTTCTTAAATAACGTGCCAAATGCTTGGAAGCTGCAAATTCCTTTTCGTCTCTGGCATTAAAAGAAAGTACTCAGTAGAGTCAGACTGGTATTGTGATACCTCACTTTGTTTAGAATATCAACTTAAATGCTGCTGTTAGGTCTACGCTGCTCTCTCTCTCTCTCACACACCCCCCTTACTGATACAGTTCATTTCCTATGATGCCATTATATTGAAGCAACCAAGTTGTTAGGAAAGATAAAAAACATTTGCTGTTTTCCCTTTAAAAATCCAAATATAACTTAGTAAGTTGTCATATTGGTAGTATTGCATGAAAAGCAAATAGCTACAAATAATCATTTAACACGTCATAAAGTAGAAGAAGTGCTTTGGTTACATCCCTTGCCTCAGGGGGACTCTATGCATGAAATCTAAAGGTCTCTAGTATGGTTGACAATCAGTTTGCCAAACTGTTTGGTCTTCTCAGCTCTTATTTTCTTGCCATATCTTGGCAATGTTTCATCTAGTCTTTTCAGAAACCTAGCGGGCTCTTTGATCATTGCCTACCAAACCATCAATATCATCTGCAAAGCAAGGTCTGTGATGGTTCTTTTTCCAGCGCTGACCATGGTGACATGATCTTCAAGTGCGTCAGTCATGATGGATTCCAGAAATATATATGTATATAAGTGGGAGACAAAACACAGCCCTGACGATCTTTGACTGAAGTATAGAACCACTCTCTAATAACAGCCTGTGCAAGTACTGCAATGGTTGCTTTAAAGTATAGTAGGTGGAAGGTGTCGATTACCTTTTGTCCACGTATAATTTCTCCACTGTAGCCCATAAGGTACTTTTTGCAGACTCTATCAAGTGCCTTACCGAAGATTATGAAGACATGGTGTTGGAGGTATTTTTCACGAAGGGTGCACATGTAAAATATCTCTTTGACAGTATTTCTGCCCTTGCTGAATCTGGCCTGTTTCTCAGCAGTAATGGTATCTGCTTGCGGCTGTAACTATTCAAAATGATTTTGAGCACAGTTTTGCTGGCATGATTGATCAAACTGAGAGTGTGGTACTTCTGGCAGTGTTGGATATTTTCTTCCTTGGGAAAGGTGACAATTAGTGATTAGGTCCATGGCATGGGCTACTCCCTGTGTGCCAGATTTTGTTGCAGATGGCACTTAAGAAATCAGTTACTGCCTCTCCACTGTGTTTGAATAGTTCAGCTGGGATGTTGTCAATACCTGCAGCATTACATTTCAATGACTTCACTGCTGCTATAACTTTCTCATCGAGTATTGTGGAGTCATCTTTGATGAATCCTGTACTGTTAGCACATTTGGATCTCCCTTGCTCTGTTTGTTGTACACTTCAGAGCAGTACTCAGTCCATCCTTTTCTGATACCTCTTTGTCTGAATGGTGCCGACGATGCTTTTGTCTGGTCAAGGTCAAGTCTTTTACAATCTTAAAAACTTTCTTTGTATCAGTGTTGTTAAAGTTTTTCTCAATGTCTCCACGTTGTACGATCCAGTTTTCCGTTGCAGTTTTTCATTTCTTGACCTATCCCCTTGTTTATAGTGTTGTTTTTCTTTTCTCCCATCTCAGTATTCTTCTGCTGCTTTCTAGCATCGCACATCTCCAAGATACTATCTGTGGTCCATGGCTTTGATTTCAATTGGCTTATCCCTAAGACCTCTATTGATGTATCAGTCATCACTTGGTTGAAACTGTTTGTAAGAGTTTCAAAGTTTTCTTCCAGCAAAATTTTCTTCCAATGACTGTACGGAATAATTCAGCAATGCCAGGATCTTTTCATTTGTCAAGACTGAATTTGAGATTGCTGGTTTTCATTCTCTTGTTACTCTTCAACCTTCCTTTAAAAGTTCATGACGACAAAGTCATGGTTACTGCCAAGATCAGCTCCCGGAAATATCCTTGTTTTAACCCTACTGATGCCAGACCCCGTTTCAGTTCTCAATGATAATTTAATCTATCTGGCTGTGACAATGACCGTTTGGAGAACACCATATCCATTGTTAGGATGCTTCATGTTCACCAAGAATGTGAGCGAGAACCATGTCGTTATCACTGGTATATTCTAAAGGGCGTAGTCCCCTATGATTGGTACTCTCATTATACAATAGGGGCCACAGAAATTCCTCCAGTCTTCTTGGGCATCTACACCAACCATGACATTCCAGCCAACCCAAATGATGAGAAATTGTCAACTTTGTTGATGACCGTTTGAAATGTAAACTTCTTCAATCTGACCATCATCATAATCTGATATGGGAGTATATGTTCGCACTACTGTGATAATGGTTTCCCACACAATCGAATGGTCATGACACTGCTTGAAATGAGGCAGGATCCCACTACAGCATTCCTGTCATGACATCCCACTTCAGCATTCCTGATTTTTCTGTTAACTAAAATCCCCACTCCTCAGGAATGTTTGTCTTCTTCTCCACTAAAGTGCAGGGCATGCCATTCTTCTGTATATATACTTATCTGTTGCTCTTCCATCTGATTTTGTAGAGGCCAAGGATGTGCTGGGATGAAAAGGCTGACTGCCTTGCCAAGAATGCCAGAATGGAAAACATGTCTAAATCCTTCATCCCTACCACAGATCTGAAATCCAAAAAAAGAAACTGTATGCAAAACGTCTCCAGGAAGAGAGTTAGAACAACCACACAGACAACAACCTTTTCCAAATCTGTCTTGATCTAAAGAGATTCTTCCATCTGTTGCAGTGAACGTAGGAAAGAGAGCATTATGCAGGTTACACACGGGTTACACATTCTACACTCACTTGTGTCTTTAAAGAAAAAATTAGGAAGCACCAGGTGCATATCGTGTGACATGGCCACTCTGCATTAAACATGAATTGAATGCTTGGATTTGAACAATATGAGACACATGCACCATGCATAAGACTCTTCAAAGCAGTCATCCAGATGCAATTTTCAAGTTCTTTATGAGATCAGTACGTTTCATCTCATATGATCATATTTATGAGAAAGATTTTTATACTTTGAAAGGATAATCATGAGATTAGTTTTCAACGGCTGTCTTTTTAATTGAAGTTGGAGTTGTTTTTAACGTGATGTTAGCCCTGATATGGTTTTAGTGGTCAGATTGGCCACAAGCAATATGAACTTAAAACCTGTGCCAGGAGTGTCAGTTCATCTCATGGGTCAGTTCTTTTGATTCTCCATCTTGCCCGTTTTACATTTCAGGTGGGGAAAGTGATGATGTTCCTTCCACAGATACTCTCTGGTTTTCCTCCAGTAGCACAGATTTGGCTTAGCCCATCCCTCTCCGGATCAGATTTTTTGTGGGATTACTCACAACATGTGACACGTAGTACTTTAAAAAAAAAAGAAAAAGAAACTCATGAGCATGCAGCATTCATCCACAATACTGGACAAAACTCATTTTTATTAAATTACAATGATGTACACTGTTTCACTTCATGCAGCATACATACACACTGTAGTTTATTGTGTAAGGCACACACACACACATCTTGCTTCACAGGAATCTTTCACAGTGCAAATAAACCTTTCAGTAGTAACTTCTTATATACATCACAAAAAAGACTGGACCAATAAAGGAACAGGAAGCATGAATTTTTTGGGGATAAAATTGGTCAGTTTGAAGGGATAGACAAAATTATGTCAATTTTAAGGTGGAAATTTCAGTGTGTTTAATAGTTTAAAAATGACTTTCCTCCACCAATTCTGATTAACGAAACATATAAGTTTAGTATAGTTTCAAGTTCTGTACCACTTGGAAGTGACAGATTACACATCCTTTTCCTCAAAGGTTTTTCAACCATTTGGAAATTACAAATTTTCACAAAGCTGATCTTTGCACCAAATAGGTCAAATATGTAGAAATACTCTCCTGACAATGCTTGCAACAAATCAGTGGAATGGGTAGAGATACTTCCCATTCACTATCCTCCTCATCTGCAAAGCTACATTGTCTTGTTATGAATTTTTTCTTCAATCCTTTCACTAGCCAGACACTTTTCTTGACTTGGTTCAAAGGTCACTGTTCTAAAAAAAAGTGTACCATGTCCGGTGAACATGGATCACATGAAATTTAGCACATAAATATTCACAGACATTCTAGTGTAGATAAAAGCTCCTGTATTGGCTAAAGTTGGAAAAAAGCAATATTCTGGCAATCATTTTAAAGTTTTCTATGATTTTTTTTCTCTGTGAAATCAAGATTGAGTTCATATTAATTCTAGTTTGTTTCATTTGATGTTATGAGTTTTGGAAGCATCAGGGATAACGTTTTTCAGTTAGGTTACTCAAAATCAACAACCGACGATGATTCCAGTGGTGTGAACAACAGTTTACTATTGACAATTGCACTGATAACAAGGAGCCCTGACTGACCCCATAACAAAAGGGGTATTGCAGAATACCCAATGATTTATCACCCTTAGAAACAATTGCTTCCCCTTGTCTTGAGCACATGACTTGAAAATATATTTCAGAAAACATGTTTACAGATATAGTCTAATTTTTCTGTCCCAGTACTGCTAATTTTTCTTCTTTCATTCATCATTTACTTGGTCAGACCAAGCAATAAATGTGGCTCCTTTTTCAAGTTCCTGCCATCTGGCAGGAGGAGATGTTGTCAGGCATGTTTCTTGTTGCTCTACTTGAAAGAGGTGACATCACTGATATATGACTTCAGCTGTTTGGTCCTCTTGACTCCTGGGGTAGATAACACACACACACACACACACACACACACACACACACACACACACACACACACACACACACAGACACACACACACACAGACACACACACACATGTGTGTGTGTTTGTGTGTGTGTGTGTCTGTGTGTGTGTGTGTGTGTGTGTGTGTGTGTGTGTGTGTGTGTGCACCAAATTGTAGGATAGTCAACAACATGAACTGAACATGACCCAAAGAAATGCACTTGTCTTAATGGTGCCTCAGCTGAAATTGTTCAGAAAGTAGGCTGATTCCACTTGCACTGTGACACATATGCTGAATGATTAGTCTCCTATATTACCGCAAACACTCTATATCCAACAGATCCTCCCTTGTTTCTGGCAGATCCTTCCAGATGATGTAATCTCCATCTGCAAAAAAATCACCAACCTCATAATGTTATGTCAACCATCATTTTGATAAATAATATCATCTCCTCTATATCAATGATGTAGTAGATCACTCTCTTCAGTGCCACCTAGAAGATCCATGACTAAAATAGGATTTCTTTTGAAGACATCATTAGTCCCCTTGCCCAAGCTTCTGGACATGTTTTGCCTCAACAATGCTTTAAAAGACCTTGCTAATCTCATCATCCTTAAATAGTTTGGTGATCTGGATGAAATATCTGGTTTTCATCATGTGTTCTTTGTAACCTCAGAGCTGCTCTTTTAGAGCTGCTCCATCTGACCACTGTTTATTCTTTTTTTACTTCTAAACAGTGGGTAGAACTTTAGAACATGTTCTGAGACTGTCATCCTGTCTGGCATGGAAATTGTGGTGTATTGTTGCAGCTGAAGGCACTGAATGGGATTATTTCTGTTACATGCAGGGTAGAAGTATCTTTTTAAGATGGTCTTCATCTCTCTGAAGGAGATGGGGTGTTGTCGGTGTTGTCTGCTTTCTACCTTCACCGGTCTGTCTGCTCGTTTCCCCACATGCCACAACGGGCAAGAATCACGTGGTGCATGCTAGCTCTGTTAGTTCTTTCAAGGAATGTATGGTACAGCTGTCAGCAGGCTACTGTATACTCTCTGTCAAGGATTTGCAGACTATTTAGAAACTATGCCTACCTCGTGATAAATTCTCTGCTTCATAGCGGGTCCCTAATGGTGGCATGAGTAACTGTTTTCATCCTGAACATCCAGGGACAGCAGACAGCAGAGAGTCCTCAGAAGGTACTCAGAGGACAATTTTTATGTTGTGGGCCAGGACTGAACTGAGACATAATTTTGAATCCATGGCTCTTATAACTGAGCCAGCCAGCCTGCACTGAAAAAACAGAAGAGCTCTCAGCATCTAATTTAACTGTACAGATTCGATTCTGACAAAAGAAAACATTTATGTGGACAGATTCTGTGTGTGCCTGTTCCACAACCCTACCAATGGTGCTGCACTTGGTGTCTGCCAGTTTCTTCCACAGAGCAAGTTTCTTTATGACTTTCTGTTCTAGATGTTTGATGTGTGGATTTCAAGTGAGTTGCTTGCAAAGCTTGACAAGATAAACTGATATATCTGTCTGTGCTGGATTCCAATGAGTTTCTTGAAAAGCTTGAAATAAAGATAGATTCGTATATCTGTCTGTGGCAATTCTTTCTTGTCAGTCATGAGCTTAAAGAATTCCTTCTTGTTGGAAAGAGTAAGTAAGGTGGTTAAAATCTGGATGTATGATGGTGATCCACCAGTCATTTGTTTGTTTCTGAACAGTATTTAGAGCTTCCTGTACGAGGATAGTGGCAGCTGACACATTTTCTGCAGAGCCCCTGGTTGCAAAGTTCTCTGCATATATAGCTCTTTAAAATGTCCTGACAGTCTTTTGTGACGTGGTTGAATAATATGAGAAATAGCATTGGTGAAATGATACCACTCTGTGGTCTGCCATCAAGCCTGACCTTTGCCATCTTGTGTTTCACATAGCTCTGTATCTGAGAACGCATTCTGCCTGCCACCCTCTGGTTTAAATAACTTCAAGTGAAATGCCTGCTTCCAGACTCTCCTTTAAGACATATTGTCATCATATTTGCTGTTTATTTGTTTTTTGTTTTGCATGGCACTATATTTTGTCAGAAGGCACTGTAGGCCTGGTACCTCTTGACTGCAGTCCTTCAGTTTTTCAGTAGAGGTAACCTCACCCTTAATTCACAACTAAAAGACTATCCTGTGAGTGCAGGGGATTAGGGCTTTTCAGACGGCCCTTTTCTGCCCAACTGCTCCTTCATAAGACACATATGGTATTTATTAGTGTAGCACTGCCAAGTGTCATTCCACCCATCCTGACAGAAAACATCACAAGTTGGTCCAGGACAGCTTATTCATCCAGGTAAGCCAGGTTTATTTTGCAATTTACCTCTACAGACCTGGTGATCTTTGATACTCTGGTTCTTCCTGAAAGCTGTTTCTCTTTACAAATCAAGTTTTTGCTTTCAATATGCCAATTGTCTCTTGTTCAAATCCTTCCAAGAGAAATTAGTTGTATTTTTCTTTCTTTGGGATGGGAGATATGATGGCTTCTTTCCAACTAATGGAGAAAATGCCACTGTTCCAGGACTGGTTGTAAAGCTCAAGTAACTTTCTTTTACTTGCGAGTCCAAGAGACTTCATCATTTCATTTGTGACCCCATCCCCACCTGGGGTTTTCTTTCTCTTCAATTTTCTACAGCCCTTTTCTGCTTTGATAGTATCAAGATGTTGTTTTCTTCCTGGAATGTTTTCACGTAAGATTGGCTGCTCTATTCCCTGTATAGGGCTTACAAGATGATGCTCTTTTCAAGAACTGTGCTGTGTTTAGCTGAGTGCCCTGCTCAGTTGCCACAATTTCCCTGCGTCATGTTCCAAACTTAAAGTGGCAGTCTTCTCATGAAAATTTTTTACAGTTTGTCCTCAGCTTGTTGCAGTCTTCCTTAAGCTTGCTGTATTATGAGAAGTTCTTCAACCGAAGATCTCTTCCACTGGGCATCTAGCTTCTGTCAGCTTGCTGGTGGAGGGTGTCCAGTTTTCCACTCCAACAGGGCTTGTAGTCCTATTTAGAACCTCTTGGTATTGTTTCTTTGGCAGCTGACAGGATGGTCTTTGTCAAGATTTTCACATATGTCTTACATTGTTAGTAATAACCAATCTTGAGCACAGCTGGATTGCCACACGATGGTAGTTTGTCCAGCTGGCCTTCTTGTAGTTCCAACTGCTTTGTTTCCTCCTATAGCTCCAAGAGATGGAATATGGCCACTTCCTCTAAGATGGCTACAGTCCTGGTGGTATGCTTCTTAATGTCTTCTGTAATTATTGCCAGATTAGGTATAGCTGTTACCCCAGCTTGTTTATCACCTAGTCCTTGATCTCTTCTCTTTGACCATTTAGATCTTTGTATCCCCAGCTGGGTGAGTGTCCTGTGAAGTAACTAACAATAATGTGGTTCTATTCCTGGATGGGGTTATTGCTGAGACATAACTTGGAGGCAGGGGAATTGTACACTGTAACATTCCGTCATGTTCAATTCACAGAAGGAAAGATGATTTTCACTGATATGAAGGCAAGTTCTCCCTTTTTTGCTCAGTTTGACAGGACCACTGATTACCTGTCAAGCCTACTTGAGATCTATGTTCCCTCACGTACCCTCCACTCTGCCTCCGATCCTCTGAGTCTTCGCTTTCCACACACTAAGCTCAATACCTATAGTCCAACAAGCCTTCTGTGTTTCTGGTCCACTCTCCTGGAACAAACTTCCTCTCTCAGTCCGTCAGCAACCTACTTTTGTCTCCTTCAAGTCCGCTCTCAAAACTCACCTTTTCTCCTCTGCATAAAATCCTGACCTCACTCAACCCCCTCTGCAGCCTGTCTCCGCTCGGCGTGGAATCACATTGTAATATATATTTGTACATAATATGTTCTCTATAATTTTTCCCCATTTATAGCCAGCCATGCGTGTGTATGCGTGTGTATGTGTATGTTCAACGCTTAGATTGGATGTGTGTGTGTGTGTGTGTGTGTGTGTGTGTGTGTGTGTGTGTGTGTGTGTGTGTGTGTATGCGTGTGTATGTGTATGTTCAACGCTTAGATTGGATTTCTATCAAGATTTTGCGCTATACAAATACTGTAATTGTTATTATTACCACTGGGAAGTTATTTCAAACAAGCATGATGACACCTGCTTTTGTGTCCTGCGATCTGTCTTCTTTAAAGGCTTCACATCCTCGAACACAGACATGGTGGAGCTCTCCCAAATGTGTTTCCTGGATGCACATGACATCAATTTTGTGATCTTTCAGGAAGATTTGAAATTGAGGCTTCTAATGTCGTAATCCTTCAGAATTCCACTGTGCCATCCAATGTATGTCAAATGGCAGATGTGATGCATGTAGTGTGTTGGCTAGTGGCTGCATGCTTGTCACCTCTCACATTTAGCCTGCACTGCTGGCTAGCACTGCTGCTTGCAACTATGTGAAAAGAAGAGCAAAATGCGTAAGTCTCTCTCCATCAACAAACCCTATGTTATGACTCCTCGTGGCAACATGTAGTAACTGAGCAGCTCACGGACTCAGGCTGAAACTTGAGGGACTTGGAAGAGGTCTGGCTCCCAGAGGTGCGGCACGCAGGCCCACCGGCATGTGGATAAGCCCTGGTGCCCACGAACCAGACCCCCAGCTATGGGTAAATAGCTCCACTGCCTTGTGGACATCTCCGGCGAATAAGGCTAAGGGAGTAAACCCCGAAAAAAAAAATCACTCTGTTGCCTTGAAGTTTGTTGCATGTAGTGTGTTGGCTAGTGGCTGCAAAGAGAAAGGAGGAAATATACAGGAAGGTAAGCAAAGAAATCAGGAATAGGCGCAATGAAGCCAAGGAAGCTTGGCTGAAAACAAAATGCAAAGAAATAGAAGACCGACACAGGACAGATCCTTGGGGTGTGTACAGAAAGCCCAGCATAATTATGGCCAGACAAAAGAAAAATGAAGATAACAGCACCTTTGTCCGGCAGGCATTGTCATGCTGTGCAGGTGACACCAGACCGTCAGCAAACTACTGCGTTAAATCTTTAAAAAAAACAACAACCAAAATCGCAACATGGAATGTCAGGATGTTGTTGCAAAAAGGAAAATTACATAATGTCAAAATGGAGATGGAAAGGCTTAACATTAGTGTTTTAGGACTAGGGGAAGTGAGATGGAAGGGGGCAGGCATGATACCATCAGGAGAGCATACAATAATATATTCTGGTGGAAACTCACATGAAAGAGGAATAGGCATCATAACTGACAGGGACAAATCAAAAGCAGAGAAGGGATACCAGGCTGTGTCCGACAGAGTTTTGCTGGTTAAATTGGATGGCAAGCCATTTGATATCAACATCATTCAGGTGTATGCACCAACATCCGCAAGTACACAGGACGAAACTGACAACTTCTACGAAGTATTAGAGATGGCCAAGGCCCAATGCAAATCACAAGAAGTTACAATAATAATGGTAGATTTTAATGCTAAAGTGGGACAGGATAGGGTGGAGGATATAGTTGGACCTTACGGCCTTGGTACACAAAATGAAGGGGGAGGGAAACTTGTAGAATGGGCACAGATGAATGAGTTCATAGTAGGAAACACCTGGTTTGAGCAGCCTAATAGAAGAAAATGGACATGGATGAGTCCAGGAGATAATACCAAAAGTCGGATTGACTACATCTTGATGAACAAAAGATTTAGAAATTCTTTGCTGACAGCAAAAAGGTGACCACAATCCTGTAGTGGGAAGATATAGGCTGAAATTAAGGAAAAGGAAACAGACCAACAGCAATATCAAACTAGATCTTGGACAGATGAAGTGATTCGTAAAAAATTTAATGTACATGTTCAAAACAAATTCAGTGCTCTGGAAGACAGTGACAGTGAGGAACAATGGACAAAGTTGAGAAACTCGATAAATGAAGCTTGTGAAGAAATCCCTAGAGGAGATAGAAATGCAAAAAAGAACTGGATGACAAAAGAAATTCTACGCTTGATGGAGGAATGCAAAGAGAAAGGAGGAAATATACAGGAAGGTAAGCAAAGAAATCAGGAATAGGCGCAATGAAGCCAAGGAAGCTTGGCTGAAAACAAAATGCAAAGAAATAGAAGACCGACACAGGACAGATCCTTGGGGTGTGTACAGAACAACTGAAGAAATTGTCCACAGGTAAAATACATGCACATCAACTGGTTGCTTAAAACTGAAAGATGGTATGCTTATCATGGAAAAAGACAAAATATTAGATAGATGGGGAGAGTATTTTAAAGATCTTTTTGAAGATGACAGAAACGAAGAACACATTATGAGAAACAATGTTGAAGGACCACCCATATTGAAAGATGAAGTTAGAGCAGCACTGCAAAAGATGAAGCTGGGAAAAGCCCCAGGACCAGACAATATTACTACAGAGATGATTCAAGCCCTGGAGGAATTTGGTATTGAAAAAATAACAGACCTCCTAAATGGGATTTATGACACTTGAGGAATCCCCAAAGATATGTCAAAATCAATTTTCATTGCACTTTCAAGGAAAACAGGGGCTACAGAATGCAAACTCCATTGCACAATCAGCTTGATGAGTCATGTAACAAAGGTCCTGTTAAGAATAATCATGATGAGGACAAGGAATAGATAAAAAGTGAAATAGCAGAAGAACAGTGTGGATTTGTGGAAGGGAAAGGAACTATTAATGCCACATACACCCTAAGAACTATCATAGAGAGGTCAATCGAGATGAATAAGGATTTATATTTATGCTTTGTTGATTATACCATGGCTTTCTATCAGGTAAGACATGAAGACTTGATCAGCCAGCTGGAAAGACTCAATATTGACGGAAAAGATCTATATTCATAGAAATGTCAGAAATGTGTGTTGGGAACAAACAGCTGCAATGAAAATAGAAAACAATATAAGCTCTTTCCAAAATATCAAAAGAGGAGTCAGACAAGGTTGTGTTTTGTCACCAGATCTGTTTTCACTTTACAACGAAAACATCATGAGAAACCTTGAGAAATACCCTGGATCAAAGGTTGAAAGAAAAATGATAAACAATATTCGATACGCAGATGACACCGTGCTAATTGCAGAAAACAAAAGGGACCTACAAAACCTTGTGAATATACTAGAAATAGCAAGCAAAGGTAAGGGGTTGGAGCTAAACAGCAAGAAGACTGAAGTCATGGTGATCAGTAAAAAACATCAAAAATCCTCTCATGCATAAGAACAGCAAATGGCACAAACTTAAGACAGGCTGATGAGTTTAAATATCTGGGAACAATCACTTCACCAGATGGCAGATACACTTCAGAAAAAGCCAGCAGAATCGGCCAAGCCAAAACAGCATTCAAGAAGATGACAAGCATTCTTACCAACAAATGCCTATCAATTAACATCAGGAAGAGAGGTCTTGAATGTTATATGAAACCGATAATGTTATACGGTTGTGAGGCATGGACAGTCAACAAGCAAAGCCAGAACAAGATTGAGGCAGCCGAGATGTGGTTTTTAAGAAGAATGTTCGGAGTTCCATGGACAGCAAAAAAACAAACGAGAAAGTCTTGCTGGAGGCAGACACAAGAAGATCATTCATAAGGAAGATCAGGAAAAGACAGGCAATGTTTATAGGCCATTTTATGAGGAAAGGGGAATTGGAGCACCTGGACACAACAGGAAAGCTGGAGGGAAAGACAGCACCAGGTAGACCCAGGGAAAAAATATTGGATGGATTTGCAGAGTGGCTGAGGACAAAGAGAGTGGAAGATGTGCTTGCGGCAACAAGGGACAGATGCATATGGAGGGCCATGATCGCCAATGCAAGACACTTGATGATGATGATGATTCACGGGGCTGTTACTGGTCACTGAATATTATGACCACTAGCTCTACTCAGACTTCTCTTAGATTCCAAGCTGTCAGACCTAACAGTCACTAGGATGGGCCCTTTTGAGGCTGTGAGTCTGGTATGTATTGCCGTAACCAGGCCTTATTCTATGAGGATGACATCACATCAAAATACTACAGGCATAGTCATATCATCTTGGATGCATGCAGTTCAAACAGATGTGAACTAACAAAATTGCATACTTTTTCCAGATCTTCTGTACACCAGACTACACATTCATCATCATCATCATCAGGTGCCTTGCCACATGGCTTTGGTGATCATGGCCTTTCATCTGTTTCTATCCCTTCTTGCCTCAAGCACCTCCTCCACCCTCTTTGTCTTCAGCCACTCTGCAAGTCTGTCCAATATCTTCTCCCTGGGTCTACCTGGTGCTCTCTTTCCCTCCAGCTTTCCTGTTGTGACCAGGTGCTCCAATTCCCCTTTCCTCATAAAATGGCCTGTAAATGTTGCCTGTCTTTTCCTAATCTTCCTTATGAATGCCTCCATCAAGACTGTCTCGTTTGTTTTCTTTGCTGTCCATGGAAGTTTCAACATTTTTCTTAGAAACCACATATTGGCTGCCTCAATCTTGTTCTGGCTTTGTTTGTTGACTGTCCATGCCTCACAACCAAATAACAGTATTGGTTCTATATAACATTTAAGAACTCTCTTCCTGATGTTAATTGATAGGCATCTGACTAGACATTACCCATATGGAACACAAAGCCAAACTCAATAAAAATGTCTTTTCTGCTAAATGTTGCATTTGAAACTTTATGGAAGACTTCAGATAAGACTAAAATATAAAATTATACAAAAGAAATTGCAAGTTCTGATAAGGTATACATTACCCACATGGAGTAACAACTGCTGTTTCTAAAAAAAAAAAAATTCCACTGTACTTAGGCCTACCACAAGCAGCAGATCCTACAGTATATGGAAACCTCCCGAAGTATTAACACCAACATTCACAGCTAAGTCCACAAGATTCACTCCACATGACAAACAAAATGTCAAAGATTTTACAACTAAATTGTACAGTAGAAGATTTGTACTTGAACATATTTCATCATTCATATCGTCAGTTGTATGAATTTACTTTAAAAATACTGCCGACTTCCTCTCTTTCAACTTAACTTGCACGCTTAAAAATCACATTATTTACATTTGTTCATTTTTCCTGCTCTGATAGTTTCTCATCCAGTTCTTTGTTGAAGGCTGAGATTAATTTCAACACCTGAGAGCATTACATTTTGAAATACTGCTTTCTCTAGAAAGTCATCTGCTGAACAAAGCATATCCGCAGCTCATTTCTCCAGTCTCTTTTCCTATGTATTCAGGTTCTCAGTTTCTTCCAAATCTGCCTTCCTCTTCATTCCTGCTTCAGTCTCTTTTTGCTTCGTTTTCTCATCTCTCAAATAGTGTTCAAACAGATAGACCTGATGCTAGCAGCACTGAACAGTACAGCTTTGAAAATGTGCACAATATGTGTACTCCGACACATGACAAGTGGTCACAGATTATGATTTACATGGCCAGACAAAACAAGAAAAATGAAGATAACGACGTATACAGGGGCTCCTATGGAGCACCCTTGTCTGGTCGCAACATGGAATATGAGGACATTGCCGCAAAAGGGAAAAATTAAATAATGTCAAGATAGAGATGCAAAGGCTTAACATTAATATTTTAGGACTAGGGGAAGTGAGATGGAAGGGGGCAGGCATGATAACACCAGGAGAGCATACAATAATATATTCTAGTGGGAACACACATGAAAGAGGAGAAGGCATCATGACAGGGATAAATCAAAAGCAGTTAAGGGATACTGGGCTGTGTCTGACAGAGTTTTGCTGGTCATATTGGGAGGCAAACCATTTGATATCAACATCATTCAGGTGTATGCACCAACATCCGCAAGTACTCAGGAAGACATCGACAACTCCTACGAAGTATTAGAGATGGCCAAAGTCCAATGTAAATCACAAGAAGTTAATGTAATAATGGGAGATCTTAATGCTAAAGTGGGTCAGGATAGGGTGGAGGATATAGTTGGACCTCATGGCCTTGGTACGCAAAATGAAAGGGGAGACAAACTTGTAGAATGGGCACAGATGAATGAGTCATAGTAGGAAACACCTGGTTTGAGCAGCCTAATAGAAGAAAATGGACTTGGATGAGTCCAGGAGATAATAACAAAAATCAGATTGACTACATCCTGATCAACAAAAGATTTTGAAATTCTTTACTGTCAGCAAAAACATTATCAGGTGCAACAATCCTGTAGTGGTAAAAAATTTAGACTGAAATTGAGGAAAAGGAAACAGACCAAAAGCAACATCAAACTAAACCTTGGACTTTTAAAGACAGATGAAGTGATACGTGAAAAATTTAATGTACATGTTCAAAACAAATTCAGTGCTCTGGAAGATGTTGGTGACAGTGAGGAACAATGGACGAAGTTGAGTAATTTGATAAATGAAGCTTGTGAAGAAATCCCTAAGGCAGATAGAAAAGCAAAAAAGAGCTGGATGACTAATGAAATTTTGGACTTGATGGAGGAAAGGAGGAAGGCAAAGAGAAACGAGGAGATATACAGGAAGTATAAACAAGGAGATCAGGAATAGGTGCAATGAAGCTAAGGAAGCTTGGCTGAAAACAAAGTGCAAAGAAATGGAAGACCGACACAAAACGGATCCTCAGGGTATGTACAGACGAATTGAAGAAATTGTTCACAGGAAAAATACATGCACATCAACTGGTTGCTTGAAATCGAAAGATGGCATGCTTATCATGGAAAAAGACAAAATAGTAGACAGATGGGGAGAGTACATTAAAAACCTTTTTGAGGATGACAGAAACAAAGAACACATAAAAAAGAACTTTGAAGGATCACCCATAATGAAAGATGAAGTTAGAGCGGAACTGAAAAAGATGAAACAAGGAAAAGCCCCAGGACCAGACCACATTACTACAGAGATGATTGAAGCCCTGGAGGAATTTGGCATAGAAAAAATAACAGTCCTCTTAAATGAAATTTACGACACTGGAAAAATCCCCGAAGATATGTCAAAATCAATTTTCACTGCACTTCCAAAGAAGACAGGGGCTATAGAATGCGAACTCCATCGCACAACCAGTTTGATGAGCCATGTAACAAAAATCCTGTTAAGAATAATCATGATGAGGACAAGGAATAGAATCAAAAGAGAAATAGCAGAAGAACAGTGTGGATTTGTGGAAGGGAAAGGAAATATTAATGCCATATACATCCTAAGAACTATCATAGAGAGGTCAATTGAGATGAATAAGGATTTGTATTTATGCTTTGTTGACTACACCAAGGCTTTCGATCGGGTAAGACATGATGAATTGATCAACCAACTGGAGAGACTCAATGTTGATGGAAAAGATCTACGAATAATCAGAAATATGTACTGGGAACAAACAGCTGCAATGAGAATAGAAAACAATGTAAGCTCTTTCCAAAACATCAAAAGAGGAGTCAGACAGGGTTGCGTTTTGTCACGAGATCTGTTTTCACTTTACAGTGAAAACATCATGAGAAACTTAGAAGAAGACCCTGGATTAAAGGTTGGAGGGAAAATGATAAACAACATTCGATACGCAGATGACACCATGCTAATTGCAGAAAATGAAAGGGACCTACAAAACCTTGTGAATATACTAGAAATATAAAGCAAAGGTAAGGGGTTGGAACTAAACAGCAGGAAGACTGAAGTCATGGTGATCAGTAAAAAACATGAAATCCCCTCATACAAAATAACAGCAAATGGTACAACCTTGACACAGGTTGATAAATTTAAATACCTGGGAACGATCATTTCATCAGACGGCAGATGCACATCAGAAATAGCCGGCAGAATCGGCCAAGCCAAAACAGCATTCAAGAAGATGACAAGCATTCTTACCAACAAATGCCTATCAATTAACATCAGGAAGAGAGTTCTTGAATGTTATAGGTGTAACAGAGTGCCTTGCTCTGTTACGATCTTTCCCATTTACCTACAACGCTCAAAGGCAACACCGTGTAACATGCTTGCCTACATCAAAAATGCCTTGCGTTCTCTCGGCCAAATTATACTGTTATGTTACAGCCTCTGCCTAACTATAGCTATGCATTGAACATTCCAAAGATCTAACCAACACATTACGTGTATAACACACTGCTGTCATAGCTAAACAATGAGCAGATCTACAATGTGTTCATGTATTCTGAAGCAGGCCTACGACAGATTTTGTCATCATCTTCAGTCTGTTACACACAGTGTTACGTTGAACTTGTAGTCCCACAGAACCTAGAGGGGACCATCTTTAATCTATGCCGCCTTCAGCACATTGTAATACAAACGCCGTATTACTAGCCAGTATGTAGCCCGCGCAAACGCACAGACGATGATCGCAGGTGATGTTGCGGTTGTATGGAGCCCGGGGCGGACTGTCTTTGTTTCATGCCACCCTTCGGTGTTTGTGGCGCAATAGCGAGTACATAGCCACCCGCGAAACTGCCCGACAATGACCAGTGTACCAGTTGTGTGTACTGAAGCGCTGTGTTAAAAATACACACCAAGTGTTGATTAACTAGGTGAGAACAACCAATCAGACCTTGTCATCCTGAAAGGTTTGAAAATATGACCATCGTGCTTTGTTCCCTGAGTACAAATTAACAAGGCGCGTCATAGCTTGTCATTTTCTGTCGCCACTCTCACCAGAGGTGATCAACTTCACGGTGTTAGACTGCTGTCACTGTAGCAAATCCTGGATTTTTATCACTTTATTATTCATTATCATTTGCAGTAAGCTTAGGGACTTAAGGGTCTCTTATTTCTTTAGATTCTAGCTCGCACCTATTGAGTACCGCACTAGATTTGCAGAATTCGCACAGCGAGAAAGTATGTTTTGATCTAAAAAATGTGCTATCTCACAAGATGTGTAACACTTAGTGTGGCGGACACCATTGTAAAGATGGGACTGAGGTTTGAATGTAATAACCACTATAGAATTAATTAGTCCCTATTTTCATGTGGCTATTGTAGGACTATTGACAACCATATTCTGCCAAAAGCAAAGATACAAGGCATTGTTGTGCAGAGGAACAGTATTTCATACTTGACAAGGTTGTATTCACATACTGACATGATGACTGATGAAACACGTGCTCAGCTAATTCATCCATTTGTTGTATCCCTTGTCTGATCAGCACCACTGATAATCATGTATAGAGTGTTGTTTTGATGACATGGTTTAATAGTAATATGTTATGCTATTTTGTCATCATTGTCTCTAGCACTGGATCTAGAATTATACTTAATTACATAGAGCTAATGGGTAATAGATGACTCAAGTGTGTTGTTCTCTCAACACTGTTGACTGCTATTCGATAAGGTAGACCTACTGTTTGTGACGACAGCTCCCACAGTCAAATACTACGTATGTCGTCACCACTGAATATTAACTGTCCAATAGCTGCCCACTCAGATGTTATGTTACAACTAACTCAGCCCATGGCGGCCGAACAGCTTAATATGACTGTGCATTATTTGGCCAGTAGGCCTACATTATTGGAAGTCTACTCTAGGCTAATACTATTGAACAAGCAGTATGGTGTTTTACCCTCACCTTATCAAAGGGTTACTCAACGTTTTGTTACCAATTATTTGTTCCATGTTTACAAATGCTAGTGCTTTTGAGTGTAAATATAGACACCACATATTTTGTTATAATGTAGTAGTTCATTCTTGTGCACTGACACTTAGTTCACAAAATGCGTACTTTGTCACAGTATTTATGAACCTTGTTTTGTGTCCTACAGGCACTGTCTTCTTTGACTTCTTCTTCTTCATGTCTTCTTAGTCTTATTATTATGAAGATGTACTTTGGTGAGAATTGGTGCATATGTAAATAAAGTTTGGGAACCACCGTCCTGGCTGTATGTGTGTTCGAGTGGAAGAGTCCTCCATCTGCCTCTGACCTTGCACACTATATCCCCTACACCTTAACCAACTCCGGTTCCTGGCGGGGGTTACATCACCTCCCTTCTTCTTCTCCCTCCCTTCATCACATATAGAACTAATACTGTTGTACGGATGTGAGGCGTGGACAGTCAACAAGCAAAGCCAGAACAAGATTGAGGCAGACGAGATGCGGTTTCTAAAAAGAATGTTGAGAGTTCCATGGACAGCAAAGAAAACGAACGAGACAGTCTTGATGGAGGCAGATACAAGTAGATCACTCATAAGGAAGATTAGGAAAAGACAGGCAACATTTATAGGCCATTTTATGAGGAAGGGAGATTTGGAGCACCTGGTCACAACAGGAAAGCTGGAGGGAAAAAGAGCACCAGGTAGACCCAGGGAGAAAATGCTGGACGGACTTGCAGAGTGGCTGGGGACGAGTAGGGTGGGGGAGATGCTACGGGCAATGAGAGATAGAGACAGATGGAAGTCCATGATCGCCAACGCCATGCGGCAGTGCACCTGATGATGATGATGATGTTTAAACTTCTGTGACTCTATATGAACCCTGGCGTTTGCATGCTGTTCTGGCCCAGACTGTGCAGGCAACATACATTGCTGTACAATCTGCATACTCTGTCTTAAGTAGGTGGATCACTGTTCGTTTGGATTCTACCCTTTGACTTATCTGGTTTGGGTAACCCTACAGCACAGCTCTTCGGATTAATGAGGCACACAAGATGCCCCAACCAACATCAGAGGTTGTGATCTAAGAAGGATGGATATAATATGGAAATAAGCATAGAGTACAGCTCTGTTACACAATGTCAAGACCCATATGGAACTCCATAGCATCATTACTATCATCACCATTTTCATCATCACTGTCTTTTCATCACTGTGAAAAATTACCCAGATTCTGGAGCCTCTCATGGTGACTTCAATTCTGGTGGGTTTGAAGAATGGTCAGGAGAGCCAAACTGGATAGCATGGGAGCAGAGACTTGGAAGCAAAGTAGAAGACTGGGCATTTTTTTTTAATCAGTTAAACATGGGAGATTCAAACTAATTATAGCAGACACCATAATCTTATGAATAAACAAAACACCGGTAAGTTCAGGTTGGCATCTTGGGTGTTAATGGTTCACAGGGGCTGTCAATGGAGAGCAGCTTACTAGGGGTTCTCTCACTGGGTCTGGCTTTGTGACAGAGTGATTCGTGTTGTTAATAGCATGCTTAGTAGGCAGTGCACTTATTAATAGGCTGGATCAAAGCAGGCACTGTTTGAAAGGAGACCCACAACATTGCACAGTCTCCTCTGTTAGGTGGCGTATGGCATGATAATTCTAGCTCCCACAGGCTTTCTTGCACTGGGACTTCAACTGAAAGAACATGGGACTGGCAGTGTGTTAAATAGCCCAAATGAGCAACCTAGGATTAATACTACTGAGAATATGGAGAAGTTGAGACAGAAAAAAAATGAAGTAGTAAAAATAACAAACAAACAAAAAAACAAAAAATCAATACACTGGCATGGTAATATAACTGTAACTTTAACACCATCAGACACAGAACAAATGTGAGCCTCACCAATCAAGCTATGTCGGCTGCAGGAAGATACACAGTCACTGTCAAACATCCAGAAATGGCCATTATTACAGGAGCTCAAGCACTGTTTGCAAGGTGTCAGTACATGGTAACCCACCTCATTCCCACTGAAACAGGTAACATTATACAGATATGACATATATACTGGTATGCATCTAAAAGAATATATAAGTTTAATTAAGTCAGATATTTTGTTACCAGAGTTTGAGGACTGCCAAATAGATCATGTTTCAGTCTCCCCTTCAAACCTTTGTCAAGCAGAGTGCTCCAGCTCTGTCATTACTGGCTGACTGTTCACTTGGTTTGAAAGACATGAGAATTCTGTTGTCCAAACCCCACACTTCAAATAAAGAAATTAAAGAAATCATGGTGCAGGCCATCTTTGACCAGAGAGACATCAGGTTTGAGCTGCCATATGTACAAACAAAAGCTCACATCAAGTAAACATCATCCATCCAATAACAGATGCCAACCACACAGTCAACCAATCAACTTGACAAAGGTCACTCAAGGAGATTATGCAGCCCTTTAGGCCCTGACCTTGTGGTGACCTAAGTTTCAGCTTTCTGTACTGCTTCCATGCTTGGGATATATTCAGGTATGAGATCTTTGGTGTCAGTGGTTCACAAGCAGGAAGCTGGTGGATAGAGTGAGGGAGTCAAAGAGTTAAGTTTTTGCAGTTGGCAGATAGGGTGTGGGAGTCTAAGGGTTAATGTCAGAGTTTAGTATGCAGTGTTCTCAGTAAGTTGGATCAGAGCAGGGTTTAGAATGCAATGCCCTTTACAAGCTGGATCAGAACAGGTACTACTGAACTAGAGCAAAGAGATTTGACAGTAATGGTGTGTGGCCGTCAGGCTGCTTGACACCACTGCCTCCCATGCTTCCCTGTGCAGGGACTCTGAATCAATCCTTTGACTCCCACACCCTATCCACCAACTGCAAGAACTTAACCCTTTGATTCCCTCATCCTGTCCACCAGTTTCCTGTAGGAAGCTTGTGGATAGGGTGTGGGAGTCGAAGGGTTAAGTTGTTGCTTTGCTACAATGATTGGCAATGCAGAGTGTTGGTGGACAAGGTGCAGGAGTCAAAGGGTTAAAGAATTCGAGGTTGGTAGTTACTTGATGAGCTGGAGTGGCATGGGATCAACACCACAGAAAAGGGCACACACACACACACACACACACACACACACACACACACACACACACACACACACACACACACACACACACACAAAAAAAAGAAAAGGTATCAAGAGCAAACTTACATCATTACCTTTCACCAACGAAAAAAAAAAGGTCTCATGGGCAAACTAAAACATCATCTTCCAGCAATCTTCAAACTCTATAACAATTTATCCTTCCTGCATGCTGTGGGTGAAAAATCACCCATACTTTTATGCAAAATGTCACATCTCGGTCACGTGCTGCACAAACTCCATGAAAACTTTTGACTTTGTCTCAAAAGGATTCACGCATCTGTAAATCAAAAATGGATTGTTTATGATAATAAACAAAGAAAGTTATTAACAAATCAAAATGAAGTTTAATCCTGGACGTACGTCTTGGGCAACTCCACCTATACTCTGAAAGAACGAGACTTGCATGTCATGCGACGCGTTGTGGGTGTGGAATCAACTATGTGGCTTTTATTGGGGCAGACTAGGTTTCTAGCATGCTGTACGTCATGGGTGTGGAGTCGCCTGTGCTTATCATTTTTTTTTTTTTAGACACACTAAGTTAAAGATTTTGTTCTGTTTCTATCAAGAGATAGTGTGTGTGTGTGTGTGTGGTGTGTGTGTGTGTGTGTGTGGTGTGTGTGTGTGTGTGTGTGTGTGTGTGTGTGGTGTGTGTGTGTGTGTGTGTGTGCACGTGCGCATATATGTCTGCATATGTGTGAGGGTGTGGGTGTGCGTGTGCATGTAGGCCTATGTGTATTTACCTGCATGCATGCGCAATAAATGATGAAACTACATTAATGTTTATTTTGTGTGTGTGTGTGTGTGTGTGTGTGTGTGTGTGTGTGTGTGTGTGTGTGTGTGTGTGTGTGTGTGTGTGTGTGTGTGTGTGTGGTGTGTGTGTGTGTGGCGTAGTGTGTGTGTGTGTGTGTGTGTGTGTGTGTGTGTGTGTGTGTGTGTGTGTGTGTGTGTGCGTGTGTCTGCATGCACGGGTGCGAAATATGTTTGTGGTGAAACTATTTCTTCTTTATCTACTAAGGGTATGTATGTGTGTGCACTTACGTGTGTATGCACATGCGTGTGAGAGTGCACATGCATGTGTGATGATGCATGCGTGCGTGTGAATATTTTGTTTATCTCAGTGTGTCTCTGTTAGTGTCTGAAGGTGTATGTACATACATGATGTATGAGTTATTGTCATGCGCCTGACAAGCAGCAGTCAATTGTTCTCTAATTCTGGATGTTAATATGTTTAACCATTCATAATTTCTACAGTGTGTTTCTACTGGTTACCAGCTTCAAGAAGATACTTTATTCATTACAATCTGTCATGTTTTTCCGTACAATTTACTTCATTTTGTGTACAGCCTGTGTCACTCAGTTGGACAGTGCAGTGTACAACGTGAACACTGTTTTCAACTCAGTGACTGGTTGTGTGTGTATGTATGTCACTGAGGGCTGTGCCATGGCTGTCACAGTGAGTGAAGATGGATAGATAAAAACTATCACATATTCTGCTAACCAGCTGTTGTTTTCAATGGACAGCGCTACCTGTTCTCTGAATCTGCTGGTTGATGCTCTTCAGCGCTGTCTTGCTCTGAAACTGGAAAGAAGGAAGACCCATAGTGGAAAGAGGGCAGGCTGGAGAAAGCGCCATGCTATTCCTGTGATAATTTCGGCCAGATTTCCATCTGTACCCCCCTTGATGCGATCATTGTGCTCCACAGTCGACAAAACAAATCTTGTAATGGTGCCAACTGTGAAAAGCTGTCAACAGGAAAGCACGGCACTATATATTATGTGCTTTAATGCACAGTCATGTCGAAATAAGACCACAGCACTGAGAAACCTAATCACAGACAAGGACCTGGATGTAGCTGTATTCACCGAATCATGGTTCAGTGAACATGGAGATGAAGCTCTCATGACGGAAATGACTCCAGAGGGGTACATCCTAAAATCCTTTTCACCAGTAGGGAGAGGAGAGGGGAGGCATCACAGTGGTGCTTAGAGAAGCATTAGCTGGCTAATGCACGATTAAAAAGCTTTCCCTGAAAACCTGTGAATGTTTATCACTGCACATGAGACAAAAGCAAATGAGTCTGCTGCTTCTGTGCCTTTACAGACCACCACCAAGCCGCCAAAACAGAACCACTCCAGCTGACTTTCTTGAAGAATTTTCTGAACTCCTTTTACGAATTTCCACCTCTCAAAGTAAAATCCTGATCATGGGAGACTTTAACTTCCATCATGACAGTCTGACATGCCCCAATGTCAGTCGACTGAAGACACTTCTCCATCACAATAGTCTGCACCAGGTCATCAGTGAGCTGACACATCACCATGGTCATATTCTGGACTGGCTTGTGGTGCAAGAACATCAACCCCTTCTGCAATCCAGTATAACAGACTTGGCTTTGGGTGACCATTTTGCCATTCTCTGCTGTCTGCCTTTTCAGTAAAATAAGAGACCCAAAAGAACTATTTCATCATGAAATGTTAAAAAAATCAGTATATAACAGCTTCGCTCTGACATCTCTGCCTTTGCTGCTGTAGCAAATAAAACTGATCCCCCTGACACGACTGTGTATAATGATGGTTTGAAGCAGATCTTCTTTCAACATGCACCACTCATCACCCGCTGTGTTCCTTATCGTCCCTCTGTACCATGGATGACGACGAACTCAAGAAAGGGAAGTGCAAACTGCGCAAAGTTGAACGCCAATGGTGCTCCACCAAGTTGCCTGTAGATTGTATGATCTATGTGGCAGAGCGAAATGCTTTGCTTAGTTTGCTGAAAGAGGCCAAGAGAAAGTATTTCAGTTCGGAAATTTCAAACAGTTCTTTCTGCAAACAACTCTTTGCTGTCTCTGATAAACTAATAGGAAAATCAAAATCTCTTGTTCTTCCAACCAACATGCCCCAGTCCCTTCTTCCTGATACCTTCTGTACTTTCTTCTCTGAAAAGATTTTAAAGATAAGGCAATATCTGGATCATTTTCCTACAGATACTTCCCACAAGCCATGTCATGGTTCTCTCCTGACTCAGTTTGAGGCAGTTTCTCCTGAAGAAATCAAAAAACTTCTACAGCAGTCCCCAAATAAAACCTGTTCTCTGGATCCCATACCAACAGAATTTGTCAAACTGTGCAAAAATGATCTTCTCCACCTCATCACCAATATCATCAATCATAGTCTTCTCACTGGTAAGGTTGACAATTCCCTCAAGCATGCTATTGTCATTCCACTTCTTAAAAGAGTAATCTTGATCCAAACTCTCTCCAAGACTACAGACCAGCTTCCAACCTTCCATTTATCTCAAAACTGTTGGAAAAGATTGTTCTGTCTGAGCTTCTAAAGCATCTGAATGAAAATGGTCTGCTGGAGACAAACCAATTGGCTTACCGCATGTATCACAGTAGTGAACTGCTTTGCTTGCTGTAACTGACTTACTCTTGTCTAACATGGATCAGAATTTTGTTTCCATTGCTGCCTCTTTAGACCTGTCTTCTGCTTTTGATACTACTGATCATAACCTTCTTCTTGAACGTCTTTCCACTTCCTTTGGTATCAGATCAAATGCTCTCCAGTGGTTCAAGTCATACCTTAGTGGACGTACACAGTCTATTATTGTTCAAGGTCTCTACTCAAAGCCATCTCCCTTACTTTTTGGTGTTCCACAGGGATCTGTTTTAGATCCCATTCTGTTCACTTTGTACACTCAGCCACTCTCCTACATCATTCAGAAACATCACTCTATCACAAATTTGCTGATGATACAGAACTACAGACAGCTGCAGTCCCTTCTAATTTCAAGAACATTTCTCAGCAAACTGTGCTGTGTATCAGTGAGATAAATCATGGAGGAACAAAAACAGACTTAAGTTAAATGAGAATAAGACTGAACTTCTTGCCATCGGTGACCATGTTCGTCTTTCTGATATAAGGCATGATCCTCTAACTCTCTTCTGAATTGGTGCCTTTTCAATCCTCAGCAAAGTACTTGGGTGTCCACCTTGATGAGGCACTGTCTTTGGACAAGCATATTACTTCTGTCTGCCAGTCTGCTTTTTATCATCTCAGAAGAATCAGTTCTATTCGATCATATCTTTCTATAAACGACACAGCACAACTTGTCGTGTCCTTTGTACTGTCAAGACTGGACTATTGTAATGCAATTCTTGCAGGTCTCTCATCCTTTCTTATTAAGCACCTTCAGAGGGTACAAAATAGTGCAGCTAGGCTGGTTTTCAGAAAGCCAAAAACCACCTCAGCAACCAGCCTATTGAAGCAGCTCCACTGGCTACCTGTGGAAGCAAGAGTAGAATATAAACTAGCTACTCTGGCTTATCGGCATTTTGATGGTACCTTGCCTATCTACCTGTCTTCTGTGCTTAAAATACAGGCCTGAATGCAGTCTCAGGTCAAGCAACCAGAAGCTTCTGGCAAAATTAAAATACAAAACCGAGCCTTCCGTTGCCAGGCCCCACTTGTCTGGAACAATCTGCTTTTTTCTCCACTTGTCTGGAACAATCTGGTTTTTTCACTCTGCTGTCCATCATCTCTCTCTTCTTTCAAGGCGGGCCTCAAAACTCATCTTTTTGATAAATACTACCAGTAATGAAACATGATTTTTGACCTTTCTGATGCAGTAATGTATATATTAGTACTTTCTTGCAATAGACCTGCTAGTGTGAGTGTTGGGGGAAGGGGGAGGGGAGGGACTAAGACAAGAGTGGGAGTTAGTATAGCTGACCACTAGGCATAGGGCTGATTGGGAAAAATGAACTAATTAATGTAAAAGCGCAGTGAGTCTTTACCTGTGTGTAGGAGAATAGCGCTAAATAAAAGTCATTTATTATTATATTCGTGTGTGTGTATATGTGTGTGTTTGTGTGTGCACGTGCATGCAGGTGTATCATGTGTGTGTGTGTTTGTGTGTGTGTTTGCAAGCGTGCGTATGAAATATTTTTGATGAAAATACATTTGTTTATCTAGGTGTGTGTGTGTGTGTGTTGTGTGTGTGTGTGTGTGTGTGTGTGTGTGTGTGTGTGTGTGTGTGTGTGTGTGTGTGGTGTGTGTGTGTGTGTGTGTGTGCATGCATGCATGTGTGTGTAGTTTGTATAATTCAAGAGCTAGATTACACACACACACAAAACCACTTCCCAAATATTGTGTAATAGTACTAATACACAAACACATGCCAACCAGCTTTTGGCTACAAAACCTGAATAGATTCAACAACCACTGGATTTTAATATTCATACCAACACCAACAGCAACAACAAAAAAGTGATTCAGCCTTATTACAGTACTAAAAAAATCTTATAAATAGCAAAACTTGCAATGCATGTACAATCTAGAAATTCAGATTAAACACATTTTATCTTTGCATGTCCTAAATTACACCTAATCAATCACATACTAACAACAGCAAAACTCCTACATTACTATGTTTAGGATATTGTGCAAGGTTTGAAATAAAAATGATCTGATTAGATCTACAATACGCCACAGAACCGCTGCCCTATGCAGAACACACCAATCATTTCAAACTCTTTTTTTATCACTTATGAAAACTTATCTATGAGGTGCATATCTATGATACACCTTAATCTGGATTATTATGTTTCCATTCAGTGAGGACTTAGGGTCCTCTTTTGGGGACTCAGGAGTTGAGCAGTACACTACTTGTATATATTATATATATAGTTGTGTGTGTGTGTGTGTGTGTGTGTGTGTGTGTGTGTGTGTGTGTGTGTGTGTGTGTGTGTGTGTGTGTGTGTGTGTGTTTGCATGCATGCGAAATATTTTTTGAGTGTGTGTGCGCGCACGTGTGTGTGTATGTGCATGTGTTTATGTGTGAAATATGTTTGTGATACTGCATTTTGTTTATCTTGGTCCATACCATGCTATTTGTATTGTCACTGTACTTGGTTTGGGTTTATCTTTGGGGTAGATTTTCCTCTCTGTCTCTTTCAAACACACACATACACGAAACACAGGCATGCATGCACACACACATGTAGGCACACACAACATGTACACACACAGAAAAAACATGCATATGTGCACGCACACACACACACACACACACACACACAAAATGAACATGCACACATTTGCAAACTTGCACACCTGCCATACACACAAACACAGACAAACACACACACACATATATTCAAAAACACTAAAAAAAAAAGTCCAAATAAATAGAGGGCTTTAGTAAATTCATCTGTGAATAGTAAGCAGTACAGTAAATCTTTGACTTGTAAGTAATACATTATGAAAAGTGTTAGGCCAAAGCTGTATAAACATCATAGGTTACTGGACACCCACAATATACGATGAAGAATATCTGGACTTAATTTCTTATTGTTTAATTTAAAGCTCAATTGATTGTGCAGGCTTATACTAGGGATTCAACCATTTCAAAAAGCACACAACACCTCACTGAAAAATAACCACGTGGAAAAGAAAATAAGTACACATATCAATGTATTCATCTACATAATCTGATATGCCCCTGGCACTGACCATACCACCCAATTTATCACCAGAGGGATTAAAAAATAAAGCTGAATATAAATGTAAACAGAACTATGGACACTAAAACATAATACATAAAGAGCTGGCCTAAATTACCTGAAACTGCTTTTGCACATCACATTTCTGTAGAGTCAGAAAAGCAGTCGATACATGTACCTAATTATCCTAAGAGAAAGTATGTAAGGCTTTACAGAACATATACAAGTGAATGGACCAGCAAGGCAGAAAACAACAGGAAAAGATGACAGAAAACAAAGGAGTAGGACAGAGTGACAGAAAAGGGGACATTTCTGGCACAGAATTTCCAGAAAGTGGGGATACTATTTAAATTGACAGAGCACCCTCATCCCCATGCACAGGGGGAGGGGGGGATTACTGTTTAAAAACCATGGGTCACTGGACATACATGACATACGGTGAGGAATATCTACTATAACTGCCCTTTAAAAACAATGGATCAATGGACACCCATTATGTACAGTGAGGAGTATCTATAGCATAAGTGCTCTTAAAACCTCTGGGGTACTGGACACCTCACCCGTTTCACCTCACCTGTCGGCATCATTGGGTTCGGTGTTGGCTGCTGCAAATCTGGATGCCACCATCTCCCTCCAGATAGCTCTGTCTTGACTTTGTGGACAATTTCTTGAATATTCAGGCCACTGATGTTGGTTATGTTCTTGATGTATGAGATTGGAGGTCTGCCTTTCTTCCTTTTTGCCACTGTTTTTCCTTGTAAGATGGTTGCCATGAGGTCCGTTCTTGTTGCGTGACACATGGCCAATGTATTTTAGTCATGTCTTGTTGATGTCTGCTAACAGTTTTCTGGTGGTATCAAGTTCTTCCAGGACACTCATTAGTTCTTCTATCTGTCCATTTGACATAGAGTAGTATGGAGTAGTCTCCGATATAACCACATTTCTCCTGCCTCACAATTCCTCTGCAATCAGCTTTTCTCCGAGTCCAGGCTTTGCAGCCATAAATCATGACTGGCCAGATCAAACATTTTAAAAGTCTAATTTTCAGGCCACTTCGTATGCCTCTGTCTTTCCAGATGTTGTTCAGTTGTACCATTTTTCGCTTTGCCATTCCAATTCTTATTTTGATATTGTTCCGGCGCATGAAGTCTCTTCTTCCTCTACAGACTTCATCAGCCAGAGGTCGTCACCTCTTCAGCGCCCCAGTGAAAAGAAGACGCTTCTTCAATTATGGCAAAGATTTCACCCAGCCAGTTAAGTTTATGTTATTAAACAAACCAGGAAGCCACCGTCAAAGATTCTTGTACACATTCAAGGACCTGTACCTAGCTTCCTAGAGACTTTAATTGAACCTTACTAAGAAAGGAAACTCAAAAGTTTCGAATCCTAAAAACATTGGAAAGTAATCTGGGAAAAATTGTAGTTGTTCGAATGAAACTGTTTGGAATGCAATTTGTTGTGTTCTTTGTTGACCAAATGGTCTAAATTCCAAATTGTTCCCAGAAAGAGAACAGAAATTTGACCGAAACTGAAGAAAGTAAAAATCTGTTATTGTTAGATCAAAACAAAGTTTCTTTCTCATAATTTTTGGTTTTGATAGCTGTGTGGAAGTTGGACACAACTATACACTAGCACACATTACAGAACTAGTAAGAAAAACATGCATCTGGTAATATTTGAATATAAACAGAAAATTCGTAGAACTACAACAACACACACAAACAAAATCCTAACAAATAAAGTTCTTCAAGAGTAGGGTCAGTTTTCCGAAAATTCTGTCAAAACCTCCTGGCATCAGTTCTTTCTTTTATTCTCTGGGCTGGTCTGGAGCTGGACACAAACACAGTGGAACATCTGGCCTAAGTTTCTTAGTTCTTATACTCATTATAATACAAGAACAGCATGGAAACAAACGAGATACGCACGAACAAAACACCAGGAATACAACATGAAATACACGGGACGTTTTACCAATAGGCCTTAGACAGCTTAAAAATAAATATCATCAATGATTATCACACCAACTAACGCAATAGTTAATTTACAATTCAAAGAACCCAATAGTTAATTTCAATTCCTATCTAGCTCACCTTCCCTTTAGATCTAAACTTTTCTGGATCTTTAAATCTTTAGATCCCAAGCAAGTTCTAACATAAACGATGAAATAATCTTTCCTTCTGCTTCCATCTTGGTCACCTTACCATTACATTAATTTTATTACAAGAATATGAAAGAAATACAGAGAGATCTAAAATAGTCAATGAGCCAACCCATTTTGGTGAGCTCATTCATTTTCTCCCAACAAGAAAGTCATAAGAATACAAAAAAACCTAAAATAACAATTAAAACAATTAATTCAAGTAAGTCCATTCATTCTCTAAATCAAGATCATCCAAAAGATAAAATTCATAAATTCAATCTTTTCTCTCACATCTTAATTTCAACAAAATACTTGAGCTCTCCAAAAATCTGTTTGCTTGTGAATGCAGTTACAAAGGCATTGGCGATGCCGCCCTAAGTAATATTCCGTAGAGTTTCGTCATCCTTTGCTTTCCGTATTTTTGACGTCATGTAGATGCAAGATTTCTGCGAGGCTTCTTTTGTTACAGATATCTTTTACAGAACCAAGATATTTGAAATCCTTAACATTTTCTATAGGAATTTTGTTAATTAAGATGTCATAATTGTTTTCAGTGTCTTTGCATTTGATATGTAGCACTTCTGTTTTCTTGGCATTCAGTTTCAGCAAGCCTTTTTGCCACTGCACCCACCCTACATACTGGTAATGTTGTCTGCTAATAGCATAGTATCATCAGCATAGCACAGGTTTGTAAGTTTTTTCCCTTCCATCTTTGTGCCCATGCCTTCTATATCAGCATCTCTCATGACTTGTACGGTGTAGATGTTAAACATCTCATTTCATTAGTTGCCTTATTATATAAAGACCAAAAGGCTACAGTCAGATGGAACAATCAGAAATGTGAATTCTTTAACATCCACAATGTCAAAGATTGCAACAACAACAAAACCATTGCCCTAATCAGTTTTGCCAGTAAGATTTTGCTCATAACTATTCTCAATGGATTGAAGCCCAATTGAAGCCTTTTGGTCTTTATATAATAAGGCAACTAATGATATGAGATGTTTAGGAAAGCCCATTTTGACCATTACGTTGCAACAGGTGGAGATGAATGACACTGTTCAATGCTTTGCTACAGTCTATGAAGCCAGAAGGTGACAAAGCTTCTTTTTTTGTTCTTTTTATTTTCTCTATGGATATTTGTAACACAAAAAACATATCAGTTGTGCCTCTGTTGGATCTGTAGCCTGCCTGGCAGTCAGATAGTTTTTCTATCTTGTGCTTCAATCCGTTGAGAATAATCATGAGCAAAATCTTACTGGCGAAGCTGATTAGGGCAATGGTTTTGTAGTTGTTGCAATCTTTGACATTGCCACTCTTGTAAAGCATTACAAATTCTTGAAGTTTCCAATCTTTTGGCCACTGACTGGACACCATGACATAAAATCTCTTGTTAAACTGCTCGCTACTAGGCACCCAAAATGTACGGAGCACAAGTACAATGGCGACACACAGTGAAGGTTAAAAAAAACTTCAATCATACAAACCACAACATTGTTGAGTATCAATATGTGGAATGATGAAAATAAAATGATCAAATGTGATTTTCTTGGAGACTGCTTGACACACATGGCCCAGTTTAGAGCATCACTTCAAAGTACTCTCTTCCCATTTCGTGCTAACACTGCATGTGTTTGAGCCAGTCAGAAAAGGCCTTCTACTACTCTCCTGTGGGGACGGTGCTGATCCCTGAATTCACAGCTTTCGTGAGTTCCTGAATGCTGCAAACTTTTTCACAGTATGAATGTTCTTCAAGAAAGGGAATAACTAAAAGTCACAGACAAGATCGAGACTGTAGGGGGATCATTTGGCCTAGGCACACTTTGTTTCTGTGTTTGCTAGCAATACTGTAGAAGGGAACAAATGTCTCATTTCCAGTGACCACATCTGTCACACGTTTGGGTCCATTTGGTTCAAAACAGAGAACAGATCACAAGCAGCATGTACCTGTTCTATGTCAGTTTATGCTGTGCCCACTTTGCAGCTAGCTTTCGAAACTGAAGGTCACTGTGTAGAATTCTGCTAACTGTTCTATATGATAGAGAAAGCCTTGTACTCACTTGTGGTATGCAGACGTGCGGGTTTTCTTTCACAAGTCTGGACACAGCATCCACATTTTTACTCTTTTTTGAAGCTCTCTTCTTACATCGTTTTCCCTTGTCAGAGTACTTTCCTTTTTTCCCCAGTCTGGAATTCCCGCTTCCATCGCTGGATTGTAATAATATCAAGCAGCTTTGATTCCTGCAACCTTCTTCAAGTTTATAGCAATTTTCATTGTTATAATCACCCTTCTATGCCTCATAAGCTGAGACGCCAATAAAAGTGGTTTTATCATATGTGTGGGTCATATCTCAAATCAAATTATGGCAATGAAAATTGATATATTTATTATACATACTGCCTCTAAAATTGTACACATCTACAGCTCTCCTAACTGTCAATGTTAACCTGTCAGTCTTTCATTTTTACAAAATGTAAGACATGTGACCTACTTACTTACTGCCTATTTATGCCATTGGCATGTGGCAGCAACAGAAGTCTTCCACTTCTGTATATTCTGAATCAGTCACTGAACAAGTATAGTACCACAAAAAAGATGTTTCAAGGCTTGCTAGGTGTTTTGGGTTTTAGCCTAGGTGTTTTGGGTTTTCCTCTCTTGCCTCTTCCTGTTGGTGTCCAGCGATGGGCAGTCAAAGTGATGTTTCCTGCTCTCTTTCGATGATATGCCCAATCCAGCTCCATTCTTTTCAAGATGACAGTGTCCATACTATTTTAACGGTATCAGCAAGAGTTATAAGTTTGAGACAGTGTAATATCAGAAGATTCACATGATTCTTTGTGTGGAAGATTGACAGTTTTGGCAAAGTCGCTTTCTGTCATTCTCACAGCATTCTGAGCTGTAAAGTAGGGTGGAAAGAACATAACTCTGATACAGTCTCAGATTGGGTTAGTGCCATAACAATTGTTCAGCATTCTGAAGGTGTTTCTAGTTTCTCTGAGATGATTCATGATGCCACTACCTGTTCCTCCATTGAGGGAAAGTACTGCCTTGGTTGATGAACTTCTTCAGTTGGTAGATCAGTTCCATCTGCTTGGACTGGTGAGGGCTTTGGGATGTTCAAACAGAGTCATCACCACTGTTTTCATCTGGCAAATGTTTAGGTATGTTTGTTGTGCATAGTAGCTGAGATGGGACATTTTTTCCTGCATCTGCTGGCGAACATACATGACCACTGCCAGGCTGTCTGCAAAGTCAAGATCTTTCAGTGCTGAGGAGATTCCATCTGATGCCTCTTGATTGGTTCTAAGTTATTCATCTCACCATCCAGTTGAAGAACAGTGCTGACGCTATAAATTCTTTCTTACTTCTGTCTTCACTTCAAATTTGTACTTACCATTTTCTACCGTACTAAGGATGATCTGCTGTGAGACATTTTCAAGCGCACAAGTGTTTTAAAATAGTTTAAAAAGTGAGAAACACTAGAGATATTAAGAGTTTTTAACCTGTCTGATGAAGACTGCTCAATTTTCAAGGGCATGATAATGCAAAATGGGTATATAGTGGAAAATATTTTTGAAAAAGAAAGAGAGAATGTGAGAGATCAGAGAGACTAACACTAGTAATAGCATGGTTTTATCACAGGTGGTAAAGACTGACTCAGGTCACATATTAGGTTGAACATTCTGATGTAACTGCCTACCATTTATAAAATTTTCTCAATTTATGCAGGCATACCGATTTCATCAATCTAATTCAAGTCTGACTAAATTTTACTCAAAATTAAGTGACATTTTCTTTACCCAACTTCTTTTGGTTTGCTTGCTTTTAACTAGAGTGGAAAACTAGATGAGAAAAGCTTTTAACTAGAAGGAAGAACTAGCTGAAAACTAACTAACATGGCAGACACTATCCACTGGCACTTCTGTTCTCTATGTTCTAGCACATATTTTGGCTGCATCTGCTAGTGTTTAATACCATTTTCTTCATGATGCTTTGCTGTTCTGCTTACACTAACAGCATATATATTTGCTCAATAACGAGCTGTCACTCAATAATTATTCCAGAAAAGTGTATGAGCTCCCAACCTACCATACCTCTAAAACAAACAAAACAAAACAAAACAAAAACAAAACACAAAAAATAAAGGAAAAGTTTTCAAATGAAGTACAGAAGTGTACAAGGAAATCACAATGACTAACTGCTCCTCTATCAAGTGCATCTGTGGTACAATCACTTTTTAATTTTTTTTTTCTACTGAATTGTTATACATGTATCATCATCATCAAAAGCCTTGCCACATGGCACTGGTGATCACGGCCTTCATCTATTTCTATCCCTTGTTGCTGCAAGCACCTCTTCCACCCTCTTTGTCCCCAGCCACTCTGCAAGTCTGTCCAATATTTTCTCCCTGGGTCTACCTGGTGTTCTCTTTCCCTCCAGCTTTCCTGTTGTGACCAGGTGCTCCAATTCCCCTTTCCTCATAAAATGGCCTATAAATGTTGCCTGTCTTTTCCTGATCTTCTTTATGAATGATCTTCTTGTGTCTGCCTCCATCAAGACTGTCTCGTTTGTTTTCTTTGCTGTCCATGGGGTTCTCAACATTCTTCTTAGAAACCACATCTCGGCTGCCTCAATGTTGTTCTGGCTTTGCTTGTTGACTGTCCATGCCTCACAACCGTGTAACATTATTGGTTCTATATAACATTCAGGAACTGTCTTCCTGATGTTAATTGACAGGCATTTGTTGGTAAGAATGCTTTTCATCTTCTTGAATGCTGTTTTGGCTTGGCCGATTCTGCTGGCTATTTTTGATGTACATGTGCCATCTGGTGAAATGATCGTTCCCAGATATTTAAACTTATCAATCTGTCTAAGGTTGTGCTGTTTGCTGTTATTTTTCATAAGGGGATTTCATGTTTTCTACTGATCACCATGACTTCAGTCTTCTTGCTGTTTAGTTCCACCCCTTTACCTCTGCTTTCCACTTCTAGTATATTCACAAGGTTTTGCAGGTTCCTTTCATTTTCTGCAATTAGCATGGTGTTGTCTGCGTATCAAATGTTGTTTATCATTTTTCCTCCAACCTTTCATCCAGGGTATTCCTCTAGGTTTCTCATGATGTTTTCTCTGTAAACATGTATAGCCATGTAGAAATGAAAATGAACTTTTGGACGGTGCAGTTGTGGTGCTGGTTTGGATTTTCTTTCTTCTTTTTCTTTCCCCCAGCACAAGTTCTTTCAAGGAGATAAAACGAACAGTAAAGGAGGTGTCTAAAACAAAAAACACACACAAGAGTTCAACTGTATAAAAAAAAAAAAAAAACCAGCCTGTAAGCCTACTGAAACTTCATCCATCTTTACTTCTTATTTTGTCTAGACATCATTATGATGTTACAATGGAACCATTACAGTCTGCCTTGAGCATAATTAAACAAAAGAACTGCTGGCTTCTTCTAAAAATATTAGTTACATTTTTTCATTTTCTAAACAGCTGACTTCAAAATATATGATGGTCACATTTTCTATCCAACCTACATTTTTTATCCACTACCTAAAACTAATTCATAAAAATGAAATAACCACCAAGGACCACATTTACAAGTAAAGTGAATGTGGGTATACCAAAGAGAGGAAAAGCAGGATTGTCTCCTTTGTTATGATACAAAAATGCAAACTGCCATGGTATGAAGAGACAGAAAGATGAGTTGCAAAGGTAGGTACAGACAGAAAGACAAATTGCAATGGTAAGAACAGACAAAAAGACAAACTGCAGTGGCAGCAACAAACAGTAAGACAGATCATAATGATACAAATACAGACTAGGAAAGACAAACTACAATAGTATTGAAAGACAGAAAAGGAAAAATGTGATAGTACGAACTACTGCAAAGGAGACAACCCTGCTTTCCCTTTCTCAGGGCTGTAACAACAATATATTTATATTTACTTTACTTCAGTCAATGAACTCTCTTGGGGCTGTAACAATATACACACATTTTCTTTATTTAAGTCAATAAGCTCTCTCTGGGCTGTGACAATACAAACATTACCTGAGTAAATTACTCTAAACCCATCTCATCTCAAAGGTGTGGTCATTACAAAAAAGTGACACAGCTTTTTACTCAAACAAGGACAAAGAAACTTGGACACCCAGGACAGCTGAGTCACAGCATATTGCAGCCGCATATGGCTCAACACAAAGCCTTAGCATAAAGACAACTGGATTCACATGATACATCTGCCATGTGGTGCACACAGCAAACTTGAACACAAAGGAGAGCCAAGTCAAATGATAAATCAACACATGGCTTAACACAAAGATTTAGCATAAAACCCGAGTCACATGACATATCTGTCACATGGTGCATGAGGTATAATCAAAACAAATAGATTAAACAGCTTTTACAGATATATCTGCTTACTGACCATAATAGGTTACATATATATGTCATTTGAAAGGCCAAACCTTTCATCTTTATCCCTTTCAGCAATAACACTATTTGACAGTTGCATCATTAAGTGACAAGATGCCAAAATTTAGATTTCATTGTGTTTTTACATCTTTGCAGGACTGCAGCTGGCTGATGATAAAATGAAAACTGCTACAGATTTGACGAAAGTTGCAGAGATCAGAGCCGCTTCATATTCTACAATCTGCTGCTGGACTTAAGACTTCAAACCTGAGAAAAAGGGGTGCAATTCTGACAAGCCAAAGCAACTCTGACAAGTCAAAGCAACTCCTCAAGATGGCTTCAATCACGATTTATCGCTAATATCATAACAGGAAAGCTGGAGGGAAAGAGAGCACCTGGTAGACCCAGGGAGAGAATGCTGGACGGACTTGCAGAGTGGCTGGGGATGAGGAGGGTGGGGGAGATGCTGGGGGCAACGAGAGATAGAGATGGTTGGAAGTCCATGGTCGCCAATGCCATGCGGCAGGGCACCTGATGATGATGATCATCATCATTACTCACAGCCATATCAGGGCTATAGTATAATCATCTTAAACAAAACACATACATCTTAACTCAACAATGATCTGGAGGAAAAAGAAAAACCTGAAAAAGAAAAGTAAGTACATATCTCATTGCATTCACACAAATAAACTAAGGATATGCCCCCGGAGTTGGCCATTCCACCCAATTTATCACCAGGAGATTAAAACACAAACCTGAACATCGATGCAGGAACATAACTAAGTACACAAAAACATACATAAAAACTGGCTAAAATTGCCACTATACAATTCACATTTTGTTGATGCAGATAATATGTGCCCTGCTGCATGGCGCTGGCGATCATGGCCCTCCATACGAATCTATCCCTTGTCGCTGCAAGTACATCTCCCACCCTCTCTGTCCCCAGCCACCTTGCAAATTCACCCAATATTTCACCCTGGTCTACCTGGTGTTCTCTTTCCCTCCAGCTTTCCTGTTGTGACCAGGTGCTCCAATTCCCCTGTCCTCGTAAAATGTCTTATAACTGTTGCTTGTCTTTTCTTAATCTTCATTATTAATGAATGGTCTTCTTGTGTCTGCCTCATTCAACACTGTCTTGTTTGTTTTCTTTGTTGTCCATGGACCTCTTAACTTTCTTCCCAGAAACTACATTTCAGTTGCCTCAATTTTGTTCCGACTTCGCACGTTGACTGTCCATGCCTCACAAATGAACAACAGTATCAGTTCTATATAACACTCAAGAACTTGCTTCCTGGTGTAAATTGACAGGCATTTGTTGGTAAGAACGTTTTACATCTTCTTGAATGCTGTTTTGGCTTGGCCGATTCTGCTGGCTATTTCTGATGTGCATCTGCTGTCTGGTGAGATGACCATTTGCCAGATATTTAAACTTATCAACCTGTCTTAAAGTTGTGCCATTTGCTGTTATTTTGCATGAGGGGATTTCATGTTTGGTTGTTGTTGTTTTTCATTTTTTTATTTTTTTTACTGATTACCATGACAAGAATTTTCCTTCTAAAATTACATTTAATCTAACATACTTACCGTGGCTCACTAATGCAATAAGCGCCTGCTTATATCTTTCGTTGTAAGAGAGAAACAGGTGGCGCTGCTTCTGGCGAAAAGATTTCGTCATCCGGAGCAAGGATAGACGTCAGGGGATGAATGAAGATAGATGGAGAAGGAGAACCTGGCGACTGGTTCTTGGCCAAGAAGTCCGGGAGTAGGCGGAGAGACATTGAGCCATCAGGTTCGAAAGCGACATCCCGGGGAGTCCGCTAAGAGCGTGCACTTCACTACAGTGCCTCCCCGACGCTAGAGGGAGTAGAAAGGCCGTCTTGAACGAGAGGAACTTGAGAGAACACTCCCTGATGGGCTTGTAAGGGGGAAGTCTCAGAGAGGAGAGGACGAGGAGATCCCACGCCGGGATGCGGCGGGGGGTCAGACTTCCTGAAGAGAAGCCCCTCAGACAATATCCTGCAGGAGAGGTTGTCTGCAAAAGAAGGATCATCCAACTGGCTGATGGTGGTGCAGATGGCTGCCCTGCGTCCCTTCACTGAGGAGGACGAAAGGTATTTCTCCGACAAAGAAAGCCGCGGTAGTTGGCCAACTGCAAGTGAGAGGGTGAGTGGGGTGACACCGCAGTCGAGGAGCACCCAGAAGGCCAACCATGCCAGTGGGCACTATACACTCCCTGAGTGCCCGGTCTGTGCGCTTGCTCCACAGGGCCGATCACTGCTGGGGACAAGCCTAATGAAAACATTGAGTCCCGCACAGCAGCTAGGCGTGAAGGTTTAGAGCCTCTGGATTGCTGTGCAGAATGCCTGACCTTGGTTGAAGCAAGGACCGGCCTGTGAGTCTTCCCTCGCCTTCCGCAGAACTTTCCCAGTTAGGTGAACGGAGGGAAAGCATAGCCTGACAGGATTGACCATGGAATGGGCGGAGCATCCACAGGCCAAGCCGAAGGATCCAGGACTGGAAAAACATGCAGATGAAGGCGGAGGTGGAACCTGGTGGCAAACAGGTCCACTTGTGGTTTGAACCACGCTGCCCACACTGGCTCCAGAACTGCATGGACCAGTGGCCGTTCTGAGGGAAGAATCATGTGGGAGCTGCTGAGGGAGGTAACAAGTATGTTGATCTTTCTCGGGCCATGCATCGCTGAGATCCGAATGGACTGTTCTTCGCACCAGAGGGGAAGCTGTTCCGCGCTCCGAACAAGGAGTGGGAGCGGGCGCCCCCTTGCTTGTTGACGTAACAAGCCACGGTAGTGTTGTCCGTGTTGATACGAACATGTTTTCCCTTCAGAAAGGGGAGAAAGTCTCTGGGGCTTGAAAAACTGCCTCCAGTTCCAGCATGTTGATGTGACAAGAAAGGAGAATTGTGACCATTGACCCGCCGCTGTCAGCGGGCCCACATGGGCCCCCCACCCGGAGTAGGACACATCCGTGAACAAGTCCTCCTGAGGAAAGGGGTGAGTGATAGGGACTCCCTGGGCTAGCCAGGACCGGGAGTGCCGTTTGGTCACTGATGATTGGACCCAAGTGACCCTGGGGAGCCGGCACCAATCGTCAAGATAGGCCTCGACGAGGATACCCCTGTCCCGAACGTGTGTGCACAGCTCCTGAGCCACCTTCGTGAATAACCAAGGGGCTGATGCGAGACCAAAGGGGAGAGCCCTGAACTGGAAGATTCGGTTCCTCCAAACAAATCGGAGGTTCGTCCTTTCCCTTGGGTGAATAAGGAGATGGAAATACGCATCTCTAAGATCGATGGACATCCCCCAGTCGTCCGGGTGCAAGGCATCACGGATGGACATAGGGGTTTCCATCCGAAAGTGGAGGATGCGGAGGAACCTGTTCAGGGAGAGAGATCCAGGACGGCTCTCCACTCCTAGAAGCTTTGGGGCTAACATCAAAAGAACTTCCTGATCCAGGGCCTGCAAGGCCAAGTGATCCCGAGGAAGCATGAAAACAGGGGGAAAGGGCGTGAGTGAGGCCGTCCTTGGACCCCAAGGAAGACGGAAGCCCCAACCTGATGACCCACAGGTCCCACGGACTTGCGGGCAGCCTTTCCCAAGCGTCTATATGTCGGGACAGGCTGCCCAAAGGATCGCCTGTGGGGGTGCTTGCCCTAGCCCCTTTGGGGCTGAAGGAGGCACGAAACGTCTCCTGTGCAGGGCACTTTGCCGCGGGGCGAGCGGGACCGGAGTGAAGGGCGAGGTTTCGGCCTGACTCTTGATAGTGGCCTGCATGTGGGTCCCAAAGAGGGAACCAGACCTAAGTGGCACAGCTCACAAGGAAGCTCTGGCGGATGAAGAGCGGGTGACCGAAGATGGTAAGAGTACAGCATCTCGCCTCGCCAGGACTGAGTATTTGAGGCCTTTCCGTCATGGATTATATGGAAGCAACCATTGCGGGAGAGACAGGCGACTGACGGAGAGAAATGGGCTCGTAGTCTGGGTCCTGAAGAGCGGACACCAGACCACCCAAGAAGGAATCCACCACTGAAACCACTTCCAGACCCCTCCTGGCAGTCTCCTCCCAGTCTGCCGGGCAGCGCTGCGAGAGGGAGATATGCTGCTGCTGGGCCCCCGAGATCTCTCTTGCACTAAGAGGAGGTCCTCCTGTGTGAGGGAGATTGGCAACTCTGGAATGGCCTCATGGGCCATAAAGACCGTTCTGTGGAACGGGAGTTTCTCTGGCCTCAGGAATTTCCCGTAAGCCAGAGCTCCAGGGAAGTCATGCACGGAGCTTGGAAGGATGTCCTGTGCCTCCGTGTCCCACAACTTGCTTTGGGGCCTCCTCACAGAGTCAGCCACCAAGCCCAACTCTTTTAGGAAAAAGGAGGCTGGGGCTGAGAGAGGAAGGGCACCAAGGCGAGCTCTGCCGCGGCACGGCAGGGAGCCTTGGCCTCTTGTGCAGTGGACATGGCTCCAGGCAGGTGCGATGCAAGCCACTGCACTGCTTCGGAAAAGGAAAAAGGAAGCGGGGGCACAGCCCTCATCATCCGATTCCGAGTCCGTGTCCCCCGGCCCGCCTACAGAGGATGCGATGGACCGTGGAGGCCTGAACGTGGGCAAACTCCAAACGGACCGGGGTCAGAAGCCCCGGGAAGCAATCCGACCCGGGGGGGGGGGGGGGGGGGGGGGCAGAGGGGTGGGCAAGGCAGACGCCTGCGCGGGCATAAAGCCGGGCCACCAAGTATACCCTGCGGACGAGGCCAGGGGAAATCCCATAGATGGGGAGTGCTGCCATGGCGCCATGTACGGTGCCATGGGAGGCGTCATGGGCTGAGCCCATGGAGTCCCCGGATCCCCAGTGCCCAAGGGGCCAGCCTGCTGGGGGTCGCTTAGCATAGCATTTGCCAAGATGACCAAGCGCTCTGTCCTGAATGGGACAGAGATGTGCCAGCCCGCAGCTGGTCGCTTGGCATTTGCCAAGGTGACCAAGCGCTCTGTCCAGAATGGGACAGAGAGGTTGGAGCGGGGGCACAGGTAGGCTGCGGGGGAGGAAGGGAGACAACCTGGGCGGATCTACGATCTGACGCCCGTAATAGGGGGGTTGTCTCCCTTGGCCCGCCTGGTGAACCAGGGGGTGTCCCGCCTGGCGAACCAGGGGACAAGCCATTTTTAGCCAAGTGCTGGCCTTCCTGCCTCCCGAAGGAGACCCATGCCCGTGTCGCCCTTCAGCCATAGGGGCTGAAACGGTAGCAGCAGAACCGAAGTTGAGCTGTACGCAGGGGGCGAGTACTAATCGACAGAACCGCAGCTGAGTCGATTACCGTGAGGGGCAGTGAGAAGGCCGCAAAATGACGAAAAGTCAACAGAGCCGCAGCTGAGTTGAGGGCTGTGGTCACCGCAACAGAACCGTAGCTGAGCTGCGATGACACAACCCGCGGCAGACCTATGGTCTGATGCCCGCGACAGGGGAGTTTTCTCCCATGACCCCCTTGGCTAAGCAGGGGGTGAGCCTTTTTTCAACAAATTGCTTGCCTTCCTGCCTCCCGAAGGAGACCCATGCCCAGGTCGCCCTTCAGCCAGTGTGGCTGAAATGCGTGCAGCTGAGCTGCACACAGGGGGCAAGCAGGTCGCCCTTCAGCCAGCGTGGCTGAAATGTGTGCAGCTGAGCTGTACATAGGGGGCGAGTACGGAATCGACAGAACTGCAGCTGAGTCGATTACCATGGGGGGCTACGAGAAGGCCGCAAGATGACGAAAAGTCAACACGCTGGTAATGGAGGAAGGGAGACAATCGGGGCGGACCTACAGTCTGACGCCCGTCACATCGAGGCTATTTATCTCTTGCTTTCTATTTCTATTATATTCACAAGGTTTTGTAGGTCTTTTTCATTTTCTGCAATTAGCACGGTGTCATCTGTGCAACAATTGTTGTTTATCATTTCTCCACCAAATTTATCCCAGGCATTCTTCTAAGTTTCTCTGTAAAGTGAAAACAAATCTGGTGACAGAACACGACCCTGCCTGACCTCTCTATCAAATTTCGGAAAGAGCTTAAATCGTTTTCTATTCTCATACATATCTACATGTAATCAATTACTAATCCTAGCAGACAGAAAGTGTATAAGGCTTTATGGAAAACATACAGGTGAATGGATCAACAAGGCAGAAAATGAGAAATAAAAAGATTACATAAGGCAAAGGACACTAACACATGGCTTATCGTGAGGCAAGTGACTCGTGCACAAACCAGGGATTGTCAGGAGGGGATAACATTGTAAATTTATACAATACTTTTCATTTATCATCTGTTTTGACCAAGGCATGAACAAAAATCATTCAAACTGTTGACAGAAAGCAAAGAAGCAAGGCAGAAACAAAGAGATGGACAGAAATGAGGAAATTTTAAGCATATCATTTCCAAAGGTGGGGATACAACTTATACTGAAGAGCCCCCAGCATTCCCACAGTCACACAAGAGAAACTTGTGAAGGAAAATCCACACATCTGCAAGGCTTTCATTTTCATACTGAACAATTCACAGAAACCAAAACAATAAATGACTTTCAGCTTTCACAACTGGCTAAAAAATGAGTGCCGCATAAGCTGACAGAAGTATTGAAGAAGTGTCAGGTATATATGCTGCATGTGACCTGCTCAATTGTTTTGAAGCAGATGGACCCAAACATGTGACAGCTGTAGTTACTGGAGATGAGACATACGTGCCCTTCTGTGGCATCCACAGCAAATGCAGTTCTAAAGAAATGTGTGGCTGAGCCAAAATGATCACTGGCACCAAATTTGCGAGCAAGACTGTCAGAGCATATAAAGGCTGTTCATGTTTTTCTTTTTCAACCAAAAGGTCCAGTGTTGCTGTCAATATTCTGTGTGCTAACAGCATCCCTGGCAGATACTATGCAAACACTGTCAGCGCCCAAACACTGAAACCGAGGACATCCTTCTCGTCCACACAAAACAGTTTCTGCAAAACAAAGACCGTAACTAGAAGACAAAAGATCTAAGTTTTGTCTCATCAATCCTACAGCCCCCAACTTCACCCCTTGTGATTTCTGGTTGTTCCTTCTTTTGAAGAACAGACTCACTACCAGGATGTTTCGCCACATCTACAGACTCACAACAGCGGTGAAATCACTGGTCAATGATATGCCCAAACAGAAGATGTTTTCTGATTTGCTAAGGAGCTTGCCACACTGCATCAAATTGGGAGAAAATATTTCAAATGGATGTTGTAGCCTGGGACAGTCTCCGGGAAAATCACATTTGATCATTTTGTTTGGATCATATCTATAGTATCAGTACAAGTGCAGAACATGTGTACCACAAAACACAATACCTCTACGAGTCCAGTACATGTGTACCAATACACTGTTAGACTTTAGCTGTCTAGCATACAAACTAGAATGACATTTTACAATACAAAAACATTAAAGATCTTCATCCTCTCACACTTGAATGACACACTCACCAACATAGACAGGCAATCTTCTGTATCTTGCAGTTACAATGAGCTGTAGTAAATACTTCTGGGACCACACCAATCTCACTGCAAGTTTAAAAAAGATGAACAATGTCAAATAATCATCATAATGTTACAATGTATGAGAGTGATTCTTAAACTCATACTTAATAGGATCACAATGGTACTTCTAAAAATTCATGATCACACACGCGCGCGCACACACACACACACACACACACACACACATGCATACACATATACACACACAGGCACACACAAACAGTCACGCACAGAAAAACAAACACAGGTACACACACACACACACACACACACACACACACACACACACACACACACACACACACACACACACACACACACACACACACATGTGAATAGACATTAAAAGAAATAACAAACGAACACACAAACACACAGGCGCAAAACAGGCACACACAGAAAAACACACAAACGTGACAAAGGGACACACACACACACACACACACAAACGCACACATCACTTGTTCACCACATATTAAACACAATTTCAATTATGAGCCAGTGCAGACAAAAACAAAAACAAAAACAAAAAAAATCCCACAAAATCTGGAATGATCACCTTCAAATCCATCATCAGTCTGTTGTGTGAACCACATCACTACAGTGACTGATCAAACAACTTTAACATCAATCAGGTGTGATAGGGAAGAGTGGGTTAAGGTTAGGAAGGGGTTATAAGAAGGAAGGTAGGATGATTATGGGTGTGTAAGGTCAGAGACAGATGGAGGACTCTTCCAATCAAACACACATAAAGTCAGGACAGTGGTTCCCAAAACTTTACTTACATGTGCACAAGTTCTCACCAGATGAAGACAAAGAACATCTTCATAAGAACACAGTAAAAGATAGTCTTCATAGAAGAAGACAGTATATGATCTTTTTGAGAAAAAGAAGAAGGCAGATCTTCTTAAAAAAAAAAATGAAAGAAGACAGTGCTGCAATGACAGCATCAGAAGACATTGTGAGGCCAATTGCTTCTGGTGAGAGTGGCAAACAAGACATGATGTGCTATGGCACGCCTTGTCAGTTTATGTTGTTGAAAGCAAAGCAAGATGGTCATACTTTTAATTTCAAATAACTGTATTATATAAGTGAACCTGACTAATCCTGTTTGAAATAGCTGAACCCCACTGGCTGTGAGGGAACTCACAATCAGTGCTTGATGTATGCTCTAAGTCAAATCTGACAGATAAAGAATAAAAATAACAACAGCCCTTCTCCATACACATTAATCTATTAGATACTAACCATTATACTTTCATTAGGCATTAAAATCTATTGAATAAAATAATAGATTAATTCAAATCGACATGTGGTCTTGCACTGGAACATTCTTGAGGATAATGTGATCTTTGTTGTTCCTAATTATAGCCTAACCTGGTATCTTTCAATCAGATGACTGAGTAGTTGTGCAGCGACTCAACACAATCAAGCCATTGTCTGGGAGTTTCGGCCGTGACATACTGGCTATTATGCAGTATCTGTTTGCCCAAGTCCTATATGACTACAATGTAAAACTCTGTGTAACATCAATTTGAAGCTTGGGGTCATAGGAAAGTGCCATAATGATGACAAAGTTTGTGGGCCCAGCTTCAGAACACGTGCTCATTGAAAATCTATTCATTGTTTAAAGATACGACAAAAGAGTCCTAAATGCACAATGTATCACTGAGGTTTTCTGAATACTCAACGCATAGCTATGGATGGGCAGTGGCTGTAAAATTAAAGTACAACTTGGCTGAGAAAATGCAAGATGTTTTTGATCTAGACAAAGATACTATACTGTGTTGCCTTTGAGTGTCATAGTAGGTAAATGGGAAAGAGATCATAACAGAGCAAGGCACTCTGTTACACAAGATTATGCCTAAGATAGAAATACTGCATTAAAAATTAAGACTGTCACATACCTGCAGTCTGGAAAGTCTGTGGAAAAGAGTTCAATGCGTTTGTCTGCCAGAAGAATTGCCCTCATTGCTCGCCTCGAAACCTCTTCCCCACATGCACCACACTCCAAAATGTATACAATTCTACTCCAAAATCCTGGGCCATCATTTTCTTTATCCATCACAAAATTGTCACAGCAAACTGTTGCTGACGTGGAATGTGGATCATTCTAAATCCAAACAGTAATATCAGCTCCTGAAACAATCAAATAGAAAGGAAGAACAGTATTTCATTTAGTTATTCACTGTACCTTAAGTTTAACCTTGTTCGGTACCACAATAAATCTCAGACTCTTTCAGTCTTTGCAAGGCCTCATCAGGTGGTATGGATATCTTCTGCTGCAGCCAGGATGGAATGGATATCTTTTGCTGCAGCCAGAAGTAGGGTTTGTCTTTCATGCCATGTGATGCACCAAGATATTGTTCAATGAATTGGATTATGTATTTATAAAATTCTGTCTGAACAGGCTTTAAAATCATTCTTGAATTTTAGTTGGAAACAAATCATTTGTATACATGCAAAACTTTTAACAGAAATCCCATTGTATTAAACACAGTATCAGGGAAACAATGGCCAGGACACCTGCACAGTTCGTGCACTGCGCTTGAGGAAGGTAATGGCAACCCACCTCAAGTATCTTTGCCAAAAAGTGCACATGATGACATGAAGAACAGAACTCATTGGCTACTGGGGAGGGAAGATCCAAGGATGTGGAAGGCAACTATGATGACAATACGTATGCATCTGACAGCAGCTGTTGGAAGCATACGTGTAGAGACTCTGCAAAAAGACACAACAAAAAGAAAAAGAAAGGGCTCATCAACATCGGAAGCTGGAATGTGCAAACATTGCTATGCTAGAAATGGGAAAGCTTCATCTCCTATTGCTGGAACTTAGAAGAGCAGGTAAAAACATACAGGATAATGTGAGACCAGATGGAGCTGTGAGGGAAAGTTCACCATTGGCGAGCATACCATCACTTACAGTGGGAGAAAAAAAAAAGGTGTGTACAGGGTTGCTATCATACTACACAAACAACATGCTGTAGCACTGAAAAGCTACAGCACAGTCAATGATCGACTGGTAACCATCAAACTGAACACTAAGCCATTTGCCTTAAACATCAGTCAGGCATATGTCCCCACATCCACCAGCTCAGATGAAGAGATAGAACAGTTCTACAATGATCTACAAACTGCCAAGGATAAAATACCGAAAAGAGAAGTTTGCATAATAAATGGGAGACAAGAATGCCAAAGTGGGCGAACGTGAGAACAGAGAAAGTGGAATAGGATCTTATGGGCTGGAAAAATGCAATGAACGAGGAGATATCTTAGCATCTTTCTGCCAGCTGCCAGGCCAATGAATTGGACATCACTAACACCCTCTTTAAACAGCACTATCGTAGACGATATACCTGAAAAGTCGAAAAAAACAAAAAACAAAAACAGACAACCACAACAAGAAAATAAAAATCAGAAATCAGATAGATTATATCATGATAGACAGGACATGGAGAACCACTGTCCTAAGCTCGAAAACAAAACCAGGAGCTGATTGTGACAGTGATCACCACCTAGTTGCAGCAAAAATTTGACTCAAAGCTTACAAACAAAACAAAGTCAAGCAGGCCCCTAGTTTGCTCTAGAGAAATTGAAAAAATCAAGACACTGCATCTGATTTTGAGATCAAAGTCAGCAATCGCTTTGAGGCTCTAATCCAGGATTGGACATTAAACGACCAATATCCAGAAGAAATTTGGGCAGATATGAATTATGAAGAAGACCTACACTGAAGTAGCAGAAGAAAAATTAGGCAGGGGAAAATAAAACCAACTGAACCCTACATCAGCGAGGAAGTTATGGATCTAGCCAAACAGTAAACCCAAATCGCAGATATGGAAAAAAAGCAGAAATCAAGAGCAAAATTAAAAGAGATAAGAAAAATTGGCTGGAGGAAGAATGTGCAAAGATAAACAAGCATAATGAATGCATAAGATCCAGGGATCTATTCCAACAGATAAAGAAATTTCAATCCACTAAATTCCAACCCAGAAGTGAGTACATTAACAGCAAAGAGAGCACCACACTGACTGAACCAGAGCATATTATGAACAGATGGAATGAATATGGAGCATCCTTTTTTTAGCAACAACAGCCCTCAAGACACAATATGCATTGACTTGAACTGTCCCAAATCAGAACCAGAACCACTTTTAAGTGAAATTGAAGCAGCCACCAAGCAGTTAAAAACAAGAAAATCCGCAGGAAGTGATAACATTTCAGAACTGTTAAAACATGGTGGAAAAGAAGGTCTAAAAGCAATGCATCATCTTTGCTGTAAAATCTGGAATACTCATCAGTGGCCAACAGATTGGAAACTTCGACAATTGGTGCTGTTTCACAAGAGTAGCAATGTCAAAGATTGCAACAACTACAGAACCATTGCCCTAATCAGCCACACCAGTAAGATCCTGCTCATAATTATTCTTAACAGATTGAAGCCCAAGATAGAAGAAGAACTATCTGACTGCCAAGCAGGTTGCAGATCCAATGGAAGCACAACTGATATGCTCTTTGTGCTACAAACACTCATAGAGAAAATAAACAGCACAGAAATGAAGCTTTTGCCACCTTCAAAGACTATAGCAAAGCATTTGACAGCGTTGTTCATCTCCACCTGTTCAGCACAATGGTCAAAATGGGCTTTCCCAAACACATCACTGCACTAACTGCTCATTATATAAAGACCAAAAGCCTGCAGTCAGATGGAACAATCAGAAATGTGAATTTTTCAATAACCACAGGGGAGTCAGACAAGATTGTATCCTCTCACCAGATCTCTTTAACATCTACACAGAGCAAGTCATGAGAGATGCTGACATAGAAGGCACGGGCATAAAGATGGGAGGACAAAATTTTGCAAACCTGCACTATGCCGATGACACTGCACTGTTAGCAGACATTACCAGCACAAAAACAATTCTATACAGGGAGATGCAGCAGGCAAAACGGCTGGTCCTAAACTTGAATGCCAAGAAAACAGAAGTGCTACATATCAAAGGCAAAATCAAAGGCAAAGACACTGAAAACAATCATGACATCACAATTAACAAAATTCCTTTAGAAAATGTTAAAGATTTCAAATATCTTGGTTCTGTAAAAACTGATGATGAAACCTGCTCCAAAGACATCAAAATAAGAATTGGAATGGCAAAGCAAAAAAAAAAAAAAGGTCCAACTCAACAAATCTGGAAAGACAAAAGACAGAGCCTTACGAAATGGCCTGAAAGTTAGACTTTAAAAAGTAAGTAGGTGAATAAATAAATACAAAATAAAGGAGTATGTTGATAAACAAACAGGTAAGAGATGAAAATAACAAATAACACTAAATACATGCATATACCCACATGCCCACACACAGACATACACACATACATTCATACATACATACCCATATCGACACAGCAAGATGGCCGACAACAACAGCTACAACAACAACACAGAGGAAACATCCATACCCATATCGACACAGCAAGATGGCCGACAACAACAGCTACAACAACAACACAGAGAAAACATCCATCTATACATATCACGACAAACTTACAGACATATCTAGATAAAACTCAGCAAACATCCCACAAACACACACACAGACCGTTTGGTAAACTTGCTTGCTCTTCAGTTGGGTTTTTTTTTTCTTTCTTCACTTTTCCTTTATCTCTGTTTCAGGAAAAGCCCAAATACTTTCCATTCCATGCTGTGAGAGTCTGTGCAGTGTTACTTTTGAGATGATACCAATGTTGGTCTGATTAATGATAGCTCTTGTTTTTCCTTTCATAATGGATTTCCGGCCACTTCCTCTATCTATTCCTTTTTGGGCAAGACGTTCGATGGTATGATGACACAATTTTTTCACGGAGATATGATTTAAAGCGTCTGAGGACCTCAGACTTTCCAAGATAGCAAATTTTTGTTGTAGTGGCATTACCTTGAAGTTTATTGGCCCGTTCTTTTCCTTTAACACCAGTATGTCCAGGGCAGTAGATCCATGTGAGACTTTTTAGGATGATACTGTTCATTGCTTTGTGCCATTCTGGGGTCCCTACTACATTTTGCACTTTCTGAAGTAGATTCATTGAGTCCATCAGGATGAAGGCTTGGCTTTCTTTCATGTTGTCATCCAGTGAAGTTAACCAAAAGTGCATGTGTGACTGCCTCAATTTCCATCGTCAGACTGGAGGTTGTGATATCATATGCAGTGCTTTCTGCATGTTTGGTGTTTCCATTCTGTTTGACAATGAAGCCCCATCCAGATTTGTTATTGGTGACTGAGCTATCATATGATTATATCTTTGGGGTTGTAGCTTAGTTGCTCCATGAGTAGCTGAATTTCTGCATTTGTTTTCCCTTCTGGCCAATCGTGACAATGTCTCCCTAGATTTTTGGGTATGATAGTTTTGTACAGATTGTTGACATGGTTTGGATGTTTTTCCATTCATTTATCCCTTTGAGTTCTGTCAGTTGACGCACATGCTGAATGGAGTCTTCTGCCCGTACCATCCACGATTTTCCACGTTGGAGTCTGTTACCTTTTGCTGTTCTGACTATCTGGTGGAGTGGGTTTTCTGGGTTCTCCAATGCCCTTAAATATGCCTGTGCTTGTTCTATTTTGTGTCTCAACTGTATTGAAGGAAGGTCGAGCAGATATCACATAGTCTCCATGGGTGTGTCTTTTGTGGTTCCGAGGATCATGTCATTGTTTCGTTTTGTATTCTTTCTATTTCTAGTTTTAGCAGGTTTGTTCTTGGACTACTTTGCTTCTCTCTGATGATGAGTCCATCATCAGCAAAAGTGAGGATATGGGCTAGCCCGTTGTTATTTAGGTCAGCAAGCCCTTTCGTAGATATGTTGTAGAGAAAGCAGGAAAGTGGTGATCCTTGAGGGAGTCCCATGGAGAGTCTTTGTGGTCCTGAACACCAGTTTCCAAGTCTTAGGACTACTGTTCATTCTTGGAGTGTAGCAGCAATCCATCTTGTGACTGTCATGCTAACACCATATCGCTGAAGTAGTTCCATGAGTAATGTGAATTGTACTTTATTGTACACATCCTCTAGGTCAATGGCTACAGCTAGGGTTTCTTCTTTGTTCTGAAAACCTTCGTAGACTTCATGAGCAAAGGCAGCTGCATTTTCCCTATGTACTTTTTCCTGTTCTAAAGCCTCCTTGATTAGGTGGGAATATTTTCCTCTCTCCTAGGTCTCTACCTAATTTCTTATTGGAAAACATTTTTCCATCAGTTTCCCAATTATGTTTTGCATAGTCAGGGTGCGATATCCATTTAGTCTGTGATGATCTTTATCCAGTTTGGGTGGGACTTTTAGGAAGCTGTGTGTCCACTCCTCGAGAACCTGACCTTTTTCAAAACCGTTTTGATAGAGGGTGTACAATTCAGTTTTGTCATGTTCAGACAGCATTTTGATGTCAAAGTATCGAATCTTGTCTGGACCAGGGACTGTGTCTTTTCTGCACCGTGCAAGTGTTTCATGCATTTCTTGTTCAGTTATTTCATCATCTAGTCCAGTCTGTACCAGCTTTTTGTTTAGGTCCACAATGAATTTTCTTTTCTCTTCAAGATTTTTCTGGTCACTCTGTTATGTGAAATACCTTAGTACAGCTTGTCCTTTCTCTTCATTTGTTCTTAATATGGTTCCATCTGTGTTGGTGATTATATGGTATCGTGGTGCTTGTGGTTTTCCCTTCCATTTGTTGATAGAACTGCCAGAATTGTGACTGTGTTGTATCAGCACTGAATCTTTCACAGAATTGTGTCCATTTATTGTTATTTGCTTCCTAAGCTATGGTTTTGAACCGTTTTGTTTTTTCATCCATTGCTCTTTTATACTTGTTCCTTTTTCTAATGCTCTCATGGTTTGAGTGATGTCTGCTGTGTTTTTGCCATGCTTCCACAGCAGCTAGTTTTTCTTTCCAGGCAGTCTCTGTGTCATTGTTTTCTAGAAGTTTGGTTGTTTCCTGTTTTCCATTTTGCTTTCATAGTTCTCAGTTTAGAAACAATATCAGATTGTATAATGTCATATATCTAACACAAGCCTGCAGGACCAGGACAGAAATCATGGAAGGCCATCTTTTTGACACTTTCATGGATCTGATACTATCAATCTGTTCAGTGCAGACCACTCCTGACCCACATGGCTCAAGTCTTTTGCAGGCTGGCTGGTTCTTTTGATAGAGCTATGGACTCATGTCCTGATGTCTCGAGTTCTATCCCAGCCTTTTTACAAACTATCTTAATGTTTCAATCATTCTGGTGCTGTCAATTTAGTGTTTCATAGCCCCCCCCCCCCTCCCTTTTTCATGACCTTGCCAGTACACAAGATCTTGCACATGCTCAGGGATTCTGCAGATAATTACGGGCAAATTTGGGTTGAGTGCATATGAAACTGTCCGAATGTGATAAATCCCTCTTGAACTAACTCCAAACTCAGACACTGGAAACGAAACAAAATGGATCTCAGAATGATTCCCTGCATATTTCAATTGCAAACCATCTACATAGGCCACCACCACATCATGACTTTCATATCAATGGCAAATTTCCTGTGACTTCCACACCTAGCCTAACCAGAACGCATTGTCAGTGTCAAGACCAAACAGTAAATATTGCAGTCAAAACCATCATCTGAAAAAAATCTAAACACACACACACACACATACACACAGAGGCACTGAGACAAGCTGACACAGACATGATATAGAATACGTCAGAAACATACCAGTTGACAAAAACTGAGAGACAGGGACAACCACTGACTGAAACACAGGCTTTCAATTTAATTAAGCTATTTCATGTGGTTTTAATGCAAAATCTGTGAAGGAACAAACAAAATTATATACACAGAGAGGCAATGACTGATTTTACAGAGGTATTTAGATTTATGTCACACACACACACACACACACATACACACACACACACACACACACAATCACAAGCACAAGCACACACAAACACACTCCTGTCTCTCTCCCCCTTTAATTCATGAATATAGCGAATTTTAATCACAGACTAAAGACAGTGCTTCAGTGGGTTTTGGGCATGCTTCAGTGGGTTTGGGGCACTTTTGAGTAGTGAATGATGGTGTAACTCTCTAGATAGTTAATGCAGGACGACTCTGTCCTGTACCCAATCAATGTGACACGTTGGGCCTACATCACTACATGTAACAATACTACACATAAGTCACACACTGACTGACTGAGTGATAAACACACACTGACTTTGTGACAAACACATCAATAATTAAAACAAACTTTTACGTAAATCATTTCAAAAAGATTAAATAGTCAGATCCATTGATATATTTAATTTGTAAGACTAGACAACTAGATTTAATTCTGGTATGGTATTAATTAATTGATGTCTAGACTTGGCCTAGTGGCAATCAATGATTCGAATGAATCATGGCATTCATGATGATCATCATCGGCATCATCTGTTAATCTGATCAAGTTAAATCGGAATCTCTTGATGGGACAATCAGATAAAACGTGTTCAACATAGACACTGGTTTCATACGTTGATGAATAACATGAGTTAATAATAGGAGGCATCTTACCCTAAAACAACACAAACTTAATGCCAGGACTTTCACGTTGTCAGTCTTTATACCCAACTCTGTGGCTCAAAACAGAATGAAAACAAACGAAAAAATCCACACCGATGTGTTCATAACGGACCGCTTGATTGGTTAAAATGATGATAATAAAACTTAAACGACTAGCCATTGGTGCCTATTTTTTTTTTATTGTTTTCTCGTTTTCTCTCACGTGAATCGAGCAGACGATTCGTCCAGAATTCGCACGGTCACTCCAACCCAAAGTGAGCAAGTTGACGTTATCAAGTGGTTGTAAGGATTGCACAGGTTTCGTTGAGCGTGCGGTGTTTTCTGCTGGACTGCCCACATGGTTGGTTCTTAATATGGCAGAGCGGAGAAGTAAGAAAGAAAAAGAGATCGTGAATGAATTTGAGAATTACCAAAGAGGTAAGTCAGAGTGGTTGCTTCGTGTGCATGCTCGCTTTTGCAGACTAGTTTTTAACTCTTCGTTTACTGACTCAGGCTCAGCTGCTACACTCCCTCTGTGTGTGTGTGTGTTGTGTGTGTGTGTGTGTTGTTTCGACATTGGAATGTTTTCCACCGCTGATAGCGCCTAATCATGGCAGTCTCAGTTTTGTGTACGTGTTAAAATGATGTTTGATGTTGTATAGGCCTACTTATATAGGCCTAAGTTATAATACTAGTCTAGATCTAGTAGGCCTGTTACTATGAAGTTATTGCCCCCCCCCCCCCCTTCTCCCCGGTAACATCGAGTTAACAGACTGAAACTTGGTAAAAGAGAATATGCTAAAAGAAATTTAATTACATTTACATTGATGTGCCCTTATATGTTTTTGTTTTGTTTTGTTTGATGTAACACGGGATCAAAACAGAAAAGGAGAGTGAGGTCGAGAAAGAAGTAGAGAAATAAGTCTAAAATCTTAACATCGTGACCAAGGAAGTGATTTAAAACAAATAAAGACAAAAGCAACAGCACACGCACACACAAGCACTAACAAACACAAGAGCAATAGCACATACACACATATATATACACACACACTCACACACACACATATACACACTCTCACACACACACACATACACACACTCGCACACACACACACACACACACACACACACACACACACACACACACACACACACACACACACACACACACACTTACAAGGGGGGAAGGAGTAAAGTTACTTCTGCATCGTATAGTAATAACATTTATTTACAGATTGTATTGATCATCATCTTCATCATCATCATGATTATGTACCCTGCCGCTGCATGGTGTTGGTGATCATGGCCCCCCATATGAATCTATCTTTTGTTAATGCATCTCCCACTCTCTTCCCAGGGTCTACTGGGTGCCTTTTCCGTGCAGTTTTCCTGTTGTGACTAAATCGTTCTAATTTCTTTTGCGTTATAAAATGTCCTATAAATGTTGCTTGTCCTTTCCTAGTTTTTGTTCATCGATGTTCTTTTTGTGTTTGACAAATTGTGTATGTCGGCTTAATTTTGTAGGGATGCTTAATCATAGGAGTTATACAAATGATGTGTCGACTTTCTTTAAATTTCATATGGATATATGCACATTAACTACAGTTAGTAATGAGAAATCCTTAATTTATTTGTTAAATTAATCCTAAGTTATTAAAAAGCCAGTAATCTCCTGTGTATTATTATTACTAGAAAGCCAGTCTACAAATATCATCTCTCTTTTGTACAGAGTCAGGCCAGAAAGTGGTATATATACATATGCACATATCGTGTTCTTTGAAGCCATAAACTCTGAAGTAGAGACCATGTTTGTTATTGCAGTTATTTCTCTCATGGAAAAATCAGTGGTTTGGTTCATAGTGCTTGAAGGAAAAGCACCATCTCTTATCAATATCAGTTATTTCACAGTTATTATTGCATGATAACATAATACAGTAATGAAGGCTTATTAGTTTTATTCCTACATAATTTTCATTGCATTATGGTACAGGCAGTTTGTGTTGTGTTATTTTTGTTTTCTCATAGTTTGTTCAACTCTTCAGATTATGGTTTGGCAAATCAAGGGATCATCATCATCATCAAGTGCCCTGCCGCATGGCATTAGCGATCATGGCCCTTCATATGTATGGAGTAGAACTATCCCTTGTTGCCACAAGTGCCTTCTCTGTCCTCAGCCACCCTGCAAGTCCGTCCAATATTTTCTCCCTGGGTCTACCAGGTGTTCTCTTTCCCTCCAGCTTTCCTGTTGTGACCAGGTACTCTAATTCCCCTTTCCTCATAGAATTGCCTATAAATGTTGCCTGTCTTTTCCTAATCTTCCTTATGAATGATTTTCTGTTATCTTCATCCATCAAGACTGTCTCATTTGTTTTCTTTGCTGTCCATGGAACTCTTCAACATTCTTCTTAGAAACCACATCTCGGCTGCCTCAATCTTGTTCTGACTTTGCTTGTTGACTGTCCATGCCTCACAGCCATATAACATTATTGGTTCTATATAAATTATGATATTGAAGAACTGTCTTCCTGATGTTAATTGATAGGCATTTGTTAGTAAGAATGCTTTTCATCTTCTTGAATGCTGTTTTGGCTTGGCCGATTCTGCTGGCTATTTCTCATTTTCTGACGTGCATCTGCCATCTGGTGAGATGATCGTTCCCAGATATTTAAACTTGTCAACCTGTCTCAAAGTCGTGCCTTTTGCTGTTATTTTGCATGATGGGATTTCATGTTTTTCACTGCAGTGATTACCATGACTTCAGTCTTCTTGCTATTTACTATTTAGCTCCAATCCTTTACTTTTGCTTTCTATTTCTATTATATTCACAAGGTTTTGTAGCTCCCTTTCATTTACTGCAATTAGCATGGTGTCATCTGCGTAACAAATGTTATCATTTTTCCTCCAACTTTTAATCCAGGGTATTCTTCTACTAGTTCTAGGTTTCTCATGATGTTTTCGCTGTAAAGTGAAAACAGATCTGGTGACAGAACATAACCTTGCCTGACTCCTCTTTTGATATTTTGGAAAGAGCTTATATCGTTTTCTATTCTCATTGCAGCTGTTTGTTCCCAATACATATTTCTGATTATTCATAGATCTTTTCCATCAATATTGAGTCTTTTTAGTTGGTTGATCAATTCTTCATGTCTTACCCCGTCAAAAGCCTTGGTATAATCAACAAAGCATAAATATAAATCCTTATTCAGCTCGATTGACCTCTCTGTGATAGTTCTTAGGATGTCTATGGCATTAATAGATCTATGTTCCCTCACGTACCCTCCGCTCTGCCTCCGATCCTCTGACTTTTCGCTTTCCATGCACTAAGCTCAATACCTATGGTCCACGAGCCTTCTCTGTTTCTGGTCCACTTTCCTGGAACAAACTTCCTCTCTCAGTCCGTCAGCAACCTACTTTTGTCTCCTTCAAGTCCGCTCTCAAAACTCACCTTTTCTCCTCTGCATAAAATCCTGACCTCACTCAATCCCCTCTGCAGCTTGTCTCCACTCGGAGGGGAATCACAATTCACATTGTAATATATAATTGTATATATAATATGCTCTCTATAATTTTCCGTTGCTTTTATTCTTTCTCCCCATTTATAGGCGTGTGCGTGTGTGTGTGTGCGTGTGCGTGCGTGCGTGTGTGTGTGTGTGCGTGCATGCATGTGTGTCTGTTTTAGCGCTTAGATTTGATTTTATCAAGATTTTGCGCTATATAAAATATTGTATATTATATTATATTATTTCCCTTCCACAAATCCACGCTGTTCTTCTGTTATTTCTCTTTTGATTCTATTCCTTGTTCTTATCATGATTAAATTAAACAAAACAGATCCACAGGGTATGTACAGAAGAATTGAAGAAATTGTTCACAGGAAAAAGACATGGACATCAACTGGTTGCTTAAAATCGAAAGATGGTACGCTTATCATGGAAAAAGACAAAATATTAGATAGATGGGGAGAGTACACATTAAAGACCTTTTTGAAGATCACAGAAAGGAAGAACACATTATAAGAAAGAACGTTGAAGGACCACCCATAATGAAAGATGAAGTTAGAGCAGCATTGAAAAAGATGAAACCAGGAAAAGCCCCAGGACCAGACAATATTACTAATATTATTAATAATAACAGTCCTCCTAAATGAAATTTATGACACTGGAAAAATCCCCAAAGATATGTCAAAATCAATTTTCATTGCATTTCCAAAGAAAACAGGGGCTATAGAATGTGAACTCCATCGCACAATCAGCTTGATGAGTCATGTGACAAAAATTCTGTTAAGAATAATCATGATGAGGACAAGGAATCAAGGATCAAAGAAAAATAATTCTTGAATTCCTTACACTTTTAAGTTACAGTGTGCTTGGCTGTGGACTGGTCATACTTCAGTTATAGTATTACTATTACTGTTCTTACTTTTTGTGTAACAGATGCCATGTTCATTTGTAGAGGTTTGTTATTGATATCGTTAAACACATTTCATGTAATACGCTACAAATTACGATATTATCATTTGTGATTGCTCAGACAGGTTTAAATGTATTAAGCAGCAAATAACTTGTCAACTTTGGTCAGATTACTGTTCTGATATGTAAAATTGCATTTCATTTTTCATGTTTCTGAACAGTATTAATGTTTACATGCAGACTAACAGGCCAGTTCTCACATGATGCATGGCACATACAGTACATCACTACATGCATACATCATACTTTGTATGGTTGTAGCTGTATAAAATGTATTCCTAAATCCACATCACATGACATAATTCAAATTCTGTTCACTCACTGCCTGTGTACTGTTAGCCAAAATATCACTGAATTGTAAAAATGCGTAATGGACTGAAAGAGCTTACATACATGAAGTATACAGACACAGGCTCAGTCTTTTGGATGGAAACACTGATTATAGTAAATCAGCAGTATGAGTATTACTCTGTCACATTTTACATATTTACTTTACAGTCATCCGTACATTGATTAGAACTGCACAAGAGTTTATACTTTGTTGAATATTCAGTAAAGACAAGCTAACTGTGTCAGCAAAACAATCAAACAAACAAGTGAGAAAGCAAACAAACCAGAAATTAGAAAAGGCAGGAATGCAGCTTTGTTCTGTGGAACATGAAATATCACAGGGTAAATCCATTAACCTGGCTTGTAGGCCCTAAGGTTGTGTCCTCAATCATTCTTAGGGCAACTGTTGGAATACAATTTGTTATTACTTATAGGTGCGCATTATGTATTGTGCATATGATATATATATATATATCTGATATTACATTGATAATTTCTCTTAAGCGATGAATACTTTGTATACAGCATGACATGAAGATTAGTTCTGTATTGTATTGCATTGTTTGCAGAAATTTTTCATAGGATAATACTTTTGATTTTTGTTTGTCTGTTTGCTGTACTAAAATTTTTGTAAAACAAGTGCCAATTTGTGTCTCTATACTATAGTTTTTGAATATATTAGAATTATTTTGACACAATGATTTTGTCTCTGCATGTCTTTGGGTTAGGTGAAAGATGGGACGATAGGGAGTGGTGTGAGTGTAATGCTATTTTTGTATTCCTTGAGCTTTGATTTGCTTTCTGCCTACAAGTGTAAATGTCATGCAGGCCCACATATTACTTATTATTAGCAAAAGCAGACATGGAAAATTTAGCATCATTGCATTTTGTCAAATCTTTGCCTTTGGAAAATAAAGATCATTCATTTCTTCATTCTCTCTCTCTCTCTCTTTCTCTCACTCTCTCTCCACCCTCCTCCCTCCCTTCCTCCTCCCCCTCCATCCTCCTGTCTCTCTCCTTTCTTCCCTCCTTCCCTCCTTGTGTGCTTGCACACAGACATACGTACACTCTCACTTGTGCATGCCTGTATGCGCGAGCGCACACACACACATACACATTATGTGTGACCACTACACACACACATGCATGCGAACATGCACACAAATATTACTGTGGAGCAAGATGTTGGATGTGGTTCTAAGATTCTGGGAAGCAGACAATACATTCAATGTCCTGTCTCAACGTCAGTGATGTAAATAAAGAACTTGCAAACCCACTGAGCAGAGAAGTTGAATTAAAGAAGGATTGACAATTGATAGACGTGAAACTTCTGTAGAAACGAGAATGGATAAATCATGTGTGCATGGTGTGTGTGTGTGTGCGTGCGTGCGTGCGTGCATGCTGTGTGTGTGTGTGTGTGTGTGTGTGTGTGTGTGTGTGTGTGTGTGTGTTGTCATTTCATGTTAAGCTGGCAGTAGGCCTAAGTGGTGTATGATGACAGATTTCACACTCATGCATGTTCGTGCATGTTTTCTATCCTGTTTTATTATAACTATTTTTCATATCAGTATAATATAGGCCCTAAAGATGTCATTCTAACAATAAATTTTATCTATCACATCAAAGTGTCGTTTGAGTACACAGAAGACAGTTACACCATGGTCTTAAGACGACGTGAGTGCTTAACACAGTATGGTGTAGGCGCAGTCGCCTAAGCACTGACTAGTACTGGGCAGAGACGAAGCCCGTGAAGCCAGCATACATACAGACAAGATCCACAACCCCTGTCTCCATGAGTCACCCTGCCCAGAGGGGACCACCACGGTTTGAGGTCCCGATGATCCCTTGAGCCATGCCGATTGGTCTACTTGTTGGAAAGCTTTGTTTTTTCACTAGTGACAGTCCTGATAACCAAAACAGGTGAACTAGATTTGACTGTGTAAATTGATGCCCCTGGTAGGGTTACCCATGCTGGAAAGGTCAAGAGGGTGGTGAGACGAAGCGTGGTCCCACCTTCATTTCCATTTTCATTGTCTCCATCTTCACAAGCAGCCTGTAATCCCCCGGATCTAATTAGTCTCCCCCACCTTCTGGAAATTTTGTGCTAGAAATTTCCTGTTTTCTATCAAGCGTTCTCGTTGTTTCTTTCTTCGTTCTTCGCTTTCTGTCATTTCTTCCGTGCTGGTCCATTCAACTGGATGTGCTCAGTAAAGTCTTTGTACTTTCTCTGAAGTTCAGGAAGAGACAGGCTTCTGGGCATCGTGGCTGATCATAGGAGAAATCATCATCATCATCATCAGGTGCCCTGCCGCATGGCGTTGGTGACCATGGACTTCCAACCATCTCTTTCTCTCGTTGCCCCCAGCATCTTCCCCACCCTCCTCATCCCCAGCCACTCTGCAAGTCCGTCCAGCATTCTCTCCCTGGGTCTACCTGGTGCTCTCTTTCCCTCCAGCTTCCCTGTTGTGACCAGGTGCTCCAAAACCCCCTTCCTCATAAAATGGCCTATAAATGTTGCTTGTCTTTTCCTAATCTTCCTTATGAGTGATCTACTTGTGTCTGCCTCCATCAAGACAGTCTTGTTTGTTTTCTTTGTTGTCCATGGAACTCTCAACATTCTTCTGAGAAACCACATCTCGGCTGCCTCGATCCTGCTCTGGCTTTGCTTGCTGACTGTCCACGCCTCGCATCCATACAACAGTATTGGTTCTATATAACATTCAAGGACTCTCTTTCTGATGTTAATTGATAGGCATTTGTTGGTAAGAATGCTTGTCATCTTCTTGAATGCTGTTTTGGCTTGGCCGATTCTGCCAGCTATTTCCGATGTGCATCTGCAGTCTGATGAAATGACCGTTCCCAGGTATTTGAACATATTAACCTGTGTCAAGGTTGTGCCATTTGCTGTTATTTTGCATGAGGGGATTTCATGCTTTTTACTGATCACCATGACTTCAGTCTTCCTGCTGTTTAGTTCCAACCCTTACCTTTGCTTTCTATTTCTAGTATATTCACAAGGTTTTGTAGGTCCCTTTTATTTTCTGCAATTAGCACGGTGTCATCTGCGTACCAAATGTTGTTTATCATTTTCCCTCCAACCTTTAATCCAGGGTCTTCTTCTAGGTTTCTCATGATGTTTTCGCTATACAGTGAAAACAGATCTGGTGAGAAAACACAACCCTGTCTGACTCCTCTTTTGATGTTTTGAAAAGAGCTTATATTGTTTTCTATTCTCATTGCAGCTGTTTGTTCCCAGTACATATTCCTGATTATTCGTAGATCTTTTCCATCAATATTGAGTCTCTCCAGTTGGTTGATCAATTCTTCATGTCATACCGGATCGAAGGCCTTCGTATAGTCAACAAAGCATTATACAAATCCTTGTTCACCTCGATTGAGCTCTCTATGATAGTTCTTAGAGTGTATATGGCATTAATAGTTCCTTTCCCTTCCACAAATCCACACTGTACTTCTGCTATTTCTCTTTTGATTCTATTCCTTGTCCTCATCATGATTATTCTTAACAGGATTTTTGTTACATGACTCATCAAACTGATTGTGCGATGGAGTTCACATTCTATAGCCCCTGTCTTCTTTGGAAGTGCAATGAAAATTGATTTTGACATATCTTTGGGGATTTTTCCAGTGTCATAAATCTCATTTATGAGGACTGTTATTTTTTCTATGCCAAATTCCTCCAGGGCTTCAATCATCTCTGTAGTAATGTTGTCTGGTCCTGGGGCTTTTCCTGGTTTCATCTTTTTCAGTGCTGCTCTTACTTCATCTTTCATTATGGGTGGTCCTTCAAAGTTCTTTTTCATAATGTGTTCTTCGTTTCTGTCATCCTCAAAAAGGTCTTTAATGTACTCTCCCCATCTGTCCAGTATTTTGTCTTTTTCCGTGATAAGCGTGCCATCTTTCGATTTTAAGCAACCAGTTGATGTGGATGTATTTTTCCTGTGGACAGTTTCTTCATTTCGTCTGTACATACCCTGAGGATCCATTCTGTGTCGTTCTTCTATATCTTTGCATTTTGTGTTCAGCCAAGCTTCCTTAGCTTCATTGCACCTATGCCTGATTTCTTTGTTTATCTTCCTGTATATCATTTCGTTTCTCTTTGCCTTCCTGCTTTCCTCCATCAAGCCCAAAATTTCATTAGTCATCGAGCTCTTTTTCGCTTTTTTCTCCGCCTTAGGGATTTCTTCACAAGCTTCATTTATAGAACTTCTCAACTTTGTCCATTGTTCCTCACTGTCGCTAACGTCTTCCAGAGAACTGAATTTGTTTTGAACATGTACATTAAATTTTTCATGTATCATTTCATCTGTCTTTAAGAGTCCAAGGTTTAGTTTGATGTTGCTTTTGGTCTGTTTCCTTTTCCTCAATTTCAGCCTAAACCTTCCCATTACAGGATTGTGGTCACTGTTGCAGTCTGCGCCTGGTAGTGTTTTTGCTGACAGTAAAGAATTTCTAAATCTTTTGTTGATCAGGATGTAGTCAATTTGATTTTTGGTATTATCTCCTGGACTCATCCAAGTCCATTTTCTTCTGTTAGGCTGCTCAAACCAGGTGTTTCCTACTATGAACTCATTCATCTGTGCCCACTCTACAAGTTCCCCCCCCCCCCTTCATTTTGTGTACCAAGGCCATGAGGTCCAACTATATCCTCCACCCTATCCTGTCCCACTTTAGCATCAAAATCTCCCATTATGACTGTAACTTCTTGTGATTTACATGGGACCTTGGCCATCTCTAAAACTTCGTAGAAGTTGTCGATGTCTTCCTGAGTACTTGCGGATGTTGGTGCATACACCTGAATGATTTGATATCAAAAGGTTTGCCTCTGAATTTGACCAGTAAAACTCTGTCGGACACTGCCCAGTATCCCTTAACTGCTTTTGATTTGTCTTTGTCCATTATGATGCCTACTCCTCTTTCATGTGAATTACCACTAGAGTATATCACTGTATATTCTCCTGATGTTATCATGCCTGCCCCCTTCCATCTCACTTCCCCCAGTCCCAAAATACTGATGTTAAGCCTTTCCATCTCGATTTTGATGTTGTCTAATTTACCTTTCTGCAACATTGTTCTGATGTTCCATGTTGCTATTTTGGTGTGTTTGAATTTAATTTTGGTCGCAGTAGCTGGCTGACGGTCTGGTGTCATCTGCGCCGCATGAGCTACGGGGAGCACAGGTATTGACGTCGTTAACTTTCTTCTTTCTCTTTCTCCTGTCCATGGTTTTCCTGGGGAAAGCTACGATGGTGGTTTCCCCTTGCCTTCCATCGGTTTTTTTTTCAGGGTTAACTCCCTTAGCCTTACTCTCTCCCGAGATATCCACAAGGCAGTGGATCTATTTACCCATAGCTTGGGGATCTGGTTCGTGGGCACCAGGGCATGTCCACACGCCGGTGGGCCTGCATGCCTCAAGTCTGGGGGCCAGACCTCCTCCGAGTCCTACGAGATTCAGCCTGAGTCCGTGAGGTGCTCAGTTACCACCTGTCGCCACGAGGAGGCACAGCGTAGGGCTTGCTGATGGAGAGGCTATGTACTGGCAGGAAGAGACTTACGCCTTCTGCTCTTCTTTTCGCACAGCAGTGCTAGCCAGCGGTGCAGGCCGAAGCCAACACACTAGACGCATCACATCTGCCAATATGACAAGATAGGAGAAATAAATGAGGATAAACCACTATCATGAGTCCCTTTGTGATACAAAAGGGATTTCAGGGACTCATTGGCAACCCAAAGTCAATAGAAAAAAGTGCCGAAACGGACTACCTTGTTGAGTGTAAAAACTTTTTAAAAAATTTTAAAAAGCCAGTCTGACTCTGAGCGTCTGCTGGTAGACGTGGAATTAAAAGTTTCTCTGCACAAGGGATTAAACAGCAGCAAGGGGGTTATAAGTGCCCTGAACTGAAGGGAGTTCCTGAGGAGGAAATTAGGGCAGAATTGAAGAGCCAGGGTGTTGTGGACGTACGCCAGGCCGTGTTCCGGAAGGGGTTGGAGAGAGTCCTAACAAATACACTGTTCCTGACATTCTGCTGTCCTGTTCTTCCTCAGTCTTTAAAAATAGGATACCACATTGTCAGAGTATCATTGTATGTTCATCGCCGGTGCGATGTTTCCGATGCCCGAAATTTGGACATATAAAACTTTCATTAAAAGACAGATTACAGACACAGAAAAGTGTGCCATATGTAAGACAAATACAGACACAAAATTGTGCCATGTGTGCCAAGGAGGCACACAAAGAAACATATGACGGACTGGCAGTATGTCTAAACTGTGGAGGTAACCACCCTGCAATCCTCCAAAAGCTGTTTCATATGGCAAGTGGAACAGACAATTTGGAGAGTGAAAACAGAAGAAAAGGACACCTTTCCATAGGGCCAAATGACTAGTGGAAGGCAGCAGCCCATCTGCAACAAAAAGTTATGCATCAGCTGTAAAAAAGTTGAGCCTAGCCTCCATTGCCTGTCAGATGGATCTCACATTGACCAGATCTACTTTTGAGACGTTGCAAGACATGAAAGCTTACAGCAGAGGTGTTAAGCCCACTGTTTCTCAGACTGCCCAGCAATCGAAACCATTCAGTGCTGGACAGCCTGAGAAACCCAGCCTTCCTGGTAAACCCATCCTCCCACTCCGGCTGTCTGTGACCAGCTCCACTGTGAGTGGAGGAGGACAAAAAGTGATGCTGGTGAGGATGAAGAAATCTCCACCAGTGATTAAAGAGCCAAAGCCCTCTCTGCCTGCAGGCAGGTCTGGCCGCCTGAAATAAAAGAAGAAAGAAAACCCTCTGGGAAATAAATATGATCCATTGCAGGTTGAGGATGATGAGACGGATATGGACTAAATTTTTTCTACTGTTGTTTCCTTTGATAATAAAGACTATTGTACATTGGAACGTAAGAGGTGTAGCTCATATTTAGATGAGCTGCAGCTACTTTGCTGTTACCTGCAGCCCATTGTAAAAGAAACATTAATGCGTGAAGGGGAAAGTTTCTCAAACAGATTTCAACATTATTTCCAAACCAGCGCAACCTAAAGATGGAGGAGTAACAGGTAGAGTGTCTTTGCTCCTATGCAGGTCCATTTTTGTTTAGCCCTCTTAATCTGAACACTTCTTTGCAAGCAGTAGCACTAGCAGCAAGGATATCTCTACATAAAACCTTAACCATTTGTTCTGGGTACCTACCTCCATCTGTTTCTGTTACAAAAGAAGAACTGGTTGATCAATCTGATTGAGGAACTTCAAGACCTTTTGTGTTGTTGGGCGGTTTGAATGGCCATTTCCGACTTTGGGTTAGTGTGGATACTTCTTCAGCCTGTGGTCTCTTGCTGGAAAGCACTACATATATTCATTCTGCAAATGGTACACTTTCCAGTTTAGATCTATCGATGTGTGATGCTTCATTGGTCTTGGACTATGAGAGGAGAGTTCTCGATGGTCAGCGTGCAAGTGCCCATTTTCCAGTTGTCTTAACAAGTACAAACGTTGAACATGAATCCTTACTGGAACGCTTGAATTTTCACAAGGCTAATGGGATTTACTCACAAGGACTATCCAGAGTGAATAAGAGGAAGAGAAAGTTCTGCAAACAGCCTGACGCTGAATTGTGCCGAAAAAGCACTTTCACATCGTGAAAGAAACCTCACATGCCCAAAACATCGTAGTTTACTTCTGAATGTAAACAAATAAAACGAGTCTGCAAGAGAGCTCGACGTCGCGTCCAATCACCATCAGTGGACAACGTTTGAGCTCATCAAAAACTCCGAGCAAAGTCGAGGCATATCGTTTAAACAAGTAGACGACATCCAAAACAAGTGTGACTGCCCACGTTCAACAACAACAACAACAAAAAACAAACAAACAAACAAAACCCCAAAACGCGTACTAAATACAAGACAAGACAGGCGCAAATTTTCGGCCAACTGGCCTTTGTCAAGCGTAAGATCACAAACAAACAAGCACTAGATACAGAAATTAGGAGAAAAAGACTGAAACTTCCCTGCTGCTCTGTCCAGTGTGAGAAAAGGAATAAACTGATTAAAATGACATCATAATGTGTTGTTGAGTAAATATGATGTCAGAGCGGAAGTGAGAAGAATTCTGCAAGTCTGAAAAGTGGTCATGCCATATTAATTTTGCTCTATCCTGAAGAGGGTCCAGAACTAAAATTAAAACTATGATGCACTAGCGAAGAGTAGTGTTTGGAATGTAAAGAATCCCACTATCAAATAATGCACAAGAGAAAATGTAAGCAGATGATCGACTGAATGTGAAAGTGTATAATCAAGAGGTATGGCTGATGTAAATGGATCGTGCTTAGTGCAACGAATCCAGTCTGACCTTGGAATAGGAAGAAAAACATCCTAAACCAACACCCAAGGGGCTGAAGGGAAAACCAGAGTCCCTGGAGAAAAAACCCTTGGTCAGACGCGGCTGGGCCTGTCTTATGAAAGGAGAATTAAAACAGATTGAATTTTTAAAAATGTAATGAAATAAGATAAAGTAAAGTAAAATAAAATAAAATAAAATAAAATAAAATAAAATAAAAATGAAAAAGGCATATATATGCAGCCACAGAACCAAGACCTCACTGGGATGGGATAATGGTGAGAATAATTATGGTCTATTTCAGTAAATGTGCTTCATGTACTTTTATCTGGACGTGGCTCTGTGCATGTACTTTTACCTTGGTGTGTGTGTGTGTGCGTGTGTATTCGCTCGAATGTATAGGTATTAAGTAACTTTCTTGTCCCTCTTGTATAATTTATGTTTATACTGCTTGGATGATTTCATGCATATGATCGTCTTCTTTTAATGTGCCCTTGAGTCCATGTATGTTTTACCTCTATGATGATTTACTGAAATAGACCATATTCTCACCATTTTCCCATCCCAGTGAGGTCTTGGCTTTGCGGCTGCACATTGTATCCCTTTTTACTTTTTATTTATATTTTTTCATTTCGTTTTATTTTATATGTTTTATTTTACTTTATTTTATTACATTTTTTAAAATTCAATCTGTTTTAATTCTCCTTTCACAAGACAGGCCCAGCCGTGTCTGACTAAGGGTTTTTTTCTCCAGGGACTCTGGTTTTCCCTTCAGCCCCTTGGGTGTTGGTTTATGATGTTTCTCTTCCTATTCCAAGGTCAGACCGGATTCGTTGCACTAGGCACGATCCATTTACATCAGCCATATCTCTTGATTATACATTTTTCCATTCAGTCAGTCATATGATTATATTGTATTTTCTCTTGTGCATTATTTAATAGTGGGATTTTTTTCATTCCAAACACTACTCTTCGCTAGTGCGTCATAGTTTTAGTTTTAACTCTGGACTCTCTTCAGGATAGAACAATATTAATATGGTATGACCACTTTTCAGAATTGCAGAATTCATCTCACTTCCGCCCTTTTATATTTACTCAACAACACATTATGATGTCATTTTAATCAGTTTATTCCTTTTTTACACTGGACGGAGCAGCAGGAAAGTTTGTCTTTTTCTCCTAATTTTTGTATCTGATGTTTGTTTGTCTGTGATATTACGCTTGACAAAGGGGAAAAATTGCGCCTGTCTTGTCTTGTATTAAATACACGTTTTTATTCTTTTTTCATGTTTTTTTTTTTCGGGTTCAAGTAAACGACAGTCTTGAAGACTTCTGCTCCAAACTGACGTCCTGAAACCCAAAGAAAAAAAGTGTGGAAAATTGTTTTTAAAAAAAAAGCCTGTCCCACAGTCAACCATCTGAAATTGTCAGATTGGACCCAGCAGCAGGGAAGTTTCAGTCTTTTCCTCCTAATTTTTGTATCTGGTGTTTGTTTGTTTGTAATCTTACGCTTGACAAAGGCCAGTTGGCTGAAAATTTGCGCCTGTCTTGTCTTGTTGTTTTAAATACGCGTTCTTATTCTTCTTTTGTGTTTTTTTTTTTAACTGGTTCCTGTTTGCTTGAACGTGGGCAGTCACACTTGTTTTGGATGTCTGATTACTGACAAAAAAGCAGTTTCTAGTCTGTTGGCTTCCACCATTGAAACCAACTCTTCCTCAGCCAACAAACTGGCGCTTTTCTGTAAACACAAATCCCTGAAAGAAAAGACAGCCTGTAACTTCGTCTCTGATAACATGGAAGAATACAGTCTTCCACTGACACTAGCCGAATTAAAAGTTGTTCTGACTCTTCTCCTGGCCTGGATGACATTCATTACAAACTTCTGAGGCATCTCCTGGAAAACGGTTTAGGAATCCTCTTGCAAGTGTATAATGACATATGGATGACATGATTCTTTCCTTCCACTTGGCAGAAAGCCCTGATCATCCTTCTATCTAAACCTGGAAAAGATCTGTCCAATCCTTCCAACTATCGTCCAATAGCCCTGACCAGTTGTCTTTGCTTGTCTTTGCAAAGTGATGGAAAGAAATGATCAACAGACTGATGTGGAAACTGGAGAATGATTGCATCTTGGCTAAAGAACAATGCAGTTTTCGCAAGCATCATTCCACAGTGGACCATTTAATCCACCTTGAAACGACGATCTGTAATACATTTCTTAACAAACAACGTGTAGTGGCTATCTTCTTTGATATGTAGAAAGCATATGATACCACCTGGAAATTGGGAATACTTATGGATCAACACAAACTGGGTTTTCAGGGTCACCGACCTCTGTTTATCCAAAATATTTTTGCTGAGTGACAGTTTTAAGTGCCAGTCAGTAGGCCTACTACATCCACGAGCAAGAGCTGGGTGTACCACAAGGGAGCATTCTCTCTCCTACGCTGTTCAGTATTAAGATCAACAATATAGTCAAGACTGTACAGCAGGGCTCAGACTGTTCCCTCAGACTTTTCCCTGTATTTGGATGATTTTGCAGTTTACACAAGTGGAAGCAGCTATGCAGGCATTCAGCGGTGGCTGCAGCTGTGCATAGACAGGATCCAACAGTAGGCAGAGACAAGCAGCTGTAGTCTACTTTTCCCGCAACCAAAACACAGTGTATCCACTTATATAACCTCTTATCTACTTATATAACCTCCGACAATTTTTTGCTGATCCAGAAATCCATCTTGGAAAGTCCATCATTCCAGCTGTAAAAGAAGCTTAATTTCTGGGGTTGATCTTTGATCAAAAGTGGAATTTTCTCAGCCATATCCAACATCTTAAAATTTCGTGCCAGAAAGCTCTGAATATTCTTCGAGTTGTAGCTCATACAGACTGGGGTGCCGACAAAAATACACTACTTCACATGTGCATAGCTTTAATTTGCTCTAAACTGAGCTATGGCTGCGCAATATATGGCTCTGCGAGACCATCCTACCTGAAACTGATGGATCCCATTCACCCTCAGGGGCTGTGTCTCTGCCTTGGTTCATTCAGAACAACTCCTGTCTACAGTTTATACGTTGAGGCAGGGGAACCCTCCCTGACCAACTGTAAACTGAAATTAACCTTGAATTTATATTTGAAACTGTTCTCTGATCCGGAAAACTCAGCCTACTAGTGACTTCAACCCCAGATTTCAAACCGAGTTTGAAAACCATTTGAAGGTCACTCCTCTGTGAGGACTCCGTATCCGTCCTCATATGGAAAAGGCAGATGTAAATCTAGCAGTTGTTTCCAACTCTGGACCTTGAAAACAGCGACGGTCTGTTTGGATCTTGCTTCCTTCTGCAAAGACTGTACCAGTTCACTGCCATACGAAGTCGTTTTATGTCAAAAATTTCCATCATCCCACAGAATCTTCACTGATAGATCAAAGTTTGATGAAGGTGTTGCTTCTGCTGCCTTCTGTTCCGTTGTTCCCAATCGTCCATTTTCAAAACATATTCTGTCTGACAGTTCCGTTTATACTGCTGAACTGACTGCTCTGGTTTTAGCACTAAAAATGTTATCCCAATTCAGGCATAAAGCTTTTCTCATTATTTCTCCCTTTCTGCTTTGCAGGCTATTGCTGGCTGAAACATTAGTCACCCAGAGCTTCTGAAGTTCTTTAAAGTGTTTTCTACTCTTACAAGTGAGCGTTGGCAGATTGATAACATTAGTAATGTCTTTTGACTTGATCTGTTACCAACCTGCCGTACTAACGTTTAAGTATTAAAATACTTTGATGTCAAAACTTAGTATGCTTTCCAGGTCACTGACAGGTAGGGTGTCCAGTGTCCAGCTATGATCAAACTACTCATTTTGACCCTGAAGAGAGTGCGCCCTGAATTGGTTAGATTCCTAACTGTTGCAGCATCTTTGATAGGCACTTTACAATCAGCTTACTTGAGACCAGGGGTGTGGCATGTCGTCCCAGTGCGATATATTTCAAACCGAGTTTGACCTGGTCCCTCACAGCAGATCTGGAAAGACGAATCCAAGCCATGGAAATGAGGAGTTATCGGAAGACACTAAATGTCAGATACGCTGTTGATACCACCAATAAACGAGTGCGTCAGACCATCAAGCAGCACAATGGACCATATGAAGGTCTGCTGATTTCGATTAAGAAAAGAAAACAACTTTGGTGTAGACACGTAAAAAGATTCACTGGCCTTGCTAAGTCAGTCCTCCAGGGAACTGTTGGAGGGGGGGGGGGGGATGGAGAGGAAGCCCGACAACAGTGTGGAATGGATAGAGAAACCATTTGGCTTTGGTACATACAACCCACAGAGCTGGAAGGATCCGTTGAACAGTTCTTTAGTGCGGTATCCCTGTGATTCTTCACCGAGTTAAAGGTGAAGAAGAAGACATGAATGTCACTGTGTGTGTGTGTGTGTGTGGTGTGTGTGTGTGTGTGTGAGTGTGAGAGAGAGAGAGAGAGAGAGAGAGAGAGAGCGAGCTTGTGACAATTTATTGCACAGGGGATTTAAAATCAAACATGAATACAAATTTAAACATAACTAAGGACACTAAACCAATTTATTGCACAGGGGATTTAAAATCAAACCTGAATACAAATTTTCACATAACTAAGGACACTAAAACATACACAAAAACGGGCCTGAATGAAGTATTATTGCTTCCGCACATCTCATTTTCCTAGAGCGAAAAATTAACTTCATCATCATCATCAAGTGCCCTACCATAAACTTTATACGTACCAATTATCAGTCCTAAAGAGAAAGTACGTAAGACTTTATAGAACACATACAGATGAATGGAGCAACAAGGCAGAAAATGATAGGAAGAAATGACAGAAAGCAAAGGAACAAGGCAGAATCAAGTAGAGTGACAGAAAAGAGGAAATTTCTAGCACAGATTTTCCAGAAAGGGGATATTATGTAATTTGAAAGAGCCCCCAGCCCCACGGGATGTGTGTGTTCTTTGATTTCTCGTCTTTTCACTATAAGTGACATTAGACAGGGGGTGGGGTGGGGGGGAGTATTTGCATGGAGACTGAGAGTGGGGCGGGTTGAATAGGGGGCAGAGGGGAGATAGAGTAAGAGAGAAAGTTTGGAAAAGGAAGAAGCAAGGTCTGAAGAAAAGAGACATAGCTGAGGAGAAAAATGGAACTAAACTTTAAACTTAACATCAATAACTGTGAAGGGAAAATGAACACTGAAACACAAGCTTCATGAACTTAAAGTAACGCATTAACAGGACTATGAACCAATATTCTGAAATTTCAACTGACAAAAGTTGTTCTGATGTTACTTCTTTAAAATGCGTTTCAACTTAGTTTTCTTGTAAGAGCACTTTTGGTAAAAAACAAACAAACAAACAAAGTGTATTTTTTTGTAATAAAGAAACAGTTAACTGTGTGAATTGTTCACCCTAAGTTAGTAAATACGTAGCCTACTTACATTTAGTAGTTTTTCAAATATTTTGTTTTCAAAGCGTTTAGTTGAACACGAAACAATAAACAATCAATCTCAAATGATATAGAGAGGAATATTGCAATTTTTTTACATCTATTTTGAAATGAAAGTATTAGATCTATTCTTTTTTTTGTGACACAAATTTTCACTTAAATGTTCATAAAATCAAATCCATGATGCTAATTTTAGCGAGCTGCAAGCTTCTTTTACTGAAGTTTAAACATGTAATTCTACAGCATTATCGGAATTGTGTGCACCTTTCTTAGCTGCTCTATCAACCACTTTGTTGCTGTGAAGACCAACATGAGAAAGCACCAGCATAAACTGATATTTGTTCTTTTTATCCTTAACCAATGGATTAGATGGTCTGCTTCAATAACTAAATCAGGTCTTATTTCTGTATCAAAAGACTGTAAGGCATGTAAAACCTTGGTACAGAATCTGAATCAACAAAGGGAACTAAATGCATGTATAATAGTGACTAATTCAGTTGTAAATATGTTTTGTGCGTGCGTGCGTGTGTGTGTGTGTGTGTGTGCGCGCGCGCGCGCGCGGTGAGTGCTTGTTTCATGTGTTTTTGTGAGTGTGTTATGAAAGACAAATCCATAAATAATTTGTGTATTTTTCTTCGTTACATTCTTTGTGGACTGGTGGTACTATTACATATTCTGATTTAATTCTAATTTTAGTATCTGATGTTATTCATGTTGAACTATGTTTATACTACATTAATGTGTATACCCATGACATTACATTAAGGCCTATACTGCATTATTGCATATAGCTGACTGATTGTGTTTATACTGAGTTAATGTATAAACTCGGTAGGTTAGATGACTACCTCCCATTACATTGTTGCACAGTTTGCATCACTGGAGGCTGTTCATTATGGGTGTTTCCATAAGCCAGCCTTTGACATGACTTACTTCATAGCTAGTATTTTGCAAACATATACATACGAAGTCGGTTTAGGCATTGGTAGATGTGCGCATTTGCCTGCCTAGAAGATCGTGAAAATCTCCATACTTTAACACAAGACAGAGGTGTCTTGGAGGATCGAACTCAGAACCTTCTTACTGGAAGTCCGATGTTTACCGACGACAAACAAGCACAAGTATTAAATATATTAATAGAAATCCTTTTAATTATTGTTTCAACTTATTGCAACTAATCTGTGTCCTATACTTCTGTTTTGGCATATAAATCTATTCTGAGCTCGCTCACACAACCACCACCGCTTGCATCCAATATCTGTTATTCCACTTAATTGTACAATTACATTAAACACCTCAAATAAGTCACCTTCCCCATCCGACAGGCTGAATAATGCAATACTCTTTGCTCATAGTCTACAAACAGTAATGGACCCGCACTTCGGTATCGAAGGCCTGTTTCCCACACAGAAGTATTGTTCCTGCCTGCCAAATTGACAGCACAAGTTCGAGCGTGGCGCAAGTAAAATTTTGCGCTGCAGCCACCAGTCCATCTGCTTGTGAATGGGTAGTGACTTCATTTATGACCGAGAAAGCAGAGCAGCGAGAAAGATGTGCACATCTCTCTCTCTCTTCTCTCTCTCTCTCTGTCTCTCTCTCTCCAAGTTTTATGCGTGTGTGGACTGCTACTTCCATCTGCACTCGAATGTAGGAGTGGGCTTCTAGAGTATGCATGCAGGGTTTACCACCTGCACTCGAATGTAGGAACAGGGCCCTTTTTTTAAATTTTTTTATTTTACTTTTTATTTTTTATTTTTTTTACCGCACCATCATGTTCATGTGTGTACATTGCTGGATGTTTTCGTGTATCCGTAAGCCACTGAATAATGCCACAGCTTAAAGGATCTTGAATGTGTGTATTTAATTATTTGTGTGCATACACACACAAAGAAAGAAGGGGCTTTAGGCATTACCAGATCTGCACATATGTTGACCTGGGATATTGGAAATATCTCCCCACCTTTACCATTCAGGAGACATCTAAGCAGGTTTGAATCCAGACCAGTATCCTAACCACTAATTGCGACCGTCAACCATCATGATGAAATGTGGATTTTTTTCTCACAGAATCCTTGAGTCGTAAGCGAATGAGGTAGGACATACCTTATTTTTCTTGAGGCCGAAATCATACTGGCTCCTTGCAAAAACTTAGATCTCTACCAGTTCACTACCATGTGACCTCAAGTGTGATGGTACCAATTTTATCTCCCTTTTCATTACCTCTGCGTAATAATCCTGACAAATGCTTGACCAGGAGCTCAATCAAGAATACTAATCAGTGAAGCGAAGTGTGTGGATGACAAACCAAAACGTGTCAGTCGGCCATTTACTGCTTGCAGGCAAGCCAACAGAAAGATCAACAGATGGTCGCAAAACATATGGACATTCCTTATTGTCACCGAGTGCAAGGCATGTCCTTGAGTCTGACAACATACGCACACACCAGGCGACGCACTTCTTCAAAGCTGGTTGGATGGCCTCTTGCAATAAAACTGTGAACGCAAGATATGATGTCGAGTCAGCAGCATAAAACTGGCCTGTTCGCTGCCCATATTCAATATAGCGCTGATCACTCTGGTGATGTCAGCTTAGTGTTTCATAGGTCCTTCTCCCTCCCCCCTCCATTTCAAGACCTCGAGGCTAGCACACGCTCAAAGAATTTGCCAGATTGCAGAAGCATGAAGCACACATGGGATTGTTTGAGTGTCATGATTCCTTCTAGAATAAACTCTCAAACCGTGAACAAGTAACCACATACGCTTTTATGTATGAAATAGATGGGGACAAAGGAAAAAGAGGAAGAAATGGAAGGAAGGGGAGGGGGGGGGGGGGTCGCGTGCTTGACAAACAGCAGTATGCGAAAATAAATATGCGTATGCGTTGTAGTATAAGCTTTATGCGACAGAACCTACACATGAACGCACATTATCAGCATGACTCCAGAACAAGACAGTTTCGGGAACTCTTGCAAATGTTTAGTCTGTCTCAAGCTGTTAACGAACCTACTTTTCCTAGCAGTGGTCATATTTTAGACCTTGTAATTTTTCGTGACAATGATAATCTTTTACAATCTGCAAAGTGTAGTAATTATCTTATGTCTGACCATATTTGTATTGTCTGTCATCTTAGTGTTCTAAAACAAAAATCAACACCCCAATTCAAATATATTCGTGCCATTCGCCAGATAGATCAGGCAGCATTTTCTCAAGATTTAAAAAGTGTCATTACTCATGATGTTTCTCTTTCTGATCTCAGTCTCGGTTTGCGAACAGTTTTGGATAAGCACGCGCCCTTACGTCAGCACAGGGTGCAGCAACGTCGCTCTGCCCCGTGGTACAGCTCCGTGGCACATGATCTTTTGCAACTTAAGCGTGAGCGCCGTAAAGCTGAGCGTCGCTGGGCATCGTCTCGCCTGACGGTACATAAGCAGATTTATGAAACCGCAAAACAGAAAATTGTCGATCTCGTCCATGATGCTAAAACTAAATTCTATTCTTCTAAAGTTGTTTCAGCAGTATCATGCAAAGATCTTTTTAGAACTGTCACAGGCATGCTGGGAAAGGTTTCCGATGTTACTCTGCCGTCCACACATGAATTATCTCAGTTACCAAAATTGTTTTCCGACTTTTTTATCCAGAAAATTCTGACCATCCGTGATGGGTTTCTGTCATCCTCTGACACAACTGACCAGTCCGTTATTTATAAAGGTACACCACTCTGTCAGTTTACTCCTGTTTCTGAATCATTTGTACGGAAGCTGATTACTGAGTCCCCCAAAGTCTCTTGTATTCTCGACCCCATCCCCACCCCTCTTCTCTATGACCACCTCGACACCCTTCTCCCCACTATCACTCGCATTCTTAATGAATCACTATCTTCAGCTTCTGTTCCCTCTGATTTTAAGACTGCTCTTGTTAAGCCTCTCCTGAAAAAGTCTTCCTTGACCCAACGTGTTGAAAAATTACCCCCATTTCCAACCTCCCCTTTCTGTCCAAAATTCTCGAGAAAATTGTCCTCCACCAGCTTTCAGCTCATTTGACTGCCAACAACCTTCTATCTCCCCATCAGTCAGCATATCGTCCAGAGCACAGCACAGAGACTGCCATCCTTCGTATCCTTAATGATATTCTCAATTCGTTAGCTGCCCTTCAGTTGTCATTCAACCTCTCCAACGTGTTCAGAATTCAGCAGCTAGGCTTGTTTGTAAAGCCCCTAGATCCCAGTCATGTTCTCCTCTTCTGAAAAAGTTGCATTGGCTTCCAGTTGAACAAAGAATCAAATACAAATGTTGCTGTCTCTGTTACAAAATTCTTACTTGCTCCGCTCCCTCTTATCTGTCTGAACTTCTTCAAGTGTATGTACCATCCAGAACTCTCCGATCCTCTACCGACACAAGAACTTTCTGTGTTCCCCGTTTCAACCGGAAACTGCATGGTCAGAGAGCTTTCTCCCACTCTGCTGCCATGACCTGGAACTCCCTTCCCTATCATATTCGCCATAAGCAATGTCTTCCTTCTTTCAAGTCTAGTCTGAAGACCTATCTTTTCACTCAATACTTTCATTGATCTTCTCTTTCTCTTCTCTCTCAGCCCTGATCATCGTTCCTACATATATGTGTGTTTGTGTGTGTTTGTGTGTGTGTGTGTGTGTGTGTGTGTGTGTGTGTGTGTGTGTGTGTGTGTGAAGCATGTTTATGCGAGCAAGAGAGAGGGAGAGAGGAAAAGAGAGAGAGAGAGAGGCTGTGTGGGAGAGAGAGAGAGTGAGCAAGGAATATCGGGAGCACGGTAGAGAGCGAGAGTATGGTTGGGGGTGGGAAAGAGAGTGAGAGTATGAGTAAGAGTATGTGTAAGCGTGATAGAATTTGATAGTAGAGAAACTGAGTGGTTGAGAGAGGGAGTGTGTTTGGGTCTCTCTCTCTGTGTGTGTGTGTGTGTGTGTGTGTGTGTGTGTGGTAAGAGAAAGAGAGAGAAAATATTTTTGTATGATTGTCACTATTTTTAGTAATATTTGAATTTACTATGTTAATATGTCTTGTTGAACGTAAATTTTATGTTTTATGTTATATAGTGTTAGCAGCGGTATGTTTAAATTTTATGTTGGTGTATCTATTTGTATTTAGTTATATACTGATTTTATGTGAAGCGCTTTGTGCTCTGGAAAGCGCTATATAAATTGTCTTTATTAATTATTAATATCACATAGTTCCATTTTTTTAAGACGGAGTCTCCGTGCTCAGAAGAAATTCCAAAAGCACTGACGCCACAAATGAGATTTGATAAATAAGATCTAAAAGGATCACGACATAAACTCTACTCACTGGCAAGGCCTTGGGGTTATCACAAACACACTGAGACCCAAAACGAGCACAGTTGTGACTTCTTATATGCGTTGCACACGTTGTGTGATGAATAATGAATACAAAGAGACACACTCTCATGCGCGCGCGCGCGCGCGCACACACACACACACACACACACACACACACACACACACACACAACATTTGTGATACATGCGAGGTAGTCCTGTGTGATAAGCAATCTCACTCTCTGTCTCTCCCCTCCTGTCCCACCCTCTCTCTCACGCTCACACACACACACAAACAAACACACACACCACACACACACACACACACACACACACACACACACACACACACACACACACACACACACACACACACACACACACACCACACATATATATCTTGACCATTTGTGTGCGCGAGTGCCTTGTTCACAAACAGGGAACAGTCCAAACCCTGCTGTACAGACTTGACTATATTATATTGTTGGTCTTGATACTGAACAGCGCAGGAGAGAGAATGCTCCCTTGTGGTACACCCAGCTCTTGGCTCATGAACGTCCAACAGAGTAGTACCAACCCGCACTTGAAACTGCGATCAGCCAAAAAGTTGAATAAACGCAGTTAGGTGACCCTGAAAACCCAATTCGTGTAGATCCATAAGAATTCCTGATTTCCAAGTGGTATCATAAGCTTTCTCCAAATCAATGTCTCTAGTAGTCGGCTGGGCTATAAACAATTTGAACTGAACTGAACTTTTGATGTCAGATTATTGAATCTTGTCTGTATCAGGGGCTGTTTCTTTACTACACCGTGCAAGTGCTTCATGCATTTCTTCAGTTATTTCATCATCTAATCCTGTCTTTTGTTGTTGTTGTTTTGTTTTTTGTTTAAGTCTGCAGTTAATTTTCTTTTTTTTTCTTCAAGATTTTCTGTTCTATGAAACGCTGTAGTAGGGCTTGCCCTTTCTCTTCGTTTGTTCGTAATATGGTTCCATTTGTGTTCGTGATATCAGGCATCGTGGTATTTATAGTTTTTCCTTCCGTTTGTTGATAGAACTACCAGAATTGTGTTTGTGTTGTATCGGTGTTGAGTCTTTCGCAAAATTGTTTCCACTTAGTGCCTTTTTGCTTCCTGAGCCATAGTTTTGAACAGGTCTGGATTTTTTAGTCCATATTTCTTTTATACTCGTCCGTTTTTCTGGTGCTATCACGGTCTGAACGGTGTTTTCTTCTTTGTTTTTGCCAGGCTTTTACTGCAGCCCGTTTTTCTTTCCAGGCAGTTTCTCTGTGTCATGGTTCCACTACGGAGGTTGTTGTCTAGACGTTTGGTCGTTTCCCGTTTTCCATTTTGATTTCATAGCTCAGAATTTAGACTAAATATCAGATTCTGTCCTGTCTTATTGAAATTGGTTTCTTGGTTGACTTGCGGAATTTCTAGGAGATACGTTTCATTAGATTCAGTACCATTGGTAGATGGTCGCTGCCACGTGCAATCAGCTTTTCTGCAGTCATTCGTGGTGTTGGTTTAAGAGAGATGAGTGCTATGTCAATGGTACTGCGTGTGTCTCCTTGTCTTGCACCAACATGGGTTAGTGACGTCGTTTCGAGTGGGCTGAGCTGTGTATGGGTCAGTGGCCGTCACAATAAACCATGTGTCAGTGTTATTGTCATTGTCAGTGGCAGTGTCAGACCCTCTTTCTCTTTCTTTTTCTCTCTCTCTCTCTTCTCCATTTCCTGTCTCTGTCTGTCTCAGTCTGTCTGTCTGTCTCTTTTTCGAGGGCCTTTGCAAAAATGGCGGACGTGTTTGATCAGTTCTCTACTTTCTCATTGGAATTGTGACGGAACGGGTTCCTGAACACTGAGAATTTTTGCCACGGATTCCTTAGGATTGTGTGTGTCCAGTCGTGCAATCGTTTAGTAGAAAAGATCAGTGGGTCTTCAACAATTAACATTTTCAGTAATTACTGATAACAAAGAAGGTTTCTATTTATAGATGTTTTGTTAAGATAGTTCATGCCAGCGCATACCTTGCACATGCTCTAGTCGCCGTTAGAAAATGCAGGCTAAAGATCTGTCAGAAACAAGAGGCAGGTCCTAAACTTCTAAAACCAAACCCAGTGTGTGTGGAGCCTCTGTTGAACATTCTATTTGGAATCAGAAGCCAGCACCACCATCGGAATCTAAATGTGCTTGCCATGAAAATACTGGAAATAAATTACATGTTAGTTTTCTTAATTATAATGTTAATGGACTTTTGGAAAAATGAGAAAATAATGGTTTTGTCAGTTTTATTCTCACTGACGACTTTATCTATTTGACAGAAACATTTGTTGCAACTGACTTTTGAATCATCACTTTTCAGTGACTTTGTAGTGTTCACGTCTAAAGCCAAGAAGCTGTCTTATCAAGGGAGATATTCTGGGGGTGTTATCGTTGTGGTAAGGAAATCATCTTCTCGTTTTGTTGAGCAAATCCTAATAGAAAATGAAAATACTTAAGTTGTAAAAATTCACAAAGATCTTTTGTCTGTTGACAGAAAGATACTGTGGATTTATTTGTATATATATTCCTCCGTATGAGTGGTAAATTTTGTTAAATGGGGGTGGGGGGTGGGTGGGTTAAACACAAGAACAGCGAATAAAGATTACAGTTTTAGTGGAGATGTCGATAATTTCGATGTGAATATTTGTACCGATAACAGATTTCCCAGAAATTCACAGGATAAACACCCATTTGGTTGTCAGCTAATTGAGCTGTGTAATATGTTTGAATGTATGATTTTAAATGGATTGTGTGAAACGGATTTTCACAATGTCTGTACATATATTATTGAGTCTTCTGGGACTAGCAAAGTAGATTATTTGATTACTTCTATTGATTTGTTTTCATCTGTACATATCAAATCAATTGTTGAGAATATAATGGATTGTGATCACCTACCAGTCGCTATGATGATTGAAATTAAAAGTGATATTGTTGAGGCTGGTCTTGGTAAAACAAGTCAATGCAAAAAGGGGGTTTGTGAGACATGGATTTGGAAACATGAGTTGGAAAGCCGAGTTTCATAAAACTTTGAAAAGCAGTGATATTCAAGACAGACTTACTCGTTCATTGACCAGAAATACTTTACCTTGCGATGTGGATAGGGATAATAGTTTGAATACCTTTGAACAATGTTTAAAAGATGCCAGTGCCTAAATGTATAAAACGTTTAAATTTAACCAGAACAAAAGATCAAAAGATCATAATGGTTTGACAAGGACTGCCAGCAAGCAAAACAAACAAACAAACAAACTTATCCCAATAACAACAACAACGAAACAAAAACAAGCAAGCAAACAAAAACATTAGCGTAAACTAAATTACTTTAGGAAAACTAGGAAGGAAGAAGATAAAATTTCATATGTGAAAGCAAGGGAAAAATGCAAAGAACAAGCATCTAGAAAGCAGAAAGTGGATTCACAAACTGACTAATTCCTCACAGTTTTCGAAAGTGCTAAGAAGTGTGGGATGTGGAAACAAAGACAGAGTCACGAATGATATTGGTTTTGATGTCTACTTTGAACATTTTAAGAATGTTTTTTCAAAATAATGTTGGTGAACATTGCGATATTGAGGTAGACCTAATTGAGGAAATAGAGCATACACTAAATAGAGACATATCTGAAGAATAGGTTAAACGAGCAGTTGACAAATTTAAGACTTGTAAAGTAAGCGGAATTGACAGCATTTCAGCTGCAATGTTAAAAAGAAAAATGGTGGAAAAGATGTCACGGTTTTTCTAACCAATCTGTTTTTTTTAAATATAATTTTCAACTCGGGGATGTATCCAAAAGAGTGGTCCAAAGCTGCTATCATTCCCATTACAAGAAAGCGGATCCTGAATATTTAGATAATTGTAGAGGTGTATCTTTATTAAGCATAATATCTAAATGTAACACCACAATACTGAACATGAGATTGCACACCAGGTTAGAAGCTAATGATTTAATCTCAGAGAGTCTGGCAGGTTTTCGTAATATATGTTCAAGAGTTGATCATACATTCACACTACATGCTACTGTTCAGAAATGTATGCATAAGAAAGGAATGAAATTACATGTTGCTTTTGTCGACTTTAGAAAGGCTTTCGATTATTACATTATATTAGAAATGAGGGTGTTGAAGGGAAATTTCTTGCATGATTAGTGGCAGTATGCAAGTCATTGGTTTCATGTATTCGTGGGATTGTGGAAATACTTGTTTTACTCTTTGCAGATGATGTGATACTATTTTCAGCTACACCAAATGGTTTACAGAATCAGCTGAACGTTCTGAGCACGTAACAACATGAAATTAACAGCAAATATTGACAAAACGAAGAAATGGAGGGTTCCTCGTGAAAACGTGAAAAAACGTTCTATTTAAAGAAAATAACTTGGAAGTGGTGAACAACTATTGCTGTTTCGGATTTTATTCCACAACAATGGTAAGTGTCAAAAAAGTTCTGCACATTTAGCAACTAAGGGATAGAAAGCTGCTGTACAGCTTCGTAGGGTTCTCCAAAAATACGAGGATATGACAATGGATATTTTCTTTAAAATATTCGACGGAAAGGTACAGCCCATTGTGTTTTACGAATCAGAAGCATGTGGATTAAAACGATTGGAACACATAGAGAAGGTACATATGGTGTCGTGGGAAAGGTTCTTAAGACAACAAACAAGATGTTGTACGCTGATCTTCCAATATATTAATTATTCATACATTCTGCTGTTGCATGCTTAAGGTATTGGTTTAAACTGCAACAAATGAGTGCCGAAAAATCCCCGCATAAAGTTTACCAAATGCTTTTTGAATTAGTTAGAGATGGAAAGGATCGTTGGGCATCAGAGGTAAGTAAAATCTTGTGTGATACAGGTTTCAACATTATATGGCTGCTGTAGGGAGTAGGGGATGTGAAACGACTTTTTAACATATTTACACAAAGATCTATTGATCTGTTTATCCAAGAATGGACTGGTATTATCCAAAGAGATTGTGACAGACAGATGAGTGCTGTAGATCGTTCAAAACAATTTTTGAGAAAGAAAAATAAATCTCTGACATGGATACAATGTATACTTTTTCAGAGTTGCAATCACTCAATTAGATTTAGTGTACTACCGCTGAATAAAGATTTACATCGTTATAGTGAAAGTATTCACAAAAAAAGCATGCCCATCTTGCAAGACACATATTGAAAACGAGTATCACTTTATATATGAATGTTCGACTTACACAGATATTAGAGTAAAATTCCTCAGATTCGGCTAGAATATCACTTATGTATTAATCAAAGCAGCAAATTCTCATCATAGATACAATGTGTCCAGATTTGTTTTTCTTACCATCAACAGGTGCAAAAAATAATGAATTAAAGTAACGAAAATACGAGTCGGGAAATGCCATTAAGTCATTACCAGTACTGTATTACTGCATTACATAGTAATTACCCAATGTTCTTTTTGTCATCATTGCTATATAAACTGATGTGTACTTATTTTGTGCTTATAAGTCTTGAGTTTAGAGTGTTAAATATGCACAAGAATGCAGGGTGTGGGTAAAGATATTTATTGAAAAATTGAATGGTTAATATATTACTTGATTTATAGAATTGTTAGTGAATTGATCATTCATTGATTTGATTGGTTCACTGATTGATTTTTTATTGATTGATGGATGGATGGATAGATTGATCGATTGATCCACTGATTGGTTGCTGATTAAGTACTTGATCGGTACAGTGATTCATATGAAACTGATCAAATTGTTCGATGATTTGGTTGACTAGTTGATTTATAGATGAGCAATTTTATTAGGTGACTAACCGGTAGTGAAATGGTTGATTATTTAACTGATGTGATTTGTCTGGTTAATTGAATGATTGGGTGATAGATGGTTGATTGATTGAGCGATCGTTTGCCACAGTGCAATGAATGTGCTAAGTATTCCTTTGATTCGATTGATAAAGTGAAGCGATTATTTCGTCAGTTGATTAACTGATCACTTGTTAATCGACTTTGACCAACTGCTTGACCACTACTGCCTCTTACCTGGAAATCTCATCATTCTAGGTGACATCAATGTCCACTATGACAACACTCACCGTTATGACACAAGACATATCATCAACTCTGTCCAATCACAATATGACTCAACACATTTCTGAACCAACCCATCAAAAAGGTCACATTCTTGACTGGATCATTTCTCGTGATCACCACAATTCAGCTACTGACAACTGCTTAGTTCTTTCTACCCGTCTAACTTCAGCCCTTCCATCTGACCACTCTGCAATTCTCTGTTCTCTTGACATTTCTCCTCCTTCCCGTACCACGCGCACAGTGACTCGACGCAATCTCAAATCTATCGACCTCTCCACATTTTCATCTGATGCCTCCCGTCTCCTTTCTGAAAAGTCACATAACCTTGCCGATGAATTCTATACTACTCTCCACCATCTTCTGGACACTCATGCTCCAGCCACAACCCGTCTTTTACCCGACCGCCCCCCTACCCCCTGGCTCACTCATGAGATTGCCTGTGCAAAACGTGCCCGCCGCAGAGCAGAGCGCCGCTGGCGCAAATCCAAACTCACTGTACACAGGCAACTTTTCCAAGCCTCTAAAACAAAAGTATCCACCCTCATTGCATCTGCAAAAACAAGCTATTTCCAAACCAAAATCCTGAATGCCTCTTCTTCAAAAGAACTCTTTACAACCATGAATCATCTCCTTGGCACACGAAAAGATTTACCTCTCCCAACAAAACATACAAATAAAGAACTCCCATCTGTATTCTCCAAGTATTTCACAACCAAAATACAAACTCTTCGTGACAGGCTTGACAGGACACCCTGTCAACCATGCCCACCTGACCCTTCCTTCTCTGGCACACCTCTTACTACTTTTACCCCAGTCTCACAAGAAGAAATTTTCAACACAATCAGATCCATGTCGTTCAAAACCTGCGAACTGGATCCTCTTCCAGGTTCTCTCTACTCCGACTGTCTCCCTACTCTCCTCCCATTCATCACTGACATCATCAACACTTCTCTTCAAACTGGAACTGTCCCAGATTCTTTCAAGTCTGCTATTGTTCACCCTCTCCTCAAGAAACACAATTTAGACCCAAATGAACTGAAAAATTACCGGCCTATCTCTAATCTCTCTTTCTTGTCAAAACTCCTTGAAAAAGTCGTCCTCAACCAGCTGAACTCTCACCTGTCTGCCAACAATCTCCTCAATCCTTTCCAGTCAGCCTACCGCCAGTGCCATAGCACTGAAACTGCCCTACTACACCTTCTCAACAATCTCCTCCTTGCAACTGATACTGTCAAAGTCTCTCTCCTCACACTCCTTGATCTGTCTGCTGCCTTTGATACCATTGACCATGGTATTCTCCTTTCTAGACTTCATCATACTTTTGGCATCTCTGACATTGCTCTCTCCTGGTTCACTTCATATCTATCAAACAGAAAACAAACTGTTCTCATCAATGGCACTTACTCTCAACCTGCATACCTGACCTGTGGTGTTCCACAAGGATCTGTCCTTGGCCCTGTTCTTTTCACTCTTTACACCTCCCCCCTGTCCACCACCATCAACTCCCACTCTATAAAACACCACTTCTATGCTGATGACACCCAACTTCAAGACAGTGACTCACCTGATAATATACAGCACCTGTTGACTCGCACCACTGAGTGTTACTCGGACATTAAGAACTGGATGACACACAATAGACTTCAGCTTAATGACGACAAGACAGAAGCTATCCTCATTGGCACCCGTCAGAAACTTTCTCAGCTGCCTCCTCTTTCTCTCCCATTATGTAACACATCAGTCTCAATTTCTGATTCAGCTAAAAACCTTGGTGTCTGCATTGACTCTACCCTCTCCATGAACAACTTTGTTTCTCAAACTGCCAGATCTTGCTACTATCACCTCCATCATATAAGCCTGATCAGGAAGTATCTCTCTGTGGAAACAACTGCAAAACTCGTTCTCTCCTTCATAATGTCTCGCATTGACTACTGCAATTCACTCCTGTCTGGTCTTCTTGCCTCCACCATTCACATCCTACAGCGCATTCAAAACAATGCTGTACGCCTTGTACTCAAAAAGAAAAAAGCTGACCACATATCTCCTCTCCTGGCACAACTTCACTTGCTCCCTGTATCAAAGCGCATACAGTACAAACTAGACACCATGTGCTACAAAAGCCTCAATAACGCAGCCCCCGATTACCTGTCAAGCCTACTTGAGATCTATGTTCCCTCACGTACCCTCCGCTCTGCCTCCGATCCTCTGACTTTTCGCTTTCCACGCACTAAGCTCAATACCTATGGTCCACGAGCCTTCTCTGTTTCTGGTCCACTCTCCTGGAACACTGTGTAAGTGGGAGTTTGGGTATGAGAGCGTGACACGTATGTATCTGCATGCGCGCTCGCGCGCGCGTGTATGTGTGTGTGTGTATGTGTGTGTGTGTGTGTGTGTGGTGTGTGTGTTGTATGCTGTATTTTTGTGTTTAGTCTATTAGTCTATGTGTCTAAGAGAGAGAGTTAAGGAAAGTAGGGACAGAGCAGTGAGAAAGAGATTTCCTGCATATATATGTAGTGAAATTGCCTTACGTGTTAAATAAATAAAAGAAATCAAAATAAATTAAAGGAATTACAATCATAGACTATGCCTACCTCCCGCTCCCTTTCTTGCCTTTTACGCCGAACACAGTAAACTATTCCCATTTTGCGCGCGAGCACACACACACACACACACACACACACACACACACACACACACACACACACACACACACACACACACACACACACACACACACACACACACACACACACCACACACCCTCTCTCTCTCTCTCTCTCTCTCTCTGTCAACCTATAACCATTTCAAGTAACAACAGAATATCATCAGCTAACGATAGACTAAATAACAGACAATTCCAGCTGAGTCACGAGTGTATCGAATGTGTGTGTGGGGGGGGGGGGGGGGGGGTAGAAAGAGTGGATCGGTGAATGACATTCAAGCCCCCATCACACTATTACGAAGGGACTGGGGTGAGATGGGCATATTGAATTCCATTTACGATAATTCATCAGAACAGCCACTTACATATTCACAGTGTGTGTATGAGTGTGTGTGTGTGTGTGTGTGTGTGTGTGTGTGTGTGTGTGTGTGTGTGTGTGGCGCGCGCGCGCGCGTGAGAGAGAGAGACAGACAGACAGAGACAGAGAGACAGACAGACAGACGATTTTCGATTTTCTCCCCTTCTTCCTCCTATGAAGAGATGTTATCCGTGAAATTATGACGGGATCACTGGATAATCCAGTCAGGAAGTGAACACGAAGAGCGGGGAATTAGACAGTATTATCAAAACGATGTCATCTTGTGACAGAGATAACACACACTCAAGTTAAAACGACCGCCAGTTTATATGTAGTCAGATCTGATTATGTGAGGGCCTCTGCTCGTTTTGAAAGCTACACATTTTTAGTCTCTTCAACTTTTGTACTACTGTACGTTGAAGTTAAGTGTTTTGTGGTTTTAAGACCAAACGTTCAAACTTTTTTAATCAGCTGTTGCTTTTATATAATATGTGTAATGTCATCTGTGTTTTCCAGTGATTTGTAATAGATTATAACAAAAGCTGCGCCCCGTCGTTGGCAAACAGTGCGTAATTTACTTTTTCACCTGACTCGGTGTTTGCAGAGTCACGTTTAGTACTATGATAGCAAAAGATAGATCCTTTTTATCATGATGATACTTTGAGCACCTGATTATTATCCCGTTAGTGGGCTGCAACTCCCATCATATGCGAGTGAGCTTTTACGTGTATGGCCGGTTCTTTTAATTAACCTCTCCAATAAGGCAGTCCGTCTCCGTTTTCGAGAGAGTTTGGGGGTGGGGGTGGGGGTGCATTCTGGATGTTCCCGTGTTTTCATAGGGCACCGAACTCTGACATAACTCACAATATCTTTGATGTGCATATTTTGTGTTCTGCTTGGATATACAAACGAAGGGGGTTCAGGAACTCGCAGGCTTGCACATATGCACCGGGTAGATCGGAAAATCTCCACGGTTTACCCACCAGGTAGTAACCAAGCTGGTTCGTACCCAGACCTTCCCAGTACAAACAAAAGTTAAATCAAGAAATGGCATGGTAAGGTATGATTTATGTTCCTGTTCAACTTGTTGAAGATGCAACTGTTTAAATGTTAAAAGCCATATAATTTTTTTTCCATGAAACTTGGCTCACTGTTTTTCCATGGAGTTGTTGCAGACGATAAATCCCAGTCCGTAAAAGAGCGGATGCCGAACTGGAACAGTACTCATGAAGTTAGATTTTAACAGTTGGCTGTTTAACTGCCGGAATCACGCGATTTTAATTCCAAGGACATCCACGATGGAAGTTAGGCATCTTTATTTGTGGTATATTGTATAACTCAAAATAAGTCACAGATAAGAGTAACGTCAACCCAAAGAGAGAATAACTTACCGTATAAAGAATAAGTCCTGCTCCTCACTCATTAATGATTCATGTTATAAAAACTAAAAGCACATTATGTAAGTCAAGAAAAGGTTGAAGAGGCATGTGTGTCATTAGGAATCAAACAGAATTCCAGTATTACACTATTTAGTGTTTGGAACAGAATTGAATAAATACCATATTTGAAGATTTTTACATTCATTCAGTGCTTCCTTCATTATATTACTGACTCTTCGAAAGTCAGCACTTCCACAGTCTTTAGTTTTGTTGTGAAGACCTTGATTGTGATCTTAGCCATTATGGAACGATTCAGAATTATAATTGTCAACGTTAAGGACAAATGTGTATCAGCCATGTTTGATGAAGGCGTCCCTTCCAGAACAGATCATAGTTTTCATTGTTTGGGACAAAGTTGAATAAGCCACATATTTGATGGCATCTTTTCCAAAGAACTTAATGTTATATTCTTAGTTTTGAGACAAAATCTGATAAGCCACATAGGCATATTTTTGTTGGTTTGTTACTTTTCTATTTTCCTACCTCTTTCTGTTGTGAGGGTGTGTGTGTGTGTGTGTGTGTGGTGTGTGGTGTGTGTGTGTGTGTGTGTGTGTGTGTGTGTTGTGTGTTTCTCAACGACCGCATCGATCCAAAAGTTTGCTTTGTATGAAGATTGTGTTGGATTCAGTTCTCGACGAAGGATGAAGTGGTGGGTTTAGTATTACGCCATGCGACACGAGTTGCAGTTCATCAAGGATTTCATGCGTCGCGAGCAAAAAGGTATGGTCGGTTTTATACTCTTAAGAGGTCTGTGTTCTACTCTGTCTGTCTGTCTTTGTCTGTTTCTGTTTCTGTTCTTCTCCCGTATCCCCCGTTATCTTTTCTTGGTCACTTTCCGTCTCTTGCCATTTTTTTCATGGACAGATGTACACATACATTGGCCTATTGAATACACTGATCTACGTATCCATGTCAGTGCGTTCGCGCGCATGCACGCGCCTGTACACACACCACACACACACACACACACACACACACACACACACACCACCGCGCGCGCGCCACACACACACACGGAAAGAGAGAAAGAAGAGAGAGAGAGGAGAACACGGTTGTAAACTGGCCTTGTTTGTTGCCAGGGCAGTTTCCATTCATGATCACTAAATCGTGTGAAGCACACGTTTCTAGAAGTATTCTGCCAAACGTATTTAAAGTATTATTTTCTGAGTGTTCGCGAAACATTTCAGATCAGGTGAATGTCATTAGATCTATGTTTTCGAAAGCGACTGTACGACATGTATTCAGATTTGCAGTCCTGGCATTGGTGTCGCTCACCTGTCTAAAAAAGCAGTGAGTTTCCCTTGGCACCCCCCTCAACCTCCCCACGCTCGTTCCATCCTCGACCGTTTTGTATCCATAACTAGCTAACTTGCCTTATACCTGATGGAGTCCTGAAGCCCCGGCCTTCTGTTGTCTCGCTGGTTGCATGTCACTGGATGTGACTGTTGATATAGATCATGGAAGAAGGAGGGTAGAGTTTGGAAATCATCACCAGCAAGTCGCTGCCACACACACACACACACACACACACACACACACACACACACACACACACACACACACACACACACACACACACACACACACACACACACGCAGACACACGCAAAAACACACACACACACGCGCGCGCGCGCGCACACACACAGAGGGAGGGGAGAGAGAGAGAGCGGGGGGGGGGGGGGGGGGAGTCTCCATGTTTTTCTACACAATGCAGAAACGACCATTCTGTTGAATAGATTCCAAAAGAAATAATTATCTGTTCTAGCTCATAACACAGCCAGGAAGACAGTTTTTTTTAGATCTATCAATTTTTATCAGTCTTCTGTCATATCAATAATCTACGTATGTTTTTCAGTAAAATTTATACACCAGCGCTGCGTCTATCATCAGCTGAAATTTTTATACCTAGGCTTTTGTGTTTTGTGTAACGTTAGGGAGTCAGTCAAGATCTTTCATATTTTCCAGAAATGTTTCTGTTTAACATACTGCATGTCAATACTATTGATATGTATATTCTAAAAATTCTAACATCCCTAACATGGCAGTTATTCCATGCATCCCCACCCCTCCCAAAGGGATGCCGGGGGCTCTTTCAGTATAAATAGTATCCCCACCTTCTGGAAATTCTGTGATAGAAATGTCCTCTTTTCTGTCACTTTCTTTGTTTCTGTCTTGTGCCTTTGCTTTCTGTCATTTCTTCCTATCATTTTCTGCCTTGCTGATCCAATCACCTGTATGTGCTCGAAAAGTCTTACGTACTTTCTCTTAGGAGTGATAATTGGATACATGTATTAAGTGCATTTTTGGCTCTAGGGAAATGAGATACACGAAAGCAATTTTTGGTAATTTAGTCCCATTTTTACATGTCCTTAGTTATGTTTAACGTTGTATTCAGGTTTGTTTTTTAAATCTCCAGTGTGGTAAATTGGACGGAGTGGTCAAAGACAAGTTTGCTCCAAGTGCTACCACGTAATACGTATATATTGTGTGTGACATCCGTTTGAAGACTGGGTCCGTAGTGACGACTAACTTCGTGGGCCCAGTCTTGGAACACATGTACTCATTGTAGATCTGCTTATTGTTTAAACAGATATGATAAAAGTCTTAAATGCGAAATGCATTAGGTCTTCCGAAAGCTCAGTGCGTAGCTATGGATGGACAGAAGCTGTAGCGCTGCTTATTGGTTAAACAGATGTGATAACAGTCTTCAATGCGAAATGTGTTAGGTGTTTCGAATGCTCAATTCGTAGCTATGGGTCGACAGAAGCTATAAAATAAAAGCACAACTTGAGAAAACAAGGCATTTTTGATCTAGACAAGGACACTATGCTGTGTTGCCTTTGAGCGCCAGCGTAGGTAAATGGGAAAGAGATAAGGACATTATGAATTGGACTAGACTGCGCTCGGCTTGTCACGCTGTACTGATATCGCATGCCAAATTGATGCTGGCTTTCACGGCCATGATGTAGGCAACTAAGCGCTGTTCTACAGACTAAGTCAGTGGCAGAAGGTGCAGGAAACTGGACTCGGTGTTCACTGAGACCGCCCCTACAAGCAGTATACCCAATTATTTTAACACTGTCAGTTTGCCTGTGTAGTTGTTTTTGATAGTTGTGTGGGTTTTTTTTTCCTCGTAGAGCTATGCGTGCATACTTTCATAGTGTGTGTGCCAGTGTGTGTGTGAGAGAGAGAGAGAGAGTGAGTGAGTGTGTGTGTGTGTGTGTGTGTGTGTGTGTGTGCGCGCGCGCGCACACGTGAGAGAGAGAGAGAGAGAGAGAGAGAGATTTACAATTTGACAGTTTCATGATTTAATGTCTTTAAAAGCATTCACCCCAAACAAAATGGAGGTCTGGTTTCAAAATAACCATAACATTGAAAATGACAAATTTCGGTTACAGACATTAACCAAGGCACTATGATGATGATGATGATGATGATGATGATGATGATGATGATGATGATCAGATATTTAAACTTATCGACCTGTCTCAAAGTTGAGCCATTTACTGTAATTTTGCGTGAGGGGATTTCATGGTTTTTTTTTTACTGATTTCCATGACTTCCGTCTTCTTGCTATTTAGCTCAAACCCTTTATTTTTGCATTCTATTTGTGTTATATTCACAAGATTGTGTAGGTCCCTTTCATTTTCTGCGATTAGCATGGTGTCATCTGCGTAACGAATGTTGTTTATCAACCTTTAATCCAGGGCATTCTTCTAGGTTTCTCGTGATGGTTTTGCTGTAAAGTGAAAACAGATCTGGTAACAGAACACAACCCTGCCTGACCCCTCTTTTGACATTTTGAAAAAAGCTTATATCACTTTCTATTCTCATTGCAGCTGTTTGTTCCCAATCCATATTTCTGATTATTCGTAGATCTTTTCCGTCAGTTTTGAGCCTTTCTAGGTGGTTGATCAATTCTTCGTGTCTTACCCAATTGAAAGCCTTGGTATAATCAACAAAGCATAAATATAGATCCTTATTCAACTCGACTTACCTCTGTGATTGCTCTTCGGATGCATATGGCATTAATAGTTCCTTTCCCTTCGACAAATCTACACTGTTCTTCTGCTATTTCTCTTTTGATTCTATTCCTTGTTCTCATCACGATTCTTGTTAATAGGAGTTTTGTTACATGATTCGATTGAACGATTGAGTTTGCATTTTGTAGTCCATGCTTTGTTTGGAAGTGCAATGAAAATCGATTTTGATGTCTCTTGGGGGATTTTCCCAGTGTCATAAATATCATTCAGGAGGACTGTTAATTTTTCAATACCAAATTATTCTAGGGCCTCAATCATTGTCTGGTCCTGGGGCTTTTCCCGGTTTCATCTTTTTCAATGCTGCTCTAACTTCATATTTAATTATGGTTGGTCCTTCAACGTTCCTTCTTATAATGTGTTCTTCATTTCTGTCATCGTTATAAAGGTCTTTAATGTGCTCTCCCCATCTGTCCAATATTCTATGTCTTTTTCCATGATATGAGTACCATTTTTTTATTTTAAGCAACCAGTTGATGTGCATGTCTTTTTCCTGTGGGCAATTTCTTCAATGATGCTGTACATACTTTGAGGGTCTGTTTTGTGTCGGTCTTCTATTTCTTTGCACTTTGTTTCCAGCCAAGCTTTCTTAGTTTCATTGCGCCTATTCCTGATTTTCTTGTTTATCTCTTTGTATTCTCCCTCTTGTTCCTTTGCGGTCCTCCGTTCTTCCATCAAGCCTATAATTTTGTTGTTGTTGGTCATCCAGTTTTTTTTTTTGTGCTTTTCTTTCACCTCTGGGGATTTCTTCACAAGCTTCATTTATTGAGTTTCTCAAGTTTGTCCATTGTTCCTCGCTGTCACCAACGTCCTCCAGAGCACTGAATTTGTTTTGAACGTGTACGTTATATTTTTCATGGGTCGTTTCATCTGTCTTTAAGAGTCCAAGATTTAGTTTGATGTTACTTTTGGTCTCTTTTTTTTTCTTTCTTTTCTTTAGTTTGAGCCTAAATGTTCCCGTCACAGGATTGTAGTCACTGTTGCAGTCTGCGCCTGGTAGTGTTTTTGCTATGAGTAAAGAATGTCTAAATATTTTATTTATCAGGTTATAATCAATTTGATTTTTAGTGTTATCTGGTGGACTCGTCCATTCCATTTTCTTCTGTTAGGCTGCTCAAACCAGGTGTTTCCTACTATGAACTCGTTAATCTGTGCCCATTCCACAAGTTTCTCTTCCCTTTCATTTTGTGTGCCAAGGCAGTGATGTCGAACTATGTCCTCCACCCTCTCCTGTCCCACTTTAGCATTACAATCTCCGATTATTACTGTAATATCCTGTGATTTGCAGTGATCCTTGGCTGTCTCTTCATAGAAGTGTTCAATTTCTTCTTGCGTACTTGCGGATGTTGGTGCATATACTTGGATGATGCTATCAAATGGCTTGCCCTCCGTATTATTAACTGGCAAAAGTCGGTCTGACACAGCCCGGTATCCCTTGATAGATCTTGACTTTTGATTTCTATCATGATGCCTACTCCTCGTTCATGTGTGTTTCCACCAGAATATATTATTGTATGCTTGCCAGGTGTTTTCTCGCCTTCTTCCATCTCAATTCCCTTAGCCCTAAAATATTGATGTTAAGCCTTTCCATCTCCATCTGAACATTTTCCATTTTTCCCTTTTGCAGCAATGTCCTTACATTCCATTTTGCAATTTTGATATTTTTAAATTTGATCGCAGTAGCTTGCTGAAGGTCAGGTGTCACCTGCGCAGAATAACGGTCACAACCGGACGAAGGTGCTGCAAAGGAGCCCCTGTTTACGTCGTCATCATCCTTTGTCGTGTTTTGGCTGGCCGTGATAAACTTGGGAATACACGATGGTGGTTTCCTGTTGCCTTCCATCGGTTTTTGTTTGGACTATCTGCTCGCCTTTGTCGTTCCTACAAAACAGTAGGGGTGATTTTTTATCAGGGTTTACTCCCTTAGCCTTATTCTCTCCCGAGATAACCGCAAGGCAATAGTGTTTTTTTTTTTTTCTGTCAGGGTTTACGCCCTTAGCCTTGGTTTCACCCAAGACACCCACAAGGCAATGGTGCTATTTACCCTTAGCTAGGGGTCTAGTTGTGGGCACCAGAGCATGTCCACACGCCGGTGGGCCTGCGTGCCGCACGTCTGGGGGCAAGAACTCCTCCATGTCCCTTGAGTTTAGCCTAAGTCAAAAAGAAAAAGAAATAGCCCAGTTTGCGTCAGGAATCATTCTTTTTTAAGCTCCCTCTTTACAAAGATTATTTCATATTACACGGGAGAGGTGTGAGTGTTGTGTGTGTGTGTGTGTGTGTGTGTGTGTGTGTGTGTGTGTGTGTGTGGGGTGACCTGATGTGTCAGCAAGATTTTCTCGGCTCTTTCTGGATGGATGTTTTCCAACTTTGCTTCAAGGATTAGGACCATTGAGGAGTCGCGAATGCATAGCTTTGGAGGGCAAGGTGTGAAGGTCAAGGTCGTCACCCCCTAATCCCCAGAGAGAGAGAGAGAGAGCGTGTCTTTTAGGCAATTTGGAGGAAGGTATGTGAACCGCTCTTTCTCAGGAACTTATGATACTATTTAAAATCCGTTTTCACTGTCATGACAGTCTACTTTAGTGTGCGATGCACAGCAAGTTGTAGTTCGTTCAGTTACACAATCGTGTGTATAAGAATGGTGTAGTTCGTTCAGTTACAAAATCGGGTGTATAAGAATGGATAATGTTGCAATGGCTTGACCACTTTTTTCATTACACACACACACACACACGCGCGCGTGCGCGCGCATGTACGCATACACACGCGCGCATTTCACGTGTGGTCCAAGCACAGACATCCTAAATGTAGACGGCGCACGCTGTGTGTGCGGCTGTCCCCATCGCGTCACCATCTTAAGAAGACTGGTCTGCTCGTTCTCGGCAGCTGGGCTTAATACATTTTTGTAATGACTGGTGTGTTTATTTGAATGACAAGCATGTTTTTCTTATCGCTGTACGTCTCAACCGGCAGTGCAAGGTTAACAGGTGAGTACATTAATTGTCTAATTGTTTTGAGAAATTTTGTAATATATAGTTCACTTATGAAGTAAATAATTCCATTTAGAGTCAGTGGAAGTGGATGTGAGAAAGTGAAGAGGTAGTATAAAGATAATTGCCATTTCATGTGCATGGTGTCAAATGCCGATTTTTAAGTCACTGAATTAGTTTTACAAAACACAAGCAGAAATCTTCATAATGATTGAGACTAGTAAGTCTGGTGATTAACTGAAGTCTTTAGTTTTACATAATTAACAAAAAGTACTGCAATTCTCTCTGGCTGTGTGTGCGTGAGTGTGCCTGCGTGTGTGTCTGGTGCGTGCGTACGTTAGTGTGAGCCATAGAAACACCCAGCCACAATAATCGCATGTAACATTCCGTTTTCTTTTTCAGACAAAATTTGAGGTACGGAAATGTCTGGAACCTTTTGTTTGGCATGGGGCTGTTCAAACAGAAAAAGAAAAGGGAAATCGTTTCATAGGTAAGTATGTGTATGCATGTGTGTGTGTGTGTGTGTGTGTGTGTGTGTGTGTGTGTGTGTGTGTGTGTGTGTGTGTGTGTGTGTGTGTGTGTGTGTGTGTGTGTGTTTTGCACCTGTTCGTGACCGTTTCAAAGAACATTGCTAATGTGTGTGTATCGTGAAATCGTTTATGATATAAAACAAATATTCAAATCTATTAAAAATCATTTTCCTTAAAAAGTTGTATTTTCAGTCAACATGCTACAGTGTTTATGTTGAGTGGCATATGCAAGACTGACAGACCAAGTGAATCTGATACTTTGTGTGTTTCTTTGTTTCTAGATTTCCTAAGAACGAAGAAAGACGAAAACAGTGGATTGCAGCGCTGAAGAGGGACAAGTTCCAAGTCACTGAATACTCCAGGATATGTGCAGATCATTTTGAAGAATCCTGTTTCGATCGCACTGGCCAAACCAACCACCTGAAAGACACTGCAGTTCCTACTATTTTCAACTTCCCTGCACACTTGCAGATAATAAGTTGCAAACCTGTTTATGTACTTGGTATAAGCAGTGGATATTCGATGTTTAATTCAAATAGACCAAAGTACCTTATGAAAGTTGTGAACAATAGTCATCACAAATGTTATACGAGTATACATAACGCATGTTTGTAACTTAGAAGTATACACTGGTACAACCGAGTTATATCATATCTGACTTATGTTAGTGATGCAGTTTTTCCTAGTCTCTTTTGACATTTGTATAGAAATATTGCACGGTTCTTGTTATCTTCTTCATCTCTGGACAAAAAACCAACAACAACAAAAACAGAAACAAAATAGAGAGAGAGAGAGAGGGGGAGAGAGAGAGAGAGAGAACTTGCATTGATGGAATTTATTTATACGTAAATGGTTTTTTCTCTCTTTCTCATGTGAATATTTATGTCGTTTATGGAAAACATCGCAGAAAGACAAAGTGCAATTCTTGTTGTTTTGTCCAGCTTTAAGAGATCTCAGAGTAAAACTACTGCATAGAAAAACATCTTCAGCCAAAAATATTGCAATAATCCATATAACTTTACAGTGTCAGATTGAATTTACTTATGTCATGGAATATGGCGTCTGCTGTTTGCAATCTGGCGGCATACAACTAAATAGGACTGATCAAAATACATACCATAAATTTGTTACATGTTTAATTTGACGCTAGCTGCAATCAATTTCTTTGATCTGATTTGTTATAATTGTCAGAGTATTTCGTTTATGGGTCAGGACGCTGACCCTACTTTTCTTTGTTCATTTACTTTTCCTGTTAAGCCCATGTTCCCCCTTAAGTAAGAGACTTTGGTCTTTTCCAGAATATATATCATGATACATGAATCGTGAATCTCTGTGTTTGTCCATGTGTTGTGTGTATGCGCGTGTGTGTGTGTGTATGTGTGTGTGCGTGTATATGTGTGTGTGTGTGCACGCACGCGCGCTCGCTCGCGCTCTACGTGTGATGTGTGTGTGTATGAGGAAGAGAGAATTAAACTTTACACACACAAGCACACACACACACACGCACACACACAACACACACACACACACACAACACACACACACGCACGCACACACACACACACACACACACTCACACACACACACACACACACACACACACACACACACACACACACACACACACACACACACACACACACTCACACACGCACGCTAATAGTGGGTCAACGGAGATTTCTTAATTAAAAAAAATGATTGTAACGGTACAGCCTAGCTTTCCCATTGTACGTACAGCCTAGCTTTCCCCTTGTCCTATCCTCATTTTCACAGTGTAAACAACAGGCAGCTGAGCGCTGGTAGGTCTCCAACATGGTGGCCACTTGGAGCTCGCGGTGGGGCCGTTTCGCCTCGACGCTCGCACACAGGCGTCCGCAGTCTATATGTAGGATGTCTCTAGGTCGAACTCCAGCTGCATGCGGTATACATTGCGGTGACGGACAGGGTAAGAATTGTCTTCCGCTGTGCCGCTCTCTTCCTCTGTGCCGCTCTCTTCCTTCCCGTGTCTCTGTATCTACGTGCTCCGTCTGTTCCGGTTTCCGTTGGTGTCTTTGCAGTAGTTTATATTCTTTTGTTGTAATACAACAACGGCAAACATGTAAAGTGACTGTTGAAAAAAATAGGTATTGATGGAAGTGGTGGTGATGTGTGTACGTATGTGTGCTTGCGCGTGTCTGTGTATGTGTGGAAGGGGGTAGGGCGGTTTACAATTTCAGTATTGATCTGATGATAAATAGTAATGATTTTGATGATTGTAGTGGAACTTTGGTGTGTGTTTGGGTATATATACGGGAGCAGGAAGTGTGTAATGGATGATGTTGATACCTTTGCCTCCGAGTTTTACAATCCATCTACTTTCTTCTCTACAAAAAGTTAATGATTTCATAGGTCTGTCTGTCTTTCTTTGTCTGTCTGTCTCTGTGTCTGTCTGTCTGTTTGTCTGTCTGTCTGTCTCTCTCTCTCTCTCTCTCTCTCTCTCTCTCTCTCTCTCTCTCTCTCTCTCAGTCTCGTTGTCGTATGTTTGAGTGATTTGATCATTAAAGGCACTCTTTTCTTACTGTAGGTTCTTCCCACTTAAAGGCAACGGCTGGATATTAAAAAAACTTTTGTTGGTAACTCTCCATAACCTTCGAAAATTAAAAGAATTTTGTCTTATCATGTCTTGTTTTGTCTCGTCTCGTCTTACCTTGCCTTGACTTGCTTTGCCTTGTCGTATTATGTCTCTCAGTGAAAACATTGTTTGCACCAACATTTCCAGGCAGTTTGAAGATATCGGTAAGTTGAATTGATTCATTGAATTGACAGTTGACTTTCTCAGCCTGAACTCCCCTGTGGGGATGCTGGGGGCTCTTTCAGTGTAAATAAATGGAAATTCTGTGCAAGAAATTTCCTTTTTTCTGTCACTCTCTTTCTTTCTTCGTTCCATCCTTTGCTTTCTGTCCTCTCTTCCTATCAGTTTCTGCCTTGCTGGTCCATGTGTATGTATTCTGTAAAGCCTTACATACTTTCTCTTAGGATTGATAACTGGCAATATGTATTGACTGCATGTTTGGCTCTAAGAAAATGTGTTATGCAGGAGCAATTTTAGGTAATGTAGGACATTTTTTTATGTATGCTTTAATGTCCTTAGTTATGTTGACATTTGTATTCAGTTTTTTTGTATAATCTTTTGGTGATAAAGTGGATGGAATGGTCAACCTCAGGGGCATATCCTTAGATTATATGTGCGCATGAATTGTTATGTGTACCGTACTTAATTTTCTTTTCCAGATTTTTTTCTTCAATCAGATGTTTTGTACGTTTGGAAAAGATTTTAGCCCTGATATGGCTCTGTGCAGTCAGCAGGGCTTTAAACAGAAAGATTTAAGTTTAAGTCTCAGACTGAAAGTTATATATACGTGGGTGCAACTTTTTCTGTTTGACAACGGAATCCGTTTTTTCAAAAGAGTCAGAAACGGAAAATCCGTTTTTTGAAAAAAACTTCAGCTGCCGGCCCCTGGACCCCTTTCAGTTTTTTTTAAAACTTTTTCTAAGTTGCACCCTTGCATATATTTGGAGGTATCCTTCAGTTTTGAGAGGAACTGTTTTCTTTCTGTTGTTGTTTCCCATATCATGGTATTTTGTTCAGCTATTTCAGCATCTGTTCGGGACAGTGAGGAGTTGGATTGTGGAGGGGGTGGGTACAGAGGGGTTGGAAGGCGAATGATATAACCGCAAATGAATATAAAGGCGTAGGCCATCAACAGATGAAAGAAAACATGCTAGTTTACCTTCAAGAGACTGTACAGTTTCTTGCTGTATGAACATAGACGGGTATTCAGAGATTCAGTTTGTTGCTTATCTGACCCGTGTCTATCTCGCTTGATACTGGCCAAGAGAAATACATGTGTATGTGTGTGTGTGTGTGCTTGCTTGATTGCTTGCCTGCCCTTGCTTGATTGCTTGCCGGCGCGCGCGCGCGCGCGCGTGTGTGTGTGTGTGAGAGAGAGAGAGAGATTTATTTAACAAAGATATCGGCGCATTCACAGTTTGATAAGAAAGTAGATTTTTATTTCATGATGAGTTCATCGCATCGAGACAACTCTTGTCGAAATCTGCTAACAAATATTTTGCAATTTAATGTTTGTTCAAGAAGGATTCATCGCACTTGGACAATTTCTTAATGCGATCCACTCAAATCTGCCGGTAATTTTCTTGCAGACTCCTTGAGTTGGCAAGGTCTTGAAATCGGGGAAAGTAGGGGGGAGAGCAAGTGTTATGAAATAGCGAACAGGCCAGCATTTTTGTTACAGGCTGGGATTGAACTAGAATATCAGAACTTGTCCATAGCTGGGTAGTCTTGGAAATATGAGATGAGGACAAGATTTATGAAACACTAAATTGACGCCACCAGAACCATTTTCTCATTATGATAAGCAGGAAATAGGCCAGTTTGTATATTGTAGGCTCAAATTGAACCCAAGACATCCGATCTTGCGTCCTCAGTTTTGGCAGTGAAATCAGGCAGCTCGCTTCATAATTCAGGAGAAGAAGCCTATATACGCAAGTGATTCTTAAATGTAAGAATGAACATCTATAGTCTACTTTGTGTCACTTACGGTAAGCTAACAATTTAGAAGAAAGCAATAATCTGTGGCGATGACGAAGTCTGTGTTAATGTTGTTTGCCGTGGTACTTGGAGATTGGTGCCAGTTTTCATGTTTAGGTCGGGATTGGACTGTAATGGGTGAGAATTAATCAAACTGAAGATATGAAATTACTCGAGGCTGAACTCAAGATAAGAAACTGGTCAGGACTGAATCCAATCCACGGTATTTAAAGACATCAAATGCATTAAGATCGATGTCCCCATCTTCCCGAAAACGAGGTATGACTGCCTCGCTGACGAGGTAAATAAAACGGCCACATTCGTAAAACTCCGCTCGAATGCATGTTGGAGTTGCAGCCCGCGGACGAAAAACAAACAATCAAAAACCGAAGCTGGCTTAGTTTTAAGTAGGAAATTATTTAGGACTGAAGATTAGACACGAAAATTGGTAGGGATCGAACTCGAGATACGCAGTTACAAGTCTTCAGTCTTTTCCACTCAGCCAGCCAGCCAGCCAGAAAGGACTGTTCCAAATTCAGTGACCCACATTAGGGAGAACCGATGAGTGTAGCTCGCTCACTTACGTCAACGACATACTGCTGCAGAACCAGCTACGCTGCTGACCACTGTTTCATTTTACATTCAAAACAAAAAATAAGACAACTCTTGGACCAGACAGTTGACGAAGTGTTGAGCAGTGTTGTAATTAGGACTGGTCACGGCATGTCGCTAGGTTTTACTGCTGTCGCCGAATTGTGAATGTGTGTGCTGGTGATCTCTGCCTTGACGAGTGATATGCTATATCGATGTACTTGCGGTAAAAGAACAGATCTCGGCGTCTGCTGTCCATCGTCGTTTTGGCTTTGACAGAACATCTTGTGACTGCAGTGACACTGGTAGTGCTGCGTGTGTGTGTGTGTGTGTGTGGTGTGTGTGTGTGTGTGTGATCTTTGTGTTTATGTGGTGTCTGCATGTGCGTGCGCGCATGTGTATGTGGGTGTGAGGGATCGAGCACGTGCATATGTATGTCTTTGTGTGCATGTATTTACCGAAGCACTGAGTGTCTGTTTATGTGCGTACGTTTTATTTGTGCAAATTAGTCATTGAATCGCTGTCAGTGTGTGTGTGTGGTGTATACGCACGCGCGCGTATATGTGTTAGGTCTGTGCATTCACTGAATGACGGTCGGTGTTTGCACGTATGCTATGTTGTGATGTGGCGCCAAGGTTGAAGAGGTGTAGACGTAAACTTCAGGCTTGTCTGTCCGTGTATCTGTACCAACTTAAGTGCCAATTTACGTGTTTTCACCGCTGTCATTCCTCCTCATCCCTTGCGCTTGCCTTTTATTCTGGTCCCTCTCAGCGGTGGTGTTTTGTGTTCGGTTGTGTAAGCGTTCTGATTTTTCTCGGCTGCGTGTATGCTTGTTAAATTGCCTACGATATGTAGGCTTCAAGTTGTTGCACAGACTGCATACTCCGTTTTTGCTAGACATGCGCGCTGAGTGTTTTTATGTTTTTGTAAGCCACAGGACAGAGACATACTTGAAAAGTTAAAGTATCTTTAACGTCCATATTTGATGTTCTACTTGCGTATGCACTCGAAATGGGTTTAGGCCCGAACAGGTTTGGACACACATTGACCTGGGAGATTTAAAAACTCTCCACCTTTACCCACCAGGCAGGTTGATTCCCAGGCAGGATCGAACCCAGGCCTTTTGAATGCATGTCCGACTCTTACCACTTGATTATTGCGCCTGGCTTTCATTGGGGAAAGAGTGCACCATAAACTGCTGCTGCTGCAGTTTAATGGATTTAGAACCCCAGATAGATACCAAAATCGCAACATGGAACATAAGAACATTGTTGCAAAAAGGTAAATTAGACAATATGAAAATGGAAAGGCTTAATATTAGTATTTTAGGACTAGGGGAAGTGAGATGGAAGGGGGCAGGCATAATAACATCTGGAGAGCATACAGTAATATATTCTGGTGGAAACTCACATGAAAGAGGAGTAGGCATCGTAATGGACAGGGACAAATCAAAAGCAGTTAGGGGGTACTGGGCTGTGTCCAGCAGAGTTTTGCTGGTTAAATTGGGTGGCAGGCCACTTGATATCAACATCATTCAGGTATATGCACCAACATCCGCAAGTACTCAGGACGAAATTGACAACTTCTACGAGGTATTAGAGATGGCCAAGGCCCAATATAAATCACAAGAAGTCACAATAGTCATGGGAGATTTTAATGCTAAAGTGGGACAGGATAGGGTGTAGGATATAGTTGGACCACATGGTCTTGGTACACAAAATGAAAGAGGAAGGAAACTTGTAGAATTGGCCCAGATGAATGAGTTCATAGTAGGAAACACCTGGTTTGAGCTGCCTAATAGAAGAAAATGGACTTGGATGAGTCCATGAGATAATAACAAAAATCAGATTGACTACATCCTGATCAACAAAAGATTTAGAAATTCTTTACTGTCAGCAAAAACATTACCAGGTGCAGACTGCAACAGCGACCACAATCCTGTAGTGGGAAGATTTAGGCTGAATTTTAGGAAAAGGAAACACCAAAAGCAACATCAAGTTAAATCTTGGACTCTTAAAGACAGATGAAGTGATACGTAAAAAGATTAACGTACATGTTCAAAGCAAATTCAGTGCTCTGGAAAACGTTGGTGACAGTGAGGAACTATGGACAAAGCTGAGAAACTCGATAAATGAAGCTTGTGAAGAAATCCCTAAAATAGAAAAGCAAAAAAGAGCTGGATGACGAAAGAAATTTTGGACTTGATGGAGGAACGGAGGAAGGCAAAGAGAAACGAGGATATATATACAGGAAGATAAACAGTGAAATCAGGAATAGATGCAATGAAGCTAAGGAAGATTGGCTGAAAACAAAATGCAAAGAAATAGATCGACACAAAATGGATCCTCAGGGTATGTACAGACCAATTGAAGAAATTGTCCACAGGAAAAATACATACATATCAACTGGTTGCTTAAAATCGAAAGATGGTACGCTTATCATGGAAAAAGACAAAATATTAGACAGATGGGGAGAGTACATTAAAGACCTTTTGAAGATGACAGAAACGAAGAATACATTATAAGAAAGAACGTTGAAGGACCACACGTAATAAAAGATGAAGTTAGAGCAGCACTGAAAAAGATGAAACCAGGAAAAGCCCCAGGACCAGACAACATTACTACAGAGATGACTGAAGCCCTGGAGGAATTTGGTATTGAAAAAGTAACAGTCCTTCTAAATGAAATTTATGAGACTTGAAAAATCCCCAAAGATATGTCAAAATCAATTTTCATTGCACCTCCAAAGAAAACAGGAGCTACAGAGATGATTAAAGCCCTGGAGGAATTTGGTATTGAAAACAACAACAACAACAACAACAAAACAAAACAAAAAAACTCCTCCTAAATGAGATTTATGACACTGGAAAAATCCCCAAAGATATGTCAAACTCAATTTTCATTGCATTTCCAAAGAAGACAGGGACTATAGAATGCGAACTCCATCACACAATCAGCCTGATGAGTCATGTAACAAAAATCCTATTAAGAATAATCATGATGAGGACAAGGAATAGAATCAAAAGAGAAATAGCAGAAGAACAGTGTGGATTTGTGGAAGGGAAAGGAACTCTTAATGCCATATACATCCTAAGAACTATCACAGAGAGGTCAATTGAGATGAATAAGGATTTATATTTATGATTTGTTGAGTATACCAAGGCTTTCAATCGGGTAAGTCATGAAGAATTGATCAACCAACTAGAAAGACTCAATATTGATGGAAAAGATCTATGAATAATCAGAAATATGTATTAGGAACACAAGCTGCAATGAGAATAGAAAACGATATAAGCTCTTTCCAAAATATCAAAAGAAGTCAGACAAGGTTATGTTTTGTCACCAGATCTGTTTTCACTTTACAGCGAAAACATCATGAGAAACTTAGAGGAAGACCCCGAATTAAAGATTGGAGGAAAAATGATAAACAACGTTCGATACGCAGATGACACCATGCTAATTGCAGAAAATGAAAAGGACCTACAAAACCTTGTGAATATACGAGCGTACTAGAAATAGAAAGCAAAGGTAAGGGGTTGGAACTAAACAGCAAGAAGACTGAAGTCATGGTGATCAGTGAAAAACATGAAATCCCCTCATGAAAAATAACAGCAAACGGCACAACCTTCAGACAGGTTGATAAGTTTAAATACCTGGGAACGATCATTTCACCAGACGGCAGATGCACATCAGAAATAGCCGGCAGAATCGGCCAAGCCAAAACAGCATTCAAGAGGATGAAAAGCATTATTACCAAGGAATGCTTATTAATTAACATCAGGAAGAGAGTTCTTGAATGTTATATAGAGCCGATAATGTTATATGGTTGTGAGATGTGGACAGTCAACAAGCAAAGCCAGAACAAGATTGAGGCAGCCGAGATGTGGTATCTAAGAAGAATGTTGAGAGTTCCATGGACAGTAAAGAAAACAAACGAGACAGTCTTGATGGAGGCAGACACAAGAAGATCATTCATAAGGAAGATTAGGAAAAGACAGGCAACATTTGTAGGCCATTTCATGAGGAAAGGGAAATGGGAGCACCTGGTCACAACAAGAAAGCTGGAGGGAAAGAGAGCACCAGGTAGACCCACGGAGAAAATATTAGACTGACTTACAGAGTGGCTGAAGACAAAGAGGAGGGAAGAGGCGCTCGAGCCAACAAGGGACAGAAACAGATGGAAGGCCATGATCGCCAACGCCACGTGCTAAAGTATGCAGGAACTGTGTTGCATTGCATTATCATCATCATCATCATCCGGTGCCCTGCCGCATGGCGTTGGCGATCATGGATTTCCATCTGTCTCTATCTCTCGTTGCCCCCAGGATCTCCCCCACCCTCCTCGTCCCCAGCCACTCTGCAAGTCCGTCCAGCATTTTCTCCCTGGGTCTGCCCGGTGCTCTCCTTCTCTCCAGCTTTCCCGTTGTGACCAGGTGCTCCAAATCCCCCTTCCTCATAAAATGGCCTATAAATGTTGCCTGTCTTTTCCTAATCTTCTTTATTAGTGATCTACTTGTGTCTGCCTCCATCAAGACTGTCTTGTTTGTTTTCTTTGCTGTCCATGGAACTTTCAACATTCTTCTGAGAAACCACATCTCGGCTGCCTCAATCTTGCTCTGGCTTTGCTTGCTGACTGTCCACGCCTCACATCCATATAACAGTATTGGTTCTATATAACATTCAAGGACTCTCTTCCTGATGTTAATTGATAGGCATTTGTTGGTAAGAATGCTTGTCATCTTCTTGATTGCTGTTTTGGCTTGGCCGATTCTGCTGGCTACATCTGCCGTCTGATGAAATGACCGTTCCCAGGTATTTGAACTTATTAACCTGTGTCAAGGTTGTGCCATTTGCTGTTATTTTGCATGAGGGGATTTCATGTTTTTTACTGATCACCATGACTTCAGTCTTCCTGCTGTTTAGTTCCAACCCCTTACCTTTGTTTTCTATTTGTATTATAAATATTCACAAAGTTTTGTAGGTCCCTTTCATTTTCTGCAATTAATACGGTGTCATCTGCGTACGAATGTTGTTTATCATTTTCCCTCCAACCTTTAATCCAGGGTCTTCTTCTAGGTTTCTCATGATGTTTTCGCTGTAATGTGAAAACAGATCTGGTGACAAAACAGAACCCTGTCTGACTCCTCTTTTGATGTTTTGAAAAGAGCTTATATTGTTTTCTATTCTCATTGCAGCTGGTTGTTCCCAGTACATATTCCTGATTATTCGTAGATCTTTTCCATCAACACTGAGTCTCTCCAGTTGGTTGATCAATTCTTCATGCCTTACCCGATTGAAAGCCTTGGTGTAGTCAACAAAGCATAAATACAAATCCTCATTCATCTCAATTAACCTCTCTTAGGATGCATTAATATTGCCTTTCCCTTCCACAAATCCACACTGTTCTTCTGCTATTTCTCTTTTGATTCTATTCCTTGTCCTCATCTTGATTATGACATATATTTGGGGATTTTTCCGATGTCGTAAACTTCATTTAGGAGGATTGTTATTTTTTCTATGCCAAATTCCTCCAGGGCTTCAATCATCTCTGTAGTAATGTTGTCTGGTCCTGGGGCTTTTCCTGGTTTCATCTTTTTCAGTGCTGCTCTAACTTCATCTTTCATTATGGGTGGTCCTTCAAAGTTCTTTTTCATAATGTGTTCTTCGTTTCTGTCATATGTGTATACACACACACACACACACACACACACACACACACACACACACACACACACACACACACACACACATATATATATATATATATATATATATATATATATATATATATATATATATATATATTCTGTAGCAATAACCTTCAGCGTCCTGCTACATTATTAAAAGACCTGGACTGTGTACCGTCGACACATTCAACAGCCAGGATGTTTTCAACAAGGATGTCAACACATGATCTGCAACATTATTTGGCAAGATTGAATATCTTACCTTCAAGTTCGGAGGATGTGTGGCTTGCCAAATATAAAGTTTTTAAAAGAAATGTGGCTTAGCAATACACCACACTTTCTATTCAAATGTCAGGACACGTTTAAGTATGGAAGACAACTGCATCCCAAAGATGCGTATATATGGAGAGCCATTAAAGCAATACAAGGATACTCTGAAGACCAGCTAACCTTATGAGCTGTAGCATCAACTCTAGCTATTTGGAAGATATTGTCTGCAGCAGCAGTGACATTGCTGGTGACCGCAGGGTTATTGGAAACTTTTATTTTTTTACCCTACCATATTGTGTGTCGTGTCGAGTCGTATTGTAAGGGGTCTTAACATAACGTACTGTACTGTATTGTCTTCTAATGTCTTGTGTAGTATTATATTGTATTGTATCGTATTGTATTGTCATATCGTATCTTGTGGTCTTAGGGTCACACTGGAGTTGTCAGACGTCGTGAAGACGAGCTGCCTGAAGTGAAGGGTGATAGGTTCTAGTCTTCATGTAAGTGTGAGGATTACAGCGATATACATGTTTCCATCTTGATTGTTGATGCATCGAGATGCGTATTATTATCACAGTGACGGATTTATTCCGTCTTCGTCGGCTATTAGAAGAATGATTCGAACTATTAATTAACATATATCAGGCAGCTGGTGATTGCAACTCTCTTTTTACCAGCCTAGTTGTTTTACCGTTTCCGGATTGGCTTCCTTCTTAAATGACACCGTGTTGGTCTGATGCATGAGGTTAAACTCTAGCGACTTGTTTACTCCTTGTCATCCAGTGTTGTGAAAGAAGATGTCTTAACTTGGTTGGCTGACTGGTGTGCAGTTCTGTTTTGTCAGAAATGTTTGCTTATGGTGCTGTTCTGGCTACGTGGGCAGTATTGAATATGTGATTCTAAGTAGGAGGAGAAGTGTTACTCGTTTCATACATTGTGTCTTCAGCGGAACCCTTTCATGTGAAAAAAAAAATCACTGTTGAGCGTCTGTGGAAAAACTTGGTGATGATGTCTGTCTTCACGAAATCGACGTCCCTTTCTGGGTGTAAGACCGCGTGAGTGCTTTTCTGTTGAGATCTTTATCCGAAGAAACTGTGCACCCTGTGGGGACTGTATCGGGACGTATTCATCACAGGTTTTGATCACCAGAAATTCGCCTTCAAGGGATTTCTGATCAGTTGACGTGTACTGAGACCTTTCTCAGGAAAGTTACTGTGCTACTTTATGCTGCTCGAGTATACTGTTAGTGAGCTTTGCTTGCAGCCATTGTTGAACAGGGATTAAGTAGTAATGCGCCGATCACATCTTTTTTAATATTAAATATTGTAAGATAGTCTTTGTCGATTGTATCCATATGCCTAGTGCGTGAGTACGCTATGATTTGAATTGTCAAGATTTAGCGCCGTATAAATACTGATTATTATTATCAGAAGTAGTAGACATTATGTCGATGTTTTCTTGCCAGTTGCAGCCCTACTCAGACTTCTCTTCACCCAGATCACGTTTAGGACACTGTGTTCATAACCAAATTGAACAGCGTCATCCCAACAGGCAATTCTGGATAGAACGTTTGTGGACTGCTGGAGTAGCCTACAGTGAACCTGTCGCGAGTGAACTTGATTTTCTTGATACATGCACAAACTGTGATGACGGAACTTTAACCAACAGAAGCTTCCGTGCTTGGCTTATGTCGTAGCATATTCGGTTTACGAAACTTTACAGTCAGAAACTTCCGTGTAGCTACAGTTGACAAGTATTCTAACTGCCGGCTTTCGATAGGCTGTTCAAATTATACTTGAATATATGTCTTTTCTTACATGATAGGTCTTGGATTGTGAACGAGATAGAATTCTATAGAGTTTCTCACGGAAGAATTGCGTAGTTTTTGGAGTGTAAACGAGACAGAATTCTACTTACTGATTTTCTCATATCATTCAGGAGTGTGGTAGCTGTTGTCAACAACTTGTGGAGTTCTTTGAATGTTCAACACTACGTAAACAGTCCCTGTTGATGTGAGGGTTTAGCACACTGATTCGTGTTCATAACCAAATTGAACAGCGTCATCCGAACAGGAAATTCTGGGTAGAACGTTTGTGGACTGCTGGAGTGCAGTGGTTGCAAGCGACTAGAGTTAAAAGTGTAGACTTGAAACTTATTTCTGCTTCAGCATCTAAAGCAGAACCTTGAGGTGCGAGGGCCACTGACAAATAATCTTTGAGTTTGTCTGAAGGTTAGGTCGTTTGTCACTTTGAGGATGATTCATTGAGTTTGTCAAAGAAATTATGACAAAATTCTGGTTCAGCATTTGAATCTTTGTCTTAAGGTGCGATGACTAGTGTCTATTGAGGATCGAGGACCATTGATTCAAGTCACTGGACTGCGATCTATAGGGGACGAAGGTATATTTGCAGGTGCGAGAGTCGATGAACACGTTCTTGAGCTGCGACTGTTGTCTCTCAGCACGAAGATCTTTGAGTGAATTATCGGGGGGAAATGTGATCCGGCTACAGCATCTGAAACGATACTTTAAGGTGTGAGGGCCATTGACACAATCCTTGGAACTGGACTGCAATTTACAGACATTAAATTAAAACCTCATTGCTGCAATTTATAGTTACAAAGCCTGAGGATAATCAGTTAGTTTGTTAATGGACTTACTGTTGCTTCAGCATCCAACAGTGCGAAGCTGCATCTGAAGGCACGTGGAGGTGCAAGTGCAAGTTGTAAAATTCTCGGACTTTTCGAGAACCATTAAGTAAGCGTATAAGTGTATTTTGGGTGAGGGGCTAGGGACCATCATGGCGGTGACTTTATCCTCCTCCGGTGATGTGGGCATGTCCCTGGACGTGGGCATGCCGGTGGGGATGGGGTTGGCGCGTGGCACGTCCTCTCTCAGGCGATCATCTTGGAGACGACCCGGCGGCTTTTCTGGCAGTAAGTCTCAGTTTATTACAGTATTGTTGTTCTTATTATGATTTTACACGTTGCGTGTATGGGTACTTTGTATTATAGTCTGGTGTTTCAGAATCGGTGAAGTATAGTGTGCGCGTGTGTGTGTGTGTGTGTGTGCGTGCGTGCGCGTATGTGTGTACACAATTGATGCTGAAATGTGTTCGCACGCACGCACGCGCACACAAACACACACACACACGTTCCCACGCGCACGTACATAAACACGCAAGTGCACAGCAATGTGATAAACTCCGAAGAAGCATATTTTATTAAAAGAACACTGTTAGAGTAGGGGACTATGGGAGGGGATTTGAAGAGTGACAGTTGCGATGGCAGAAGTAAGAGGACATATTTCTACTTTGTTGAGGAATGGGGAGAAACGGAGCCGAGAAAAAAAAGTACTGTGGTTAGTTGATAGCGGTGGCGGTGGCGGTGGCAGTGGTGGTGTGTAGGACAGACGGACTGTCGCTTGCGTCAGTGTATTTGTAAACTTCCTGGTCACACCAACAATGGAGCTACGCAACCCGTGCAATCGTCCCGTATACATACATGGATACATACATACGTACGTACATACATACATACATACATACATACATACATACATACATACATACATACATACATACATACATACATACATACATAATACTTAAATGCATACATGCATACATATTATGTACATACGTACTTACGTGCGTACGTACATATACACACATACACCCACACATACACCCCCCACGCACACACACATACATACATACATACATACATACATACATACATACATACATACATACATACATACACATACACACACACACACATACATATACTCCTAATCATAATTTAAGGGCCACTTCTTCCTTCCTCTCTAATTTTAAGTTGAAATAATTGACAATGTTTAGAATTGATTCTATGTTTTATTTCATCATTTCCACACCTGTTTTGGAAAAAGAAATTAGCACAATGACCCATTAGTGAACAGCACATGCATTTAAAGGAACATCCCCCCCTTTTCAAAAAACAGAAAGTGTCAGATTTGGCCAATCTGTTTTCAATATCGCGTGTGTCCGCCCCGAGCCTGGATGCATGCTTCACAGCGCCGATGCATCGACCCCACAAGGGTACGGAGTGTGTCCTGAGGGATGGCCGCCCACTCGATCTGCAGGATGTCGACCAGCCTGGCCAGGGTGCCCGGTGGGGGGTGGTTGTCCCTGATGCGCCTCCCGAGCACATCCCAGAGGTGTTCAATTGGGTTCAGGTCAGGTGAGCACGCTGGCCAGGCCATACGGACGACTTCATGCTGCTCCAGGAAGTCGGTCACAAGGCGTGCTCGATGCGCAGGTGCATTGTCGTCCTGGAAGATGGCGCCTTGACCAAGGTCCACAAGCGCAGGCAGTGCCACGGCCGCCAGAACCTCGTCCCGGTACCGGACCCCGTTCAGGATGCCGTCAATGGGGAGCAGGGGGGTCCGGGTACCACGGCTCATGCCACCCCACACCATCACCGACCCGCCGCCGTACCGGTTATGCTCTTGGACAGTGGCGTCAGCGAACCTCTCCCCTTGACGTCGCCACACCCGAGCCCGGCCATCGTTAAAGGTCAGGGTGAACCTGGACTCATCCGAAAACAAGACCCGGGCCCACTGTTGCCTTGTCCAGGTCACGTGCTCCCTGGCCCAGGTCATGCGGCGCACTCTGTTGACCGGTGACAGCACGGGTCGGACGGCCGGTCTCCGTGACCTCAAGTTTGCCTCATGTAGCCGTCTTCTCACCGTGCTGCAGCTGATGTTAGCACCTGTTGCGTCCCTCAGCTGACCCCTCAAGGTCATCGCAGTGGATGCCCTTTCCCTCAGGACGGAGAGGGCAAGGTAGCGGTCTTGCTGTCTTGTCGTTACTCTGGGTCGACCCGTGTGACGCCTTTCCTGGACTGCTCCAGTCTCATTGAAGCGCTCCAGCAGTCTCTGGATTGTGGAATGCGACACTTCAAGTCGTCTAGCAACTTCCCGCTGCGCTAGGCCTTCATCAAGCAGAGCGAGGGCTCTCCCCCGCTGCTCATCCGTCATCCGTCGTCTTGCAAGCATGGTTAAAACGAACCAAGAACGGGTCCTTTTTATCCTCGTCTGCGGGCAACTTTGGCTGGAGTAGTGTTCAAAAAGGGCTTGCCTTGCACGTGCAAAGCGAATTTTGTCGCTACCTTGCCTGCGTCGTCAGAGAGACCCTGCTGAAGATTCGACAATTTCGTGTGGAAATTGTCTTCCTTGGGCCGCCCATTGCAAATCGGCAAATCCCCAAACACGTGCCAAAAGGAAACTGCAATGTTGTCTGAGCTCTTATCCATTCAGTTACGGCAACGAATTGGAGAAAAGAGTAAGAGAAAATAGGTTATTTCTCCTTTCAAAAATTGACTCAAAAACGTTCCTGGCCCTTCAATAATGACGTGTAGTATACATACATACATACATACATACATACATACTTACATACTTACATACTTACATACATAATACATACATACACGCGTGCGTGCAATGCTTCATTCTTCTTGATGACCGTTTAAAAACTGTATTTGATATTCATCCGGCAAAGACGTAAGAAAAAACAGTTGGTGAATTTCTCCCGCACCACCCCCTACTCCAACCCGGCCTTTCCCCATATTGGAACAATAAAACAATCTTTTGTCATATAAAGCTGTTGAGTAGTACAAGTGCAACACGAACACAGGGTAGAGGGAGTGGACGTGACAGGTGTGTGTGTGTGTGTGTGTGTGTGTGTGTGTGTGTGTGTGTGTGTGTGTTGTGTGTGAGTGTGAAATAAGGGGAGGGGAGCGCTTTTATGCAGGTCAGGGACTCCAGTTATCTCATTCCTAACTTCTGTGTCTTTCGCATATTTCATTTTGCTCATTTTTCTGCATCTATCTCTCGACTCTCCAAACTAGCAGTCTTTGGGATATTTTTAAAATTCATCAGTATCAATTTGTGCAATTTCTTACGAGCTGAAAAGTCAGTTGTCTGTATTTTTGGATTGTGTCCTGAGGATTTCTATAATTCTGAAAAACTGTTTGGAGATAATGTTATGGAACATGTTATTTTGTGATTCCAGTAGTGATTTGTGTTTATCAGACGCAATAAAATTCGTTTTCAGCAGAAACAAGCGTTTATGTCTGGTTTCGGTACATCTGTCTTATAGAATGTTTGTCCTTTTCTTCATCCGTCTCTTGTTTATGTCAGCTTTCTTTTTAAGAAAACATAGGCTACGTCTGACGTTTTGTATCATAGAAATTAGCCACAATGGGATATTGTCAGCTGTGAATTCATTGCTTCTATAGTCAGCATGTGTGTATATTAGAGCGGCCACAATCTATCTGTCACGTAACTGAGGAAGGAAAGCAGGAAGGAAGACAAGAAGGAAGAGAGAGTGAATCGTCTTCCTTGCTTCTGCTGAAGCCCGCAAACTTTGCAACACATATAGACTATGTATGAAACCAATCCCAGTCGCTCTTTCTTAGGGTTCTGTCTCATTTTTTCGAGGCCCGGTCGATATTGAGGTAGATCTCCCGCCTTCCAATCCAAGTGTAAGGCTTTGCACAGAATCGAATCAGGCTGGATAAAAACTTCATGCGTCCTCCAGTCCGTCCTGTTGTGAATGGGTACCTGACTGTGTTCAGCATTAGGAAAGGTGAAGCAGCGAGAAAGAGGAGATGGGCATCGCCCATATAATGCTAGTCGGATTAAAGTTAAGATCTCTACCAGATCACTTCCTGTGCCTTTTACTTCATTATGTCAGCATTTGTACCAGGACCGGTGACACGTTTTTTACACACAACATTTTTTGAGTCTTTGTGGAGTTTAGTGCAAGAATAGGAAAAGTCTAATGTGGCGCTTGAAACGCCGTAGAATAAGCCAAGGAGGAGGAAAGATTGTGGCCGCAACAATATACAAGAGATTAAATTGAAATGGCTAGAAATAAGCATTGTACTCAGAATTCTTGAAACCAACGACATCCTTTAAGAAATGGGACTTGTAAACAGGTTCTATTCTGATGCAACAATATACAGGAGATTAAATTGAAATGGCTAGAAATAAGCATTGTACTCAGAATTCTTGAAACCAACGACAGACATCCTTTAATCAGTGTCTGGTTTGTATTTGCTCTTTGTCAAAAATGATTTGAAAACAAGTTGTTTTTTTTTTTAATGTGATCGAAACGGCGGCTAGCGTGAATGGTTGGTTGGTTAGTTGGCGAGTTTCTTTTACCGTCATCTTTAAGCGTCCCTCTAGGACATTCATTCCATAGCATCAAAATTAATTGCCGCAAGAGATCGCCGCGCCTGAGAAACATGCAATCACTTATTGGTTCACCCCAGTGTAAGGTGGTCTTCGATACAGCATTACATGTAATTGTCTCGTTTTGGCAAGCACGGAATGCTGTTTTTACTACTGTTGTACCGAAGACAGACTAGCCTATGAACGGACTCTCACCTTCGGCCAGAGATGGTTGATTAGAGACAGGACAGGGTTAGAAAAAGATTCCAAGTTCTTCGTGTTCTTCTTTTTGTCACCCTCTCCCTCCCCTTTCTGCTCCTTTCTCCTGTCCTTTTCCCGCATTTTTTATGCGATTACCATCATCATCTCCGCCGCCACTGTCACCACCGCCACAACCAGTTTCTTCTTTGCCGTCGTATTTTTCTTCAGCTTTGTTTCCTTTTTCTTTGTCTGAGCCATGTTTGAGCGTAGCATAGAGTTTCGATAATGTTATACGGTTGTGAGGCGTGGACTGTCAACACCCAAAACCAGAGCAAGATTGAGGCAGCCGAGATGTGGTATCTAAGAAGAATGTTGAGAGTTCCATGGACAGCAAAGAAAACAAACGAGACAGTCTTGATGGAGGCAGACACAAGAAGATCATTGATAAGAAAGATTAGGAAAAGACAGGCAACATTTATAGGCCATTGTATGAGGAAAGGGGAATTAGAGCACTTGGTCACAACACAAAAGCTGGAGGGAAAGAGAGCACCAGGTAGACCCACGGAGAAAATATTGGACGGACTTGCAGGTGGCTGAGGACAGAGAGGGTGGAAGATGTGCTTGTGGCAACAAGGGATAAATACATATGGAGGGCCGTGATCGCCAACGCCATGTGGCAGGGCATATGATGATGATGATATTCACTAAAGGCAGTCATGATGTGTAGCATAGACTGTTCACTGTAGACAATCATGAGCTGTAGCATTGACTGTTCACTGTAGAGCTCTTTTCTCATCTGCGCTTTCTGCTCTCCTTCTCTCCGCATTCACAACGCCTTGCTGAACGGCTGATCCTGTTCCTTTGCTTTCTGTCATTTCTTCCTGTCATTTTCAGCCTTGCTGGCCTGTTCACCTGTATGTGTTCGATAGGGTCTTATATACTTTTTTTTAGGATTGACAGTTGGGTACATGTAGTAAGTGCATTTTTGGCTGTAAGGAAATAAGATATGCGGAAGTAACTTTTGGTAATTTATGCCCGTTTTTATGTTTTTTAGTGTCCTTGAATATGTTAAAATAAATCTGTATTCAGTTGTTTTTTTTAAATCCTCTTTGTGATAACTTGGACGGAACGGTCAACATCAGGGGCATATCCTCAGATTATGTGCGTGAATGCATTGATATGTGTACTTAATTTTCTGTTCCTTTTTTACTTATTGAAGTTTGGTGTATGTTTTGAAACGGTTATAGCCCTGATGTGGCTTTACGCAGTTGGCTGGGCTTTAAACAAAATAACAAATAACAAAATCGTGTGATTATCCATAATCTTCAGCTGCTGCTTTTGTTGAAAACGTCCTGCTGGCCAAGGCCAAGCTGTTGACTGGATTCTCAATCTCACTCTGATTATCTCGACTATTCTCTCTGTCTGTCTGTCTGTCTGTTTGTCTCTCTCTCTTTCTTTCTTTCTCTCTCTCTCTCTCTCTCTCTCTCTCTCTCTCTCTCTCTCTCTGTGTCTGTCCTTTCTCCTCGCTACTCATCAGTTTCAGAAAACAACACTTAAAAGATTTTTACGTCACAGTATATGGCCAGAAGAAACCTTGCGAGATATGCAGTAAAGACCACTCTTGACACCTCATGTGTCTGACTTTCAATGACTCTTGCCATCCACACACACAGTGCACAGCTTTTATTCACCCTCTTTCTCCGTGGCGCCCGGCCGTTGTTAAGTGGGGTTAGGGGACGGGGAAGAAAAGGCATGGTTTTGTTTCAGAGAGAAAGAAAAGGCTGGTTGCTTTGTTTATTACAATCTCCCTGTTTGTAAATCCAGTTACACACACACACACACACACACACACACACACACACACACACACACACACACACATATATATATATATATATATATATATATATATATATATATATATATATATATATATATGTTTGTATGTATATAACTGGATTTTCTCTTGTAATTTATATACAAACAGGGAAATTGTTTAAAAAAAGTTACGAACCTTTGCTTTCTCTCTTAAACAAAAACATGTCTTTTCTTCTCCGCCCCCTCACCCCTCACCAGAGTTGCACACACACACGCACGCGCGCGCGCGCACGCACACACACATGTATACATACATATAGATACACACACACACACACATCCTCAGGGTATGTACAGAAGAATGGAAGAAATTGTCCGCAGGAAGAAGACATGCACATCAACTGGTTGCTTAAAATCGAAAGAAACGAAGGACACATTGTAAGAAAGAACGTTGAAGGACCACACATAATGAAAGATGAAGTTAGAGAAGCATTGAAAAAGATGAAACCAGGAAAAGCCTGAGGTTTAGAGAATATTACTACATAGATGATTGAAACCCTGGAGGAATTTTATATTGAAAAAATAACGGTCCTCCTAAATGAAATTTATGACACCGGAAAAATTCCCAAAGATACGTCAAAATCGATTTTCATTGCACTTCCAAAGAAAACAGGGCTGTAGAATGCGAACTCCATCGCACAATCAGCTTGATGAGTCATATAACAAAATCCTGTTAAGAATAATCATGATGAGGATAAGGAATAAAATCAAGAGAGAAATAGCACAAGAACAGTGTGAATTTGTCGAAGGGAAAGGAACTATTAATGTCATATACATCATAAGAACTATCATTGAGAAGTCAGTCGAGTTGAATAAGGGTTTATGCTTTGTTGATTATACGAAGGTTTTCGATCCTGTTAGATATGGAAATTGATCAACCAGCTAGAAAGACTCAATATTGATCTACGAATAATCAGAAATATGTATTGGGAACAAACAGCAGCAATGAGAATAGAAAGCAATATAAGCTCTTTCCAAAATGTCAAAAGAGGGGTCAGGCAGGGTTGTGTTGTGTCACCAGATTTGTTTTCACTTTACCGTGAAACCGTCATGAGAAACCTAGAAGAATGCCCTAGGATACAGGTTGGAGGAAAAATGATAAACAACATTCATTACACAGCTGACACCGTGCTATTTGCAGAAAAATGAAAAAGACAACATTCATTACACAGCTGACACCGTGCTATTTGCAGAAAAATGAAAAAGACCTACAAAACCTTGTGAATGCAATAGAAGTAGCAAAAATAAAGGGTTGGAGCTAAATAACAAGAAGATTGAAGTCATTGGTAATCAGTAAAAAACAAGAAATCCTCTCATGCAAAATAACATCAAATGGCACACCTTTGAGACAGGTTGATAAATTTAAATATCTGGGAACGGTCATCTCACCAGATGGCAGATGCCTATCAGAAATAGCCAGCAGAATTGGCCAAGCCGAAACAATTCAAGAAGATGAAAAGCATACTTACCAAGAAATGCCTATCAGTTAACATCAGGAAGAGAGTTATTGAGTGTTGTGTAGAACCGATACTGTTGTTCGGTAGTGAGTTGTGCACAGTCAAAGCCAGAACAAAATTAAGTTAGGTGAAATGTGGTTTCTAGGAAAAATGAACAGCAAAGAAAAGAAACGAGAGAGGCTTGGAGGAGGTGGACACTAGAAGATCATTAATAGAGATTAGGAATAGACAAGCTACATTTAGAGGATATTTTATGAGGAAAGAGAAATTAGAACATCTGGTCACAACAGGATAGCTGGAGGGAAATAGAACAGCAGGTGGAGCCAGGGAGAAGATACTTGACAGACTTGAGGGATGGCTGAGGACAGAGAGGGTGGGGTACTTGCAGTGACAAGGGATAGATTCGTGTGGAGAGCTATGATTGGCAATGCCACGTGGCAAGTCACATGAGTAGTAGAAAGTAGTAGTAAGTAGTAGTGGTAGTTGTTGTAATAGTAGTAGTAGTGCTTTTTTTTTTTTACAAGAGCCCAAAGCGCTACACAGTAGCATGAGTCACAGATGCAGACACCCGTAGAGAAAATGTCAACACCTGTGGCTATGGTGAAAACTGACGAACTATGAGACAGACAATGTTAAGGAAGAAGTAAACATCAATTTTGATAAAATAGATACTGTCATGATTTACAGTCACATGAAGTACTAAAATCTTGTCTTTAAACCAAGAATGCCTGCATTGCCGATCATGGCTCTCCAAAGGAATGTATCCCTTGTCGCTGCAAGTACATCTCCCACCCTCTCTGTCCGCAGTCGGCTGGGCTTTAAACAAAAGAAAACTAAATAAAACAAAAAAGGTTATACGTTTACACATAATCAGTTTTCAGTTTTGAGCCCGCTGAAGAAGGCGTTACAGTGTGTGGTCATACAGTATATGATTTCGCGTAGCTGTGATCTTCAAAACACGCTAGCGTGATTGAAACCACAGAAATTTATAGAAATAGTTGAAACATGCACGCTGTATTCTAACAGGAGTCCTTGTTGGTGGTCACATTTCTTAGATAACACAATTAAAGACTGCTTTATATTGAATTGGAAAAAAAAAAGGTTGTCATTGCACCTAGAGCATATTTTACTGTCTGCTGAAACTGAGTTATGCATCAACCCGAGGTTTTCCGCTGGCTCGGGCCTGCGATCACAGAATGTCCATGAATGCGCCCAGAGGTAAAGGTCCACCCATGCGTAAACCACCTTAGAGATGGTCAGTTGTGGACTAGCTTTTTTTAAAACACACACACACACACACACACACACACCGCGCGCGCGCGCGCGCGCGCGCGCATTGACATCTCACATCTCAGTCAAACGTGAGACAGACACTAAAAAATCAGTCTCCCACGCTGCACTAGACAACCTGAAACAGCAAGCGTTTTCAGGTGCAGTTAGTGAAAGTCTAACCAGATGTACTGATAAAGAGATCGGCAACACTATTTCGCCGGTGGTCAGCAAAGTGAAATGAAACGATAGTCACACATACACACACACACACACACACACACACACACACACACACACACACACACACACACACACACACACACACACACACACACACACACACGCACACACACACCACACACACACACACACACACACACAGCACCATTGACATTGATGTCCTGTGACCCATTACTCGCCAGCAATCCCACGTTGGCCTGCCGCATACATGTTTTGAATACTTTACAACCAGCCTCAGCCAACATTTCTATTATTCTTGTTTTGAAGGATGTCCTTTTCATTTATTGCTGTAACTTTAACAGTTGTAGAAAAATGTTCTTTCTTGTGTAATACATGGCTGAAACTTTTAAATTTCTGTAGAAAATGTTTTCTCTTTCACCTTGTCAGTCTTCGAAAGTGTGATCTTTTGTCACATTACATATTGCTGTAAACATCTGTTCTGTATAGTTCATTTCACTTTTGTAGGAAACATTGTTGTCTCCAAGAGACCAGATTCTTTTCTGTTTATCTGCTCTGTATGTATATAGAAAAGCTCCACGTCAGGTATGCATTGCATACTTCTGAGAATTCATTGTTTTTTGCACATTTACTTTATACCAAGATAGCTTTTTAAAAGTGTTACATTTAGAAGAGAGTTTCAAATTTGCAGTGCACATTTTTCCAAGATGGACAGTTAAATCAGATACGGACTTCAAGAATTCTTCGATCATTCATCAGAATCGTGTCGTATGTAGATATTTCTACAAATATGATTAATATTATCTTTCAGTTCTAAACAAAACTCTCAGCAGAAGTTGCCTAGAAGTCCCTTTTCTTTCAGTATTACATTAGTTCCGATAATGCTGTGTTCTGTGTGTATCTGTAGCCAAGCCATTTCACTCTAACTTCATGTATTTTATGAATTCTTATAAATACTTTTTTACAAGTTTGCCAGTTCAGTTAAAGGGATATCCATGGGAATGGCGCATCAATCATTGACTGTTTGGAAATATTCTTTCAGAGGTCTTCTAGTTCAGACACAAGTGCACTGACATGGTCACATTCATCATCATCGAGTGTCCTGCCGCATGGCATTGGCGATCATGACCCTCCATGTGTATCTAACCCTTGTTGCCACAAGCACATCTTCCACCCTCTCTGTCCTCAACCACCCTGCAAGTCCGTCCAATATTTTCTTTCTGGGTCTACCTGGTGCTCACTTTCCCTCCAGCTTTTGTGTTGTGACCAAGTGCTCTAATTCCCCTTTCCTTATAAAATGGCCTATAAATGTTGCCTGTCTTTTCCTAATCTTTCTTGTCAATGATCTTCTTGTGTCTGCCTCCATCAAGACTCTCTCGTTTGTTTTCTTTGCTGTCCATGGAAGTCTTCAACATTCTTCTTAGAAACCACATCTCGGCTGTTTCAATCTTGTTCTGGCTTTGCTTGTTGACTGTCCACATCTCACAACCTTATAACATTATCGGCTCCATATAACGTTCAAGAACACTTTTTCTCATGTAAGCTGATAGGCACTTGGTGGTAAAAATGCTTTTCATCTTCTTGAATGCTCTTTTGGTTTGGCCGATTCTGCTGGCTATTTCTGATGTACATCTGCCATCTGGTAAGATGATCATTCCCACATATAATATATTTAAACTTATCAGCCTCTCTCAAGGTTGTGCCTTTTGCTGTTATTTTCCTTGAGGGGATTTCATGTTTTTTCTTTTACTGTTTACCGTGACTTTAGTCTTCCTGCTGTTTAGTTCCAACCCCTTACCTTTGCTTTCTATTTCTAGTATATTCACAAGGTTTTGTAGGTTCCTTTCATTTTCTGCAATTAGCATGGTGTCATCTGCGTATCGAATGTTGTTTATCATTTTTCCTCCAACCGTTAATCCAGGGTTTCTCATGATGTTTTCACTGTAAAGTGAAAACAGATCTGGTGACAAAACACAACCTTATCTGACTCTTCTTTTGATGTTTTAGAAAGAGCTTATATCGTTTTCTATTCTCATTGCAGCTGTTTGTTTCCAATACATATTTCTGATTATTCGTAGATCTTTTCCATCAGTATTGAGTCTTTCTAGTTGGTTGATCAATTCTTCATGTCTTACCCGATCGAAAACCTTGGTATAGTCAACAAAGCGTAAATGTAAATTCTTATTCATCTCGATTGACCTCTCTGTGATAGTTCTTAGGATGTATATGGCATTAATAGTTCCTTTCCCTTCCACAAATCCACACTGTTCTTCTGCTATTTCTCTTTTGAGTCTATTCCTTGTCGTTATCATGATTATTCTTAATAGGATTTTTGTTACATGACTCATCAAGCTGATTGTGCAATGGAGTTCGCATTCTATAGCTCCTGTTTTCTTTGGAGGTGCAATGAAAATTGATTTTGACATATCTTTGGGTATTTTTCCAGTGTCATAAATTTCATTTAGAAGGACTATTACTTTTTCAATACCAAATTCCTCCAGGGCTTCAATCATCTCTGTAGTAATGTTGTCTGGACCTGGGGCTTTTCCTGGTTTCATCTTTTTCAGTGCTGTTCTAAATTCATCTTTCATTATGTGTGGTTCTTCAACGTTCTTTCTTGTAATGTGTTCTTTGTTTCTGTCACCTTCAAAAAGGTCTTTATTGTACTTTCCCCATCTGTCTAATATTTTGTCTTTTTCCATGATAAGCGATTTTAAGCAACCAGTTGATGTGCATGTATTTTTGCCTGTGGACAATTTCTTCAATTCGTCTGTACATACCCTGAGGATCCGTTTTGTGTCGGTCTTCTATTTCTTTGCATTTTGTTTCAGCCATTCTTCCGTAGCTTCATTGCACCTATTCCTGATTTCTTTGTTTATCTTCCTGTATATCTACTCGTTTCTCTCTGTTCCTCCATCAAGCCTAAAATTTCTTTTGTCATCCAGTTCTCTTTTGCTTTTCTATCTATTTTAGGGATTTCTTCACAAGCTTCATTTATCGAATTTCTCAACTTTGTCCATTGTTCCTCGCTGTCACCAACGTCTTCCAGTGCACTGGATTTGTTTTGAACATGTGCATTAAATTTTTTACGTATTACTTCATCTGTCTTTAAGAGTCCAAGATTTAGTTTGGTGTTGCATTTGGTCTGTTTCCTTTTCCTTAATTTTAGCCTGAATCTTCCCACTACAGGATTGTGGTCATTGTTGCAGTCTGCGCCTGGTAGTGTTTTTGCTGACTGTAAAGAATTTGTAAATCTTTTATTGATTAGGATGTAGTCAATCTGATTTTAGGTATTAAAGAATTTCTAAATCTTTAATTGATCAGGATGTAGTCAATCTGATTTTTTGGTATTATCTCCTGGACTCATCCAAGTCCATTTTCTTCTAATAGGCTGCTCAAACCAGGTGTTTCCTACTATCAACTCATTCATCTGTGCCCATTCTACAGGTTTCCCTCCTCTTTCATTTTGTGTACCAAGGCCACGAGGTCCAACTATATCCTCCACCCTATCCTTTCCCACTTTAGCATTAAAGTCTCTCATTATTATTGTAACTTCTTGTGACTGACAGTGGGCCTTGGCCATCTCTAATACTTCATAGAAGTTGTCGATGTCTTCCTGAGTACTTGCGGATGTTGGTGCATACACCTGAATGATGTTGATATCAAATCGTCTACTACCCAATTTAACCAGCAAAACTCTGTCGGGCGCAGCCCAGTATCCCCTAACTGCTTTTGATTTGTCCCTGTCAGTTACGATGCCTACTCCTCTTTCATGTGAGTCTCCACCAGAATATATTACTGTATACTCTCCTGATGTTATTATGTCTGTCCCCTTCCATCTCACTTCCCCCAGTCCTAAAATACTAATGTTAAGCCTTTCAATTTCCATTTTGATATTGTCTAATTTACCTTTTTGCAACAATGTTCTAACGTTCCATGCTGCGATTCTGGTATTTTTTCTGAGGTTGGGCGCAGTAGATTGCTGACGGTCCGGTGTCACCTGCGCAGTATGATGGTCCCTACCGGACGAAGGTGCTCCACAGGAGCCCCTATTTACGTCGTTACATTTATTTTCATTGGATTGTCTGGACATGATATCTTGGGAAAGTACGATGGTGGTTTCCCGTAGCCTTCTATCGGTTTGTTTGCCTTTGTCGTTCCCTCAACAACCTACAAGGCAGTAGGGTGATTTTTTTTTCAGGGTTTACTCCCTTAGCCATATTCTCTCCCAAGATGTCCACAAGGCAGTGGAGCTATTTACCCATAGCTGGGGATCTGTTTTCGGGCCTGCGATCACAGAATGTCCATGAATGCGCCCAGAGGTAAAGGTCCACCCATGCGTAAACCACCTTAGAGATGGTCAGTTGTGGACTAGCTTTTTTTAAAACACACACACACACACACACACACACACGCGCGCGCGCGCGCGCGCGCGCCATTGACATCTCACATCTCAGTCAAACGTGAGACAGACACTAAAAAATCAGTCTCCCACGCTGCACTAGACAACCTGAAACAGCAAGCGTTTTCAGGTGCAGTTAGTGAAAGTCTAACCAGATGTACTGATAAAGAGATCGGCAACACTATTTCGCCGGTGGTCAGCAAAGTGAAATGAAACGATAGTCACACATACACACACACACACACACACACACACACACACACACACACACACACACACACACACACACACACACACACACACACACACACACACACACGCACACACACACACACACACACACACACACACACACACACACGCACCATTGACATTGATGTCCTGTGACCCATTACTCGCCAGCAATCCCACGTTGGCCTGCCGCATACATGTTTTGAATACTTTACAACCAGCCTCAGCCAACATTTCTATTATTCTTGTTTTGAAGGATGTCCTTTTCATTTATTGCTGTAACTTTAACAGTTGTAGAAAAATGTTCTTTCTTGTGTAATACATGGCTGAAACTTTTAAATTTCTGTAGAAAATGTTTTCTCTTTCACCTTGTCAGTCTTCGAAAGTGTGATCTTTTGTCACATTACATATTGCTGTAAACATCTGTTCTGTATAGTTCATTTCACTTTTGTAGGAAACATTGTTGTCTCCAAGAGACCAGATTCTTTTCTGTTTATCTGCTCTGTATGTATATAGAAAAGCTCCACGTCAGGTATGCATTGCATACTTCTGAGAATTCATTGTTTTTTGCACATTTACTTTATACCAAGATAGCTTTTTAAAAATGTTACATTTAGAAGAGAGTTTCAAATTTGCAGTGCACATTTTTCCAAGATGGACAGTTAAATCAGATACGGACTTCAAGAATTCTTCGATCATTCATCAGAATCGTGTCGTATGTAGATATTTCTACAAATATGATTAATATTATCTTTCAGTTCTAAACAAAACTCTCAGCAGAAGTTGCCTAGAAGTCCCTTTTCTTTCAGTATTACATTAGTTCCGATAATGCTGTGTTCTGTGTGTATCTGTAGCCAAGCCATTTCACTCTAACTTCATGTATTTTATGAATTCTTATAAATACTTTTTTACAAGTTTGCCAGTTCAGTTAAAGGGATATCCATGGGAATGGCGCATCAATCATTGACTGTTTGGAAATATTCTTTCAGAGGTCTTCTAGTTCAGACACAAGTGCACTGACATGGTCACATTCATCATCATCGAGTGTCCTGCCGCATGGCATTGGCGATCATGACCCTCCATGTGTATCTAACCCTTGTTGCCACAAGCACATCTTCCACCCTCTCTGTCCTCAACCACCCTGCAAGTCCGTCCAATATTTTCTTTCTGGGTCTACCTGGTGCTCACTTTCCCTCCAGCTTTTGTGTTGTGACCAAGTGCTCTAATTCCCCTTTCCTTATAAAATGGCCTATAAATGTTGCCTGTCTTTTCCTAATCTTTCTTGTCAATGATCTTCTTGTGTCTGCCTCCATCAAGACTCTCTCGTTTGTTTTCTTTGCTGTCCATGGAAGTCTTCAACATTCTTCTTAGAAACCACATCTCGGCTGTTTCAATCTTGTTCTGGCTTTGCTTGTTGACTGTCCACATCTCACAACCTTATAACATTATCGGCTCCATATAACGTTCAAGAACACTTTTTCTCATGTAAGCTGATAGGCACTTGGTGGTAAAAATGCTTTTCATCTTCTTGAATGCTCTTTTGGTTTGGCCGATTCTGCTGGCTATTTCTGATGTACATCTGCCATCTGGTAAGATGATCATTCCCACATATAATATATTTAAACTTATCAGCCTCTCTCAAGGTTGTGCCTTTTGCTGTTATTTTCCTTGAGGGGATTTCATGTTTTTTCTTTTACTGTTTACCGTGACTTTAGTCTTCCTGCTGTTTAGTTCCAACCCCTTACCTTTGCTTTCTATTTCTAGTATATTCACAAGGTTTTGTAGGTTCCTTTCATTTTCTGCAATTAGCATGGTGTCATCTGCGTATCGAATGTTGTTTATCATTTTTCCTCCAACCGTTAATCCAGGGTTTCTCATGATGTTTTCACTGTAAAGTGAAAACAGATCTGGTGACAAAACACAACCTTATCTGACTCTTCTTTTGATGTTTTAGAAAGAGCTTATATCGTTTTCTATTCTCATTGCAGCTGTTTGTTTCCAATACATATTTCTGATTATTCGTAGATCTTTTCCATCAGTATTGAGTCTTTCTAGTTGGTTGATCAATTCTTCATGTCTTACCCGATCGAAAACCTTGGTATAGTCAACAAAGCGTAAATGTAAATTCTTATTCATCTCGATTGACCTCTCTGTGATAGTTCTTAGGATGTATATGGCATTAATAGTTCCTTTCCCTTCCACAAATCCACACTGTTCTTCTGCTATTTCTCTTTTGAGTCTATTCCTTGTCGTTATCATGATTATTCTTAATAGGATTTTTGTTACATGACTCATCAAGCTGATTGTGCAATGGAGTTCGCATTCTATAGCTCCTGTTTTCTTTGGAGGTGCAATGAAAATTGATTTTGACATATCTTTGGGTATTTTTCCAGTGTCATAAATTTCATTTAGAAGGACTATTACTTTTTCAATACCAAATTCCTCCAGGGCTTCAATCATCTCTGTAGTAATGTTGTCTGGACCTGGGGCTTTTCCTGGTTTCATCTTTTTCAGTGCTGTTCTAAATTCATCTTTCATTATGTGTGGTTCTTCAACGTTCTTTCTTGTAATGTGTTCTTTGTTTCTGTCACCTTCAAAAAGGTCTTTATTGTACTTTCCCCATCTGTCTAATATTTTGTCTTTTTCCATGATAAGCGATTTTAAGCAACCAGTTGATGTGCATGTATTTTTGCCTGTGGACAATTTCTTCAATTCGTCTGTACATACCCTGAGGATCCGTTTTGTGTCGGTCTTCTATTTCTTTGCATTTTGTTTCAGCCATTCTTCCGTAGCTTCATTGCACCTATTCCTGATTTCTTTGTTTATCTTCCTGTATATCTACTCGTTTCTCTCTGTTCCTCCATCAAGCCTAAAATTTCTTTTGTCATCCAGTTCTCTTTTGCTTTTCTATCTATTTTAGGGATTTCTTCACAAGCTTCATTTATCGAATTTCTCAACTTTGTCCATTGTTCCTCGCTGTCACCAACGTCTTCCAGTGCACTGGATTTGTTTTGAACATGTGCATTAAATTTTTTACGTATTACTTCATCTGTCTTTAAGAGTCCAAGATTTAGTTTGGTGTTGCATTTGGTCTGTTTCCTTTTCCTTAATTTTAGCCTGAATCTTCCCACTACAGGATTGTGGTCATTGTTGCAGTCTGCGCCTGGTAGTGTTTTTGCTGACTGTAAAGAATTTGTAAATCTTTTATTGATTAGGATGTAGTCAATCTGATTTTAGGTATTAAAGAATTTCTAAATCTTTAATTGATCAGGATGTAGTCAATCTGATTTTTTGGTATTATCTCCTGGACTCATCCAAGTCCATTTTCTTCTAATAGGCTGCTCAAACCAGGTGTTTCCTACTATCAACTCATTCATCTGTGCCCATTCTACAGGTTTCCCTCCTCTTTCATTTTGTGTACCAAGGCCACGAGGTCCAACTATATCCTCCACCCTATCCTTTCCCACTTTAGCATTAAAGTCTCTCATTATTATTGTAACTTCTTGTGACTGACAGTGGGCCTTGGCCATCTCTAATACTTCATAGAAGTTGTCGATGTCTTCCTGAGTACTTGCGGATGTTGGTGCATACACCTGAATGATGTTGATATCAAATCGTCTACTACCCAATTTAACCAGCAAAACTCTGTCGGGCGCAGCCCAGTATCCCCTAACTGCTTTTGATTTGTCCCTGTCAGTTACGATGCCTACTCCTCTTTCATGTGAGTCTCCACCAGAATATATTACTGTATACTCTCCTGATGTTATTATGTCTGTCCCCTTCCATCTCACTTCCCCCAGTCCTAAAATACTAATGTTAAGCCTTTCAATTTCCATTTTGATATTGTCTAATTTACCTTTTTGCAACAATGTTCTAACGTTCCATGCTGCGATTCTGGTATTTTTTCTGAGGTTGGGCGCAGTAGATTGCTGACGGTCCGGTGTCACCTGCGCAGTATGATGGTCCCTACCGGACGAAGGTGCTCCACAGGAGCCCCTATTTACGTCGTTACATTTATTTTCATTGGATTGTCTGGACATGATATCTTGGGAAAGTACGATGGTGGTTTCCCGTAGCCTTCTATCGGTTTGTTTGCCTTTGTCGTTCCCTCAACAACCTACAAGGCAGTAGGGTGATTTTTTTTTCAGGGTTTACTCCCTTAGCCATATTCTCTCCCAAGATGTCCACAAGGCAGTGGAGCTATTTACCCATAGCTGGGGATCTGGTTTGTGGGCACCAGGGTGTATCCACACGCCAGTGGGCCTGTGTGCCGCACGTCTGGGGGCCAGACCTCCGAGTCCCCCAAGATGTAGCCTGAGTTTGTGAGGTGCTCAGTTACCACATGTTGCCACGAGGAGGCAAAACGTAGGGCTTGCTGATGGAGAGAATATGTACTGACAGAGAGAGACTTACGCATTCTGCTGTCCTTTTTGCATAGCTGCAAGCAGCAGTGCTAGCCAGCGGTGCAGGCTGAAAGTGAGAGGTGACAAGCATGCAGTCACTAGCCATCACACTAGACACATGACATCTGCCTTTTAACATGCTTCCGATTATTCGTAGGTCTTTTCCATCCGCATTGAGTCTTGTTTGTTGGTTGATCAATTCTTCATGTCTTACCCAATCGAAAGCTTTGGTATAATCAACAAATCATAAATATAAATCCTTATTCAACTCGATTGACCTCTCTATGATAGTTCTTAGGATGTATATGGCATTAAGAGTTCCTTTCCCTTCCACAAATCCACACTGTTCTTCTGCTATTTCTCTTTTGATTCTATTCCTTGTCCTCATCATGATTATTCTTAATAGGATTTTTACATGACTCATCAAGCTGATTGTGCGATGGAGTTTACTTACATACAGGGGTTTTTCTCTGGAATGGCAGTGAAAATTAATTTTGACCTATCTTTGGGGATTTTTCCAGTGTCATAAATTTCATTTAGCAGGACTGAAATGTGAGGACATTGCTGCAAAAGGGAAAATTGGAGAATGTCAAAGTGGAGATTGACAGGCCTCACATGAGTATTTTAGGACTAGGGGAGGACTAGGGGAAGTGAGATTGAGATGGAAGGGGGCAGGCATGATAACATCAGGAGAGCATACAAACATATACATGTATTGTGGTAGAAACACACATGAAAGAGGAGTAGGCACCATAGTTGACAGGGGCAAGTCAAAAGCAGTTAAGGGATACTGGGCTGTGTCCAACAGAGTTTTGCTGGTTAAATTGGATGGCAAGTCATTTGATATCAAAATCATCCAGCTGTATGCACCAACACCCGCAAGTACTCAGGACGAAATTGACAACTTCTACGAAGTATTAGAGATGGCCAAGGCCCATGTAAGTCACAAGAAATTAACAACAATAATGGGAGATTTTGATGCTAAAGTGGGACAGGATAGGGTGGAGGATACAGCTGGACCTCATGGCCTTGATACACAAAATGAAAGGGGAGGGAAACTTGTAGAATGGGCCCAGATGAATGAGTTGATAGTAGGAAACATCTGGTTTGAGCAGCCTAATAGAAGAAAATGGACATGGATGAGATAATTCCAAAAATCAAATTGACTACATCCTGATCAATAAAAGATTTAGAGTTTTTTTGCTGACAACAAAAACACCACCAGGCGCAGACTGTAACAGTGACCACAATCCTGTAATGGGAAGATTTAGGCTGAAACTAAGGAAAAAGAAAGAGCCCAGAGGCAACGTCAAACTGAATATTGAACTCTTAAAGACAGATGAAACAATACGGAAAAAAAATCAACGTACATGTTAAAAACAAATTCAGTGCTCTGGAAGACGTTGTGACGGTGAGGAACAATTGACAAAGTTGAGAAACTCGATAAACGAAGCTTGTGAAGAAATCCCTAGAGTAGATAGAATAGCAAAAAAGAACTGGAGGACGAAAGAAATTCCAGACTTGATGGAAGAACAGAGAAATGCAAAGGGATAGGAGGAAAGATACAGGAAGATAAAGAAATCAGGAATAGGTGCAATGAAGCTAAGGAAGCTTGGCTGAAAAGAAAGTACGCGTATTTAATACAAGACAAGACAGGCGCAAATTTCGGCCAACTGGCCTTTGTCAAGCGTAAGATCACAAACAAACAAACAGCAGGTACAAAAATTAGGAGAAAAAGACTGAAACTTCCCTGCTGCTCCTCACCAGGTACAAAAATTAGGAGAAAAAGACTGTCTTTTTCTCCTAATTTTTGTACCTAGTGTTTGTTTGTGATCTTACGCTTGACAAAGACCAGCTGGCCGAAATTTGCGCCTGTCTTGTCTTGTATTATATACACGTTCTTATTCTTTTTTGTGTTTTTTTTTCCTTCTAGTTCCTGTTTGCTTGAACGTGGGCAGTCACACTTGTTTTGAAAAGAAAGTGCAAAGAAACAGAAGACCGATACAAAACAGATCCTCAGGGTATGTAGCAACTTTTGGCAGAAGCTGATCATGAAAACAAGGACGTTTATGTCTCTAACCTCTGCAATTCCATCATGACGCCCCTAGTTGAAACGGCGAGAAAACGCGAAACGATTGTTCAATCCAGCAAAAGCAAATTCTCACAAGAAACCAAAGATCTGATGAAGAAAATAAGAAAACCAGAAGCGGCAGAATTGAACAAGTTAGTCCAAAGGAAACAAAGAGAAGACCAATGACGACATGCGACAGAGATCATCGGCGACATCGTAGATCAAGGAAGTGGCTTCAAAATGGCACAGAAGTAACTCGGCCCTAGTAGATTTCAAATCGCCAGGATCCAGAAAGCAAATGGAGAAGTAACAACTGACAGAGACAGAATTGTCAAAAGTGGACAAGAGTTCTTCAGTCATCTTCACTCTTCAAACCTCGTGCCCCAAGTGCAAAACACCCATGAGATCGGCCACGAATTTGACAACTTCCCAGAAATACTAACACGGGAAGTGGAACTTGCGGTTAAACAATCAAAGAAAGGAAAAGCACTCAGCCCAAACAACATTACCATCGATCTCCTCAAGGAAGATTGCGATGTCATCTGGGGCAAACATGGTAATTTTTTCAACAAATGCCTGAGACAAAGCAAAACATCAGAAGACTGGAATCAGGCAGCAATGATTCTCCTTCACAAGAAAGGTAATCCAAAGAACCTATCCAGCTACCACCCCATTAGCCTCCTGAGTTGTGTCTACAAGATTTTCACCAAAATCATTGCGAACAGTCTCAAACGTCGTAGAGGAAAACCAGACTAGAGAACAAGCCAGTTTCAGGGAAGACTTCTTAACAAATGGCCACCTTCACACGACTGACCAAGTAATTGAAAAATGCAATGAATACCGAAAGCCTATTGTCATAGGGCTAGTTGACTACCTCAGAGCTTCCTATTCTGAGGAGATTTGCAAAGTCTTTGAACCAGTCAGACAACAGGGCGTTGATCCCGTGTATGTAAACGTCCTTCAGCGTATCTACAGATTTGCCAAATCATTCATTCGGCTACACATAGACTCTGTGCCATTCAACCTAGACAAAGGAGTAAGACAGGGAGACACAAGTTCCCCTAAATTGTTTACAACTTGCCTCGAAATGGTCTTTCGTGATCTTGACTGGTCTGAAAAAGAGTGGACGGAGAATATCTGGCACCTCAGGTTTGCTGATGACATTATCATGAGAGTCTGAAGCAAATGCAAAATATGATGAATGAACAAATGAATGAAGTAAAAGGATAGGGCTAACAGTAAACTTGAAGAAAACAAAACTTATGGTCTCCTACTACATCGAAGACCTAGACAAAAAAGTAAAGATCGAAAATGAAGAGCTAGAAATGATTGACCACTATATGAACTAAGGCCAACACAGCTCAGCAAAATCCTTCTCCAAAGAGGAAGAAATTAAACGTAGGATAACCCTTGGCTGGCAAGTGTTTGGAAGAGCAAGTGCGGTTTTCAAGAATGACAAAGTTCGAACTGTCCTGAAACGAAAAGTCTGCGATCAGTGAATTCTGCCCACAGTCATCACAGTGCATAAACGTGGAATCTAACTAAAAAAAACAAACAAACAAACAAACTCGCTTTGAAACTAAGAACCATGCAGCGAGCACATGAAAGAATCATGCTTGGTATCGCCTGGAAAGATGGCAAAACGGCTCAGTGGATCAGAAAGGAACAGAAGTGTGAGACATCCTGGAAACCATCAACAAACTGAAATAGAACTGGGCAGGACATCTCACCCATAGAATGGACAATCGGTGGACAACAAAAACCACGTTCTGGGTATCAAGAGACAGCACTCACAATAGAGGAAGACAAAAAACTAGGCAGAGACACGACTTAGATGGATTTGACAAGAACTGGAGAGGAAAAGCGCTGGAATGAAGTGAATGGAAGCAGCTGGGGAAGGCCTGCGTCCAACAACGGACTTTCGATGGCTGAAAGATTGATAGTTACATCAATGACATACCCTTACATTTGTCACCAAATTCTGTTGAATGTCATGCTTGCTGGTAACACATTGAATTTAATTTTAATTTAATTAATTTAAAACTCACTCGCTACGTACGATTATGCCCCTTGCCGTTCCCCTGATACGCACTATTTGTATAGGTCATGAGAAAAATTCTCATACAAACAAATGAAGACAGAGAGTTGTGAAATTTAGCAGGTCATATATATTAAAAGACTGGTGTACAACATTTTGAAATTTCAACTGTCTAACTCTCGTGGTTGCTGAGTTATGGTACAAGGAAAATTAGAAAAATTTTCAGGTGAAAAATGTCTTACAAAATACACAGTCAGGTCAATACATCAGTTCCTACAGTCACATTTTGAATGAAATTTCATAAAATCCAACTTGCACACACTCCACGTGCACTGAAGGAAGAGATCGTCTTGAAGAGCGCTGAGATGTTGAGTATTGTTCAGCCATTTGCTTTTCCATCGTCTGCTTGCTGCAGAGATAATAGGTTGTGAACTTTGCACTGTCAACACACCAACTGCAGAGTACAGTGACCTAATGGCCTGAAACGAGGCTAAGAATGACTGATGAATTTTTTTCTGGCTATTAGTTTCTGTTAACGGAAATACTGAAAGCCCCGCGAATTTTCAAAACTGAAGTCAGATTTCTCCAACGCCCATAGACAAGCGTTGTTGAGACATGATCAGGAAATCCCGACGCTTGTAGCGAGAGAGTACTGAAATCTTAGAAACATTACAAGTATGTATCAACCAAGTATCAGAACGGTGTAATGCAAGCCATATGCGGTCAGTTCTACAAAAAACAAAATCAGTGGTAGAATCACAGAAACGACTCATGTAGAAACAGGCCCATACATGTACTTCAGTCTGAGCCAAGATGTTGACAATGTCTGGCAAGGCAGACGAACTAGCTTGTAGAGAAAGCTTAGGATAAATTAACGTACAACCTCTCAAGTAGAAACAGGCCCTTACGGGTACTTCAGTGTACTCCAGCATTGGGCAGCACAGCCGTTCTCTCACTTATGTAGACTGTAAACGAGACAGTTAACCAATAGAGCCATCTGTAAACGCAGCTCTGCTGGGAAGTTTTCAAAGATCACCCCAATGAAAGAGAGCGGTCCATTGTTTCAGTGGACAGGTGCTGGCCTGTGCTTGTCCACGTCAACCCCTTCTTCATGCGTTCTCAAGTGGAGGAACCTGCTCGAGGGTCGGTGGATAGGTGGGGTCAGAGCCCCAGCATGTTCTGATCCACGCTCTATAAATGAAAAGAAAATTAACACAAGGAAGACGGACATGGGGAATACAGACCCACAGAGAAGACAGACACAGAGAGACAGAACGGTCAGTCAGTCACGGTTGTGTTAGGAGATGGGCCACTCAACTTGGCAGAGGTGCTGAGCCTTTGCCAGAAACTTGTAGTGAAAGTACGTTGATATTTTATTTTAATGTAGGGTTCAGGGCTGATACTAAGGCAAAGAAGTAGGATTGCTTTAGGACGTAGGCAAGTAAGAATAGGAGAATGAATGATTATGCTTTCAGTTGAATATGCTTAATTAAAGAAACTATATTGAGTTGTAGTGCTATGTGTGGACTGCTTTTGAAACTTATTACTAGTATGCTTAGTGCGTTTCTACCTCTCCCCTCTCCTTCCTCCTTGTTGTGCGTGTGACTTCTAAGTAGAGAAACAACTCCTCTATAAACATCCCCAATTCATCTACCTGTTATAGATGACAACACACAAACTCCTTGCATAGTAGTAACAACTGCCCGAAAATACTATCAAAAGTGTATCTTCAGTTAACTTGGACTTAAAACAAGTTTCTGAATACTGTGTTTTTGGTGTATACATCTTGATGGAGGCAGACACAAGTAGATCACTCATAAGGAAGATTAGGAAAAGACAACATTTATAGGCCATTTTATGAGGAAGGGGGATTTGGAGCACCTGGTCACAACGGGGAAGCTGGAGGGAAAGAGAGCACCAGGTGGACCCAGGGAGAGAATGCTGGACGGACTTGCAGAGTGGCTGGGGATGAAGAGGGTGGGGGAGATCCTGGGGGCAACGAGAGATAGAGATGGTTGGAAGTCCATGGTCGCCAACGCCATGCGGCAGGGCACCTGATGATGATGATGATGATATCGAAAAAAAAAAAACTTACACGGGGAGTCTGTGTTGATCATTTTAAGTAAAACACTGAGAATTTATTTCTTCTTAGTAGGCTGCTATACTTTATCAGCTTCTTCTTCTTAACTCCATGATGAGTCATTGTGGCGCCATACCAAGGAACTGTTCACCATATTCCTTCAGTTGTGTTGGTTGTGTGCCAAACCTGGATCTGTGCAGATGGTTTCTGTGTCCAGTCTTCAGTGCTGTCAGTCCATTATCCCGTCTTCCCTTTCGTCTTTTTCCCTTAACAGTTTTCTTTTCTTAACTGATATCAGCAGATCTTCATGTGGTCCTGTGTGCTGCTTTATAGTTTGGTGCACTTGTTCATCGGTGATATGATCATTGTATCTGATGTTAAGTATCTTCATGGGTTGGATTCATCTTTCCTAATCTGCTCTGAGGTCTATGTCTCGCATGCATACAGCAAGAAGAAACCTATTAGCACACGTAATAGACATGAAACCCCCTCATGCAAAATAACAGGAAACGGCACAACCTTGAGGCAGGTTGATAAGTTTAAATATCTGGGAACGATCATCTCACCAGACGGCAGATGCACATCAGAAATAGCCAGCAGAATCGGCCAAGCCAATAGCATTCAAGAAGATGAAAAGCATTCTGACCAACAAATATTCCTATCAGTTGACATCAGGAAGAGAGTTCTTGAATGTTATATAGAACCGGTAATGTTATACGGTTGTGAGGCGTGGACAGTCAACAAGCAAAGCCAGAACAAGATTGGGGCAGCCAGGGGAAAGTATTGGACAGACTCGCAGAGTGGCTGAGGACAGAGGGTGGAAGATGTGCTTGCAGCAACAAGGGATAGATACATATGGAGGGCCATGATCGCCAACACCATGTGGCAGGACACTTGATGATGATATCTCTTTATAGTTCTTTGATATTGTGGCCCAAATTTTGTTTGCAAAGGTATGCTTTTAGGTGCCTGAGGACCTTAAATCTTCTAAGATGTAGACTTTATTGGTTCACTTGCAAGTTCGTTCATCAACACGTTTATTTCCCATTACACCTCTGTCCAAAACAGACTGAGTGATTTGGTTGACTCTTACGTCAGCACATACTTCAGGAGATATGGCCAACGGGGATAACCATCCAAGAGAAAAATGGAAAAGGGGGACTTATACTGACAACACCAGAATACCAAATATCTTGTGATGGGCAGTAAGCAGGCCAGTTTTAATTACACATACTATACCATGGCTCACAAATGCAACTAGCGGCAGCTGTTTGCCATTTCTGCCTCATCACAATAAAGTCCGAAGGGACTGTAACTCTGAGAGTACCATGTCTAGCGCATGCGCATGTGCTCTTCCTCTTTTCTCGGCAGCCATCTTCCAGCTCGCCTTGTACGCTCTGAGCAGATAAGTATTTATCGATTTTGCTCGCGATCGATCGATTGTCATTGCTGTTTTTGTGTCTTGCCTATGTTTTCGTTTATGGGAGAAAACTTATGTGAAGCGATTGGGTGGCAAAGCGAGTGTTAAGAAGATTTCGTCCGCCGAATTCTCCAACCCACAGACCGGTGGTTCGACCGGTGCACCAAAACCCGCTCTCTCTTCATCTTTGTCTCTCCCTCCTCCGTCGTCTTCGTCTTCTCTCTCTCTCTCTCTCTCTCTCGACAAGTCATTGCAACTCAGCTACGGTTCTGTTGCGGTGACCACGAGCCCTCAACTCAGCTGCGGCTCAGTTGACTTTTCGTCATTTTGCGGCCTTCACACTGCCCATCACAGTTATCGACTCAACTGCGGTTCTGTCGATTCTGTGCTCGCCCCCTTCATACATCTCAACTCCGGTTCTGCTGATACCATTTCAGCCCCTATGGCTGAAGGGCGACTTGGGTATGGGTCTCCTTCGGGAGGCAGGAAGGCCAGCACTTTGGCAGAAACTGGCTCACCTCCTGGTTCGCCAGGCGGGATACCCCCTGGTTCGCCAGGCGGGCCAAGGGAGACAACCCCCCTTTTACGGGCGTCAGATCGTCTATCTGCCCCGGTTGTCTCACTTCCTCCCCCGCAGCCTGCTGCTGCCCCCGCCCCAACCTCTCTGTCCCATTCCGGACAGAGCACTTGGGTGCCTTGGCGAATACCAAGCAACCCACGGCGGGCTGGCACATCTCTGTCCCATTCCGGACAGAGCACTTGGTCACCTTGGCAAATGCCAAGCGGCCCCCAGCAGGCTGGCCCTTTGGGCACTGGGGAACCCCTGACCCGTGGGGACCATTACCAGCAGGCTGGGCCCTCCCCTTCCTGGGGTCAGGGTCCTGGGACCCCTTGGGCTCAGCCCATGGCGCCTCCCATGGCACTGTACATGGCACCATGGCAGCACTTGCCAACATTGGGATTCCCCCCGGCCTCGGCCGCGGGATGCACGTGGTGGCCCGGCTTTATGCCCGGTGCCACACCGGCGCAGGCCTCAGCTTCGCCAGCCCCTCCAGCGTCCCTGGTGTTGGATTCCCCCCCGGGGGTACCTCCCGGGGGCTCGGACCTGGGTCCCACTGGCGTGGCACCCCGATCGGACACTCTGCGGTCTCTCGCCTCCTCTATAGGCGGGCCAGAGGACACAGACCCTGGCACAGAGGACGAGGCCCCTGCCCCCATGGCCTTCTGCTTCCCAGAGGCGATGGACCGGCTGGCAAGCCACGCGCCTGAAGCCGTGTCCATGGTGCCAGAACCCAAGGCTCCCAAGCCCAGCTCGGCCGAACGCGTTGTCAGCGCACCTCCTACCTGAGCCCCACGCGCCTCTTTCCTCAAAGAGTCAGACATGGTGGCTGATTGCCTAAGGAGGGTCCAGGACAACGCGAGGGGGAAAGACTTCATACCAGGATCCGTGCCTGACTTCCCGGGAGCTCTGCCCTTAAGGAAATTCCTGAAGCCAACCCTGCTCCCCTTCCAATGGAAGCCCTTCATGGCCCATGAGGCCATCCCCGAGGCTCCCCTCTCCCTCACACAGGAGGATCTCCTGCTCGTGAACGAGAGGTCTCAGGCCCAGCAGCAGCACATCTCCCTCACGGAGCGCTGCCTGGAAGAATGGGAAGAGAATGCGAGGGGGGGGCTGGTGGCAGCCTCCGCCATGGACTCCTTCTTGGGTGGCCTGGCGTCCGCCCTTAAGGACCCAGACCACGAATCCTTCTCAATACGCCAATCGCCTGACTCTGCCACCATCGTGGCCTTTATCCAGGCCATGGCAGAAGGGCTTAAATGCCCAATCGAGGCCTTAGCCAGGACGTATCTCAACTCGGTCATGGCGAGGCGGGATGCCATTGTTGCAACATATCAGCCAAGGCCTCCTTGCGCGTGGTGTCCATTCGGCCTGGTTCCCTCTTCGGGAGCCACGTGCAAGCTATCCTCAAACACCAGGCCGACATCAGGAGGGACCTCGCCCTCCATTCGGGATCAGCAGCCTACCCTTCCCACGGGCCCCCACAGGCGAAGTTTCGCGGCTCTTCCAGGCCACAAGGGCACAGGAAGAGGCAACAGCACACGAGCGGGTCGGTTCCCCGACCTAAGGCCCGCAGGCCGGCTTCTACTCAGCCGGCCCACCCCCAATGACTCACCCCCGGCCTGAGGCCATCATCCCCCACGGGACATCCTGTGGGCAGTCTGTCCCGACACATCGACGCGTGGGAGAGGCTGCCCGCCAGCCCGTGGGCCCTGCGGGTGATCAGGTCGGGATTCCGCCTTCCTTGGGGCCCAAGGAAGGCCCCTCTCACGCCCTCTCCCCCTGCTTTCGCACTTCCTCGAGATCGCTTGGCCTTGCAGGCCCTGGATCAGGAGGTTCTTTCGATGCTAGCCAAGGGAGCCACGGAGGAGGTTTTCTCCCGTTCGTCCCCGGGATTTTATGGCCGCATCTTTGTGGTCCCCAAAACTTCGGGGGGCTGGAGGCCCGTCCTGGACCTCTCCCCCCTGAACCGGTTCCTCCACGTCCTCCACTTCCGTATGGAAACACCTATGTCGATCCGCGATGCCTTGCACCCGGACGCCTGGGGGATATCCATCGACCTCAAGGATGCATACTTCCACCTCCTTATTCACCCAGGGACAGGAAGTACCTCAGATTCGTCTGGAGGAACCGGATCTTCCCGTTCAGGGCCCTGCCCTTCGGTCTGGCACCCGTCCCTTGGCTGTTCATGAAGGTGGCGAGGGAGCTGTGCATGCACGTTCGGGGAAAGGGTATCCACCTCAAGGCCTATCTCGACGATTGGCTTCTACTCGCCTCCGCCAAGGAACAGTGTGCACAACAAGCTTCCCAGGTCCTGCAACTCTGTCATGACCTGGGCTTTGTTTACAACGAGGAGAAGTCGGACCTCATTCCTTCGAAACAGTTCCAGTTCCTGGGCATGTCCTTCGGCATACCCAAGTGGGTGGTATCCCCGACTCCCCAGCGCTTACTGCACCTTCAGGGCCTCTTAGCCCAACTGCTCCCTCAGCCTCACGCCCCGGCCAGAAAGCTGGCCTCCCTACTGGGTCTTATGGAGTCGCTGGCACCCCTAGTGCCACTGGGTCGTCTCCTCAAGCGGCAATTCCAACGCGGATTCCGGAGGCGTTGGTCACAGTCTCTGCAGCAGTGGGACCTTCCGGTCCCCCTGGATCCTTGGTTCAAATCATCGGTGACCAAATGGTGCTCCCAGTCAGGGCTAGCCCAGGGAGTCCCTTTCACACTGCCCCCTCCTCAGGAGGACTTGTTCACGGACGCGTCCACCTCCGGGTGGGGTGGGGGCCCACACTGTGGGGGGGCCCTGTGGGCCCGCTGACAGCAGCAGGTCGGTGGTCACACGAACTCATGTCCCGCCACATCAACATGCTGGAACTGGAGGCAGTTTTTCAGGCCCTCAGGGAGTTTCTCCCCTTTCTGAAGGGAAAACATGTCCGTATCAACACGGACAACACCACAGTAGCTTGTTACGTCCAAAAGCAAGGGGGCGCCCGCTCCCACTCCCTGTCTCGGAGAGCGGAACAACTCCTCCTCTGGTGCGAGGAACAGTCGATTCGGCTCTCAGCAAAGCATGTCCCGGGGAAGATCAACATACTTGCGGACTCTCTCAGCAGATCCCACATGGTTCTTCCCTCGGAATGGACACTGGTCCATGCAGTTCTGGAGCCAGTGTGGGCAGCATGGTTCAATCCACAAGTGGACCTCTTTGCCACCAGGTTCAATCACCGCCTCCCTCTGTACGTTTCTCCAGTTCCGGACCCGGCGGCCTGGGCTGTAGATGCTCTGTCCATTCCATGGTCAAACCTAACGGGCTATGCCTTCCCTCCGTTCCCCATTCTGGGGAAAGTACTGTGGAAGGCAAGGGAAGACTCAGCCACGTTGATCCTTGTGGCACCTCGATGGCCAGCCCAAGCATGGTACCCAGAATTTCTGCACCTGTCCCATGTGCCGCCGCTAAAACTCGCGGTGTCGGGTCAGTCCTCCTTCGACTCAGGTCAGGCATTCCGCACGGCAATCCAGAGGTTCTAAACCTTCATGCCTGGATGCTGTGCGATGTCTTCATTAGGCTTGTCCCCGGCCGTAATCGGCCTTGTGGAGCAAGCTCACAGACCGGGTACGCAGGGGGTGTATAATGCCCACTGGAATGGCTGGCTTTCTTGGTGCTCCTCAAATGCGGTGTCACCCCACTCACCCTCTCGCTTGCAGTTGGCCAACTACCTTGGCTTTCTGTCGACCGAGAAAAAGCTTTCGTCCTCCTCAGTGAAGGTACACAGGGCGGCCATCTGCACCACCATCAGTCATTTGGGTGGTCCGTCCTTTGCGGATGACCCTCTACTGCGGGATCTTGTCAGAGGGGCTTCTCTCCAGGAAGCCAGAACTCCCCGCCGCAACCCGGCGTGGGATCTCTTTCTCGTCCTCTCATCCCTGAGACTCCCTCCTTACGAGCCCATCAGGGAGTGTTCTCTCAAGTTCCTCTCCTTCAAGACGGCCTTTCTCGTCTCTCTCGCGTCGGGGAGGCGCTGCAGCGATGTGCACGTCCTTAGTGGACTCCCCGGGGATGTCGCTTTCGAACCTGATGGCTCGATGTCTCTCCGCCTACTCCCGGAATTCTTAGCCAAGAACCAGTCGCCAGATTGTCCCTCTCCGACCATCTCCATTCATCCCCTCACGTCTATCCTTGCTCCGGACGACGCGGATCACACGCTCTGCCCTGTTCGCGCCCTGCAAGTGTACAGAAAGCGGACGAAATCTTCTCGCCAGAAGCAGCGCCACCTTTTTCTCTCTTACAACGAAAGCTATAGGAAGGACATTAGACGCACGTCCATCTCTCGATGGCTGAGGGAGGTCATCAAGGCTGCGTATGCAAGGTCGAGCTCAGAGCTAGCTGTCTTCTCCCCAAGGCCCCATGAGATCAGAGCATGGGCTTCTTCGCTGGCAGTCACCCACAATGCCAGCATCCAGAGTGTCCTAGACGCCGCGTACTGGCGTTCCCCGGGCACGTTCATTCAATTTTACCTGCGTGACGTCTCCCATCTGCTTGAAGATGGATCCAGGGGTATCGCTTCCGCTGTGGTGGCCCAACACCCCATCTCAGCCACACGCCCTGACTCCTACCATTCCTCCAGGCGTTACCAGGTAAGCCCTCCATCCGGGTAGGAGCTATTCTGCATTTGTGAGCCACGGTATAGTATGTGTAATTAAAAGGAAATTTTCCTTCTAAAATTACGTTTAATCTAACATACTTACCGTGGCTCACGCAGAGTCCCTCCCGTCCTCCCCGCCTTCCTGGTTCCTTCCATTCACAGTCAGGGTCTAGGTCTCCTCGAAAAGAGGAAGAGCACATGCGCATGCGCAAGACATGGATACTCTCAGAGTTACTGTCCCTTCGGACTTTATTGTTACGAGGCAGAAATGGCAAACCGCTGCCGCTAGTTGCATTTGTGAGCCACGGTAAGTATGTTAGATTAAACGTAATTTTAGAAGGAAAATTTCCTTTTAAAATAGTACACTCCGTGATTTGAACCCATAACCATTAACATGTGAATCCGACGTTCAAACCAACTGAGTTATCGAGGCCCGCAGTTCAGGACATTAAATTCACGTGAGCTTTTGTAGATAGGTATTGTTCATTGCTTAGTGCCAATCCAGGGATCCTATTCACTTTTCACTATTTCAGCTTGGTTCAACAAGTCCAGAAGGATGAAGGCTTGATTGTCTCTTATCTCATCGCCTAGTGTAGTCGGCCATTTTAAAGCATGTATGATTGCCTCCCATTTCCAATCGTTAGAGTGGAAGTTATGTTATAGGCAGCATTTTCTTCATGTGTGGTACTTCCATTCTGTTTTTGGTATTTTCATTCTGTTCCATTATGCTCTACACCTGTACTCTGGAAATTGTCATGATTGTGGTGGTGGTCTTTGATTTAATGTCTATTCACTGAAGTGATTTTAGTGTCATGATTGTGCTGATCACAAGATGTCGTCTGAATCCGTACAGCAAGAAAAGACATGATGTGAAGAATAACATGTGCAATTTGTTTTATGTATATTAGAATATATTCCCGAAAATGTGACTGCTGATAGAAATGTGTATCATAAACATGAATCATCCCACCACAGGAAATCGGTTTGGAGAAGAAGAAAAAGGGGAAAAAACTGTATCTGAGCTTTTTCACTTTTTCTCAGTTGAAGTCCATCTTCGCTTTGAAGCTGGCCTTTTTCGAATCAGTAGTAGATGGGTTGAAATCGCAAGCAGCATTCCGTGCTGGATACAAGTACTGGTTTTCTTCAAAATGATCATTCCACACAGAGCGACCACTGAGCGATCAGGCAGTCTTCTCAAGAAGATCCTGGTGACATAGTTCTGTATCCATTTTCTGCACCTGAAAAGAATGACTAATGCACTTGGCATTTACTGGTTTAGGTTACAAATAGTTCGTTATCAGTTTTGCAGCAGTCACCTGCCAGTTTTTAGAGTGCAGTAGTTTCACTGTACAGTAGTGCTTTCACAGTACAGTAATCCCTCTATTTCCTTATATATAAAAAAGGCATAATATAAGACAATCTCCAAAGTTATCACACTTGCACTTAAGGAATGAGATAATAATCTTAAATCTTATTACAGAAAGATAAAGTAACAGTAATAACAGTCGGCTGAGAAACGTATTCCATCTGACCGAAGTTTGAGCCCGTATACGCAGTTCATATGGCTTTCACTTCGTTCTGAAACAAATAAAATCAGTTAAGAAACATTCCTTAACTTCTGGTCTTCTGTTGTTGTTGTTGTTGTTGATGGTGTTGTTTTTTGAAAATCTGAAAAGCGATTTCCCGGCACAATCGTATTTGTAACGAGCGTTAGAAGACCGCCACAACGCTGCAAAATGTGTCGGTTTTCTTCTCTCGAGTCGCCATTTCAAACTGTTATGAATAGCATGATACCGTCAGAGCACGTCCTCGCAAACACGCCGCCAGTAGTTGGCCTTTCCGCATGGCGTACGGTCTTCGGTAATATAAAACAGTACATTGAGATCAAATGAAAACAAAAGCCCCACCAAAAACACTGTGGTTTTTTTTTTATGAGGGCAGCTGAAATTCGTATCGGTCGCTTCCAGTCTGACACAGTTGTGGGGCTAATCTGGAATACGCCGAACTCATTCAGGCGGGGTGCATTCTTCACGTCTGTAATCTTCTTGACAGATGTCTTCGCGTCCACGGAAGAGAGCACATGGATGCTGTTTGTTTCCACGGTTAATGTTTAAATAAACTTTGTGTGTTGGGGTGGACGTGTAAAGAAGGCATGTCATGTACAGATTAATTAACGAATCACCGCCCCCACCATCTGCCACCCTCCTCTCTTTATCTCTCTCTGACTCTGTATCTCTCTCTCTGTCTCACTCGCGCGCGCCCGCTGTTACAGCTGACTCTGTATATGTATATGTATATGTATATGTATGTATATATATATATATATATATATATATATATATATATATATGTATATACACATACATGTTTGGTGTGTGTGTGTGTGTGTGTGTGTGTGTGTGTGTGTGTGTGTGTGTGTGTGTGTGTGTGTGTGTGTGTGGACTGGGCAACATGCCATTGTGTTCACGAGCCATTGTGTCCACCTGTTATTATGTCCAAAAACCATGGTGGTCTTCATCAGGGCCAATGGTCATAATACACCCCAAACAGGTCATTATGACCCAAGTTGGGTCATGGTGTCCAAAACTGGCCATAGTACCCCAAGTAGATTATGATGACCCATGGTGCGTTAAACCAGATAAAAAGTTATAATAATAATAATTATAATTACAATATTTATATAGCGCAAAATCTTGATAAAATCAAATCTAAGCGCTGAAGCAGACACACACGCAGGCACGCACGCTCGCACACACACGCACGCACACATACAGACACACACACACACACCCACACACACGCATGGCTATAAATGGGGAGAAAGAATAAAAGCAATAAAAGCAAGAATAAAAGCAATGGAAAATTATAGAGAGCATAGCATACAATTATATATTATAACCATGTGATTCCCTCCGAGCGGAGACAGGCTGCAGAGGGGAGGGTTGAGTGAGGTTAGGATTTTATGCAGGAGAGAAAAGGTGAGTTTTGAGAGCGGACTTGAAGGAGACAAAAGTAGGTTGCTGACGGACTGAGAGAGGAAGTTTGTTCCAGGAGAGTGGACCAGAAACAGAGAAGGCTCGTGGACCATAGGTATTGAGCTTAGTGCGTGGAAAGCGAAGAGTCAGAGGATCAGAGGCAGAGCGGAGGGTACGTGAGGGAACATAGATCTCAAGTAGGCTTGACAGGTAATCGGGGGCTGCGTTATTGAGGCTTTTGTAGCACATGGTGTCTAGTTTGTACTGTATGCGCTTTGATACAGGGAGCCAGTGAAGTTGTGCCAGGAGAGGAGATATGTGGTCAGCTTTTTTCTTTTTGAGTACAAGGCGTACAGCATTGTTTTGAATGCGCTGTAGGATGTGAATGGTGGAGGCAGGAAGACCAGACAGGAGTGAATTGCAATAGTCAATGCGAGACATTATGAAGGAGAGAACGAGTTTTGCAGTTGTTTCGACAGAGAGATACTTCCTGATCAGCTTTATACGATGGAGATGATAGTAGCAGGATCTGGCAGTTTGAGAAACAAAGTTGTTCATGGAGAGGGTAGAGTCAATGCAGACACCAAGGTTTTTAGCTGAATCAGAAATTGGGACTGATGTGTTACATAATGGGAGAGAAAGAGGAGGCAGCTGAGAAAGTTTCTGACGGGTGCCAATGAGGATAGCTTCTGTTTTGTCGTCATTAAGCTGAAGTTTGGTGGAATGCGTGAGACAAATACACACACACACACACACACACACACACACACACACACACACACACACACACACACACACACACACACACGCACATATATATATATATTTAAATATGTATATAATTATGTGTGTGTGTGTGTATACATATATATGTATGTATATGTTTACATACACACAAACATAGTACATACGTACATGATTGCATACCACAAAATGGGTCACCATGACCGGCTTGACCCATCATCGGAATTATGGATACAATGGCATGTGGACAGTGACATGTGGACACAACGGCATGTCCCTTGTGGACTGCCCATGCCCTTCTTTATTGGTCCTTTGTATTTTATCTACTGAAAATTGTATGATTGTCTTTCAGTTGACAGTTTAAAATTTCCATTGACGTTTTATAGTATGTTATCGTGCTTTGGTTTTTCTGTAAAGTGGTGTATGTGCACGAGTGTGCGTGTGCTTTTTTGTGGTAATACAGATATATAGACGAGCGCTTGCTACAATCACATTTTTATAATAAAGAAACAAAAATGTGCCAAGTAAAAAAAAAATTTTTCAAGACGGCATACTCAGTTCTTCGCTCTGATATGGTGCCTACCGGTCAACGGGGCTATGAGAAAAAACGATTTGAATTTAATCTCCGCGCTCGGATTTTTCTATACGCAGTAACGCCGCCCTTACCTCCTTCAGGGTGTGACAATGACGCTCAGAAAGAGCAACAAATCTGAGTGCGTTTATTGAATTTCTCATCTATTTATAGGTGAATTCGTCTCAGTTTTTTGTGCTATGATTAACTTATAAGTTGCCCACTTAGTGATTGTTTTTTGCTCGAACATGATTATTCAGGTGATCTGGATGAAGAATGTGGTTTTCATCACGTCCATCCTTGAGCTGTTCTTCATGAGTTGCTCCGTTTGGCCAGTGTTCAGTCTTTTATTGTGAACAGTGAACAAAACTGTAGAATGTGCTCTGGACACAGTGTTTTCTGTCTTGCGTGAAATATTAAGCTCTACACGCACCTGCACAAGTTGTCAGAGCCGTCAGTCATTTGGGTGAGCCTTTTTTAGCTGAGAGCCTGGCATCGCCTTCACCTGACCATAGTTGATGAGGGCGACACACATGAAAATACTCATTTGAAACGTAGTCATGTTATCTTGGATGCGTATATGCCACTCTCGATCTCTGTGGTGTATGCGCCTTGTTCAGGTCCACATTTACAGACTATATCTGTTGTTGTGAACACGTGTGGACACTTTAGCTAAACAATGGACACTTTAGCTAAACAAGTGACATAAACCATCAAAGATTTCTCAAGTTTTGTTGAAACACTGGCATAAGAAATTTAGGCACGTTGCTGTAAGTCACAGAATAAGCATGGCCCAGTCTATAAATGGCAATTATTGGTGGTGGTTGGTTTTTTTTTTCACAAATGGCGGGTACTTATTCGGGTATTTATTCAAGAGTTGGTAACACGAAAGTCGTAATTAACTAATTCGACTAGCGGTCCTGGAGTTGTGGAATTGTTAAATAAAAACGAGCACTTGAGGATTTTCTCGGCTATTAACGGAAGGATCTTGAAAAAATCGAATTTTCAAATAAGCACAGTGACTTGCGACTGTATAAGTTTCAACGGACTGGCTATATTTTCATGATCACTGGGAAAAGAAACATGATATTGACTTGGTAATACAAGGTATGGTTCACAGCTATTACTTTGTTCACCAGCTGACATCAGTAACATACCTGGCCTTTGTAAACCATGTTCCCTTATACCATTATCGACTATGCTCAGGCTGAATTAGCCAAATATGTACATGAATGTTTTAAATTACGTGGCTCAATCATAAATATACTTTTTTTTATTTTTCTGTTAAATTCATTTACTACGAGAATTCAGATTGCTTTTTTTGGGAGGACCGCGTCGCAGCAGTGCAGCGCAACACATTTTTGTATGCGTGCATTTGCTTGTTACCTATGAATGTAGATTTTTCTGCAGAATCTTGTCGGGGACATCTCCTTTGTTGCAAGGGAATTCGAATTAGGATTTGACATGTCACAGGCCAGTGTTTTAACCACAAGGTCATACAGTCCAGTTGTTACAGGCGACACACTATATCAGAGGGAATCGTACATTGTTCTGATCCAGTTAACCCTTTAACTCTCACTCCCACAGCCTATCCATCAGCTTTCATCAACTTTTGTATATTCATCGGCGTCCACCAGATTCATTCAATAGACTTTATAGAGTTTGTTTATTGAAGAGAGAATCATTCTACTCGGACAGTTTTAGGAGTTTTCATGAAATTGGAAAGTTTTCATAAACAAAGGGCGATTTTTTCCCCGTAGAGCAAGAACTATCGTGAAAGAAAATGAAAGGGACCTACAAATCCTTGTGAATATGCTAGAAATAGAAAGCAAAGATAAGGGGTTGGAACTAAACAACAGGAAGACTGAAGTCATGGTGATCAGTAAAAAACATGAAATCCCCTCGTGCAAATTAACAGCAAACGGCTCAACCTTGAGACAGGTTGATAAGTTTAAATATCTGGGAATGATCATTTCACCAGACGGCAGATGCACATCAGAAATAGCCAGCAGAATCGGCCAAGCCAAAACAGCATTCAAGAAGATGAAAGGCATTCTGACCAACAAATGCCTATCAGTTAACATCATGAACAGAGTTTTTGAATGTTATATAGAACCAACACTGTTGTACAGCTGTGAGGCGTGGACAGTCAACAAGCAAAGCCAGAGCAAGATTGAGGCAGCTGAGATGTGGTTTCTGAGAAGAATGTTGAGAGTTCCATGGATAGCAAAGAAAACAAACGAGACAGTCTTGATGGAGGCAGACACAAGGAGATCATTCATATGGAAAATTAGGAAAAGACAGGCAACATTTATAGGCCATTTTACGAGGAAAGGGGAATTGGAGTACCTGGTCACAACAGGAAAGCTGGAGGGAAGGAGAGCACCAGGTAGACCCAGGGAGAAGATACTAGACGGACTTGCAGGATGGCTGGGGACAAAATGGGTGGAGGAGATGCTTGAGGCAACAAGAGATAGAGACAGATGGAAGTCCATGATCGCCAACGTCATGCGGCAAAGCACCTGTTGATGATGATGAAGATATGGTGTACTTTTTGAGATGGTCATAAACCTGCGCAGTCGGCTAGTTTTAAATAGCAATAACAATAACCTATCAACACAGTCAGCTGGTCTTAAACAACAATAACAATAATTTATTAACCAGTGTCCTGCACTGTCAGCCACTACAACGAATTTATTCTTTCATTCCGTCTCTATTGCCACGAGAAGAGTGAAAGGGTTCCATTTTTCCAGCTGCTGAATACGTGCAGGAGTGAAAGGCCTAAAAGGGTAGGACGATGTAAGGAAATAAGCATCGTAAAGGTCACGTGATGTGACCAGTAACAGGCTTCTCCAACAGTGAATACAGAAATCAAGCATCTTTGCTCTCATCATCATCATCAGGTGCCCTGCCGCATGGCGTTGGCGATCATGGACTTCCATCTCTCTCTATCTCTTGTTTCCCCAAGCATCTCCTCCACCCTCCTCGTCTTCAGCCACTCTGCAAGTCCGTCCAATATTTTCTCCCTGGGTCTACCTGGTGCTCTTTCCCTCCAGCTTTCCCGTTGTGACCAGGTGCTCCAAATCCCCTTTCCTCATAAAATGGCCTATAAATGTTGCCTGTCTTTTCCTAATCTTCCTTATGAATGATCTACTTGTGTCTGCCTCCATCAAGACTGTCTCGTTTGTTTTCTTTGCTGTCCATTTCTTCTTAAAAACCACATCTCGGCTGCCTCAATGTTGTTCTGGCTTTGCTTGTTGACTGTCCAAGCCTCACATCCAAACAACATATTGGTTCTATATAACATTCAAGAACTCTCTTCCTGATATTAATTGATAGGCATTTTTTGGTAAGATGCTTGTCATCTTCTGAATGCTGTTTTGGCTTGGCTGATTCTGCTGGCTATTTCTGATATGCTTCTGCCGTCTGATGAAATGATTGTTCCCAGGTATTTCAACTTATCAACCTGTCTCAAGGTTGTGCCATTTGCTGTTATTTTGCATCAGGGTATTTCATGGTTTTTACTGATCACCATGACTTCAGTCTTCCTGCTGTTTAGTTCCAACCCCTTATCTTTGCTTTCTATTTCTAGTATATTCACAAGGTTTTGTAGGTCCCTTTCATTTTCTGCAATTAGCACGGTGTCATCTGCGTATCGAATGTTGTTTATCATTTTTCCTCCAACCTTTAATCCAGGGTCTTCTTCTAGGTTTCTCATGATGTTTTCGCTTAACAGCGAAAACAGATCTGGTGATAAAAGTAAAAACAACCCTGTCTGACTCTTCTTTTAATGTTTTGGAAGGAGCTTATATCGTTTTCTGTTTGCAACTGTTTGTTCCCAATACATATTTCTGATTATTCGTAGATCTTTTCCATCAGTATTGAGTCTTTCTAGTTGGTTGATCAATTCTTCATGTCTTACCCGATCGAAAGCCTTGGTATAATCAACAAAGCATAAATATAAATCCTTATTCATCTCGATTGACCTCTCTATGATAGTTCTTAGGATGTATATAGTATTAATAGTTCCTTTCCCTTCCGCAAATTCACACTGTTCTTCTGGTATTTCTCTTTTGATTCTATTCGTTGTCCTCATCGTGATTATTCTTAATAGGATTTTTGTTACATGACTCTTCAAACTCCTGGAAAAGAAAGTGAACATATCAATGCATTCGCGCACATAATAAAGGATTTGCCCCTGATGTTGACCACTCCGTCCAGTTTGTCACCAGAATACAAATATACAAACCTGAATACAGATATAAACATAACTCTGAACACTAAAACATGTATAAAAACGGGCCTATATTACCTAAAATTGCTTTTGCACATCAGGTTTCCTTAGAGCCAAAAATGTAATTAACACATGTACCCAGTAATCAATTTTAAGTGAATGTACGCGAGCCTTTATAGAACACATACAGGTAAATGGATCAACAAGGCAAAAAAATGATAAGAAGAAATGACAGAGAGCAAGGAGCAAGGCAGAAACAGAGAGAGTAAAGAAAAGAGGAAATTTGTAGCACAGAATTTCTTTCACTGAAAGAGCCCCCAGCAGCATCACGGGGGAGGTTGATAGGGGGAGGGAGACATAGGGTTAATGTAAGTTCGTTGTTCTATCCTATCTAGATCAGCCCTCAGTCTTACAGAAATGTGCAACAGTTAACTAACGATGACTAGTCCCTATAAATATGTCTTCAACCCCAAATTTAAAACCAAATTTTAAGTTGTTTATTCTCTTGGAATCCGTATCCTTCCTCACATGCAAAACAGTAGATATAGATAGATGTAGCATTTGTTTCAGACTTTTCAAATTTTTGGACTGCCTATCATGGACTTTCAAGACTTTCCGTTTTAATCTTGCTTCCTTTCATGAAGACTACCAGTACACTGGCATACAAGTCCTTTTATGTAGTACTCTGTCAGAAATTTCCTTCAGTCCAGAAAATATTCACAGATTTATCAGAGTCGAAGGAAGACGTTGCTGCTGCTGCTTTCTTTCTACTGTTCCTAATCGATCATTTTCAAAAAAAAAATTCTCTGTTACAGTTTTGTCTATTCTGCTGAATTGCCTACCCTGATCTTGGCACTAAAATGGTGTCCCAATCCAAGCATAAGAATTTCTCATCTTCTCAGGCTCCTTTCCTCTTTGCAGACAGTTGCTGACCAAATATCATCCACCCAGGATTTCTTCAAACTCTTTTCCTCTCGATGCTGACGGTTACAAAATTATTCTTGCCTGGATTTATGGCCAAGTTGGCATTCCATGCAGTGGAAAGGTTGACTGTCTTGCCAAGGGTGCCACAATGAAAAATATGTCTGAATCCTTAATCCCTTATACAGATCTGAAATCTAAAGCCAACAAAGTTATGTGAAAACGCTATGGCAAGAGGACTGTAACAACCAGTCAGACAACAAACTTCTCCAAATCCGCCCTGATAGATTCTCCCATCTAGTCCTGGGAACCCTGGAAAAAGCGTTATGCAGGTTACACACAAGTCACACATTCAACACTCATCCATATCTTTTAAAAAAACGAAGAAGCACCATTTTTACGAGCCACTCAGCATTAAACACTTTCATGTTGAATGCTTGGACTTTGTACAATGTGAGACACAAGCACTATACAGCAGACTCAAAGGACCTCTTCAGAGATGTTCCTCTTCACGGCCAGGTCCTAGTTCACTTGTCATTGTCACTCCTCCAGATGCGGTTTTCAAGTTCTTACAAGGGATTTAAGATATTTCATTTGTATGTGATCATACCATGGGAAAGATTTTTGAGTGCATTTTAGGCTTGAAAAGATAATCATGAACTTGTGTTTTAACTGTTGTCTTTTAAGCTACACTTGAAGATATTTATAAGGTGGTGTTAGCCCTAATACGGCTGTGGTGGTCAGCAGGGTTATAAGCAATATGAATAATGAAGTGCTACGCAAACTTTATTTAGGCCTGTGAATTCAGTTGATTAGAGCAGCATGCTGATATAGAGGTCATGGGTTCGACTTTCAGGCGGGCCACATTTAATGCAGGCTGATTGTCACTGTTGAAAAAGTTATGGATTCGAAGTTTTATGTCTCGAGTTCAGTCCCAGCTCACAACATGAATACTATTCTGTTGCTGCCCATTTTAATGTTCCAGTTATTCTGGTAGTGTCAGTTATTTGTTTTAAAGGTCCCGTTCTCTCTCCTCCTCCCACCCCACTTCATCATCTTAATTTTAAGATCTTGCCAGCACTTAAGGTTTTGTGCAGGCTCAAAGAATCTTCCAGGTACTGGTTGAATGAGTGGAGTGCATATGGAATTGTCCAAGTACGGTTAATCCCTCTCGAACATACTCGTGAACAAACTCCAAGTTGATGTCTTAACATCCAGTGTCAGTGTTTCTGTGTTTAAAAAATATAGAAAAGTTTTTTTTTAAATTATGATCTTTGGCAGTACCGTTGATAGTTGTGATTAACCACCGCTGTCATGGGCTGATCCACAGGGATGTTAATGAACACTTCAGAATTGCATTTTGATTTTGCTGTCGCATTCGAGCGGTTTTACATGCGCTTCACCCAGATCAGACTGTGATGATTTGGGAGACTTCTTAAGCCGTCGCATTAAAACCATAGTCGCTTTCCAAGTCTTGAAAAGAAACGTGAAAGGAGAGGGGGACGGAACACTGAAGGTAACAACATCGAGGGGATTAATGCGAAAGGTGGCAGGAAATGCAATTTTTGACTGAAGTCAACATGGATTTATTGCACAATTCCATATACTCTCCACCCAGTGTGCCATCTCTGTTATCTTTCAGACCCATTGAGCCTCCTACAGCTCTATGCTCTGGAAAGACTCTGCTCTGGAAAGGTTTTAAAATGGAAGAAGGGGGGGGGGGGGGGGGACAGAACCTTTGAAATTATAAATTGACACCACAGAATAATTGGAGCATTAAAGCGGGCAGCAAAAAGGATGGCGTTTAGCTGTAGTGTGGGATTGAACCAGAGATATCAGATTTTGAGTCCACAGCTTTATCGCCAGAGTCAGCCAGCTCGTAGGGGATGGGAGGACTGGCTACCGCGTGTTTTACTGTATGTGAACTACTTGGGTGATTATCAAGAGCGGCAGAAATGAATGTCTACCACTGCCATCAGACGTGACATGAACTCGAGTGAAAGGAAATGGCGCAGTGGCTGTGAGTTCATGCCACGATGTCTAATGATGATGATATTTGCCTCAGCAGGAGAGGAACGTATGTTTGGGCCAGTACGCCGGCTTGCGATTCAAGTACTTATTGAAAATCTGATATATACTTTTCTCATATGAACTAGACTATAATGAGTATTACTTTGGATTGAATAAACCAGTGAAGCCAATGGAATAAACCAGTAAAGCCAACTATTTGCCAAACACAGTTTCACAACTGCAAAAAAGAGCGTTTTTCTGATGAGTCCATTTGAAACACTCCAAGTCCATTTGAAACACTCAAGCACCACGACATTGTCAAAAAGTGGTCGATTCATATAGTAAATGCAAAGAATTATTTCGCATAAGGGCAAGGAAAAGGAGCAGGAAAGAAAGATTACTGATGGACGGTTGGTAGGTATAGCGGACTGGAAAGGTTTAATGAACTCTAAAGATACTGAACAAGTACAGAGGCTTAAGGAAAACGGGTGGGAGAGGATCGAAACAATTATTAACTGTAATACAATGGTAATAATTTTGTTTTATAGTGCACACAGTACATGTTAAAGCATGGTCGTTGCATTTTACATAATGAAAAAAAAAAGAAAAAAGAAGGGCCTTGGGGTGTTGCTACGTCCATACATTAATGCAAAATAAAGATAGGCATTTGGAAACATACATTAATGCAATGTAAACATGATCATTTCATCAAAAATAATAACAGACCACAACATGAAACCAGAAATCGTAAATAGTAACGCTTATCTACAAAAAAATATAAGGAAGAAAAAAGTTTACGTAATTTGATCAATGCAAACATATCTTTCATAAACACACATATGCAAACACACACACATACACACACACACACACACACACACACACACACACACACACACACACACACACACACACACACACACACACACACACACACACACACACACACACACACACACACACACACACGCACGCACACACACACACTAGAATGGGTATTTGGACGGTGTGCATATGACGTCACTATGGGCCGTGAGGAGTTACCTTTTCTTCCCTAAGATAGGGTCAGGTCGCGCGACTGTGGTCTGAGCAAATGAATCTGTAGGCCGTATTTGAATCAAAGATAAGGCCTTAGAGCTGAAACTGTGCGAGCCATTCTCACCTTGCAACGTCAGTCCCTACCACATCTTCTCCCCTCTTTCACACATGGTGATCTGTAGTTCTTGTCTTTTTCTCGACTGTTTGTTGTGATATCCTTCAAACAACAATTGTTTACCATCTCTAACATCATATTTCCTCGCTTCTTTCATTGATTTTTCCTTCTGGTGTCAACGCGGTAAACAGTACAAAAGCATGGAACCGACAATACCGACACGGATCATTCTGACCACTGTGAAAATAGTATGCTTTGATGAGTGCTACAGGTGTATTTATTTGTTTTTGATGCATGCATGGTCTTTAGAAAGATCTACTCTCTCTCTCTCTCTCTCTCTCTCGCTCTCTCTCTCTCTCTCGCTCGCTCTCTCTCTCTCTCGCTCGCTCTCTCTCTCTCTCTCCTCCTCCCCACTCTTACCCCTGTTTGCGTCGTCTGTCATAGACGGCAGCGGACATGGCGTTTGAGGTATGGGTGTATTTGTGTATTCGAGTTTCATTTTGTTTTCAGTCACTGATGAATGAACAAGGTATGTAAACCACTGATATAAACAAATAATCATTTTCATTGGCAGATGTAAGCTTCCTTCTTTGCTTACAATTTGTATGAACAGATTGTTTCTTACACAGAATTTTGAAGTGCTTTGATTCCATTTCAAGTATGTGTGTGTCCGTGCCTGGGAGCGTGTGTCTTCATTGTGTGTGTGTGTGTGTGTGTGTGTGTGTGTGTGTGTGTGTGTGTGTGTGTGTGTGGAGATGAGTTTGGTACATTTTGTCAAATGATTCACGAATAAGCAACCTCACAACAGAGGGAAGAACAATGACAGATGAACTGAATAGACCAACTCAAAACAAGCTGCAATTTACACAGACATTTGCTTGCGAATCACAGTACCTTTGCATGATGAGGATGACACAGTCAGGTATTTTACAGGACTTTACAACATTGTCCGTGTTGTTTGATTTTCTTGTTTCTCACCAACCTCGGATAAACAGAGGACAATTTACTCATTTTCGAGCTTAGATACTGAATGTGATCGAGGCTAAAACCACTGGTTCTGTGGTGAGATAGAGCTAGTATTTGTACCAGTTTGCCAGTTCAGTTCAAGAGATAACCATGAAAATGGTGCATCAATAATTGACTGTTTTGAAATAATCTTTCAACGGTCTTCTAGTTCAGACACAAGTGTACTGACATGTTCACATTACATCCATGTAAACATATTCTTTTTTACATCCAAATGATAGGGTAGCAGGATTGGTGGCAAAAAAATATGTGAACAGTGGGGGATATTTAAACAATTGCCTCCCAAAGGTATTGTTTTGGCAGACAGGTTTGATATATTTGAACTAGTTGCCATGCAAGGGGCTGAAGTGAAAATTCCTCTTTCACAAGAGGTCAGTTTCTACAGAGTGCATTACAGTTTGAATCAACTAGAAATCTAGCGCGCTTGCTGTTTCATGTTGAACATGTGATTGGAATCGTTTGCAGAATATACAGAGTTTTCAGCAGCTAGAATTACTGTTTATTCATGCCAAGGAACAGGTAACATCGCTTGATTGTGACAGTGTCATGTGGTTTTGTTAACATGTGTCCCATTGTTTCATTAAAAGAAATGACATCAGTATTTTTTTTGCAGTTGTAAGCATGTTTTTGCACATGTCTGTTGTAAGACCAAATAATAATGAGTAACAAAATTATACTGAATTCGTCTTTTGTTGACAGCTATGGAAACCAAATGTAAACACACACAGAGTGAGTTTATGTAAAACATCAAAACACACACACACACACACACACAACACACACACACACACACACACACACACACACACACACACACACACACACACACACACACACACACACACACAGCAAAGTCAAATATTTGGGTCATTTAATGACCACAGGAGGCAGTCGCTGCTAAAAATTGTTTGACATTAAATCTTGCGCAATAAACCATGTTTCATCCATTACTGAGAAATTGTGTATGTGCTATTCATTATGGTACTGCTGTATTATAATGGGTACCACATGCGTAATTTCTCAGTTATGGATATATATTTTTCAACACTGTAGTTATAGCGCGCGCGCGCGCGCACACACACACACACACACACACATACACACACACACACACACACACACACACACACACACACACACACACGCACACACACACACGCACACACACACACACGCACACACACACACACACACACACACACACACACACACACACACACACACACACCACCACGCACGCACGCACACACACATGCGTACACACACAGATGACTTGAATGCCAGATTATCATCAACCTGGGCTGTCTTAAATGTGGATGTCGAGTATTAATATCCAAGCCACTGTGCAAGATAATTTTTTGTTAACAGTCACCATAGTATGTGTTATCATCTGTGCTCTGCAGCATGGCGTTGGCAATCATGGCCCTCCATACGAATATGTCCCTTGTCGCTGCAAGTACTTCTCCCACCCTTTCTATCCTCAGCCACCCTGCAAGTCTGTCCAATATTTTCTACTGGGTCTGCTTGGTGTTCTCTTTCCCTCCAGCTATCCTGTTGTGACGAGGTGCTCTGATTCCCCTCTCCTCATAAAACGTCCTAGCCTGTAAACATTGCTTGTCTTTTCCTACTTTTCTTTATTAATGATCTTCTTGTGTCTGCTTCCTTCAATACTGTCTCGTTTATTTTCTTTGCTTTATCATGGAACTCTCAACATGCTTTTTAGAAACCACATTTCAGTTGCCTCAATTTTGTTCTGACTTTGCGTGTTGACTGTCCACGCCTCACAACCATACAACAGTATTGGTTCTATATAACGTTCAAGAACTCTCTTCCTGATGTTAATTTATAGGCACTTGTTGGTAAGAACGCTTTTCATCTTCTTGAATGGCCTGGCGGTTTCTGCTGGCTATTTCTGATGTGGATATGCCTGCCGTCTGGTGAGTTGACTGTTCCCAGATATTTAAACTTGTCAACCTGTCTGAAAGTTGAGTCATTTACTGTTATTTTGCTTGATGTGATTTTTGTGTGTGTTTTTTTTTCTGATTACCATGACTTCAGTCTTCTTGCTGTTCAGCTCCAGCCCTTAATTTTTATTTGTATTTCTATTATATTCACAAGGTTTTGTAGGTATTTTTCATTTTGTGTAATTAGCACTGTGTCATCTGCGTAATAAATGGTATCATTTTTCTTTTAACCTTTATCCCAGGGCATTCTTGAAGATTTCTCATGATGGTTTCACTGTAAAGTGAAAAATCTGGTGACAGAACACAACCTGCCTGACCCCTCTTTTGATAATTTGGAAAGAGCTTACATTGTTTTCTGTTCTTATTGCTGCGGTTTGTTCCCAATACATCATCATCATCATCATGTGCCCTGCTCCATGGCAATGGTGATCATGGCCCTCCATACAAATCTATCGCCTGTCACTGCAAGTACATCTCCACCCTCTCTGTCCTTAGCCACCCTGCAAGTCCGTCCAATATTTTCTCCCTGGGCCTACCTGGTGTTCTCCTTCCCTCTAGCTTTCCTGTTGTGCCCAGGTGCTCCAATTACCCTTTCATCATAAAATGTCCTATAAATATTGCTTTTCTTTTTGTAATCTTCTTTATTAATGATCTTCTTGTGTCTGCCTCCTTCCAGACTGTCTCGTTTGTTTTCTTTGCTGTCTGTGGAACTCTCAACATTCTTCTTAGAAACCACATTTCAGTTGCCTCAATTTTGTTCTGACTTTGCGTGTTGACTGTCCATGCCTCACAACTGTACAACAGTGTTGGTTCTATATAACATTCAAGAACTCTGTTCCTGATGTTAATTGATAGGCACTTGTTGGAAAGAATGCTTTTCATCTTCTGAATGCTGTTTTGGCTTGGCTGGCTCTGCTGGCCACTTTTGATGGACATCTGGCATCTAGTAGCATGACCGTTCCCAGATATTTAAACTTATCAACCTGTCTGAAAGTTGAGCCATTTGCTGTTATTTTGCATGAGGGGATTTCTTGGTGTTTTTTTTTTTTTTTTTTTACTGATTACCATGACTCCAGTCTTCTTGCTATTTAGCTCCAGCCCTTTATTTTTGCTTTGTATTTCTATCATATTCACAAGTTTTTTGTTTATTTTAGGTCTTTCTCTTCCTCCGTAATAAGCACGGTGTCATCTGCTTAACGAATGTTGTTCATCGTTCTTTCTCCAACTTTTCTCCCAGGGCACTCCTTCAGGTCTCCTACGATGGCCTCACTGCAAAGTGAAAACAAATCTGGTGACAGAGCACAACCCTGCCTGACCTGTCTTTCGACACGTAGGAAAGAGCTTATATCGTGTTTTTTAATTTGATTGCAGTAGCTTGGTGATGGTTGGGTGTCACCTGTACAACATGACGGTCCCTTCTGAACAAGGGTGCTCCAAAGGAGCCCCTATTTACATCATTATCGTCCTTTTTTCGTGTTTTGACTGGCCATGATAAACTTGGGAATATATGATGGTGGTTTCCCGTTGCCTTCCATCGGTTTTTGTTCGGACTCTCCGCTAACCTTTATCATTCCCACGACAACCCACAAGGCAGTAGGGCTGATTTTCTCTCAGGTTTACTCCATTAGCCTTATTCTCTCCCGAGATAACCACAAGACAGTGTGGGTTTTTTTCTGTCAAGGTTTACTCCCTTAGCCTTGGTTTCACCTAAGACACCCACAAGGCAGTGGTGCTATTCACCCATAGCTGGGGGTCTGGTTCATGGGTATCGGGGCATGTCCACATGCTGGTGGGCCTGCTTGACGCACATCTGGGGGCCAGACCCCTTCCCAATACATATTTCTAATTATTCTTAGATCTTTTCCATGAGTATTGAGCCTTTGTAGTTACTTGATAAATGCTTCATGTCGTGCCCAATTGAAAACCTTTGTATAATCAACAAAGCATATATACAAATCCTTATTCAATTCGACTGACTTTCTCTGTGATAATACTTATGATGTATATGGCCTTAATAATTCCTTTCCCTTTGACAAATCCACACTGTTCTTCTGCTATTTCTCATTTGATTCTGTTCCTTTTCCTTATCATGATGATTATTCTTAATAGGATTTTTGTTACATGACTCATCAGGCTGATTGTACAATGGAGTTCGCATTCTATAGTCCCTGTTTTCTGTGGATGTGCAATGAAAATTTATTTTGACATATCTTTGGGTTTGTTTTCCAGTGTCATAAATTTCATTTAGGAGGACTTATTTTTTTCAGTGCTGAATTCTTCTAGGGCCTCAATTATTTCTGTAGTAATATTGTTTGGTCCTGGAGCTTTTCCCATTTTCATCTTTTTCAGTGCTGCTCTGACTTCATCTTTCATTATGGATGGTCCATCAGCATTCTTTCATATAATGTGTTCTTCGTTTTTGTCATCGTTAAAATATTCTTTCGTGTACTCTCCTCATCTGTCTAATATTTTGTCTTTTCCCATGATAACAGTACCATCTTTTGACGTTAAGCAAACATTTGATGTGCATGTCTTTTTCCTGTGGGCAATTTCTTCAATCTTTCTGTATGTACTTTGAGGATCTACTTTGTGTCGGTCTTCTATTTCATTTCACTTTGTTTCCAGCAAAGCTTCCTTAGCTTCATTGCACCTATTCCTGATTTCCTTTGTTGTTGTTGTCTGTTTTTGTATTCTTTGTAATATGTATAGCAGTCATGTATTTAGTCTTTCACAACGATATATATTTATTGAGGGGGGAATTGGAGCACCTGGTCACGATGGGAAAGCTGGAGGGGAAGAGAGCACCAGGTAGACCCAGGGAGAAGATACTAGACGGACTTGCAGAGTGGCTGAGGACAAAGAGGATAGAAGAGATGCTTGAGGCAACAAGACATAGAGACAGATGGAAGTTTATGATCGCCAACGCCATGCGGCAAGGCACCTGATGATGATGATGATGATGATGATATATTGTTACACTAACAGAGGTACATGGTTTTATGGCCACATTGATAATAGTGATAGTCTATTGGGTTTAGTCAATGTGATAGTCTATTGGGTTTAGTCAATGTTATACCGACCAAATGGGCTTATTTGAGACCTTGTTTTGTGACCTTCAGTCTATTGGATTTAGTCAATGTTATACCGACCAAATGGGCTTATTTGATACCTTGTTTTGTGACCTTCAACAGCTGTGCAGATTGCAGAATTTATGATTGATTGTAATGTAATAATTTCCACAGGCAAATTTCATATTAATGGTTAGAACTGTTGATATTTAATAGGAAGAAGATGACTTCCAGTTTGCTGGAAATCTTATAGCAGATCTGTACAATCCATTTCATGAATAACAGACAATAGAACCTTTTCAGTTGCACACAATACAAGTGTACTTGACAAGGTGGGGATGGGGTGGGGTAGGGGAAACTACAGTTATAACCAATTTAAAAATCATCATCTTGACAGAGATTTAGTGAAAGATTCCACCCCATTCCATTTCCACACGTTTCCCTCTGCTTTTTCATATCACATACACATACACACACACAACACACACACACTCCCCACACACACTCCCCACACACACTCCCCACACACACACACACATGCATGCATGCACACCCAGATGCATGCGCACACATATATGCGCGCGTGCACACACACACACACACACCACACACACACACACACATACACACACACACAACACACACACACACACACACACACACACACACACACACACACACACACACTCTCTCTCTCTCTCTCTCTCTCTCTCTCAAACAAATGCCCAAGTATCTGGTCATATGAACGAATTACTCTTTCTGCTTCTTGTGATTAGTCTTTTTGTAGTGCACAACCTGGGCAAAACCATGAACCCTTTGGAGTTACAGTTCAACACTTGTAAAATGAAATCACCCCAACGGGCAATATCATCAAAAGCAACCATGGGCCCATATTCCCCCAGTCTGCAAAAGCAAAACAGTTTTAAACACACCCAGAATTCGTCCTCATTGTAAGCGCTTGTCTCGTAAATAAATAATTCACAATGCTGATATACTTTCGAGTCTATCAGGAAGATTGCTCGAGTGTGCAGACCTTGATTTTTAAGAATTTCATACACATCAATTCCGTTATATGCACAATTTTCCAGTAGTACCTTTATTTCTCCTTTAGATTGAGCTTTTCCGCATATTTTTAATGCCAACGATCGTCACGATGCTCGAGTTTGCATTGTGGCGTCCTTACTTAACGGCCGTTGCGTACCGTAGCCAAGGACGGCATCTCGCGATTATTTGTCGATTTGCACACAGCCCATTGAACTTGGGCCACATAGTACTATCCGTCAGCAGAGACTGAATTTGGAATTTGTTCAAGAGGGTTTCAGTGCATTCAGGCAACTCCGTATGTACCCGCAATTACCTTGCAAACTCCTTGAACCTGGGCAAAAGCCTATGCGCTGGCAATTTGTTGAAATGGGGAAGGGAAGAGGACCAACGAAACTGATTCTAGAATTATTTGAATATTAGATAGGGGCGAACAAGCCCATGTTACGTCGCAGGGTTGGATTGAACGCGAGAGCCGTCCAGCCCCCTCTTAAAAAGTGTGTCTACCTGAGGGTTAAATACACAACCGGTGTGTTATGAGCTTGGCACTCAGCAAATGAGCTAACGGATTTGGGGGGAGTCAAAGCAGAGATGAACATATGGACTACTGATCAGTGCCTTCACAGACCGTGGTATGTAATGAACTCGTAACTAGAGCCTGTAATGTTAAGGCGTGCTGCTATCTATACCAGACTGCTATTCTGATAGCGAGTGAGGATGCCGTGAGAACACGCAGCGTAGTTCCTGGCCTGTTTCGTCAAGGAGATGGATCTACCGGTTATCAGCAGGTTATCGGGCCTACCCTGCTACCAGGTCTGCAGCTAGCTCTGGTTTCCTGGCTAAACGCTGCATGCTTAGTAGTAGAGCGGCACTCGCAGCTGTGTTGTTGGACTGAATCATTCATTCGACTGAATTTTGGCTGAGTGTGAGAAGGAAGACGTATGTGATACTGCTTCTCACAGCCACAGCCTGGGACTGTGACTAGTGAACTAGGACCTGGTTGCGAAGAGTTCTTTTTTGCATACAGTTTGCGTGTGTTGGTAGGTCACATCATGCTGATAGACTGCCTGTTTTAGTTACACGAAAGCAAGTCAGATCGCTTGTTTTAGTTAAACAAAAAACAAATATATAAAGAAAACGTTGTAGGCTTTCGTCGAGTGTGCTCAACAGGCAGCCTAAATTCCGTGTGAATGTTCGCTGATGACATCAAGGATTCTGGGAGGTGATTTATGGCCGTCTGTAAACAGTGACGTGCCACGTATGGAAAGTTGAAGTTAAACAAAGGGAAAAGAAGCTTTCGGACTACAAGCCAAGGTTGGACATTGCAGCTGGCATGTCTGTTTTTAAAGCAATAAGTGAAGTTCACATTGTAGTAGGTTGGAGCTGTGTGCGCGTTTAGTCAAACTATTGTTATTACTGTAGTAACTGTAGGACTAGTGAGTTGGGGTGAACGGCACATTCCAGGGTGGTTACAGGTCAGTATTACTGTCTGACAGCGCCTGTCGTGAACAAGTGGAACCCTGCTTTGGGGCGGGTGGGGGGTAGTATGTGTGCTGTTAAAGCTGTGTCCACCTCTGCGATAACAGCTGTGTCCACCTCTGCAATGAGCTGTCCTGAGCAGTGACTAGTGACACCAGTCTCAGAGCCTACTTTGTGTCTCTATCGGTGATCACCCGCTACCACCCTCAGTGAAACAATTCCGCTCTTGTGGTTAGAGTGCTGTGAAGTGGGTGTTTTTGTTTTGCTGGTTTATTGTCAGTGTTTCTTCAAACGTTATGCGTTATGTCGTAAGTAATGTACTCCATCGTGGTAGTTTTAACGATCGTTCGTGTGATTTGTCACTGTATGAGTCCTCTGACCGCAAACGTATTCAGCCAAAGAGAATGTACTATTCTCTTATTCAACTTTTTCGTTCAAATCTTGAATAAAGCCGGTTGTAGTCTCCCGAGTTATTCAAAAGGCAGTTGAAACACATTTTTAGTTCAACACGTGATTTAATTTAAATTTGAATGCCATGGTGGATGACATGCACGTAAAGTAAATGTGTTTTGCTTCGTAGCGATGACGGTATTTAGTGATCTTTGAGCGTGCGTTTTTCTGGTCTGCTTAAAATGTCACCGAGTTCATTAGTGTTATAATATTATGATCTTTCAGTACGTTTTGGTGATTGAAGATTCATCCCCCCCCCCCCCCCCTTATCTCTCTCGCTTGTCCCTCTGTTGTCTCGCTGTTGTCTCTCTCTCTCTCTCTCTCTCTCTCTCTCTCTCTCTGTTGTCTCTCTCTCTCTCTCTCTCTCTCTATTGTGTGTATGTGTGTGTGTGGAGGGGGGGGGTGCGGGTTGAAAAGGTGGGGGGCAGTTTTACCATGGCTGTCTATGTCGATCGCATTTTCTTCAGTTCCGATCCCTCCTTTTTAGCCGAAGAGTTTATCGATCCCTCTAGTTTAGCCACAGAATTTATCTGGAAGTCGGATTTCAGTTTTAACCCTTTGACTCCCTATCTATCAACTGCAAAAACTAAACCCTTTGATTCCCTCACCCTATCCACCAGCTTCCTGAAGGAAGCTAGCGGATAGGGTGAGGGAATCAAAGGGGTAAGTTTTTGCTTTGCTAGCATGATTGACAATGCAGGATGCTGGTGGACAGGGTGCGGGAGTTAAATTAAGCTGTGGAGAGAGTCACACCGTCAGCTGAACCATGATATCAGTGCTAAACTATAGAGCGAGTCTCGCCCTCAGCTGTGCCATGTTGACATCGTATGCTTGCAATGTGTTTATAGACGGGCAGCGCCACTAACCTCTGTCCTGCGCCCGCCCCTCTTAAATCTTTTTCCTTTGTTTGCATTTTTTTAACTTTTGATTTGGCGCTCACATTTGATAGTTCCTTATCTGATAAAACTGCAGTGTGTGGTCTGATAGGCCAGTCTCGCTAAACACACACACTGACGCACATGTATATAGTGTTTGTATACACAGAGTCACACACAAACACACACAAAACCAAGAAGGAAAGGTCATCAGTGTAACAATATCATGTTTTACACGGGAAGTTTTCACTTTTCACCTGTCACTTTTCCTTTTTTTTCACCAGAAAATCCAGACATTGTACTTCTCAAGGTCACTATGACTTTGAAGAAGTGCTGGATTAACTGAAATAAAAACTTCATGTGAATTGAAGACAGTGGTAGACTGTTACGACACTGATAGTAGAACATAGGCTAAATACTAAGTTTCTGAGAAAGTTCTGTTCACACATTTTCCTTAAAATGTGATGATTTCAGGCATTAGTTTTGGTCCGTGTGACAGTAGCATCATGACTTCGGCCAAATTTAAGCATTTACGACTCCTTAGTGGTCCACATCTCTGACCCAAATTTGGTAAAGCTCTGTCTCAAAACAGCTGAGAAATGTTGACACATTTCTGTCACACACACCCTCCCTCTCTTTATTCACACACACGCACACACATCTGATCGATATGAAATAATCTTTGTTGTTCTTTTTATTGTTATTGTTTTTTTGTCAAAGAGAGATGGGAAGATTTGGGAAAACAACAAAAACAAAACAAAACAAGAAACAAGCAAAAAATCCCAAAGAAACAAAACAAAACAAAAACAAAAACAAAACAAACAAACAAAAAAATCATAAGGTTAGTTTCGCTTAAATACTGAATACAGAGACATTTTATTTTAGGAAAGTCTTGTTTTACATTGAGATGCTTAGAAGTTTCAAATTATAGTTTACCTTTTGATTGTTGTGTCTAGTGGTCATCCATATGAAGTGACTTTAACCCTTTGACTCCCGCACCCTAGCCTCCAGCATCCTGCACTGTCAACCATGCTACCAAAGCAAAAACGTAAAGCTTTGACTCTCTCACCCTGTCCACCACATTCTTGCAGGCAGATGATAGATAGGGTGAGAGAGTCAAAGCTTAAGTTTTTGTAATTAGTGGACAAGGCACGGGAGTCAAAGAGTTAAAAAGACGTTGTCAGTGATGAATTATCAGCCATAAAAAAAACAACAGGTTTTAGCTATTGCTGCTAATTTAAAATCCTGTCTAGAAATGCAAATACAAAGGAATATGCTGATAAGTCAAAGCAAGTCATTAATTGAGTAAGCCTTATTCTCAGCAGTACACACACACACACACACACACACACACACACACACACACACACACACACACACACACACACACACACACACACACACACCACACCACACCACACATACCACACACACACACACACACACACACACACACACACACACACACACATTACAGTTATGGGGAAATTTAGACTGAAACTGGTGAGAAAAAATAACATCAAATGAATTCTTGGAATCTTAAAGACAGATGAGTCAACTCGTGCAAAATTTAGCGTATATGTTCAGAACAAATTCAGTGCTCTGGAGGATGGTTGGGGATAGTGAGGAATGATGGAGAAGTCTGACAGAAAACAGACCCTAAGTTTATGTACAGAAATATTGAAGAAATTACTCTTTGGAAAAAGACATGCATATCAGCTGTTTACTTGAAATCGTAAGATGGTATGATTAGTATGAAAAAAGGCAAAATGGCAGATAGATGGGGAGAGTATATTGAAGACCTTTTTGACGATGACAGAAGGGAGGAACACATCAATAAAAAAGAACATTGAAAGAGCACCAGTAATGAAAGATGTTTGAGCAGCAAGGAAAAGGATAAAACAGGGAAAAGCCCCAGGACTAGACAATATTACTATAAAAATAATTGAGGCTCTAAAATGAATTGTTATTGAAAAAAGATCAGTCCTCCTAAATGAACTTTATGACACCGGAAAAATCCCAAAAGATTTGACAAAGTCAATTTTGATTGTCTTTCATACTTTCTTTTAGGACTAATAACTGAGTTCACGTATTAAGTGCATTTTCTGCTTTAGAGAAATGACATATGCAGAAGAAATTTCAGATAATTCAGGCCCATTTTTATGTATGTTTTAGAGTTCTTATGTTTAAATTTGTATTCAGGTATGTTTTTTCTTAAATCCTCTATGTGATATTTGGATCTCCTTAGATTATGTGTGCGAATACATTGGTATGTGTATGTAATTTTCCTTTTCTCTCCCCCCCCCCCCCCTCCCTTTCCCCCGTTGAAATATTGTGTATGTTTTGAAATGGCTGTAGCCCTGATGTCGCTTTACGCGATTGGTTGGGCTTTAAACAACAATAAAAATAACAATAAGATTTGAAGCATGGAAAATCAGCAAGCAAAGTCAGAACAAGATTGAGGCAGCAGAAATGTAGTGTCTAAGAAGAATGTTAAGAATTTAATGGACAGCAAAGAAAACAAATGAGATATTCTTGAAAGAAGCAAACACAAAAAGAACACACACACACACACACACACACACACACACACACACACACACACACACACACACACACACACACGCACACACACACACACACACACAATATATATATATATATATTTTATATATATATAAATATATATACACACACATACACACACATACACATACACACACACATATATATACACATATAAATACTTACAAACACAAGCATATATAGATATCTATAAATTATATTTATAGATATGTATATATGAATTATATATATATATATAGATATATGTATATATGAAGCACACACAACACACACACACACACACACACACACACACACACACACACACACACACACACACATATATATATATATATATATGTTACAGTCAGACTGTGAAATCAGTCATTTCGTGAAATGACTAAAATTTTCAGTCATTTCATGAACTGACTGTGAGGGTCAGTCGTTTCACGAAATGACTAAAATTCATAGTCATTTCATGAAATGACTGAAATTAATGGCCAGACATTTCATGAAATGACTGAAAATTTTGTATATGATTGGATAGAATTAAAACCTACACCACACACACACACACACTCACACACAAAAACCTTTTAAAATTAAAATTAAAAACCTTTTATTGATACTAATGATACGTATAAAGTTGATATAGTAAGAGCAAAACATGTTATTGTGATAGAATTAAAACATACACCAGACACACACGCACACACACATACACATTAGGGATAGAATTAAAAACCTTTTAAAATTAAAATTAATTATAAAATTAATGATAATAATGATACTTATAAAGTTGATATAGTAAGAGCAAAACATGTTATTGTGATATCACATCAACACATAGAGTCTTATTTGTTAGAACAGCTCAAACTGTTGTGACATCGGCTGTTGCAGAGAAGTCGCGCCTTAAAACACTTGCATCTCTTCGTTTGACATTTAGCCGGACCATTACACGAGCATTTCACGAAACCTTGTCCTCCACTTATCGACATTTGAATCACAGCCTGTCTTAGAGAAATTTCAGTGTCCTGGTTGATGTCATTCTCGCTCAGAAGCTGTTCGGGACAAACGTCAAACTGATTACGGGAATATCTGCCTTTGAGAACACCACTCCTTGTAGCTATTCTGTAGTTGTTATTGTCATCGCGACTCACAATAACACCAAGAATGTTTCGCGGATCACCACGTCCTCGATCCACTAATGGAATTGGCACAGCAACATTGTTTCCTATTTCGCCAGCAACAAGTTCAACTCTGCTACGCTTAACCATTCGTTCTGCTTGGACAGTTTGTGATGCACTAGCTGCCAATCGCTGGTTGATAATGTCGGATTGTCGTTGGTCAAGTTGGTCAGTTGTAGGAGGCTGATTGGCTGGCGATGTCTCAGGCTGTTGCTCGTCGGTCGATGGTTGCGGTACTGACTCGTCACTTCTGGATGGTGGTGTTTCTTCGGATTGTGTCGTTTCTGGTGGAACTAGAGTTGCAAGCAAATCTTGTTCTGTCTCTAGTCGGCTGATCACTTCGGTTGGTAGTGACGTTGAAGTTAGTCCAACACGAGCACTGGTCCCAAACATTGCAGTATAAGGGCTTCTGTTGATTCCAGCGTGATGCGAAGAATTCTTTGCGAACTGAACGAACTTGATGCCCATTGTCCAATCTGTTGAGTTGTTATCTGCCATCCAGGCCACAAGCATGTCTTTGATATCGCTGTTGGCTCTCTCAACTGAACCCTGACTCTGAGGATGTCTGGGTTTGCCATGAACGATCTTCAGGCCGGGCCACAGGGTCGCAAGTTCTGTAATTATGGCAGCGGTAAACTCCGAACCATTATCCGATTGGAGAACAACTGGTGCGCCTATCAGACGGAAGATGTCAGCAAGCTGGAAGGCTACCTCAGTGGCTCGTTTGGATGTAAGTGGTCGCAGAATGCAGAACTTGGTCAAATGGTCTTGATACACCATGATCCATTTGAAACTGTTGTGGCTCATGGATTGCATGTCCATCAGGTCAATCTGTCCTCTGGATGCAAACTCGGTCGTCAGTATCGGTTTCACAACCACTCCCTTGGTCATGGGACGTTTTCTCTTTTTCTGCCATTCCTGGCACAATGACTTGAATAGTTCGACATCATCTCTCAAAATATTGGCATACTTCACAGATAGTTCCTTCATCATTCTATCTCTACCACCATGACCAGTTGCAACATGGGCTTTCTTGATGACGTCGAATGTGTCTTCTATGCTGGCGTAGTAGACTGGAAGTTCGTCGGGTGTCTGGCGTTTCTTTATAAGTTTCTGCACATCACCACATTCAAGAATTTCATACTTGTTAAGTAGATAATATTCGTGGCGGGACTTGGTCTTTGATGACTCACTGGCAGCCTTGATCTCTTCAATTGTCTTGTAGTAAACATCCTTTGGAATAAGATTCTTTGGACATTTATTGTACTTCTCAAGCAAGTCATTACGAAATCTCAACTCTATACTGTCTGACATTTTTATTGTCGTGACTCACAATAACACCAAGAATGTTTCGCTTAACAGTCGCATGTGCACGAGAGCAGGAAACGTGCTAATTCCTGACAGGAAAGCTCGCGCTCAAGGTGTGAAAGCCACGAGCTAGCAAACAAGCCGGCACGAGCAGCGGCGTGGTGGGCACTCAACAACTGCTGACAGCGAATGCAAGTTACACAAGTTGACTGAAATCAGTCAGACTGTGAATAAAATGTAACTAAATTTTAGTCATTTTTAGTCAACGACTGACCCTCACAGTCATTTCGTGAAATGACTGAAAATTTTAGTCATTTCACGAAATGACTGATTTCACAGTTTGACTGTAACATATATATAATATATATATATATATATATATATATATATATATATATATATATATATATATATATATATAAAGTCCCCTTAAGGAATAAAGTCCCCTTAAGGAAGGCGGGTGTACCGCCGAAAATTTGGGAAAATTTTATGTCGGCTTGTTGTCTTTTTTGTTCACATGCTGCTTCATCTATATATATATATTGTCTTTTTTGTTCACATGCTGCTTCATCTATATATATATATATATATATAGATGAAGCAGCATGTGAACAAAAAAGACAACAAGCCGACATAAAATTTTCCCAAATTTTCGGCGGTACACCCGCCTTGTATATATATATAGATGAAGCAGCATGTGAACAAAAAAGACAACAAGCCGACATAAAATTTTCCCAAATTTTCGGCGGTACACCCGCCTTGGGAAAATTTTATGTCGGCTTGTTGTCTTTTTTGTTCACATGCTGCTTCATCTATATATATATATATGAAGCAGCATGTGAACAAAAAAGACAACAAGCCGACATAAAATTTTCCCAAATTTTCGGCGGTACACCCGCCTTCCTTAAGGGGACTTTATTCACTGACTACGTTGTGCTACGTTACAAACACAAGCATATATACATATCTATAAATTATATTTATAGATATGTATATATGAATTATATATATATATATAGATATGTATATATGATGCACACACACACACACACACACACACACACACACACACACACACACTATATATATATTATATATATATATATATATATATATATATATATATATATATATATTGGTCGACTATTGTGGTTGATAGAGTCCAACCTAGCACTTTATTTGTATGCCCTCATGTGGGATCTCAAGACAAAGTCTGATGCACACATGTGGCCGCATTTTGGACATTCAGTGGAACGCTCTACAGAGTTTGTTCTGGCCTTTATTGCTGCATGCTTTTCTACTTGGCTGCTTCGTCTTTCATTTTCATAAGCATATGTTCCCATGTGAATAGCTTGCCTCCATTAGACATGTTTGTGGCTATGGTTTCCCATTGTTCTTCATCAGTGTCACATTTCTGGAGGGATTCTTTCAGGGTGTCTTTGTAGCGAAGCTTTGGCCATCCTCTTGGTCGATGGCCCTTTGTCAGTTCACTGTAGAAGAGCTGCTTTAGAAGCCTGTTATCTTGCATACTCACGAGATGTCCAGACCATCTTAGCTGAGACTGTTTTAGTAGTGCATCTATGCTTGGCATCTGGGCATGTAAAAATACATTCACTTTTAAGAATCTATTGAACCATTAAATTTTGATGTCTAAGACACGTCGGAGGCAGCTCCGGTGAAACTGATCTAGTAGCTTGGCATGCCTACGATAAAGAGTCCAGGACTCGCATCCATACAGCAATCCAGTCAGGACTACTGCTCTGTATACTGTGCACTTCGTCTCCAATTTCAAGCCCCTTAGTTCCATACTCGTTGTGGAGTCTGCTATAGGAAGCACTTGTCTTAGTAATGCGGTTGGATATACCTCCTTATCGAGACTGTTGGAAGAGGAGAGACTGTTACCCAGGTAGATGATGGAGTCAACATTGTTAAGAACCTTGCTGTCGATCTTTATTTCAGGCATGTTTGCTGTTGACCCTTTTGCTGATTGAAATATCACTTCAGTCTTCTTGATGCTTATTGTGAGTCCGAAGCGAATAGTGGCCGCAGACAGAGCTTCTGCAAGTCATCGTCTGAGTGGGCAACGATAGCACAGTCATCAGGAGGTCACGAACAAGTGATTTAGTGACTTTCGTCTTTGCTTCCATCTGTCCTGTGTGTGATATGTGATTTGGATGCCTGGATCTGAATATTTAAAGACAGAGAGAAGCATCATGCTGAAAAGGAAGCTGAAGAGTGTTGGAGTAAGAACGCATCCTTGTTTGACTCCGTTAGTGACGAGGAACTCATCATCTTTACTGCCGTTGACTAATCTTGCGTTCTTGCCATCGTGAAAGCATCTGATTATTTTTACCATCTTGGGAGGGATTCGAATTCGGCGAAGTATGTTCCACAGTCCTGGACGTAACACTGTGTCGATCTGTCTTGCTGTGAATATCATATCGACTATCCCTCTGTTCTGGCAAAAACCACACTGGCTTTCTTGTACTGTCTCATCAAGAAGATGGGGGTACTCAACCTGTTCAAGATGATCTTGGAGGGGATTTTGCCTGCAATGCTTAAAAGGGAGATCCCGCGATAGTTGTCACAGCTGGACTTGTCACCTTTGCCTTTGTACAGGTGCACTATTCTGGCATCTTTCATATCTTGGTGTAAAAAGCCATCTTCCCAGCTTGTGCAAAGGAATTCAGTAAACTTACATATGTAGGGGTCTCTGCTGGGATCTCTTCAGTGACACTGGGGTCAGTCGATAAAGGCCTGTTAAGAAGCTGCTCGAAATGTTCTGACCATCTGTTATTTACTGCCTCGTTATCATTGAGGAGCTAACCCTCCAGGTTCTGGATTGGGAGTGCACTTCTCTGTGGTGGCCCATAATCTCCCTCAAGCTGGAGTAGAAGAGCTCGGTATTTTTTGAATCAGCATAACCCTGGATCTCCTCTGCCTTTGTTTTCCTCCATTCATCCTTCATGGAGTGCAACCACTTCTGAACTTTTCCTCTGAGCTGGTGGAACTTGTCCCACCTTGAGTGAGACTGTTTGTCCACTAGCCAATTCTTGTGTGCAACATACTTCTCAGCAAGAAGACTTTGAATTTCAGAATCGTTGTCATCAAACCAATCCTGGTGATGTCTTTTGAGGACGTCTTTTGTCTGTTTGGCGGCGGTGTCAACTTCATTTCTTAATTTGTCCCACTTTTCTTCCGTCTCTCCTTTGGTGAAGGCAACTTGCTCTAGACGCTTAGAGAGTTCGTTCTGTAAGGCAGCTGTGATGCCAGTGTTAATGATTTTCCGAACATCCATTTTTTTTGGAGGTTTCTTGCCCTGGGCTTTCTTTTTCTTCGCACTTGGAGGTTCATCTTTGATCTGAGGAGAAGGTGGTCTTTTGAACATTCGGCACCTCTCATTATCCTGGTGATATGAAAGTCACGCAGATCAGGTTGTCTGCAGATTATAAAATCTATTTGATGCCAGTGCTTCGATCTTGGATGCATTCAGGTGGTTTTGTAAGCATCGTTCAGGTGGAGGAATGTATTCGTGACTGAGAGATTGTGCTGGGAGCATAGCGAAAGCAGAAATTTGCCATTTGAAGTTTGCTATTTGGGTTCTCATGACTGATATCATGTTGACCAATTATACCAGCCCTTGCTGTTTGATTTGAGCCGATTCTCGCGTTGAAATCCTCCAGGATTATTAACTTATCACTTACAGGTACGCTGCGTACAACTTCATCAAGCTGTTGGTAGAAGGCTTCTTTGTTTTCATCTTGGTTTGTCATGGTGGGGGCATATACTTTGCCAAAGTAGCATTGGGGGCATATACACTTGCCAAAGTAGCATATGCATTGTCTGATAAGGGGAGCCTCATAGTCATGATTCTGTCATTGATGCCCTGGGGCTGTGACTCAAGCTGAGAGACGAGAAGTGTCCTTACTGCGAAGCCAACACCTGCCTTCTTTTCAGCTTTGCGACTGGACCAGTATATAGTATACCCTGATCCAGCTTCGCTTAATTGACCCTTGTCTAAAAGTCTTGTCTCGCTGAGGGCAGCAATGTCAACTTCGTATCTTTGGAGTTGGCGTGTTACCAAGCCGGTTCTTCTTTCTGGTCGATTGGCCTCTTTTATATCCAGGAGAGTTCAAATGTTCCAAGCAGCAACAATCAAGGGCTTAGCGGTCCGCTACCGTTGGCGGTAGCCTGTCCGAATCACAGACGTCTAAGGTATCTTAGATGTCTGTGGTCCGAACCCAGAGATTTTTAACATCCTCTGCTCCTTTCCCTGTCTGCCCGCTACCTTGAGCAGTGGTTCCAGAGCCGCTGGGGACTGAGGGCCATTGTTTACATGTGTCTGTCATGTTTGTTGGGGGGATTGGCGCTAGGTGCCGTGTGCATATGTAAGTTGCTGTTGTTTGTGCAGAGCCTCAGCAACTCTTTCCACCTGCCTCCACAAGTCCAGCGCAATCCGAGTTAAGATAGCTGTTCTCATAGGAGACACAGACGGCTGATCAGTAGATGGCAAGTCGCAGCATAAAGCCAAAACCACAAGCAGTGCTCTGTGGCAGTGCCCGTTACGCAGTATGCGTCTGCGGGATTTTCTGTCTGGGTTTACTCCCATAACCTTTCCCCACCCAAGGGCATTTGAACCAGTTGAGCTGACGGGCCACATAAAAACAAAACAAAAAACAGCAGAACAAACCTCTTTGGGCAAAACAAAACAGAGCAAGAAAAACAACAACAACCAAAAAAAACAACATAAACGCCATTCAGTCTCAACTACTTTAGTCAAAGAGAATATTATATTAGTGACTGATTCTTTCAAGGTCTTTGACGACTCTAAACCCTCTAACACCGGAACCTTGAAAAGTAGTTCATTTTATTTACTTGCTGTGAACGTTGCGTAAGGTTAATGTATAATCTGATCCAGCGGTTTTTGATTTTGAATTTTTGAAAAAATCTAACAGAAAACCGAAAGCTGATGGGTACTTGAAACTTAAATGTTACAATAGCGACAGTGTTGTAAATTGCAAGCAGCCACTGTGTCCTTGAGTACTCTTAACACTTTAACCTTTTAACTCTCTCAATGTATCCATTGGCTGGCTGTCTTCCCACAAGAAGCTGATGGATAGGTGAGAGAGTGAAAGAGAAAAAAAATTATGTCCATTATCCTGTTTATGTCACATTGACTACTGTGACCTTATTTCAGTCCCTAACTTGAGAACTTGACCTGTGCCCCACTGCATCCGACCGCTACCCCCCCCCCCCCCCTCCTCACCCTCTGGATCTTGATCTTTCTTTCTTGCTGGTGGATTGGATGAATGACTGAAAGGATTAAACTTATGTCTGTCTCCCTGCCCACTTCCCATCTTTTTATTTTCACTGACGCATCTTCTTTTTCATTTTAACTTGAGAAAGTGATCTGCTTCCCCACAGCCCGACCCTTCCCCCACTCTTGAGTTTCTCCCTTGTCCCTAGCCCATCTCATGGCTTTCTCTTCTGCCGTAAGCTAATGGATAGGGTGAGAGAGCGAAAGAATTAAAATTGTGTCTCAGCCTCTATCCATCTCCCCATCCTCTCACTTTGACTGTCGCATCTTCTTTTTGTCCCTAACTTAAGGAAGTGATCTATACCATCTCCCCACTCTCTGTATTTAGCTTCTGCAAGAAGTTGGTGGACCGGGTGGGAGGGGTTAAAATTACTCGCACCATCCTGTCTGTGTCACTTTGACGGCGGCATCTTCTTTCTGTGGGCTACCTGAGTTAAAAAATAAAAGTGATCTGTACCTTAAGGGAGATAATTACCGGTACATGTTGCTGATTTTCTTAAGGAAGATAATTTACCAATACAGCATGCAGAATATGTCATGATTGTCTGTATGTAGGAAAACAGATTCTTAGTTACTTGTACATTTATATTTCCATTGATGGTGATGATGATAATCATAACAATTTCATTTATACATGTGTAGTACTACTGATCTCTGTCAAAAGCATATACATTGTACTGTACAGTACCAGAACATTAGAAACATATGACAACAGACAGTATAAACAAGGTACAAAAATAAGTATTAGGAGCCAGCAGTCATGGAAAATGATATATGTAAGCATCCTTCAGTCTCGGAAGACTATGGAGTTGCGCTCTTGGTGTTTATTCTGGTGCAGCGTCGGGTGTGGCTGGCCAGTCCGACGCGGGAATGACAGTCCATGTGGCAGAGGGCACAGATGAAGTCTGACACTGGTCTGTCTGCCTGGGCTGCAGCCTTTCTTCTCATTCTCTTTTCCTCGTGCTGCTGAGCGAGCGTCTCTTCGAACTTGGAGAGACCTTTCTGCACAGTCTGTCTCCAGGCTGACCGTTTGAGGGCTGTTGCTTCCCAGTTGTTCCTGTCGATGTTCAGGGCTTTTAGGTCCCTCTTGCACACGTCTTTGAATCGCAGCTGTCGTCTGCCTGTGGGACGTTTTCCCTGCACCAGTTCTCCGTAGAGGAGGTCTTTAAGGATCCGTCTGTCGTCCATGCGCACGGCATGGCCGAGCCAGCGCATACGTCTCTGTTTCAGCAGCGTGTACATGCTGGTGCATCCAGCTCTTTCCAGGACAGTGTTGTTTGGGACCTTGTCCTGCCAGGTGATGTTTAGAATGCGTCGGAGGCTACGCATGTGAAAAGCATTGAGCTTTTGCTCTTGTTGGGCACGCAAAGTCCAGGACTCGCTGCCATACAGGAGGGTGCTCACGACGCAGGCTCTGTAGATCTGGATCTTTGTGTGCTCAGTCAGTTTGCTGTTGTTCCATGCTTTCTTTGTCAGTCTGGTCATGGTGGTAGCTGCCTTGCCGATGCGCCTGTTGAGCTCTGTGTCAAGTGAGAGGGTGTCTGAGATAGTTGAGCCCAGATAAACAAAGTCATGGACGACATCCAGTTCATGGTCATTGATGCTGATGGCTGGAGGAGAGTCAACATCCTGTCCCATGACCTGTGTTTTCTTCAAGCTAACGGTAAGCCTGAAGTCTTGGCAGGCATTGCTGAAGCGAGTCATGAGCTGCTGTAGATCCTCAGCTGAGTGGGCGGTTACTGCTGCGTCGTCTGCAAAGATGAAGTCACGCAGGCACCTCAGCTGGACTTTAGTCTTGGCTCTTAGTCTGGAGATGTTAAAGAGCTTACCGTCTGTCCTGGTTCGGAGGTAGATACCTTCAGTTGCAGGACCGAATGCGTGTTTCAGCATCACACAAAGAAGATTCCAAACAGGGTGGGAGCCAGGACGCAACCCTGTTTCACTCCACTCCGTATGTTGAAGGCAGCTGATGTTAGCCGTCAAAGACGACGGTGCCTTTCGTGTCTTCGTGGAAGGATCTGATGATGCTGAGAAGTTTGGGTGGACATCCGATCTTGGGAAGGATCTTGAAGAGGCCATCCCTACTGACCAGATCGAAGGCCTTTGTGAGGTCTATGAAGGCAACGAAGAGTGGCTGCCTTTGCTCCCTACATTTCTCCTGAAGTTGTTTGAGGGAGAAGATCATGTCTATAGTGGATCTGTTGGCACGGAACCCGCACTGCGATTCAGGGTAGACTTGCTCTGCGAGTACCTGGAGCCTCTTCAGTACTACTCGTGCAAAGACTTTCCCAACGATACTGAGGAGGGATATGCCGCGATAATTATTGCAGTCGCTTCTGTCACCTTTGTTTTTGTACAGTGTGACGACGTTAGCATCCCTCATATCTTGTGGTACTTTGCCTTCACTCCAACAGAGGCAGAGAATTTCATGCAACTCGGTGATGAGTGTCTCTTTGCAGCACTTCAGTACTTCGGCGGGAATACCGTCTTTCTCTGGTGCCTTGCCAGAGGCAAGAGAGTCCAGGGCTTCGCTGAGTTCATCTATGGTTGGTTCTTTGTCAAGCTCTTCCAGCTCTGGTAGGCACTCTATGGCATTCAGGGCGTCTTCTGTGACTGCATTTTCCCTTGCATATAGCTCAGTGTAGTGTTCTACCCAGCGCTCCATCTGTTGTTCTCTGTCTTGAATCACCTCCCCTGTAGCTGATTTCAAAGGGGCAGTTTTCTTTTGCGTTGGGCCCAATGCCTGCTTGATGCCGTCATACATCGCCTTGATGTTGCCTGTGTCAGCTGCAATCTGAATCTGGGAGCAGAGCTGAAGCCAATAGTCGTTGGCGCATTGTCTGGCACACTGCTGGACTTTGTTGCGAGCAGCACGGAGAACCTGGAGGTTCTGCTCACTGGGATTGGTTTTGTATGCTGTCAAAGCGTTTCTCTTGGCCTCGATGACTGGTGTCATTTCTTCTGAGTGGGCTTCGAACCAATCAGCTGACTTGCTGGTCTTTTTGCCAAAGGTAGACATGGAAAATGAAGGAGAGCAAAATCGCGTAAATGATTACAAGTCTTCACACATTAACACAATACCGTATGAACGCAAACACGTACACAAGCATGCACACACATAGAGGATGAAAAGCTTGAGTACACTCAGATTTTTAGGCATGTGACTCTCGATCTAGTTCTCACACTCGCTTCGTTTCATCTACACGGACGCACCTTTTTCAGATAGCATTATCTCCGACCTCTAAAGACCACACCAGGGCTGTTGTCCTGCCACTAACCCAAAGTCAAAGTTTAAAAAATATATCTCCATTTTAAAAATGACATCAGTCAATATTTCACAAGTTGGGAAAAATCACATCCAGTCGAAAAAAACAAAAAACAACAACTAAAAATTATATCAGATACAAAAAACAACTGATTTCTCAGGACGATGAAGTGAAATGTAAAATCTTCTAACTACTATTATTACATCAATTTATTACAATCTGTCTGTGGCTTTTAGCCCTATTTTGGGTTCTTATGGCTAATGACTATAAGAGTTTTGAGATTTCCTACAGGAAGATGGCGCGGACAAGGTGAAAAAATGAAAAGGCTTAAAATTATGTCTACCATTCTGTAACCCCATCGCCGCAGCCTCTTTCTGACCCCATTTCAGGAAGTTATATCTGCCCCACTCGTTTGCCGCCCCCCACCCCATTTCATCACATCCCAAACTCCCCTTGCTTTACCGTCAGTCCCACTCTTCCCTGCACCAGTTGGGTACCCTTTTCATCTGACTCCTTTCAATCCCTTGCCATATCCACCATGACTCCTTTTGGTCCCTTGCCATATCTGCTAGAGTGAAGGAGTGAAAAGGTTAAAGGCATGCTGACGTACTCGGAACAGAAATGTTGAAACCGCCTGGAAAGGACACCAAAAATGAGTGGGTGTCTGTGCATTGCATGCGCATATGCTTTTGCGCGGGCGTGTTGTGCACATGCGTGCATGTGCGTGTGTGTGTCCATATGTATATGTGCGTGTGTATATGCGTGTGTGTGTGTGTGCGCGTGTGTCTCTCTCTCTACACACACACACACGCGCGCGTACACACACACACACACACACCACACACACACACACACACACACACACACACACACACACACACACACACACACACACACACACACCACACACACAACACACACACACACACACACCTGGCAGTTGTATGCATCTTCTGATACAAGGTAAACTACCTGCATCTTTTTTTGCAGTAGAACTATTCACGAATTTGATCAGCTAAAATATTACTTGACTTTTGTTGTGATGTGACTAGTCATGTCTTTGTTAACACATCTGGAATTAATTTTTTTTTGGTACAATATTGTTGTTTTAAGTTCGAAATCAGCTCCTGTTTGTTTGAACAGAATACTTTAAATGACATTGTATCATCAGACCATCGTCGTCGTCTTAGAAAAGGTCTCCGGAAATGCACGGTTATGCATTTGTGTGCATGCATATTTGCTATCCTGCGTAAGTATGTGTGTTAACGTACTTACTGCGCAGTTCACACTATCGGCACCACTACGCCGCATCCGATCCGACAGATTGGGTGAGAAGAGCTAGTTCACAGATTTTCACCCCCGCGTGCGCACTATGCTCGTGTGACTGCAGAGTAGGGTTTCGGTATACTCGGCTCTTTCGGTATGGCAGCAGATATATTCCATCCCACACATCCCGACTAACAACTCCCCATAAGCACTTAGCACTAGCAACTGTCTGTTACATGTATCTCATCTCTGGCACGTGTGGTCATCTAGCACACATAGCCATGCAAAAATTATTTTATCTTTTATATATCACTTGATATTTTATGTATATTTCTTTCGTTTTAGAAACATCACAAATTTGTTCATACAGAATGAATGAAAAAAGATATTTTCTTCAGTGCACATTACATTGAAATAGGACCGTCTACCGAAGTGATGAAATGGTTTGAATAATTTCTTGGGGGTGCAAAAAAATGTATCACCGCTGTTGTAAAAGCAGATGAAACCAAAAGTAGCTCAGGATAGGGAGACCAGATTGCATCAAGGAATTTTGATTAAGCACATTTCTAACTTGATCGGACCTTGTAGTTTTCACTGTGTACACATTTATGATCTTCCAAAGCAGTATGTTGAAACGTTAAACTTCAGATTTGACGAAATGGCTTTGAATAATTTGTTAGGGTGCAAAAAGTGTGACTCCAGGTGCTGTAAAAGCAGACGAAACCAAAAGTAGGTCGGCATAGGAAGGCCACAAATTGTTCCAAGTTTTCAATAAGTGTATTTCTAACTTAATCGTGACCTTTTAATTTTCGTTCTGAAGCAATATGTTGAAACGTTAAACTTCAGATTTTGTAGATATTGTTGTGTATGCTGTTTTCAGCGAAATATACCAATAGGATTGTGTATACCGATAGGGCGTTATCACGCGCACATGGAGAATCTGGTTAGACCCTACAGTTATAGTTTGTTCAAGCTGAAACTGAAAGTGATATGCTACAGTTATAATTTGTTCAAGCTGAAACTGAAAGTGATATGCTTGCAACCCTACTGCGGCCCCAGAAACAGTGCCACAGACCTAAACATTTATTTTTAGGCCTGTGTTGCTAAGTCAGACGCGCGCGCCAGACACTAGCTCCTCCCATCATAGTTCAAATCTGCCCTGCTTTGAAATGTTTCTATATCGATTTGTCGTGGCATTTTTCATTAATACAACATTATATTCAACGAAATATTAGGAGATAATAATAGCAACCATTCTACCAAATATAAAGCTGTGTTACTGCTTCTGCGTCGAACTACTTGAAAAAAAAAAACATTGGAAGGATGTGATGTATGCTGTTATAAGGTTGAGAAATGAAGCTGACATCTCGTTGCGTTGCGTTCTGTAGAGTTTGAAGTCCTACCATTCTCAGAGTATATGAGGACTAGCTATAAGAATATTGCTAAAAGCTTTGAAACACTGTGTGGCCCCCTCGCCTGGCGGGCTGAGCCACAAAGCGGGCAGGGCAGGAGAGTCAGATCCCTCTGGGTGGTTGAATACTAACATCTCGGGCACTGTTGTTCTGTAGATTTTAAAGTCCTACCACTCTTGAGTATATGAGGACTAGCAAAAAACAAAAAAACAAAAAAAAAAGCTTTAAGAAGCCTTTAAAATTTTTAGTAGCATTGCGAGATACCGATGATTATTTCGGTTCTCAGTCGATCTGGATCAGATCGATTGGATGGATGAATGGATGATCTCGGGCACACGGCACTTTATATATTGTTCGCTGTGGCTTTATTTAACCCTTTGAACCTCGTACCCTATCCATCAACTGCAAAAAGTTAACCCTTTGACTCCCTCACCCTATCCATCAGCTTCCTGCAGGAAGCTGGTGGAAAAGGTGAGGAAGTCAGAAAGTCAAGTTTTCGCAGTTTGTGGATTGGGTTAAATGAGAATAGAATTCTCTCTGTCTCTGTCTCACCCTCCCCCCCTCTGTCTCACTCTCCATCTCTTTCTGTGTCTTTCTGTATGAATGGAATGAAGAAAAAATTATAGATAAATCGATTCTTATCTGTTCAATGAGGCACTTGCTGCAATCAGTAGCGTCGTCGGGGACAAGCCTACAGATCAGTGCAGAGCATGGGTTGGAGTGAAATAGAGGAGAAAAATCAACAAAGGAAACATGCAATGTATAAATCACAAAACAAGTTCAGCTCGCTCTTGGTCACGCATCTGCATTTGTTCATATCGCCCCGAAGTCGGGCATCTGCTACGGTATGAATTATCCGCGCAGGTGGCCCATGTTCCGGTATGACGAGCGGCGCTGGAATCACTGATTTCCACCGACAGGAATGCAGCGTTCCGAGACGTCCCCCCTAATGCAGTTTTCCAGTTTTTACAAAAGATCAATAAATTTCATCTGATATGATTTTACGTCTTAGTATGGTTTTCTTTTATTGCATTTTCGACTTGCAAGGTTTACGATGAGCTTGGTTTTTAACTGTTGTATTTTATGATTTATCTGAACCGGGTCGTCGTTTTTGACGTGGTGTTAGTCCTGATATGGCTCTAGTAGGCGGCTGGGCTTTAAGCAATATGAACTTGAACTTGAGGAATGCAGCGCGTGCGCGCGCAGAGAGAGAGAGAGAGAGAGAGAAAGTAAATTATTGTTTTGTGGTTGTGGAAAGCTGTTAGTCTGAACGTTTGTGCAGATAGTTCTAAATGTGTTTGTTCTTAGTACGTTGACATACGTGCGTATGCTTGCATACGTGCACATGCATGCGCACGCACGTGCGCGTGTCTTTGTATAAGCGTGCACATCTTTGTGTGTCTGTGTGTGTGTGTTCCTTAGACGGTACAGCGAACTTTGAGACAGCCAGAGGGACGAAGAGGGGAGTAGAGTGAACTGAAGTATGAGCGGCTGTTGTGGGGTGTGCTCCGCTTTGTTTGAAAGGATGCTGAGCCGGCATTCACGGCTTTTGCTACCGTCACAGACAGTTTCATTTTATGCCTGGCCTGTTCGTCCGTATAATTATGTGTTTGCCTGTGTGTTTGTGTGTCTGCCGATTTGTGTAGGACTGCGACACGAAGCTCAGAAGAAATAAGGAAAGAAGGGAGGGGAGGAGGGAGGGAGGGGGCTGTGCGGTAAGAAGAAAGCGGGTCACACAGGGCAGACTGTCAGAGACACTCTGTGCTGGGCTTTCCCTTGGACAAACACAGCTTCAACAGCCTAGGTCCCCCTTCTCCTTCGCCCATTTGCGCTCTCAACTGACACTCGGGCTGTTCTGTCAAGTAATCCAAACGATTGGGAATGGCCACGCCCCCTTCCGCTGTCCTCACTGGAGGTTGACAGTATCTGTGGTGGTGGTCAGTAGGCTGGTTAGTGGCCGCAGCCTTCAACATAGGGAAATGATTTCATCCTGCGCCTGTCATGTGGTGGGTGAACAGTTTCAGTGGACAATTTTGTAGAGAATTTCTGTCAATGGTCGGCGTTTTAGAGAAGTTTTGTTTGTGGTTGATGTGATCAGAGTACAGAGGTATGTTGTGAAACACTGCGTGTCGAGTGTGTACAGCAAGAACCACATGTAAGCAGTATCAGGGACAACATAGGATAGAAGTAGTCGGTTTTTGATAAGTGTGGTGTTATAGCTCCCATCAGTCAGTTAGAGATTGCCTGTTAGCACTTAGAACGAAGTGCTGTGGAAAAATCGACAATTTCTCAGATTTTGTGACATGTGTGATCATGTTATTACTGGCAAGCGTTGTGTGGAGTACAGGACTAGGTTTACCCGGTCAGGAGCTTGTGATTGCCATTGTCCATCATTTGTGATGTGTGTTGCGTCAGTTTCCTGAGATCGATACTGCGGCTATAGTGGACATGTTTTTTTCTTATTCCTTCAGTGTGTAGCATGGAAATGGGCCAAACTTTCTTTCATATTCATATATTCATACTGATCTTCATTTCTTTTGTCACAGTGGATTTACCATGTGAAGGTCGGGCTGCTCACTCACCCCTTTGAGAGCGCGTCGCCGCAGTGCAGCGCCACCGTTTTTTTTTGGCCAAGACTTCAGAAAGCCAAGAAGGCTAATTTGTCTTCAAGGGGAGAGACCTGTCTCTTCAGTGTTTTATACCATGGCAGCTGGGCAGATGTCAGATTCTTTTTCGTATTTTTTCAAGGCCCAGTAGCTAGAATACAGCTCGAACACGCAATGGTATTGGTGGTAAGGTGTGGGCTTTGCACAGTATATGCACGATCCTGCCTGCGTGCGTGCACTTACATGCTTTTTTTTTCTTTAGTTAAAAAAATGCACACTTGTTGAGTATAATTGTTTCTGGCAATCGCGGTGATTTTTTAACCACTTCATTCTAAAAAGTCCTTGCAGCATAGACCACCTCTCAGTACATGTATCAAGTATTTTGCTGTAATGCTTAGTTACATCAGTATCACCAACTCTGCTTAATCCTTCACTTGAAACCACCATTAGTGGACATCATTTATTGATCCATTCTTACAGTTTTCACACTCATTGTTTCTCAAAAGAGTGGGGTTGGTTTTGTTGTTGTTGTTGTTGTTGTTGTGTGTTTATTTTTAATCCCTTCATCCATATATCTATTTAGACTTATTCTTGCGTTGCACGATAAGGGCGGTCACAGTGCTCCATCATGCACGGTCCTCAGCCGTTTGGAAGGTGTCATTCCATCTTCTGTTGATCAATCGGAAGTCCTTTGCCACTGTATGTCGCCAGCTGGTCTTGGGCCACCCTCTCTTTCTTTGGCTTGTTGGCGTCTGTTTAATGGTTTGACCTGGCATCTATTTGATAGTTTAACTCACCGGTCTTGTGGGATTCTCTAGACATGCCAGTGGAGGCACTGTCTGTGTAGTGGTTGACACGGAGATCTGTTGTGATCGGTTTCTGACCTCTTCATTTTACACAAAGTTATTCCATTTGATGCTCAGGATTTTAACTATGCATCTGGTGTCAAATGCATTCAGGTTCTTCTCTTGGGTGGTCAGGTTTCTGCCAGGTTTGCAGCCGTGGAGCATAGTTGGTATCACATTTGAATTGTAGAACCTCTGTTTACTTTCAAGGGAAAATTTCTTGCTGTTTGATACTCTGCTCAGCCGGTTGAATGCTGCTGTTGCCTTTGCAATCCAGCATTTCAGTTGGTGGTCAAGGTCGTTAATGTTGCTGGTGAATCGTCCGAGATACGTGAAGTTATCTACCTCCTCAGCCAACCTGTGGTCAATGAAAATATTTGATGGCGTCTGATATTTCCCACTCAAAATGCTGTTAATCTTTTTGGCATGGATGATAAGGCCAACGTTACCTGCAAGCTGCTGATGTCAGACACAAACAACCTAAGGTCTAGGAATGTTACTTGTCACAGCAGCTACGTTGTCAGCAAAATCTAAATCAGAAAGATTCTTGTCTTCAGTTCTCTGGATTCCTTTGTAGTTGCATCCTTCGGCACCCAGTCAGTGGTAATTTCGAAGATGAGAGTAGAGAATACAACCCCTGTCTGTCATAAGTCAGGTCTTCAAAACAATCGATGTGGCAATTACCTGTTCTGATTTGACATGGAATTGTTATAGACTTGGTCTATGGCTGATGCAGCTTTCTTTGAAATGCCATAGGACTTCAGGATCTTCCAGAGTGATGGTCGGTGGACATGGTTGAAAGCTTTGGTGAAGTCTATGAAACTGATAACGAGCAGTTTGGTATTCACCACACTTTTCAGTGATTTGTATTTGTATCAGGGTGAATATCTGCGCAGGCAGGAATTGAGGGGGAAAAGCCTGCTTGCTCTTCTGGCCTTCATTGCCTACTGTGCTCTGCCGTTGGTTAAAAATGACTTGGCAGTAGACCTTTCCCAGGATGGACAGTAGAGTAATCCCTCTCCACTCGTTGCATTCTGAAACTACTCCTAGTTGTTGTTGTTGTTGTTGTTTTTTTTGGGGGGGAGGTTCCCGACCACTTCGCCATTCTTCCAGTCCTGTGGGACAGTGCCGGAGTTTTATACTTGGTTGCACAATCTGCGTATCCATGTGATGATGCAGTCCCCTCTGCCCTTAAGCATATCTGCTGTTATGCAGGGGATTTGCTGTTCTTCCACGCTTTCCTAATTTCGTCTTCAGTGAAATCCTTGAAGAGCAGTCCGGGTGATGTTATCCTGTTCTCTTCGGATATTGTGCCCAGTCCGTCTCCATCGTCTTTCCATGATGATAGTGCCACACTCAGTGGTTTAGAAATTCGCATAATTCTTCCATTTGACATGGTGTGAACATATAAAACAATTACGAAATGAAACATTACAATGACTATATACCATGATACTTTCGATTGTCGTAATATAGATTGTCCATGTAACAACATGAAAAAAAATCTTGCCAGACAAAATTGTGTTTGTTCTAGGAAGTCTGTATGCGGATAGTGGCATGTTTTCCTAATACTGTATTAATGTTAAAATTATCATCCTGGCAAAACAGAATTTTGCATTTTGATACTTTTATTCTTCACTTGAATGGAAAATGGATTTTTATAACATTGTTTAGAAGAAAACAAAAATTAGAATGAATGATAATAATAATAATCTGTCAGTTTCACGAAAGAAATCACTCGCCATATCTGTCACTCTTCAGAGTGTGATCATTCATCTGTGAGTTTAACTTGACCTGTGACCTTTCAGGCCGTAAGTGGTCCTGGCAGCTGGCGTAATGTCTGTCACCTGGCTGCAGGGGTTAGCGACCTTTGTAAGTTTTATTTGATTTAACTCTTTCATTTTGATCCTATCCCCCAGTTTCCTGCACAAAGCTGGTGAATAGGTTGAGGGAGTGAAAGGGTTAAATTAAGCGAACCCCTCCATCCCTTCTCCTTCTGTCTATGGCCATCATTTTCGGTGTCAAAAGTTTCTGCCTGTCAGAGAAAATTTTGTTGTTGTTGTTTGTTTGTTTTTTCTTCAGGTGGGAGTGGATGGGCTGGAACGAGATTCACACATATTATATATACAGCATCCTCTGCCCCCATTCCCTTATTCCCACCGCTTGTTTGTAAAGTTCTGCTGAAAAAAAAAGATTGTTCCCACCCTAAGCCTGAGAAAGAGACAAAACACAAATATGTCGGCATTGCGTTTTTCTTTTTTTTTAACTCACTGATGACAACAAAAGAGGTTATAAGCCATCTTCGAATACGAAACAGTTTCTACTTGCTTTCTGATTTTTCTCTCTCTGTCTCTCTCTGTCTCTGTCTCTGTCTCTCTCTCTCTTCTCCTCTCTCTCTCTCTCTCTCTCTCTCTCTCTCTGTGTGTCTGTCTGTCTCTCTCTGTCTCTCTGTCTGTCTCTGTCTCTGTCTCTCTCTTGTTTTGACATTTTGCAAGTTACTTGTACAAAGCGTTCGAGATACAAAATGTTTTCACAATTTCATTACTGGTTGTATGCATCTGTGATTTTGATATCTTGATGTTATCATTCCTTCTGGGTGACCATGACCTTGATCCTCTGAATCTGACTCTGAATGTGTGTGTGTGTGTGTGTGTGTGTCTGTGTCTGTGTTTGTGTTGTGTGTGTGTGTGTGTGTGTGTGTGTGTGTGTGTGTGTGTGTGTGTACACGTGCCTTTATGTGTGACACAGTGTGCGTAAGTGATGTGTTTCGTGTTTGTGCATGTGTGCATGCGTACTCGCATGAAGTCGTTCGATTATAACCGCCCTTTCTGGTCGGGGCTCTAGAGTAGAGCGAGGTTTTTGGATAATGTCAACAGATTTTGTCTGACTCAGCCTGCAGCGGCCGTTTGCGGGTGTCGAGAGCTGCATCAGGTCTCGGTTGTATCATCGGTGAATTCGCACACACAAGCGAGCGCAGACGCCCACATTCGCATACATACACGCGCATTCAGCGCTACGAATTGTGTATGCGTACGTTTGCAAACTAAGAGTGCATGCATGTATCTATGAGTGGTTTTGAATGCGTTGTTCCCTGTGTGTGGGGGAGAGGAGGAGAGAGGAACGTAGCTTAAGAGTGCATGCATGTATCTATGTGTGGTTTTTGTGTGTGTTTTGTCTGTGTGTAGGAGAGGGGGAGCGTGCGTGTGCGTGCGTCCGTGCACTTCTGTGCAAGTGCATACATTCGAAATCATGTATTTGACAATGCATGTTGTGGTAATCTGCCTTGGCCCCAGATAGACGTGTGTATTTCTTTACATGAAGATTAGGAAAAGACAGGCAACATTTATAGGCCATTTTATGAGGAAGGGGGATTTGGAACACCTGGTCACAACGGGAAAGCTGGAGGGAAAGAGAGCACCAGGTAGACCCAGGGAGAAGATACTAGACGGACTTGCAGAGTGGCTGGGGACAAGGAGGGTGGAAGAGATGCTTGGGGCAACAAGAGATAGAGACAGATGGAAGTCCATGATCGCCAACGCCATGCGGCAGGGCACCTGATGATGATGATGATGATGATGATGATGATGATTTCTTTACATGTTGTATTTTGTTTGTGAACTGTTTGGATAATGCTGTCATCAGACATGTTTTAACTCAGATATGCTGAGGCTGTTTTTAACCCTTTAGCTCCCTCAGCCTATCCACCAGTTGCAGGAACTGCGGTAGTTTTGCCAGTATTGGAGACCTTTTTTTCTCGGAAAGGATAATGATTAGTGATTGGGTCCATGGCGTGGGCCACTTGTCTATGTGCCAGATTTTGTTGCAGATGGCAGGATATCACTTACTTTGTCCTCTTCTCCACTACAGTACAGAACATGTCTTTCCTTTGTAGTTTTGTTTTCCCTTCCATCTATCCTCTTGTCCGAGAATGTGACAGGAGTAGGCCCTATCAGTCCATCTCATGGGTCATTTTTTTATCCAGTTTTTCCAACCTGGCTAAGTGGTAATTAAGCTGCTGTGTTTACACTATCACTTACGTGCCAACCGTATGAAGAACTATTGACTGATCGCTTACAGATACCACCAGCATGAAAAAAATATACCGACGTACTAGCACAATACACATCAAGGTTATTATTAACTTATGAGTAAGTTTGTATTGTAGAGACTTACAAAAAATGTGTTTTGCTTAGCAGATTTGCACTGGTAAGAAGCAAGTTCGCTCGTGTGTAGCCTGCAAAGAATCCCTGAATTAACCCGCCCCTCCCCCGCCCCCGACCTATGATCAGATCAGATGAGGACGTCTCATATTGACAGTCCATTTAAGAAGCTCTACTCTGCTGAAGGGAAAACCGAAAAAAAGTACTGAAGAAAGCAAGAAACATGAGATAATTACATACCGATGATGGCAAATGAAAGTAATTACAGCTATAGTTTTACGAAAGTATACATTGTGTATGTATGTCTGTATGTGAGAGAAAGAGGGTTTGGGATGATAACAGGGGTAGGGAGGAAGGTGGGACTAATCCCAGAACCCACGAGATACAGGAAATCATGTCTGTTAGATAACTTTTACACAAACAACCTAGATCAGGCCTTGCGTCATTGGACGACTGAATGGTCCTATGTCAATGAAAGCATGTCTGTTTGGTTTGGTGCACGCGACAGGTGTATATGCTGTTATTTGGGAGGTTCAGTCCCTCGCCGCCGTATACCTTTTTTAGTAAACATTTATTTATCCACGTGTACCGTTAGCCCTGTCTGTTGTCATCACTTGCGGAGGGATGGGGGAGGAGGAAAACATTTGAATGCTACGATGATTACGATGGTGTAACAGGTTTGTAAGTCTTATATATATATGTGTGTGCCGATCAGCTAAACATGCTAAAGCAGTAAGTGTACGAGAGGGTGATTATGCAGGCCGGCGTGAGACAAGGTTGTATGTATAAACCGGGGAGGGGGGTTGAAGGGGGAGGAGAGGGATTCTAAGTTTTTGATTTACTTACTTCAGTGTGAAAAGTTTGTGTGTCTTCACACATACGCGATTGCGTGCGCGCGCGTGCGTGCGTGTGCGTATGTGTGTGTGTGAGCGCGTGTGTATGTATGTGTGCGTCTGTTTGGACATGTGTGTGTGAATGAGTGTGTGTGTGTGTGCGTGCGTGCATGCGTGTCTGTGTATGTGTGTGTGTATGTGCGTGTGTGTGTGTGTGTGTGTGTGTGTGTGTGTGTGTGTGAGAGAGAGAGAGAGAGAGTGAGTGAGTGAGTGCGCGCGCGCGTGCGCACAAGTGTGAAATATGATATGACACTGACAAGCCTGCAAACGAAATTTCCTTGCTGTTTTAGAAAGGATAAAAAATCTTGAATCTTGAAATGTTTATAGCACTGACAGTAGTGCTTTGGTCAATCACTGACTGAATATAAATACACACATGATTTCTGGCGTGCGCTCGAAGCGCAGAACAAAGAGTGAAAGAGTAGTGAAGGACTTAAACCATGTATGTCCATATCACATTTTGAACTGTTCGGTCAATCCATTGAAGCTAAAATGAGTATCTTTCTTAGTATGTGTTAACAGAAAGAGAAAATCTTCAACAATATAAAGGATACAGCAAATAAAATATACATCCGATGGTTCACAATTGCATAGTTACGTCTTGTGATAACTGAGCTTATGGAGAGAGACAGACAGAGAGAGAGAGAGAGAGAGAGAGAGAGGAGAGAGAGGAGAGAGAGAGAGAGAGAGAGAGAGAGAAAACATCATACTCAAAACTGATAAGTATGCAGATATCTACTATTCCCTTTTGACACGCTTTATTCCTGCAGTTAATGGCTGCACACATAGGGATTTTTGTTTCGATACAAAGACACGCAGATAAATGTATTTCAGTGAGTTCAAAGCTGCCAGTACCAGTCTCGCTATGGCAATATGGCGCGCGAGCAGACAGTACGAGCATCTAGAGTCATCACTCCCCTTCCTTCACAGAGATGAAATCGACGGATGGCACGGTCGTCATCGACTCGGGCTATGACCGATCCAGAAGGGTCTCTGCTTTTGTTTCATGAAGCGTGTCTTGGGAAATTAACCTGGCGGAGCCAGTCCCTCTCCTGGTCGGGTATTTTTCTTTCGTTGGGTTCACTCTCTACATGCGGTAGGTAGTGCTAGATTACCCGAGGTAACAGAGGACAACCTCTGACCCGACATCTAGGTCTACCCTTTGTTCTCCCTCCTCCTTTTTTAAGGGGTTTCTCCCTGTTTTTGGTCCCTGTCTCTCCCCCTGTCCCTCTCTCTCCCTCTCTCGTCCTACGCCTCCCCTACTATTCTGTGTTATGTAGACTTTGTATGGATAGGGATTGATGTAAAAAAAAAAACACAAAAAAACATCATTTTACTTTTGCCATTATCCTGGAAAATCCACACACACACACACACACACACACGTCTTGTTCTGTATGTTTCTCTCTCTCTGATTTTTCTTTTGTATTATGTCTTATGCTATTGATTTATTGATGCATTTCTTGTTTGTTTTTTGTCGTTGTTTTTAGATTTTTTTTAAAGATCTAGGGAGATATGCAAATAAGCAACGGCATGTTTGAAAAAAGGCTTTCAGCTAGTGCCTTCTACTGTTGGAAAATAAACTATCGGATTCTGTATTTAGCAAGGATGCAGTGACCTTGAAGAAACATCAGGTGATATGAAAATTGACAATGGTAAAACGTAAAGACAGTGAAACAGAATGTAAATATTGTGCGAAGTTCTTGAGAAAATGCTGCTGACGCACCTTACTGAAAAACAGCTGATTTTATGCACTTTTTTGGGAGGGTCATTCTAAAGTTGGTGAAGATTTGCCCAGAAATGGCTGACACAGACACAGACACATCTCTCTTCAGTCGATATGAAACAATCTCCTTAAAAAAATGTAAGTTACAATTATACTAACGCAACGCACAGACACAATAAACATAGATACAACAAAACCAGTCAAAACCTAGAGGCTAGCAGACGAGAGAGAGAGAGAGAGAGAGAGAGAGAGAGAGAGAGAGGAGAGAGAGAGGAGAGAGAGTGGATGTTACAGATGTAGCGACAGTAACATACCACGCAGGAAATAACGCTTAAAGAGGTCGCATCTACATGTATTGTTTTTACACGATCAACAACAGAATGTTTTAATAGGGACCACAAACATCAGACGTATAGACTGAACAGAACAGAGACACAGACAAAAAGTGGAGAAAAGTGGTGCCATAGAGGTGGGGTTTTTTTTTCTGCTAGAGTACGGTACACATTGGTTTTATGGGTTTACACGCAGGCTTATTGCATATGCGTGCTTATTTTGGATCCTTTGGGGTTATACGGCATCTGCGATGTTAGAGCGTATGAAAATTTTCAGCTGGCGGATACACTGTCTTGAGAAAACCGAAACTGGAACAGTTCAGTGAGAATTGTTCAAGAATCTACATGTCTTGTCTGTAAAAACTTAGTGATTAAATGCAGAGCTGTTCACGTACAATGTATCTTGCTAATCATGGACACATATGATCATTTTGTCGTTAATTATCATCCTTGAAGTGCTCTCTTGATTATGGATAAGAGACCTTTGGAATGCATGAATGTGTAGGTAAAGACAGGCCTTACTGTGGATTGCCTTAATTTGTAGGCTAAAGAGAGGCCAACATGCTGATTGATTAAGAATGCAGGTTGAAGAGAGGCTTTGCAGTAGTTTATTGAAATATGTAGGCTAAAGATACATGTAGGCCCTGTTGTGAATTGCTCAAGTATGAAAGCTGAAGATAGGCCTTGCTGTGGACTGCTTAATTAAGTAGCAAATATAGGCTTGGCTGTGGATTGCTGTGCTATGCAAGCTAAAGATAGGTCTTGCTGTGGATTACTTAAATATGTAGGCTAAGGATAGGCCATGCTAAGGATTGCTTAATTATTTAAGCTAAAGGGAGTCGCGTCTGTGGATTACTTGTGTAAGCTACAGAAAGGCCCTGATGTGGATTGCTTAATTATGTAAGCTAAAGAGAGGCCGCTCTGATGTGGATTACTTGGAATATTTAGGGTAAAGATAGGTCTGCTGTGTACAAAGGATGTATTAGTAACTAAAGATAGACCCTTCCATGGATTGCTCAATTCTTCTTCTTCTTCTTCTTCTTCTGCTCCTCCTCCTCCTTACTTAACTTGGCGAACAGTCATTGGGGCGTCACACTAAAGAACTGTTCTCCAGATTCCTCCGACTCTGTTCGTTAGGTGCCAAAGCCTGAATCTCTGCACATGGTTTCTCTGTCCATTCCGGTAAGTTGTCAGTCCATCATTGCTTAATTATGTATACTAAAAAGAGTTCTGCTGAATATTGATGGGTTGACGCGAAGGACACTGAGAATCTGAGTGATGATGGGTGTAAACACGTGAAAGAAATTGATTATAATACCAGTTTGGCGATTGGTGACGGATTTGTAGTGATGGAACAGGCATAACGAGAGAGGAGACAACAATCTGGCCTGAGCACAGGCCAAGTGTGCAATCAGATTGATGGGTTTGGTTTTCAGTTGAGCCCTGATATGGCCTTTGTGATCGGATGGGTGGGCTGTAAGCAACACGAACTGAAATGAAATTGGTTGTCAGTGACTGTGGTATCCATGAGTGCGGAGAATTGGCCGTTAGTGGCAGAAAACATAGGACTGAGCAGTGCTGTTGTCAGCAACTACAGTTAGTGGCCGAGAGTGCAAATAATCGAGTCGAGGAGTGTGCCAGGAAACATACTGACTGTATTGTGTGATCGACCATGCCTCCGCATCGTAACCGCTACTCTCTGTTCGCCTGTGCGCAGCCTATGAGGGATGTGATCACCGAGGTGCCGCACATTTTAGGTGAGTTGATCTGAGCTGACTTTTTTTTTTCAGTGGCACATTAGCACAGTTAGAACGTCATGCTGATGACGAGTTGGTTGTGGATGAACTATAACTTTTTTCAAGTGCGTTGGCTGGCTCAAATGACAAGCCGAATATTCGAGATCTGATACTTAAGTCTTCATCGGCACGCAAGATAAAATTTGATCTGATAGCTGTCCATCAGAATGTGCCGATTATTCTTTTACATGTAGTGTCAGCGTACTGTTTCATATTCGCTAGCCCACAATCCCATCCATATCAAGACCTTGTCAGCCCTTAGGGTCTAGGGCCTTACGCAGACGCAAATCTGTCGAATCATCACTGACAGATTTGAGTGGACCTCGGGTATGGAATTAACCCATTGCGACGAATCCTTGAACAAACTCCAACTGGACTTTTTAGTTGTTGTTTGTCTTTTCAACTGTGTTTGGATAGATCTGTGTCTTGGTTTTAGCATTGGTTCTTCAATTGTGTGCCTGGCGAGTGGTTTGCTGTGAAGTTTAGTCGCGATTCTGTAGTAAATTCTTTCATTCTGTTCATGAGTGAAGCTGGCGGATGGAATGATGGAGGAAATGGTTAATTGAGAACATGTAGCAGCATGCATTCATCATTATCATCATCATCATCATGTGCCCAGCCGCATGGCGTTGGCAATCATGGCCCTTCATACGAATCTATTCCTTGTCGCTGCTCGTACATCTCCCACCCTCCCTGTCTTCAGCCACCCTGCAAGCCCGTCCAGTATTTTCTCCCTGGGGCTGCCTGGTGTTCTCTCTCCCTCCAGCTTTCCTGTTGAGACCAGGTGCTCTAATTTCTCTTTCCTCATAAAATGTCCTATAAATGTTGCTTGTCTTTTCCTAATCTTCTTTGTTTATGATCTTCTTGTGTCTACCCCCTTCAAGACTGTTTCGTTTGTTTTCTTTGTCGTCCATGGAACGCTCAACATTCTTCTCAGAAAGCACATTTCAGTTGCCTCAATTTTGTTCCAACTTTGCATGTTGACTGTCCATACCTCACAACCGTACAACAGTATCGGTTCTGTGTAACACTCAAGAACTGCCTTCCTGATGTTAATTGATAGGCATTTGTTGGTAAAAACGCTTGTCATTTTCTTGAAGGCTGTTTTGGCTTGGCCGATTCTGCTGGCTATTTCTGATGTGTATCTGCCGTCTGGTGAGTAGACTTCCCAGATGTTATAACTTATCAACCTGTCTCAAAGTTGTGCCATTTGATATTATTTTGCATGAGGGGATGTTTTGTTTGTTAATGATTACCATGACTTCAGTCTTCTTGCTATTTAGCTCCAGTCCTTTATTTTTGCTTTGTATTTCTATTATATTCACAAGGTTTTGTAGGTCCCTTTCATTTTCTGCAATTAGCACGGTGTCATCTGCGTAACGAATGTTATTTATCATTTTTCCTCCAACCTTTATCCCGGGTCATCCTTCTAGGTTTCTCATGATGGTTTGACTGTAAAGTGAAAATAAATTTGGTGACAGAACACAACCTTGCGTGAGTCCTTTTTTGATATTTTGGAAATAGCCTATATCATTTTCTATTCTCATTGCTGCTGTTTGTTCCCAATACGTATTTCTGATTATTGTTAGATCTTTTCCATGAGTATCGAGCTTTTTTTAGTTGGTTGATCAATTCTTCGTGTCTTACCTGATTGAAAGCCTTGGTATAATTAACAAAGCATGGACGATAGTTCTTATGATGTAAATGGCATTAATATTTCCTTTCCCTTCGACAAATCCACACTGTTTTTCTGTCAAGGTTGTGCCATTTGCTGTTATTTTGCATGAGGGGATTTCATGTTTTTTACTGATCACCATGACTTCAGTCTTCCTGCTGTTTAGTTCCAACCCCTTATCTTTGCTTTCTATTTCTAGTATATTCACAAGGTTTTGTAGGTCCCTTTCATTTTCTGCAATTAGCACGGTGTCATCTGCGTACCGAATGTTGTTTATCATTTTCCCTCCAATCTTTAATCCAGGGTCTTCTTCTAGGTTTCTCATGATGTTTTCGCTGTAAAGTGAAAACAGATCTGGTGACAAAACACAACCCTTTCTGACTCCTCTTTTGATGTTTTGGAAAGAGCTTACATTGTTTTCTATTCTCATTGCAGCTGTTTGTTCCCAGTACATATTTCTGATTATTTGTAGATCTTTTCCATCAACATTGAGTCTCTCCAGTTGGTTGATCAATTCATCATGTCTTACCCGATCAAAAGCCTTGGTGTAGTAAACAAAGCATAAATACAAATCCTTATTCATCTCAACTGATCTCTCTATGATAGTTCTTAGGATGTATATGGCATTAATAGTTCCTTTCCCTTCCACAAATCCACACTGCTCTTCTGCTATTTCTCTTTTGATTCTATTCCTTGTCCTCATCATGATTATTCTTAACAGGATTTTTGTTACATGACTCATCAAACTGATTGTGCGATGGAGTTCGCAGTTTGAGAAAGAGCAGGAAGTGAAGTGCAGTACACAAAAGGAAAAACGCAAGTGGCTTGAAGACCAAATGAAGCCCAAAATGCAGTATCCTGTAATGACCTGTGAACTGTTCACTAAATCACACACAAACAACACCACCACTAAAATAATGTCATGAAGGACAAAAATCTCAACTTAGAAAAAGATTGTAAATTGTAGTCTTCTCAACCATTGACCATAAATTTTAGTCTTCCACCTTGATTCGCCACTGATTGTACCATTAATGCTGAAAGTCAGTTTTCTTATAGCTATCTTCGTTCTTGCACTATTGTTTGTTTTTTTTTATTATTATTTTTTTTTATCAAGGTCCTGGCTTGAGGCCCAACCCCAAACAGATTTTATATGAAACAGATGCATGGGGGAGAAGATTCTAGGCTACAGGCTGGCTCTGAGAGAATCCTGGATCATTGACCACATCTAATAGCATCTGATAACAGAAAGAAAAGACGTACATCTAAAAAGACACATGGATACTTGAGACGACAAAGCAGTCTACTAGGAATACATTGAGAAAGAGCAGGAAGTGAAGTGCAGTACACAAAAGGAAAAACGCAGGTGGCTTGAAGACCAAATGAGGCCCAAATTGCAGTATCCTGTAATGACCTGTGAACTGTTCACTAAATCACACACAAACAACAACAACAATAAAATACTGGCAGCACCACGTTCTTGTCCAAAGGGGCGGGAAAACTTGTATTGTGGCAGAGCACTTTAGGGAGGTGTTGAACTGGTCTGAACCATCTTTGCCAGCAAACTTTGAAGATCCTCCGGATTTAGTGCCCATCAACAAAGGACCGTCGAAGATGAAGTGAGAAACTCCATCAGAAGTCTCAAGAACATGTCCCTGGTATCGACAGTATCACATTAGAGGTGCTGAAGTCATGGGGAGATTGTGTTGTCAAGTGTATGGTACAATTTCTACAACCAGATGTGGAACTCTGGTGAAGTGCCTGAAGACTAGAAAAACAGAGCCATAGTTGCATCCGCAAGGAAGGCAACCCACTGAATGTGATGAATGGAGAGGGTTACTCTCCTGCCCATCCCAGACAAAGTTTACTGCCAGCTTATCTTAAATAGAATGGGGAACGTTATTGACAAGAGCTCAAGGAACAGCAAGCAGGATTCCATACCAGATGCTCATGCACACAACAGATAGATAGATCTTAACACTCAGTGTCCCTGGCCATCAGCTTCACTGACTTTACCAAGGCCTTTGACAGCATTCACAGACTGTCGCTTTGGAAGGTCGTACGAGCCTTTGGCATTCAGCGAAAAGTAATTATGACTGTAGAGATATTTTATAAAAACGCAAGTTGCTGTATTGGCATTGAAGATCGTGTAAGCGACTGGCTAGAAGTGTTGACTTGAGTTCGTCAGGGCTGCATCTTGTCATTGCTTCACTTTGTGCGGACCATAGAGTGGATACTGAAGAAATATCCATTGGACTCAACGAGGCTGAAATCATCGAGAACTTCATCTATCTGGGCAGTTCAATTTATAAATCAAGCGACATGACCAGAGAACTGAATTGTCACGTGGGAAAAGCAATGGCAGCATTCAACAAGCTGTCAGAAATCTGGAACAAGAAGAAAATCTAAGATTGTGGTTATACAATTCCAGCGTTGTATCAACGTGAAACAGCTGTGAAACGTGGCACTTGAAAACAAGCGGGGAGAAAATGCTTGATTCCTTTGACATACATGTCAAGTACCTACGCAAGATCTTGTGCATCACATGGAAAAACGTGGCGAGAAACAGTGAAGTAAGGTCAAGAAGCAAACAGATCCCAGTTACCAACACCATCTGTATGCGTCGACTGAGTTGGCTGGGCCATGCCGCTAGACTGCCATCTCTCAGATCTGCCAATCAGTTCCTGAACTAGAACCCAGGAGGACAGCTAAGGAGGGGAAGACATTTGCATATCAAAGCTTGCAGAGGCACCCAGTCATGATAATGTTTGATGCATCAAAGAGTTAAATATAATGTTCCTGTAATGGGCTTGATACTCACGAATTTATTCCTTGGGCTAGGGTGTGAAAGTTTGTTTCTGTTTTTATTTTTATTTGTTTCTGTTTTGTTGTTGTAGTTGTTCATTTTGTGTGTGTGTGTGTGTGTGGTTTTTTTTGTTTTTGTTTTTTCTTTTGTTTTGTTTTTGTTTTTCGAAAAACAAATGTCAGATACGGTCCACTGACTTCTCAGACGATCTGTCATAAAATTAATTTAATCACAGTTAATAGGGAAAAATTCCGGATGAAGAACTTCATCATCTGGCATATTTAGGTTAAACTTCATAGAATAAATCTGTCGATATAAACGGAAGAACAAACATGAACCAAAATAAATAAATAAATAAAAATCATGAAAATGGAATCCAAAAACGCATCGACTATAAACGTCAAGTTGCGGCCCACTGACGTCTTAGTGATCTAAGATATAACTGTGTATCGTAGTTAACCATTTCATTCTCTCACCATATCCACCAGCTGCGAAGTCATGCAAGAAGCTGGTGGCTAGGATGAGGGAGTGAAAGGGTCAAGTTTTCTTATCATCCCTCATTGACTGTGACAGCGGTAATATTGGATTGAGCTTGGTGTTGGGTGACAAATGTCATTTGCTGTCATCTGAAACGTGAACCTTTTGACTCCCTTATCCTTTCTACCAGCTTCTGCAATATCAGCGATGATACTAAAGCAGAACCTTAACCCTTTCACTGTCTCATCCTATCCTCCAGCTTCCTGCATGACTTGGCAGCTGGTGAATAAGTGGGGGGAATGAAATAGTTAATTACTTCATCAAATGAATTTATTGATTTATAAACAAGAAGACAAATATCACATTCACCGAGAAGTATTTCGTTTGTTCAGCATGACAGTCTCGTCATACAAACATGCACACACACACACACGCGCGCGCGCGCGCGCAGAGAGAGAGAAACATGCGCGCGCGCGCGTTTATACTTCATAATGTAGAGTTATCGGTATAAACGAAAGACAGTCTTGTTCACCATATAACATTAAATATTATCCTGATTGGATGCCTTTGTTTGAAGACTCCTTGTGTTAGTTTCGTGAAGGTCGACGGGAAACTGGAAAAGATATTAGTATTTTTCTCTTGTCACAATGGATTCAACAGGTCAAGTTCAGGCTGCTCTCCCAGGGAGTGTGTGTGTGTGTTAGGGGGGTAGGGGAGGGGGGGTCGTCGCCACAGATCATCGCTACATTTTTATTTCTGTACGCTTTTTTTTTTTATAACTGATTTACTTATGAAAGCAAACTTTGTTACGTGAGCTATATTGTTTGGTTTAGTAGTAAAGAGTGTAGAAGAGATTCAGACCTGTTCGCTATATTTCTGTCTGGATCGCCAATTATTTCCTATCTCATCTTTTGCCTATCTTGTGTATGGTTTGTCTCGCCAGTGATCTCAAGTCTTAGGCACCAAATGCTTGTACACACGCGTATGTGTGTGCATGCGTATATGCGTATTAAACACGTGTGCTTGCATGTTAGTGTGCGTGTTTGTGCGCGCGTGTGGTTCATGTGGTAGTTTATGTACGGGTGTGGGTCACTGAATCAAAAGATAAGCAATCATCATCATCATCATCATCAGGTGCCCTGCCGCATGGCGTTGGCGATCGTGGACTTCCATCTGTCTCTCTTGTTGCTTCGAGCATCTCTTCCACCCTCCTTGTCTTCGGCCACTCTGCAAGTCCGTCCAGTATTTTCTCCCTGGGTCTACTTGGTGCTCTCTTTCCCTCCAGCTTTCCCGTTGTGACCAGGCGCTCAAAATCCTCTTTCCTCATAAAATGACCTATAAATGTTGCTTGTTTTTTTGGTATTATCTCCTGGACTCATCAAAGTCCATTTTCTTCTGTTAGCTATTAGGCTGCTCAAACCAGGTGTTTCCAACTATGAACTCATTCATCTGTGCCCATTCTACAAGTTTCCCTCCCCTCTCATTTTGTGTACCAAGGCCATGAGGTCCAGCTATATCCTCCACCCTATCCTGTCCCACTTTAGCATTAAAATCTCCCATTATTACTGTAACTTCTTGTGATTTACATTGGCCCTTGGCCATCTCTAATACTTAGAAGTTGTCGATGTCTTCCTGAGTACTTGCGGATGTTGGTGCATACACCTGAATGATGTTGATATCGAATGGTTTGCCTCCCAATTTGACCAGCAAAACTCTGTCGGACACAGCCCAGTATCCCTTAACTGCTTTTGATTTGTCTTTGTATATTACGATGCCTACTCCTCTTTCATGTGAATTACCTCCAGAGTATATCACTGTGTATTCTCATGATGTTATCATGCCTGCCCCCTTCCATCTCACTTCCCCTAGTCCTAAAATACTAATGTCAAGCCTTTCCATCTCCATTTTGATATTGTCTAATTTTCCCTTCTGCAACAGTGTTCTGATGTTCCATGTTGCTATTTTGGTATTTTTGAGTTTGAGTGTGGGGTTGGTCGAAGTAGCTGGCTGACGGTCTGGTGTCACCTGCGCCGCATGACGGTCCCAACAGGACGAAAGTGCTCCGGTGGAGCACCAATTTACGTCGTTATCTTCATTTTCTTTTTGTCTGTCATCCATGAATATCCTGGGGAAAATACGATGGTGGTTTCCCGTTGCCTTCCATCGGTTTCTTTACAGTCTCTCCACTAGCCTAGATAAGCAAAAAGAGAATATTTTGTCTTTGTTGAAATAATGCCTGTATGTGAGTGTGAGCACACATGCCAGTGTGCATACGTTTGTACACTTTCCCGCGTGCTTGCTTTCAACTTTATGCGGTCAGTTTGTGTACAGGCGTCGATTGTTGTTCCGAAAGATAGGGAGAAAGGATGTTCTGTACTTGTTGAAATAATGTCACTTACGTGCCCATATATTAAGATTCCCCCTCCCCCCTCCCCCGTCTAATATCATTTATAGTGAAAAGACGTTAAATTAAAGAACGAACGAACGATATTGAGATGTCTGGCGTGTATGCCTGCACGCGCAGGTGTATGTATGCATTTGTGCACGTACTGCACTGCTTACCTACAACTTTTTGTGGCTGGTTAATGCACACATGTCGGTGGTTGCTCCAAAAGATAAGACCACAGTTTTATCTGTTGAAATAGTGTTATCAAAGACTATACTCTTTGGTGTTATCTCCTATGAGATGTCTGGCTTGTGAGCGTGCGTGTTCGTTCGTTCTTTGATTTAACGTCTTTTCACTATAAGTGATATTAGACGGTGAGCGTGCGTGTGCGCACTTGTACATGCGCTTGTGCACTGAGACATGTGTTTACTTTCTTCGTGTAGTTAGTTTCTGTACACATGTCGGTTGTTGAATCAAAAGAGAGAGTGAGAAATATAACGTTTAATATACAAATGATGTCAGCGTGTACACCCATAGAAATAGATTTAATCTTTAAAGAATGTCAGCGTACACGCCCATATGTTGAGACCGACGCATGTGTGCGTATGTGTTCCTCTGTGTGGTGGTGGTGGTGGTGGTGGTGAAGCAAAAGATAAGGAGAAAGAGCATGCATTTATTTTTAAATAATGTTGAGAAGTGACGGAAGACTGAAGGAAATATAGGATTAATTCAAGAGCTACAAGCACCACTTTTGTTGGGCAATGTTGGAATTTTAATCGTTTCACTCCCTCACTGCGTTCACCAGGAAGCTGTTGAATTGGGGTAAGGAATGAAAAGGGTTAATTTTAAACATATGACTTTTACAATAGATCCCCATCTCTCCTCAGCTTTCCCTCTCTGTCAGTTTGTCTGTCTGCTCTTTCTCTCTCTCTGTCAATCACACACACAGATACACACACACAGACACACACACGCGCGCGCGCGCGAATTAAAAACAGAGTAATTGTGGTACACCTTACATGATTGTTGGGTTCTCACAGACAGTTGTTATCAGAAAATGCACCAAGCTATGAGAAAGGCAAGAAGAATAGAGTTTTGACATACCATACACCATGATTTCACTACTTGGGGTTGACCGAAAAACAGCGTATGGTTTTTCATACTCACGTGCCCACACACACGCTCACGCACACACACACCGCATTGCAATATAACCTCAGTTATATCTTGTAGGGCCTACCTATTGTAGTTTAGTCTGGCTGATATCTCTTGTTGTACTTTTTCTTTTGCTGTAAATGATCCCTGCCGTAAATGGTCTTCTTTCTTTCCCTGTCTGCATATTCAGCCTACATCTGGCGATGAATGTTGCCGTTCTGTCGAACACCTTAACTATTCAGCCAGCATCATGTCCTTGGTTTCCATTCTCTGGTTGACAGGCTAAATTCTTGTGTCTCCATTTTTGGATAGGTGTGTACCTCATTGCACCTGCCGGTTGCTGTGGAGTTTGGTGGTCAGCGGAGTTATAGTTGGCCATATCTCCAGTTGCCACACTTGATAGAGACGACATCGCTGAAACAGGCGTTCAGCTGTTTTGGTCCTCTTTTTTTTTTATATAAAACTGTGTTTAACATGAAAGTGAAAGTGAAATAGTCTGTGTCTTTTTTTAGGTGTGTTCTTGGTGTCTTCCATTCTGAGTGCACGTATTCAGTTCACTCAGCCAGGCTGGAAAAAGAATTTCATACATGCAGCATCTAGTCCACTCAAGTGTAAATGGGTGCCTGTCCCTGCTTAGGGACGGGAAAGATAAAACAGCATAAAGAGAAGATGGCTATCATCCATATAATTCTGGCCACTAGAAAAATAGAGGTATCTATCATCTCACTCCCCAACGACCTCAAGGTTGTCTTTTTATCTTGCACAACCTCAAGGTTATGAGACAATCATTTTACCCGACATTGAAATAACACCTAAAATGCTATCTCTTACCGAGGATTCCCACGTGTTGTGATACATGTTTTATCATATTTTTTAAAAAGCATGTGTGTCTTGTCATGAATTTGCATGTTAAACTATGTCCTTTCTGTGGGTCCTCACCAGACGTGACACGTGTTTTATGGTAGATCCCTTTTGTAAGTTACATGGATCCTAATGATATGTTTAACATCTCGGATTTCATGTGTATGAGTGCAGATATCCGGCAGCAACTGTATGACCAACTGAAATGCCTGGATGTGAAGCTGGAGACGGAGGTTGCCATTGTGGGGGAGCTGCAAGAGTTCTTCCGGCGCCGGGCAGAGGTGGAATTGGACTATGCTCGCAACCTGGACAAGCTGGTCAAACAAATGATCACCCGCCATCGCGCTGAAAAACAGCAGTGAGTTTGTAGAAGTTTGGTAGAACTTTTAAAAGTTTGTTCAGCAGGGATTCATCACTTACATAAACAAGTTCCATAGTTTGACTTGAAATGAACTTCACTGTCGGAATCATGTGTCTGCATTCTTTATGACTGTAGCAAAGTTAAACATCTTTGTTATGTCTCTGTTTGATTAGACAATGGATGCACCTGGCTGAGAACTCATTTGGATGTGACACAGCTCGTCTGTCAGTGAGCAAACCGATTCTTAAGTGGCAGTCTTTGGCACAGGTGACGCATATGTAGGTTGATGGTTGTGGTTTGGTGGTGATCGCTGCAGCTTTCCTTCTTTCTGTTCTCTTTCCAGTCATAGTTCATTTTTCCTCTGCAGTGGCTGTGCCTGCACATAGTCTGTTGCCATGCACAGCGATTTGTAGCTGTTTCTTCCTAGGTGTCCACACTGATATCAGTAAATTTCAGGTCACGTTTGCAAACATCCCTATGTCGCAGCAATGGGCATCAGGAGGGCAGGAACTCCACAGGGAGCTCTCCACGCAGCCATCCTGCATGTGGCAGGCATGGCCAAGCTAACGATGCCATTGTTGTGTGAAGAGGGCATATATACTTGTCCTTGTTTGACAATTGCCCAGGATCCAACATAAGCACCACAGGTGGAAGCTGTTGAAGCAATGCTCATGGCACACAGAGGTTATCGAGCTCGTTCTGTTGTAGAGAAGGGTGTGAGTACCCTTCTGAGGTAGGCAGGCTCAGTAGACTCCAGTCTTGGTGACTGTGGTCGGCTTATTATTTCCCCACTCTCTTGGACAGTTTAGCTGTAGCAGCGGCAGCTTTCCCAGTCCCCCTGTTGAGCTCTTGTCAATCCTAGGTGTGGTCTCTGATGCTTATGCTGTGGTCTTTGCTGACGTTCTGACGCATGATCTCTGTCTTCGGCGGATAGATGATAAGTCCAAATTCTTGGCAAGCATTATGCTAGGGAGCTGACTAACCTCTGGAGGCCAGGTTGTATATGAAATTGTCAAGACAGCATCATTAGTGAAGAGTATCTCACAGATCAGGATCAACGCACTTTGGTGTTTGCTCTGAAGCATGCAAGGATGAAGAGCTTGCCATCGGACCTAATGTATAGGTACACTCCATCATTAGATGGTCTGAAAGCTTACAACAGTACAGGGGAGAAGAAGATCCCGAAGAATGTCAGTGCAATGATGCAACCTTGCTTCACTCCACTTGAATGGGAATGGCTCTTGAGTATGAGCCATCAAACTGCACTGTCCTCTGCTTGCGCCATGGAAAGGGACTGTGATATCCAGCAGTTTTGGTGGGCATCTGATCTTCTCCAGGAGTGCTAAGATGCCTCTTCTGCCAGCCAGGTCAAAAGCGCTGATAAGGTCGATGAAGGCAACATATAAATGTTGGCTGTCTTCCTTGCTCTTCTCCTGTAGCTGTCTGAATGAGGAGATGACTTCAATAGTGGATCTGTCTCCCCTGATGTAAAACATATGAGACTTAGGATAGATGCGATCTGCCAGCCACAAAGGCAAAGGTCTTGTTGATGGTGCTGAGCAGTGATATGCCTCTGTAATTATTAGTCACAGTGCTCTTCCATATTCTCGTACAGTATTACAATGTTTGCATCTCGGATGACGTAGGAAACGGATCTTTCCTTCACAGTAGCTGGTGAAGAAGTCTCAGGAGCACTGGTTTCCCAAACTGCATCACTTCAGCAGGGAGGCATCTTTGCCTGGTGCCTTGCTTAGAGCAGGTGAGTCACTATCCATGCTGAGTTCATCCTCTGTTGGAGGTAGATCCAGCTCATTAATGACAGGCAAAGTGGGGATGCTGGTAATGATAGTTTTGCTGGTGGTTTCCCATTCGAATCTGCGCTGTACAAAGTATTTGAAGTAGTCTGCAACAATCGTGTACTCGCCACTGCAATTGAACAGATCTGGGTATTCATGGGGTTGCAGTGTTCCCCGTTGTTGTGCTGGTTGGTGTTGGCATACTGGACAGTCTTTATGAGGTCCTCAATGTCCTTATTGATGTTGTTCCATTACACTAAATCTCTGGCTCTGTTTTTCTCAATGCCTTCGTGGGTATAGTGGGGTTGGCCCAGGATATCGTGTTTCTAGTTGCTGGGGATGATGAGTCTGTTCTTTGAGAATCAGTCCATTTTCAATCAAAAATGACTTATGGCAGGTCCTTCATGATCTTACCGGCGTTTTGTGGACAGTTGCGACATGGAAGGATCTTCCAAAGAAGTAGGTATAAAACGTTTGGATATCAAAGACATTGTGGTAAGACATTCTGCTCGATACATGCATATCTGGTCTCGGCATCAGACAGTGATTTTGATGCAGATCACATTGATTTGTCATCTTGCAGCAGGCTGGCACCAAGGCCTTTGATACTTGCATCAGGCTTACGTCTTGGGGTTTTGGACATATCAAAATATTTCGGTGTGGACTCGTCTGTGATTGCAGATTTCAGGATATCGAAACTGACCTTGTGGTGACTTCCCCATATGAAGGGAATGTCCTTCAGCAGGTCACGTAGTGGCGCTGATGTTTCATGCAGGTTTGGAATGAAAGGAGCAAGAAACTGGATGAATCTCATGGTCTTTAGCTCCGTCTTTTTCGTTGGAGTGGGCATCCTTTGCAGATCATGTACCTTCTTGGGGCATGGGATCAGTCCTGCAGTGGAATAAGTCATTCCAAAGAATGGGATGGAATCAATCTTGATTTTGCATTTCTCAGTGTTGAAAACAAGGCCATTCTGCGCAGCCTCTTGCATCAATTTGTGGAGGACTTGATCGTGATGTTCATCCTTGGCATAGACAGCGACATCATCAGCGATGCTATGCTGACCACACCTTCGACTTGGTCTTGTATTTGGTCCATCTTCAGTTGGAAGATGTCTTGAGACTGTGACAGTCCAAATGTAAGGTGCTGAAAGTATTAGCTGACAAAGGGAGACTGGAAAGTAATCAGTAGCTGCTACTCTTGGTTCAACTGAACTGACCAATATCCAGATTTGGTGTCAAACTTTGAAAAGATCTTAGCCTTCTGGAATTTGTTGGTAAGTTCTTCTAAAGTAGGGATCTTTAATGAAGGCGCTTCCTGGCTCTGTTCAGACCTTGGTCTAGACATATGAGGATGGCGCCTCCCTTCTTGTGTGCATACGTCAAACTGGGAACCCAGTCCGTTGGCTCAGTGCCTCGATGGATTACGCCAGTAGCTTCCACATCATCATTTTCTTTCTTGATGGCGTCTTTTATGGCTATGCGAATGTTGACGTGGAGTGGGACGTCAGGATGTGTTATCAGCTTTGCAGGACCAGGCAGCATGCCAATTATGTCAGATTGGTCAGGGTAATGTTGTTTGGTGATGTCTTAATGTCTTGTGTGTTGGCTGGTGACTGCGTGCTTGTCACCTCTTGCTTTCAGCCCACATCACTGGCTAGCTTGCAGCTCTACGACAAGGAGAGCAGAGTGTGTAGGTCTGTCTGTCAGTGCATAGTCTGTCCATCAATGAGCTCTACTTAGTGTTCATCTCAGACTCAGGCTGAACTCTCGAGGGAATTGAAGGAGTCCCCCACATGTGTGGTTAGCTGGCCCACCAGCACGTAGACACGCCGTGGTACCCACGAACTAGATCCCCAGCTATAGGTAAATAGCACCACTTCCTTATGGCTGTCTGAAGAGAGACCAAAGCTAAGGGAGTAAACCCTGACAGAAGATCACCACTGCTTGTAGTTGTTTCCGAAGAGACCAAGGCTAAGGAGATACTGTAGTTGTGAGAATGACAAGGGTTAGCATAGAGTCTGTGCAAACACCTATGGAAAGCAACATATCCTCCCAAGAACATCATGGCCAGATAGAAAAAAAAAAGAAAAAAAAAAAGAAAAGAGAACGATGTAATTAGAGACTTCAGTGTAGCATCTTCATCCAGTAGGTGAAGTCATGCTAAGCAGGCGATACTAGACCGTCTTCAAGGTAAAAGATACAAGAATTACAATATGGAATGTTAGAACAGTGGTCCTGAAGGGAAAACTAGAAAAAGTCAAGAGAGAAATGGAAAGATCGAACATCACTTTTTTAGGACTGGAGAGGTGAAATGGAAGGGAGCAGGTATGATGACATCAGATAAGTATGAAATTATATATTCTGGAGGGGACACACATGAAGGAGGGGTAGGCATCGTAAATGACAAAGACGGTCAAAGTCCGTCAAAGGATACTTAGGCTATATCAGACCGTGTTTTACTAGTTAGATTGGAGGGCAAATCGTTTGTTATTAACATCGTCCATATAATTATATGCACCAACATCCACAAGTATTGAGAAAGAAATTGACGACTTCTCTGTAGAATTAGAGACAGACAAGGCTCGATATGAATCACAGGAGATTACAATAACAATGGGAGGTGTTAATGCTAAAGCGGGACAGGAAAAAGTAGATGACATAGTCGTACCTCATGTCTTTGGCATGCGAAATGAAAGAGGAGAGAAACTTGAGTGGGCTGAAGTAAATGAATTCATTATAGGAAACATTTGGTTTGAGCAGCCTAACAGAAGAAAGTGGACCTGGACGAATCTAGGAGACGGCACAAGAAATCAACCTGATTACAACCTGATAAATAAGAGATTTAGAAATTGTTTACTGATAGCAAAAATATTAGTAGGCGCAGACTGCAACAGTAATGGAAAAATTTAGACTGACATTAAAGAGAGGAGGAAGACAAAGCAAAAATAACATCAATCTTGGATTCTTAAAGACAGATGAATCAATTTGTGCAAAATTTAGCGTGTATGTCCAAAACAAATTCATTGCTCTGGAGGATGTTGGGGACAGTGAGGAACATTGGATAAATTTGAAAAACTCAGTAATTGAAGCTTATGAAAAAATCCCTAGAGTTGAAAAAAAGCAAACGAGAACTGGATGATAAAAGACATTTAGCTTGATGGATGAACGAAGAAAGCAAGGTAAACCTAAATGAGGAAGAATACAGATATAGATAAGGAAGCAAGGAATAAGTGCAATGCAGCGACGGAAACTTGGCTTGAAACAAAGTGCAAAGAAATGGAAGACCGACGCAGAATGGAACCTACGTTTATGCACAAAAATATTAAAGAAATTACAAGAAAAGACGTGCACATCAAATGGTTGCTTTCAATCAAAAGATGATATGATTATTATGAAAAAAAAATAGATACAGGAGAATACAGTGAAGACATTTTTGACAGTGACTGAAAGGAGGAACCCATCATTAGAAAGAACGTTAAAGAACCATCAAAAATGAAAGATATTAGAAAGAACGTTGAAGGGCCACCAATAATGAGAGATGAAGTTAGAGCAACGATGAGAAAGATGAAACTGGAAAAGTCCCAGGACCTGACAATATTACTGTAGAAATGATTGAGACTCTAAATGAATTTGGTATTTAAAAACGTGCTCCAAAAACTTATTACTCTGGAAAAGCTTCTAAAGATATATCAAAGTAACTTTTTGCTGCACTTCCAAAGAAAGCAGGGGCGATAGAATGCGAACTCCATTGTACAATCAGCTTCATGATTATAATTTCTATTAAGATGAACTTTCATGTGACAAAGATTGTATTAAGATTAATCATGATGAGGTCAAGGAATAGTCGAAACAGAAGTAGTAGAAGAACAATATGCATTTGTTGACGGGAAAGGAACTATTAATGCCATATTTACATCCTAAGACCTCTCATAGAAAGATCTGTTGAGTTGAATAAGGATTTACATGTACATTTTGTTGATTCTACCAAGGCTTTTGATCAGGTAAGACAAGAAGAACTGATCAACCAACTGGAAAAGCTCAATATTGATGGAAAAGATGAAAGATTTATAAGGAACATGTATTGGGACAACAGCAGCAATGAGAGTAGAAAATGATATAAGCTCTTTTCAAAATATCAAAAGAGGGGTTTGGCAGGGATATATATTCTGTTACCAGATTTGTTTTTGCATTATTTTACAGCAAAACCATCATGAGGAATGCAGAAGAATGAATGCCATGAGATAAAAGTTGGAGGAAAAATGATGAATAATTTTTGTTATGCAGATGACACCATTCTAATTGCAGAAAATGAAAACTTACAAAATCATGTGAATACAATAAAAGTAGCAGAAATAAAGAGCTAGAGCTAAATAGTAAGAAGAGGGAAGTCAGTAGTAGTCAGTAAAAAAACAAAAAACTTCTTCATTTAAAATAACAGCGAATGGTACAACATAGACAGGTATATTTGTCCATTGTTCCTCAATGTACCCAACATCTTCCAGGGCACTGAATGTGTTTTGAACATATATGTTCATTTTGAACGAGTTGATTCATGTAAAATAACAGCAAATGGCACAACATTGAAACAAATTGGTGAGCAGAATTGGTCAAGCTATAACAGCATTCAATTAACATCAGAAAGAGTTTTTCTTGAGTGTTAGAACCAGTACTGTTGTATGGATGCAAAGCGTGGACAGTCAGACCAAGATTGAGGCAGCTAAAAACCAAGATTCAGGCAGCTAATATCTGAGAAGAATGTTAAGAGAAGAGTTCTTGGGCATCAAAGAAAACAAACGAGACTATCTTGAAAGAAGCAAACACTGAAAGAACATTAGTGAGGAAGATTAGGAGAATGCAAGCAACATATATAGGATATTTTATGAGGAAAGAGAAATTTGAGCAACAGGAAAGCTGGAGGGAAAAAGAGCGCCAGGTAGACCCAAGGGGAAAACATTAAAGTTTTCCAGAGTTGATGGGAACAGAAAGGGAAGAAGATGTAATTGCAGCAACAAAAGGAGATTCATATCGAGGACTAGATCGCCAATGCCAGTGGGCATGGCACATGATGATGATGATGATGATTATTAGTGGTGTTTCCACCTGGGTGTGAATTCCACCTGCCGGTTGTGTGGACTTGACACTGCAGTGCGTTAAATGAATTTTAGGTTTTCACAGGGTGGAAGTCCTATGATGGCAGGTCCTGGAACGTCAGCAGTGAAGAATGCCGTGTCCTCCCAGCTTGGGCTGTTGAACTTGCAAGAGGTCTTGATGACATGAAACAGGGGATATTTGTACCATTGTACACTGTGAGACACACGTTGCTTACTATTGAAGTAATTTTTTCTTTGGGGAGGTTGTCTTTGGTGAGATCAAGGGGAAAGATTTCCCCAACATATCTGGAGAGGTAGAATGTTTTCTTGGGCTCCTGTGTCCACTTTCAGGGTACGTTTGTGGACACCTGGCTGATGTGGTATCAGGATCAGCAGGCAGGTGAATGCTTTCATCTCTGTCTGACTTCATGGATGAGATCTTATTGTTGTTAAAAGACAGCATGTCGAACTCGCTGGCTGGCAAATCATCATTGGTTTGAACATTGTGAAATTTGTATTGTTGTCCACCTTTTCTGTGATCACCTCTGGTCATTTCTTGTTGTTAACTGGGTACTTATGTCTAGCAGGGACATTGGGTGCTGATGACCGAATACTTTTACTCAGTGGTTCATCTTGCTGCACTTGCTGCCCTTGGTACCAAAACTGGACAGCTCTTAGGTTTGTGATCGAAGCCACAATTATTGCTTGGTTTTCCCAGTGTTGTCATGCTACTGACGGAACTTAAAGGGGTAACATCCGATCCAATGGATCGGGACGCATGCGCAGTAAGCATGGGCGGGGCTAAACTAAATAAAGACAAGCACATGGCTGAGGGTAGTAAACAAACACGCTAACAGTGACGAACAAAACAGACACTTCTTAATAACTGAGAAGAAATTGAAGCAAATTCCGTCCACACAGCTCCCCAGAACTCGAACGTTTTCCTACGTAACACATGACGTGTATGAGGAAATGGGTTTTGTAAGTTCATTTAAAGGGGGTGAAGGTAGTCCACTTATGCTTTCCGTTGACTTTTCTTACAGGAAAAACATGATGTAGTTTTAGAGAAATTATAGCTTGGTCCCCCTTCAATGGGAATCAGTACACCCCCACACTATCTCCGCAGTCCTGATTGTCTCCTGCCTGGAGCATAACCAAAGTTTGGACAGGGGGACATCAGTTTGTGTTCAAGACTATTTATCAAATAGTATGAACACTTGATCAGAAGCCTTTGTATTTCTCGACAGTTTGTCATACACACACGCTGCATTATTACTGTTGAGAGCCCCTGACTTCGTGCGCAGATCTAAATTACAGATTGATAACCTCATCCCTTCATCCCTAAAACGGCTGGCACGCGATAACTGGGGCCGGTAGATCTAAGTAAGTTACTTGAACCTTGCTAAGAATGAGAACAAATGATGAGAAGGAAAGGATGGTGCTAATGGAAACTGCATGACTGCTATTCCATGCTTGGCCTCTCTCACGGTGTGAAAGAAATAGCGCCAGAAATCTGTGGTCAGACCTATCATTGTCTGTAAGCAAATTTGCGCGCTCATTCTTTCTGGGTTCTACTGAAAACGCACAGTCTAGTTTGAGAGGGTTTTCTTTGACGAAATAATGAATTTTAATTTATTATTGCTGGATATAAACGAAGAAAAGAAGGAGGCTGTAAGACAATTGTTTGAAAGCTGTGGTTGGGAGTGGAAATGTGAAGTGCTATCACAAGTTACAATCAGTGAAGCTGACAGTGTTAGTGAGAGTAGTTCTGTGTGTGTTACCAACATCTCCTGTGTAGATACCACAGCATCTTGTACACCTACTTCAGTGGCTACATTGTCCTCAGCAAGTTATAGATTTACACCGGCGACAGATGTAGTGTGTTCCTCATCTGGTGCTAGTGTCAATGTAAGTGATAGATCTAGTGTTAGTTTACAGCATGCAGTTAGTCAGGGCAGATGCCAGTTTTGTTTTTGTGAGCCGTGTGTTACTGCAAACTGTCAGAGGTGGCTGGGTAATGGACAAGTCAGCACAAGTTAGGAATTCTGGACTTAGGAAACAGATATATAGAAAATTTTGGAACATACTAAATTCTAGGAATGCGTGGAGACATCCACAATATTTTCGAAAGAAATGGGTGACTATGGGGCGTGATGGTGTAGATGAATGTGTGGTGACAGTCCTTCGTGAGATAATGCCAGACTGTGTGCTGTCGCTTGTAAGACTTGTACCATAACCCACCTGGTAAGCAGTACATGGGACATAAGTGGTGGTGACTACAGGTCAGTGTTGTGTTCGTATTGTGCTCCGATGTGTGTGTGTGTGTGTGTGTGTGTCTGTGTCTGTGTCTGTGTGTGTATGAGTACGGTGTATGTGCGCACAGCTTGTGTGTGCAAATAGATCTATTGCATGTGCTTGATTTCTTTTCATACACTACACAATTTTAATTAAGCTGATTTAATTCTCTGGACGTCTATATTGTAAGCCTTTCAGGTGTGTGTGTGTGTGTGTGTGTGTGCGTGTGTGCGTGTGTGTGTGTGTTGCGACAACATGCCTTCGTTGTTTTCTTTCCACGTGCTTTTCTATTTTTGGATGGCGCGCCTGTCAGATGTCTCGTCATGTTTTGTAGCCCCGCCTCTAAGTTCGTCCAATTCAGATTTTAATTTCCTAATAAATGCATATACGCACATTTTTCGATAAAAATATAACAACAGTTTAAAAGCAGGGATTGAGATTGTACTGTGTGACAAATATGAGCCAGGTAGCTCTCCGACAGCGTCCGAAATCTGTAATTAACTCAGAGCAGACAGCCGGTGTTGCTTCGGCAAACGTTTGAATTCAAGTGACTTCCGATCTACTTCCCGCCTTATGTAGTCCTGCTGCCCCCTTTAAGCTGCGTTGCATGCTGTGTAGCTCTTTGATATGAGCAGCAGTCACTTCAGACTCTCGACTAAGTGTGGCGGTATAATGCAGGGTGGACGGGTTTTTTTTCTTTTGACAATGAGGGTCTTTTGAAAGTTGGGGTCTGACGTTCCTGCAAAGATCGCTTCAGTAATTCTTATGACTGCCTTCCTGTCTTTGAATTCACATTTCTCAGCGTGTTGTTTGGTCTGTGCTACAGAGTTGTCTAAAGATTCTCCTTTTTCTTGCTGAAATCCCACCAAGCATAAGTGTCTGACACGAAAAGTTTCTGCAGGCTCCAGTTGATTTTTGAAACACTCAAGAGTGAAGTCTGGGTCTCACTTTTGAGTGTGTCAGTGTCATGGAGTTATAGTGGTGCATGCCTTCACCTACTTGTAGGCTGGTCTTCTTCGGCTGTCTTTTTATAGGAAAGTGTAACTTCAGTCTTTCTTCAAACAGTTTGAAGGCTTTGGGAATGTTATCCACCAATCAGTTCATTCTTGAAACAGAAGAATGTTCCATTCTTTGTAAAATGTCCGTAAGACTATTTGTCGTTGAGCAGTAGCCCACAGCTGTTGTGTGACTTGCTTGCACTCGTGCAATCAATCAGTACTAATTATAATACCTTATCGTAGCGATACCCCAGATACATATAAATGCTTACCAGTCCTTACAATCACTTTCAGAGTGAACATGAGGGGTCTGCCACGGTATAGTCCAGCCGCATTTGAGGCAAGATGAAAACTATAAAAACCAATATGGTGAGATTGAGAAGTTTTCCATTTGAAAATCCTTGATGCAGTTTACTGCTGCCACCATGGAGGAGTGTGGTTGTGTGTTGATGATGTGGTGATCACACACACATTCCATAGGAGACGTTTATAATACAATGATCTATACAAAGCATTCAAGGATCAAGCACAGTGTTAGCACACATGAGCTGGTCTCTACAGTAATCGTGTAAGTTTAACACTGGCGTCAGTTTCAGTAGCATATGTGGAGCAGTATTTCGGTACGTGAGTACTGATACTGTTGGCGGCTAGGTCAAACTCTTGACAGAACCAAACCGTACGGATTGTTTGTGTGTGTGTGTGTGTGTGTGTGTGTGTGTGTGTGTGTGTGTGTGTGTGTGTGTGTTTCTTCTGAATGACTGGGATAGTAATGAATTAGCATGCCCAAAATCCATTGAAAAGAGTAAATTTGAAAACTGTGTGTGTGTGTGTGTGTGTGTGTGTGTGTGTGTGTGTGTGTGTGTGTGTGTGTGTGTGTGTGTGTGTATGCAACAGCCGGCAAGAGCAATGGGCCACTATGTCAACCTACACATGCTGGAAACATCTACTTGTGATCACACGGAAGGAGAGCCAGAACCACAGCATTATTGGTGAAATTTACAGCAACCAGATGGTCCATCGCCTGCAGGAGGTCACAGACAACTCTCAGCGCATTTTCAGGAAGGTCAGTTCAGTTCAATAAAATAACACTTAATTCACAGGGAAATTCATTTGTACAGTCACATACACAAACGGATCAAACACACATCGATAAAAGATTAAAATTATACAGATATATTTAATAGAAAGTATTAGTCCAGGCTTTGAGAATGTTGAATGTGCGAATGGCTGTTGGAATAAATGAATTCAGGTAATGAGATGTTCTTGTGAATGGAGCTCTAAACGTAAGAGTACTAAGACCAACCATCTCTTACCAATATTTTCATGTAATGGGTGTGTTTCGTCTGTTAAAATTCTCACGAGTATGTTGGTAATCTTCCTCTTGTACATGTTACTAAAAGTGCGTTATATTTTATGACATGTCACTAAAGTGTGTTATTTTTTATCCACCACCCCTCCTGCTTTCTTAATGACTTCTTCTCTGTTATGTTTGATCAAATTCCCACCCCAACACACAGAGCCAAAGGTTAAACTACTGCAAGTAACAGATCTGTAAGACATATTTTGTGGGTAAACGTGGATAGATGTAGAAATGAAACATCAAGATACAGGTTTGCCATATGTCTTTTTTCCACCATGTTGAATAGAGGAGTTACATGTATTAGAAATGTACAAAGGGAACGGGAGGCATATTTAACTCCCTTGAATGAGCTGTGTAAGACCATTTCTATCAGAGATCATCATTGTAACAGATTTAGATGAAAATGGTATGTTAGAGCTGAGGAGTCACAGAGGATGCAGTACTTTCTTGATGATTGCTCTTTGTATGACATCATTAGATCATGTCTCATTTTGGCTGTTAATAAAATATATGGTTCTCAGTCATTACTGTGTTCACCAGCTGACATTAGTAACATACCAAGCCTTCTTAAACCAAGTTCCCTTATACCATTAAGCTATGCTCAGGCTCATTTAATAATTTTGTGTGTGAAATATATATAGATATAGATATAAAGTTAATGTGGCCCATAAATGCCCTCAGTCCACAAAATGCATGTGTCTGTTTCCATTTTTTCTTGTCTTTTATTTTACTGTAGTGTCCATAATATCTTTGATCGTTTTTATGACTCACCCTCACAGTTTGAATCTGGGTCTCTTACACATACATGCATGCGCGCGTGCACGCGCGCGCGCACACACACACACCCACCAAAGAAACAAGCACGCACACACACACACACACACACACACACACACATACACACACACACACACACACACACGCACACGCCCACACACACACACACGCACACACACCAAACAAACAAGCATGCACGTGCTTGAACATATCTGTACACGTACCCACTCAAAACACTCATGTAAACATGTACCCCCAAACGACAAACAACACACCAAGTCAATACCTGATACAACAGTTGACAAAACAAGATTATTTTATTTATTTATTTATTCCTCTTTTTACACACTCATGCACATAACATAAAAAGACAGTAGACATATTACGCTACAGATGCATTCAATGAAGTATCGGTCATATTTCCAAACCACAAGTCAAACATCATAGAAGGCTTTGTTTCTTCATAGCTGTATCTGAAATTACCATTGCAACTACAACATTGTGGCAATACTATATTCTCACTTGGACATAGATCACATGAATTTATAAATATCAAAAAACATACGTTGAGTTAACATTGCAGTGATGACAAGGTAATGGCCCTCGAGTTGCCAGCGCAACCACTTGATAGTGGCCCTGACATCATCATCATCATCATCATTCTCCTGCCCGTGATGGGCGTAGAGGAGAGATGAGAGACACTCTTGAAGCCAGCCGTCGCCAACCGGTCCTGTCCTCCGCCTGTCGCACCAGCGTGGGGCCATCCAACCTGGTCCATTCTTTGATGTTGTCCATCCAGCATTTGGCTTGTCGTCCCCTTCGTCTGCCGCCTCCCAGTGTACCCTGGAGGACCGTTTTGGGCAGTGAGTTGTGGCGTGTGACATGCCCGAACCACGACAGCTTCCTGTTCTTGACTGTTGCCAGGAGGGGTTCTTGTGGGCCTGCGAGTGTTGTTATTTGGCTCCACACAAAGTCGTTTGTCTTCCGATCTTGCCAAGAGATCCCGAGCAAGCGCCTGAAGCATTTAGTTTCAAATGTCTGGATTCTCTTGGTGGTCTCTGCTGTCATGGTCCAGCTCTCGCATCCATACAGCAGGATGGGGAGCACCAGGGACTTGTACAGCTTCATCTTCGATGGAAAGCCGATCTCTCTGCTCTTCCAGATCTTGTTTAGCTTTACCATTGCTGCTGTTGCGATCGCTAGTCTGGTCTTGATTTCTGTTGTAGAGCAACCGTCTTTGGTGAGAGTGGCGCCAAGGTATTTGAAAGCGTCCACTTCTTCAAGCTGTTGCCCGTTCATGTAGATTTCAGCATGGGTGTTGGTTGTGCTGTTGACCAGGACTTTGCTTTTTTCTGTGCTCACTTCCATTCCGTGTGCACCTGCACTTTCTTCCAGTCTCATGGTCAGGTCATGTAGTTCTTCGTTGCTGCCTCCCAAAAGATATGAGAGGCCCTGACATACTCGTATTAAAAAAAAAAGAAAACAGTATCTCCTATTTTAGTTGCCACTCATAAACTGCTGTGACATCAGCGCCAAAAGTTTTATGCAGCAGCAGCAAGGGTTCATACAGATTTCCAGACAAAAAATTTAAGGACTTTTTAAGGACTTTTGAAGCACTTTTTTTTAAAATGCCTTCACACGAACGAAAGCTGTAATGACTTGTCACTACTTTTAAAGTCCACAGTAGTTCAGCTTTCATTGCCTCTGTTTTAGTACGGCTCAGGCTGTTCACTGACATCTGAGTTTGAGCAGAACAGTTGGTTGATGAACTGCAGGATGACGAACTGCTAGAAGTGATGGGATCACTTGTAGAATTTTTGGGAAAAAAATTCGAAAGACGAACTGCAGGATTTGAAGCCTTCATCAAGTCGCAGTGTTTTTTCCCTTTTTCATGGGTATTTACAGCCGATTCTCCCATTGAACGAATGTCTATGGTCTTCTTACAAATGCGGCAAAAGGCCTTGCATCTGTCTCCACTTGGGTCTGCCTGCAGCCATTCTTTGTATTCGTCTTTTTCCAGCCAAACCACGTTAAACAAACACTTCCCCGGCATGTTGACTTCTCAATTTCAAAATGGTGGAACATTCTTTCATGTACGCGCATGCGCCATGAAGGCCCGTAACTCTGGTGTTTTGACCTATAGCAGACGACGTATCGGTGAGATCGTCGATCTTAACTCCGACTCCGACTTTCTCTCTTTTTTTTTTCAATTCAATTTCAACCTTTTTTTATATATTTTTTTTACAAACTCAAGATTTTACACAGACTTTATTAAAAATCATAGGCAGTGACAAAACTTAAGGACTTTTTAAATACCTTTCAGCAAAAGCCTGATTTTTAAGGACTTTTAAGGCCTTAAAAAGCATGCCCTCAAAATTAAGGACTTTTAAGGACTGTGTGAACCCTGTTTAATCAGTGAAGAGGCATTGGGGTGCCAGATTCATTCAGTTCTGTCATTGTGTACCACAGCTCGAATCTTTCCAAATGGTTTCTCTGTCTATTCTGCAATGTTGTTAGTCCATATTTTGTTGTTGTTGTTGTTGTTTTCTCCTCCAGCTTTCTCCTTGTCAGTTCCCAGGATTTAGCAGGGCCATTGGATCTAGTTATGTGGCCGTAGCAACATAGTTTTCTTTTCTTAGTTAGAAGATCTTCATGTGATTCAGTGTGCTGCTTGATGGTTTGATGCACTTGTTCCTTGGTGATATGATCATTATATTTGATGTTTAGTACCTTGTGATAACACCTCATTTCAATGGTTTGGATTCGTCTTTTGTAATCCGTTGTGAGGGTTCATACCAGTGCATGTAAGAGTCTAATCTAGTGCTTCATGGCTAGGTATCCTGGACAGTAATAATGTTGTCTTTGCTGCCCTTAAGAAGATTTTTGGTTTGGATCCCAGGGATTTGTTGAACAGTTCCTACCTTCATCTGTGATGGTGTGGTAAGGGTGCTGGACAGATCAGGAGAGAAGAGAACAGATGATAGTGACAGCCTGAGAAAGAAGACCCAGAGAAGGTAGCACTGGTGTTACTCTTGCTTTATGTCCAATTGCTCATGCCAGACCACACGAGAAAGACCCCATTCAAACATTCATGTGTGTTTATATACTCCTTGAATGAACGACAAAGACAAGCACATGAGTATGTATGAGGATAGGCCTTCTTGAAACCATCATGGGGTTGACGTGTGTTCATGCAGCCTCAGTGGTGCTTATCTTCCTGTTAATGAAGCAGAAGTTTTATATATCATCATCGTCATCATCATCAGGTGCCTTGCCGCAAGGCGTTGGCGATCATGGACTTTCATCTGTCTCTGTCTCTTGTTGCCTCAAGCATCTCTTCCACCCTCTTTGTCCTCAGCCACTCTGTAAGTCCGTCTAGTATCTTCTCCCTGGGTCTACCTGGTGCTCTCTTCCTCTCCAGCTTTCCCGTTGTGACCAGGTGCTCCAATTCCTCCCTCATAAAATGGCCTACAAATGTTGCCTGTCTTTTTCTAATCTTTTTTATGAATGATCTTCTTGTGCCTGCCTCCATCAAGACTGTCTCATTTGTTTTCTTTGCTTTCCATGGAACTCTCAACATTCTTCTCAGAAACCACATCTTGGCTGCCTCAATTTTGTTCTGGCTTTGCTTGTTGATTGTCCACACCTCACAACATTACAACAGTATTGGTTCTATATAACATTCAAAAACTCTCTTCCTGATGTTAATTGATAGGCATTTGTTGGTAAGAATGTTTATCATCTTCTTGATTGCTGTTTTGGCTTGGCCGATTCTGCTGGCTGTTTCTGATGTGCATCTGCTGTCTGGTGAAATGACCGTTCCCAGGTATTTAAACTTAACAGTCTATATATCATAAGAATGTGTAAATCACAAGAATCATCATGAGTTGCATCATTTTGCATATTTTCATATTGGAACTAGGGGAATGATTTTTTTTGTCACTGAACAAACCTTGTTGAACGGAATTCTAGCCTCATTTTTAAGTATTTAGCCAGTTCCTATGAATCCATACAAAATATTATACAAATGATGACTCACCAGAGTTTCTGTAAACATATATGTCACTAAGCAGATCAAATATTCTGAGCTGAAGTTAATCGACAAATAGGTGATAGAAAACGGTTCATTTTTTTATCTGTGTGCACATTTCCGTACAAACCACGATCACAGTGTTAAGTGCCAAAACCACTTTAAATACTCAATTAATTGGCAACCATTTGTTATAAGATTATAATAACAATGACATTGTTAAGGTGTCAGATCTTGATGAAAGAATCAAACCAAAGCGCACACTCTTATCATTCACTGAAGCAATTAACCAACAAAGACCAAAACTTCAGAACGCAAAGCACATGCAAACTGGGAGGGGAGGACAGGAGGGGAGTGGGGCAGAAGACTGAGAATGTAGCGGAGGAAATCACTGCTGGACAAAAAAGTACGTTTTCAAGCTAGACTTGAAGGAAAACAAAAGTATGTGACTGTCGAATAGATGGGGGAAGATCATTCTAGTTGTAGGGACCAGACACAGGAAAAGAATGGCAACCGACTGTGGTACATCTGAATTGAGGAATTTGTAAACAATTAGTATCAGAAGCAGAACAGATAGGTCAGGCAGGCGTGTGTATGTGGATGTGGTCACGAAGATAAGTAGGTGCAGTATTATTGATACACTTGTACTATAGTGTATTTATTTTGTATGAAATTCTTTGAGAAACGGGCAACCATTGGGAAAAGTGAAGCGAGGGAGTGCAATGGCATGATCATGCTTCTTTTTACAAAGGGCAAGACGGTTCATGGAATTCTGAATATGCTGGAGGCATGTGAAAGGAGAATCAGGCAAAGCCAGAGACCAGAGAGTTACAATAATTGAAGCGAAACAAGAAAAGTCACAAGTTTAAATACTCCTGAATTTGAAAGATAACAGCCAGTAGAACAGAAATGTTGCAGTTGACAGTAACAAGACTGATAGGATCAAGTTTATTTATATAAGAAATCAAAATATTAATGAAATTTATGTATTTAAGTTCGACTTTACACAAGCAAAATTTCAATATTTTTCCAACAAATCTTCATCATCATTATTGTGTGCCATGCCACATGGAATTGGCGATCATGGCCTTCCATACGAATCTTTTTCGCTGCAAGCACATCTCCCACCCTCTGTCTTCATCCATTCCACAACTCCATCCAATATTTTCTCCCTGGGTCTACCTGGTGTTCTTTTCCCCTGCAGCTTTCCTGTTGTGACTAGGAGCTCAAATTTCTCTTGCCTTATAAAATGTCGTGCAAACGTCGCTCGTCTTTTCCTAATCTTCTTCATCAACCCTTTGACTCCTGCACTCTGTCCACCATCTGCAAAAATGTAACCCTCTGCTGGAAGCTGGTGGATAGGGTGAGGGAATCAAAGGGTTAAGTTTTTCCTTTGCTAGCATGACTGATAATGCAGGATGCTGGTGCACAATGTGCAGGACTCAAAGGATTAATGTTCTTTTTGTGTTTGTCTCTTTCAAGGCTGTCTCATTTGTTTTCTTTGCTGTCTATGGAGCTCTTAACATTCTTCTTAGAAACCACATTTCAGCTGCCTCAATCTCGTTTCAGTTTGCATGTTGACTGTCCATACTTCACATGTGTACGACAGTCTCACCTGTCGGCGTCACCTGGTTCACTGTTGGCCGCTGCACGTCAGGAAACTACCATCTCCCTCCAGGCTGCTCTGTCTTGACTTTAGTGGACAATTTCTTAACATTTAGGCCACTGATGTTGGGTATGTTCTCGATGTATGAGATTGGAGGTCTGCCTTTTTCTTTTTTACTACTGTTTTTCCTTGAAAGATGGTTGCCATGAGGTCGGTGTTCTTGTAGTTTGACACATGGCCAGTGTATTTTAGTGTTCTTTTGTTGATGTCTACTAGTAGTTTTCTGGTGGTATCAAGTTCTTCCAGTTCCAGGACACTTTCATTAATTCTTCTATCTGTCCATTTGACACGTAGTACTCTCCGATAAAACCACATCTCTGCTGTCTCAATTCTTCTGCAATCAGTTTTTCTCAGAGTCCAGGCTTCGCAGCCATAAATCATGAGTGGCCAGGTCAAACATTTTAGAAGTCTGACTTTCAGGCAAGAGTTTCTCATTTTTTCTGACTCCCTTTCTGCTTTGCAGGCAATCGCTTGCCGAAACATTAGTCACCCGGAACTTGTGAAGTTCTTTGAACTGTATTCTACTCTAGCAAATGACGGTTACGATATTGTTTTTGCCTGGATTCCTGGCCATATTGGTATTGGAGGCAATGAAAAGGCTGATTACCTGGCCAAGAAGGCTACAATGGCAAAGATGTCTAAGTCTGTGATCCCTTACACAGATGTCAAATCGAAAGTACACAGTTACGTAAGAAATCTGTGGCAGGAGAATTGGAATAAACAGACAGATAAACTCTTCCAAATCCGTCCTAACCTGACAGAAATTCTCCCATCTGCTGCAGGAAACCGTAAGAAAGTTACAGTGTTATGTAGGTTACGCACGGGTCACACATCCTACACTCACTCGTACCTTTTGAAAAATGAAGAAGCACCATGGTGTATACCGTGTGATGAGCCGTTGAGCATCTGACACCTCCTCCTCAATTGCTGGGACTTGTACGATGTGAGACAAAAGCACTACACGGCAGATTCCTTAAAGGAGCTCTTCCGAGATATCCCTCCTGATGCAATATTCCAGTTTTTACAAGAGATCAATAGATTTCACTTGATGTAATTTTACGTGTTTTTTTTTTTAATGGCATTTTAGATTTGCAAGGTTGACGGTGAGCATGGTTTTTATCTGTTTTTTATCTTAACGGGTTGTTCTTTTCTTTTTGACATGGTGTTAGCCCTGATATGGCTCTGGTGGTCGGCTGGGCTGTAAGCAATATGAATTGAATTGACTTGACTTTCAGGCCATTTGGTATGCCTCTCTCTGTCTTTCCAAATGTTGTTGAGTTGGACCATATTTTGCTTTTCTATTCCAATTCTTATTTTGATGTCTTTGGAGCAGATTCCATCATCAGTTTTTACAGAGCCAAGATATTTGTGAAATCCTTAACATTTTCTAAAGGAACTTTGTTAATTGTAATGTCATGATTGTTTTCTGTGTCTTTGCCTTTGATATGTAGCACATTTGTTTTCTTGGCGTTCAAGTTTAGACCAGCCTTTTTGCCTGCTGCATCTACCCTGTATAGAATGTACAACAGTATCGGTTCTATATCATCATCATCAAGTGCCCTGCGACATGGCGTTGGCGATCATGGCCCTCCATATGCATCTATCCCTTGTTGTCACAAGCACATCTTCCACCCTCCCTGTCCTCAGCCACTCTGCAAATCCGTCCCATGTTTTTTCCCTGGGTCTACCTGATGGTCTCTTTCCCTCCAGCTTTCCTGTTGTGACCAGGTGCTCTAATTCCCCTTTCCTCATAAAATGGCCTATAAATGTTGCCTGTCTTTTCCTAATCTTCCTTATGACTGATCTTCTTGTGTCTGCCTCCATCAAGAATGTCTCGTTTGTTTTCTTTGCTGTTCATGGAACTCTCAACATTCTCCTTAGAAACCACATCTCGGCTGCTTCAATCTTGATCTGGCTTTGCTTGTTGACTGTCCACACCTCACAATGGTATAACAGTATCGGTTCTATATAACATTCAGGAACTCTCTTTCTGATGTTAATTAATAGGCATTTGTTGGTAGGAATGCTTTTCATCTTCTTGAATGCTGTTTTGGCGTGGCCGATTCTGCTGGCTATTTCTGATGTGCATCTGCCGTCTGGTGAGATGATCGATCCCAGATATTTAAACTTATCAACCTGTCAGAAGGTTGTACCGCTTACTGTTGTTTTGCATGAGGAGATTTCATGTTTTTGACTAATTACCATGACTTCAGTCTTCTTGCTGTTTAGCTCCAACCCTTTATTTTTGCTTTCTATTTCCATTATATTCACAAGGTTTTGTAGGTCCCTTTCATTTTCTGCAATTAGCACGGTGTCATCTGCATATCGAATGTTGTTTATCATTTTTCTTCCAAACTTTAATTGAGGGTATTTGTCTAGGTTTCACGTGATGTTTTTGCTGTAAAGTGAAAACAGATCTGGTGACAAAACACAACCTTTCCTGACTCTTCTTGTGATATGTTGGAAAGAGCATGTATCGTTTTCTATTCTCATTGCAGCTGTTTTTTGCAATACATATTTTTGATTATTCGTAGATCTTTTCCATCAGTATTGAGTCTTTCTAGTTGTTTTAGCAATTCTTCATGTCTTACCCGATTGAAAGCCTTGGTATAATCAACAAAGCATAAATATAAATCCTTATTCAATTCGATTGACTTCTCTGTGATAGTTCTTGGGATGTATATGGCGTTAATGCTTCCTTTCCCTTCGACAAATCCATACTGTTCTTCTGCTATTTCTCTTTTGATTCTATTCCTTGTCCTCATCATGAATATTCTTAATAGGATTTCTGTTACATGACTCATCAAACTGATTGTGCGATGGAGTTCGCATTCTATAGCCCCTGTTTTCTTTGGAAGTGCAATGAAAATTGATTTTGACATATCTTTGGGAATTTTTCCGGTGTCGTAAATGTCATTCATGAGGACTGTTATTTTTTCAATACCAAATTCTTCCAGGGCTTCAATCATCTATGTAATAATATTGTCTGGTCCTGGGGCTTTTCCTGGTTTCATCTTTTTCAGTGCTGCTCTAACTTCATCTTTAATTATGGGTGGTCCCTCAACGTTCTTCCTTATAATGTGTTCTTTGTTTCGGTCATCTTCGAAAAAGTCTTTAATGTACTCTGCCCATATATCAAATATTTTGTCTTTTTCCATGATAAACGTACCATCTTTATATTTTAAGCAACCAGTTGATGTGCATGTCTTTTTCCTGTGGACAGTTTCTTCAGTTCTTCTGTACATACCCTGAGGATCCTTTTTGTGGCAGTCTTCTGTTTGTTTGCATTTTGTTTTCAGCCATCTTCATTGCACCTGTCCCTCATTTCTTTATCTTCCTGTATATTTCCTCCTTTCCCTTTGCCTTCCTCCGTTCTTCCATCAAGCCTGGGATTTTTGTTTTTTGTTTTGTCATCCAGTTCTTTTTTGCTTTTCTATCTACTCTAGGGATTTCTTCACAAGCTTCATTTATCAAGTTTCTCAGCTTTGTTCATTCCGCCCAGACAGGACTATCACCTTGCCGTGGTCGGGGGCTTGAGGTCCCATTGATCCGTTGAGCTATGTCGACAGGGGCTTATTGCTAGAAAGTTTTGTTTTTTCAGTGACAGTCCCGATGACCAAGGCAGTTACTTGGACTGGACTTAACAGTATAATAAATTAATCCCCCTGGTAGGGTTACCCATGTTGGACTGGTCAAGGGGGAGGGGACGAAGCATGGTTCCATCCTCATTTCCATTCACTTCATCCTCGTCGTCATATTCACGAGTGGTTGCCATTAGTAACCGGTAATCCCAAGCTTGAGTTTCTTGGCCAGAGGATGAGTGGCTGTACGTTAGTCAGTCGTAAAAGTACACTGTCTGGATTCATGCGGGATAGTTCCAGGCGACGGACGCCAAGAGTTTGGCCATCCATTGTCCCTTCCCCAGTACAGCAGCTCTCCTGGGGCGACCGACACATTTCTGCCATCTCTGAGCCTACGTTCATATCAAAACCCAACAAACCAAAACGAAAGAGAGATAATGAATGTGACTCTGATTCAGAGGAGGAAGTACGGCAGGAAACAGGCTTTTGGGCAGCGTGGTTGGTGGTGATGGGAACTGATGAGGAGAAACTGATGAGGAGAAACCGATATCGACACTGAGTCCCTATGCCATACAAAAGGGATTTAAAGCCCTCATTGGAAACCCCAAAACCATTAAAAAAAATGCCGAAATGGAGAGTACCTGGTGGAATGTAAAGACAACAAACAATCAGAACGTCTGCTCAGATCATCAGTACTTGTCGACCGTAGCATAAAAATTAACCACACAAAGCACTTAACAGTAGCAAGGGTGTCATCAAGTGCCCCGAGCTCAGTAGTGTCGGAAGAGAAGATCGGGACGGAACTGAAAAGCCAGGGCGTTCTAGAGGTACGCCGGGCCATGTTCCGAAAGGGGTCGGAGATAATCCCAACAAACACGCTTTTCTTAACATTCTGCTATCCTCTGATATCTCAAGACTTAAAAAATTGGCTGTTTGAAGGTGAAAGTGTTGTTGTATGTGCCATCACCGATGCGGTGCTTTTGATGCCAAAAGTTTGGACACATCAAAGACAGATATACCGAAACAGAAAAGTGTGCCATGTGTGCCAAGGAGGCACATGGGGGGAGTTGTGAGGGTCCACTAAGTTGTGTGAATTGTGGAGTTAACCACCCATCATCATCCAAATGTTGCCCTGTATGGCAAACGGAACAAATGGTACAACGAATCAAAACGGAAAAAAGAATACCTTTCCATGAAGTTCGTGGACAAAAAGCTCTGCATCAGCAGTTAAGACAGTTACTCAAATGTCCATACCTTTGGACGAGACCACCACCTTGCCGTGGTCGGGGGCTTGAGGTCCCAGTGATCCCTTGAGCTATGCCGACGGGGGCTACTTGGTAGAAAGCTTTGTTTTTTTTTTAATGACAGTCCCGATAACCAAGGCTGTTGACATGGACTGGACTCTAAACAGCATAATAAAATTAATGCCCCTGGTAGGGTTACCCATGTCGGACAGGTCAAGGGGGAGGGATGAGACGAAGCGTGGTCCCACCCTCATTTCCATTTTCTTCATGCCCATCGTCATGTTCACGAATGGTTGCCGTAAGCAACCCGTAATCCCAAGCTTGAGGTACTTGGCGAGGGGATGAGTGACTGTATGATAGTCAGTCGTGAAAGTACACTGTCTGGTTTCATGCGGGACGGTTCCAGGCAGACGGACGCCAAGAGATTGGCCATCCACTGTCCCTTCCCCAGCACGGCAGCTCTCCTGGGGTGACCGAGTCATTTCTGCCATCGTTGAGCCTACGCTCATGTCAAAACAAAACAAACAGAAAAGGAAATGAGATAATGAAATTGACTCTGATTCCGAGGACGAAACAAGACAGGCAACCGGTTTTGGGGCAGTGTGGCTAGTGGTGACGGGCATTGAGGAAGAAAAACCTATCTGGAGACTGAGTCCCTTTGCCATACAGAAGGGATTTCAAGCCCTAGTAGGAAACCCTAAAACGATTAAAAAGCTGCGAAACAGAGACTACCTTGTGGAGTACAAGGATAACAAGCAGTCCGATCGCTTGCTGAAAACATCAGTTCTAGTTGATCGTGGAATAAAAGTCACTCCACACAAAGGACTGAACAGCAGCAAAGGAGTCGTAAGGTGCCCTGAGCTGAGAGGAGTGTCAGAGGAGGAGATCCGAAAGGAACTGAAAAGCCAGGGCGTTGTAGAGGTACGCCGGCCATGTTCCGGAAAGGGTCCGACAAAATCCCTACAAACACGCTCTTTCTCACATTTTGCTCTCCCACTATACCCCAAGAATTGAAAGTTGGATACTTGAAGGTAAAAGTGTCGTTGTATGTGCCATCACCAATGCGCTGCTTCCGTTGTCACAAGTTCGGCCACATCAAGGACAGATGCACAGAAACTGAAAAGTGTGCCATGTGCGCCAAGGAGGCACATGAGGGGAGATGCGACAATCCACTAAAGTGCATAAATTGTGGAGGTAACCATCCATCATCCTCGAAAGATTGCCCCGTATGGCAAAAGGAACAAGCCATTCAACGCCTGTAAACTGAAAAAAACCTACCTTTTCACGAAGCCAAAAGGTTGGTAGAGGGCAGCAGTTTGTTTACCAAAAGTTACGCATCGGTAGTCAAAACAGTTCAAGTATCCATAGCCTGTCAGACAGAAATAACATGGACAAAGACGAATTTTGAAACATTGCAAGACACAAATGCCCTCAGCAGGGGCGTTAAAACCACTGCCACTCAGGCTGTTAAACAGCCAAAAGCAGTCAATGCTGGCAACCCAGGGAAACCTAGTCTCCCTGGTAAACCCGCCCTCCCGCCCCGGCCGTCCGGGAGCAGCTCCACAGGAAATGGAGGAGGGCCCAAAGTAATGCTGGTAGAAATGAAGAACCCTCCTCCGGCACTTAAAGGGCCTAAGCCCAGGCTTCCTGCAGGCAGGTCAGCCGTCAGGTCTGACCGCCTGAGGAAAGCTGAAAAAAAACTAGAAAATAAGTACGCTCCATTGCAAGTTGAGGAGGACGAAACATATATGGACTAAAGTGCCTTGTATAATTCCGCCAATAATGCAGTCTATAGTCCATTGGAACATACGAGGTGTCTACGCTAATCTAGAGGAGCTCCAGCTACTTTGCCGTGACCTGCAGCCTGCTGTAGTGGCTTTGCAAGAAACATTAATACGCGAAGGAAAGAGTTTCTCATTCAAAGAATTTCAACATTGTTTCCAAACCAGCACGACCTAAAGATGGAGGAGTAACGGGTGGAGTATGTTTGCTGCTACATAGGTCTGTTTTGTTTAGTCCTATTAATCTGAACACCAGTTTGCAAGCAGTGGCGGCAAGGTATCTCTAAATAAAACAGTAACCATTTGCTCTGTGTACCTCCCTCCACCTGTTGCTGTTACAAAAAAAGAACTGGTTGATTTGATTGAGGAACTTCCCAAACCCTTTCTGTTGCTCGGCGATTTGAATGGCCATTCCCCGCTTTGGGGTAGTGAAGATACTTCAGCGCGAGGTCTCTTGCTTGAAGATGTCTTCGCCGATTTAAATTTATGATGTTTAAACGATGGTTCTCTGACATATATCCATCCTGCAAAAGGTACACTTTCTTGTTTGGATTTATCAGTGTGTGATGCTTCGCTGGTTTTGGACTATGAGTGGAAAGTTCTGGATGATCTCCATGGAAGTGATCATCTTCCAGTTGTCTTAACAAATCCAAGCGTTCGACTCGAGTCGCTACCGGAGCACTTTGTTTTTCGTAGGGCTGACTGGGATTTGTTCGAGAGGGCTGTCCGGAGTGATTTGGAGGAAGGAAGGGTCCTGCAGAGTGATGATCCAGTAAACACTCTGACGCAGATCATCCTGAGCCGTGCCAAACGAGCAATTCCCACATCATCAAAGAAAGCGCACATGCCTAAAACTCCGTGGTTTACTTTAGAATGTAAACGGATAAAACAAGAATGCAAGAAAGCTCAACGTCGCGTGTTTCAAAGTCCATCGGCGGACAATGTTCGAGCTCATCAGAAACTATGAGCAAAGTCAAGATACATCTTTAAAAGAAACAAACAACAGTCCTGGAGAAACTTCTGCTCGAAAATGACATCCCGAACTCCTAAAAAGAAAGTTTGGAAAATTATCAAACAAATTAAAGGCAAAACACCTGTCCTTCTGTTCACCATCTGAAAGTGTCAGATTGTTTGATTACTGACAAAAAAGCCATCTCTAACATGTTGGCGTCTAACATCGAAAAAAACTTCCGCAGCAAATAAATCGGTGGTCTTCCGGAAACACAAATCGGTGAAAGAAAAGAGAGCTTGTAACTTCGTTTCTAATAAACACAGAAGAGTACAATCTTCCACTGACATTAGGAGAATTAAAAAACGCTCTTGTGACTTGCTCTGACTCTTCTCCTGGCTTGGATGAAGTTCATTATCAACTGGTGAAGCATCTCCCGGAAAAGGGTTTGGACATTCTGTTGAAAGTGTACAATTACATATGGACGACAGGATTCTTTCCTTCCTCATGGCGGAAAGCCCTGATCGTCCCTATATCTAAACCTGGAAAAGATATATCTAATCCATCCAATTACCGGCCAATAGCCCTAACCAATTGTCTGTGCAAAGTGATGGAGAAAATGGTCAATAAGAGACTGACGTGGAAACTGGAGAATGACGGCATCTTGGCCTAAGAAAATGCGGTTTTCGCAAGCACCATTCCACAGTAGATCATTTAATTCATCTTGAAACAACCATCCGTAATGCATTTCTGCAGAAACAGCATGTAGTGGCTATGTTCTTTGATTTAGAGAAAGCCTATGATACCACTTGGAAATCAGGAATTCTTATGGATCTACACGAATTGGGTTTTAGGGGTCACCTACCTACGTTTATCCAAAAGTTTTTGGCCGATAGGCAGTTTCAAGTGCGGGTTGGTACTACTCTGTCGGACATCCATGGGCAAGAGCTGGGTGTACCACAAGGGAGCATTCTCTCTCCTGCGCTGTTCATTCTCAAGATCAACAACATAGTCAAATCTGTTCAGTAGGGCTCGGACTGCTCCCTGTTTGTGGACGAATTTGCAGTTTACGCAAGTGGAAGCTTCTATGCAGGCGTTCAGCGACGGCTGCAGTTGTGTGTAGATAAGATCCAGCAGTGGGCAGAGACAAATGGCTTTACCTTTTCCGAGCCAAAACACAGTGTATTCACTTTCATAATCTGCGTGAATTCTTTGCTGCTCCAGAAATTCGTCTGGGAAAGTGCATCATTCCAGCTGTAAAAGAAGCTAAATTTTTGGGTTTGATTTTTGATGAAAAGTTGAACTTTCTCAGTCATATCCAACATCTAAAAACATCTTGCCAGAAAGCTCTGATTATTCTTCGAGTTGTAGCTCATACAGACTGGGGTGCCGACAAGAAAACGTTACTACACCTGTACAGAGCTTTAATTCGCTCTAAACTGGACTATGGCTGTGTAACATATGGGTCTGTGAGAGCGTCGTACCTAAAGGCACTTGATCCCATTCACCATCAAGGGCTGCGCCTATGTCTTGGTGCATTCAGAACAACTCCTGTGTATAGTTTGTATGCAGAGGCAGGGGAGCCCTCCCTGAGCAACCGTAGACTGAAACTAAGTTTAAATTTCTGTTTGAAACTGTTCTCTGAACCGGAAAACCCAGCCTATGACTGTGTCTTCAACCCCAGATTTGAAAGTGACTTTGAAAAACATCCAAAAGTGACTCCTCCTTTGGGGCTGCATATCCGTCCCCATTTGGAAAAGGCAGATATAAATTTAGCAGTTGTTAACGACTTCTCCAAGTTTCCAGATATCCACCATAGACTTTGAAAACACCGAAGGTTTGTTTTGATCTTGCTTCCTTCCGTAAAGACAATACCAGTGCACTGGCGTACAAATCGTTTTATGCGGAATTGTGTGAAAAATCTCCATCATCCCGCAGAATCCTCACGGATGGGTCCAAGTGTGATGAAGGTGTGGCTGCCGCTGCCTTCTGCTCCGAGATTCCCAATGGAGCATTTTCAAAACGTATTCCATCTGACAGTTCGGTTTACACTGCTGAACTAACTGCTCTGGTTTTAGCACTAAAAATGGTGTCCCAATCCAAACACAAAGAGTTTCTCATTTTTTCTGACTCCCTTTCTGCTTTGCAGGCAGTCGCTTGCTGAAACATTAGTCACCCTGAACTTGTGAAGTTCTTTGAACTGTATTCTACTCTAGCAAATGACGGTTACGATATTGTTTTTGCCTGGATTCCTGGCCATATTGGTATTGGAGGCAATGAAAAGGCTGATTACCTGGCCAAGAAGGCTACAATGGCAAAGATGTCTAAGTCCGTGATCCCTTACACAGATGTCAAATCGAAAGTACACAGTTACGTAAGAAATCTGTGGCAGGAGAATTGGAATAAACAGACAGATAACAAACTCTCCCAGATCCGCCCTAACCTGACAGAAATTCTCTCATCTGCTGCAGGAAACCGTAAGAAAGAGACAGTGTTATGTAGATTACGCACGGGTCACACATTCCTACACTCACTCGTACCTTTTGAAAAATGAAGAAGCACCATGGTGTATACCGTGTGATGAGCCTTTGAGCATCCGACACCTCCTCTTCGATTGCTGGGACTTGTACGATGTGAGACAAAAGCACTACACGGCAGATTCCTTAAAGGAGTTCTTCCGAGATATCCCTCCTGATGCAATTTTCCAGTTTTTACAAGAGATCAATAGATTTCACTTGATGAAATTTTACGTGTTTTTCTTTAATGGCATTTTAGATTTGCAAGGTTGACGGTGAGCATGGTTTTTATCTGTTTATCTTAACGGGTTGTTCTTTTCTTTTTGACATGGTGTTAGCCCTGATGTGGCTCTAGTGGTCGGCTGGGCTGTAAGCAATATGAATTGAATTGAAATGTCCATAGCCTTTCAAACAGACCTAACATGGTATAAGTCGAGTTTTCGAAACCGTGCAAGACATAAAGGCCCTCAGCATCCGAAACCAGCTAATGCTGGCAACCCAGGGAAGCCCAGTCTCCCTGGTAAACCCGCCGTCCCGTCCCAGCCATCCGGGAGCAGTTCCACAGTAAGTGGAGGAGGGCAGAGAGTGATGATAGTGGAGATGAAAAACTTTCCTCCAGCACGTAAAGGGCCTAAGCCTGCGCTTCCTACAGGCAGATCAGCCGTCAGGTCTGATCGACTAAAAAAGGCGGGGGAAAAGGAAAATAAATAGGTTCCATTGCAAATTGAGGATGACAAAGCGGATATGGACTGATTTTGCCTTGTGTTGTCCTGCTAACAATGCAGAGTATTGTCCATTGGAACATATGAGGTGTCAACTCCAATCTTGAGGAACTCCAAGCTACTTTGCCGTGACCTGCAGCCTGTTGTAGTGGCTCTACAAGAAACGTTAGTGCGTGAAGGGAACATTTTTTCCTTAATGAATTTCAACATTATTTCAAAACCAACACAACCTAAAGATGGAGGAGTAACAGGTGGAGTGTGTTTGCTCCTACACAGATCCGTTTTGTTTAGCTCGATTAATCTACATGTAAACACTTGTCTGCAAGCAGTGGCGGCAAGGGTATCTCTAAACAAAACCATAACATTTGCTTTCTGTACCTCCCCCATCTGTTGCTGTTACAAAAGAACTGGTTGATTTGATTGAGGAACTTCCAAAACCTTTTTTGTTTTGGGGCGATTTGAATGGCCATTCCCCACTTTGGGGTAGTGAAGATGCTTAATCACGTGGTCTCTTGCTGGAAAATATTTTCTCCAATTTAGGCTTATGCTGTCTAAACGATGGATCTCCGACATATATTCATCCTGAAAATGGTACACTCTCCTGTTTAGATCTATCAGTGTGTGATGCTTCATTGGTTTTGGACTATGAGTGGAAAGTTGTGGATGATCTGCATGGAAGTGACCATCTTCCAGTTGTATTAACGAATCCAAGCGTTGGACATGAGTATTTTCCGGAGCGTTTGGTTTTTCGCAGGGCTGACTGGGATTTGTTTTCGAGGGCTGTCTGGAGTGATTTGGAGGAAGAAAGGGTCCTGCAAAGTTATGACCAGGTAGACACTCTAACACAAGTCATCCTGAGCTGTGCCAAACAAGCAATTCCCACATCGTCAAAGAAAGCGCACATGCCTAAAGCACTGGTTTACTTCAGAATGTAAACAGATTAGACAGGAACGCAAAGGAGTTCAACGTAGCGTCTTCCAAACTCCATCAGTGTTCGGGCTCATCAAAAACTGCGAGCAAAGTCGAGGTATGTCTTTAAAATCAATAAATGACAGTCATGGAAAGACTTTTGCTCCAAACTGACTTCCCGAACCCCTAAAAATTACAGGGGAAAACACCTGTCCCTCTGTCCACCATCCGATTGTCTGATTACTGACAAAAAAGTTGTTTTAACATGTTGGCGTCCACATTAAAAAGAACTCTTCCTCAGCCAATAAATCGGCGTTTTTCTGGAAACACAAATCCCTGAAAGAAAAGAGAGCCTGTAACTTCGTCTTTGATAACATGGAAGAGTATTATCTTCCACTGACGTTAGGAGAATGAAAAGACTCTTCTGACTTGCTCTGTCTCTTCTCCTAGCTTAGATGAAATTCATTACAAACTCATGAAGCATCTCCCGGAAAGGGGTTTGGAAATTCTTTTGGAAGTGTACAATTACATATGGACGACAGGATTCTTTCCTCCCTCATGGCGGAAAGCCCTGATCGTCCCTATACTTAAACCTGGAAAAAATGTGTAATGTTTTTCTGAAGAAACAGCATGTAGTGGCTATGTTGTTTGATTTGGAGAAAGCCTATGATACCATCTGGAAGTCAGGAATTCTTATGGATCTACACTAATTGGGTTTTCGGGGTCACCTACCTGCGTTTATCTTAAACGTTTTGGCTGATCGACAGTTTCAAGTGCAGGTTGGTACTACTCTGTCCAACATCCATGAGCAAGAGCTGGGTGTACCACAAAGGAGCATTCTCTTTCCTGCGCTGTTCAGTATCAGGATCAACAATACAGTCAAGTCTGTACAGCAGGGCTCAGACTGTTCCCGGTTTGTAGACGATTTTGCAGTTTACGCCAGTGAAAGCTTCTGTGCAGGCATTGAGCAACAGTCGCAGCTTTGCGTGGATAGGATCCAGCAGTAGACAGAGACAAACGGCTTTACTTTTTCTGCAACCAGAACACTGTATCCACTTTCATAACCTGCGACACGTCTTTGCCGCTCCAGAAATTCATTGGAAAGTCCATCATTCCAGCTGTAAAAGAAGCTAAATTTCTGGGCTTGATCTTTGATGAAAAGTTGAACTTGCTCAGTCATATCCAACATCTGAAAACCTCATGCCAGAAAGCTCTGAATGTTCCTCAAGTTGTAGCTCATACAGACTGGGGTGCCGACAAGAAAACGCTACTTCACCTGTATAGAGCTTTAATTTGCTCTAAACTGGATTATGGCTGCATAGTATATGGGTCTGCGAGACCATCTTACCTAAAGGCACTGGATCCCATTTACCATCAAGGGCTGAGCCTGTGTCTTGGTGCATTCAGAACAACTCCTGTGTATAGTTTGTATACGGAGGCAGGGGAGACCTCCCTGAGCAACCGTAGACTGAAATTAACCTTAAATTTGTTTGAAACTGGTTTCTGAACCGGAAAACCCAACCTATGACTGTGTCTTCGACCCCAGATTTCAAAGTGAATTTGAAAAGCATCCCAAAGTCACTCCTCCTTTAGGATTCCGTATCTATCCCCATATGGAAAAGGCAGATATAAATATAGCAGTTGTTAACGACTTCTTGAAGTTTCCAGATAGCCCACCATGAACCTTAAAAATACGGAAGGTTTGTTTTGATCTTGCTTCTTTTGTAAAGACAATACCAGTTCACTGGCGTACAAATCGTTTTATGCGGAACTATGTGAGAAATCTCCGTCATCCTACAGAATCTTCACTAATGGATCCAAGTTTGATGAAGGTGTTGCTGCCGCTGCCTTCTACTCCGAGATTCCCAATCGAGCATTTTCAAAACATATTCCGTCTGACAGTTCCGTTTATACTGCTGAACTGACTGCTCTGGTTTTGGCGCTAAAAATGGTGTCCAAATCCAAACAAAAATTTTCTCATTTTTTCTGACTCTTTCCGCTTTGCAGGCAATTGCTTGCCGAAACATTAGTCACCCTGAACTTGTGAAGTTCTTCGAACTATATTCTACTTGTACAAAAAAAAATTAATGAAGGTCACGGGATTGTTTTTGCCCTGACTCCTAGGAGGCCATGTTGGTATTGGAGGCAGTGAAAAGGCTGACTGCATGGCCGAGAAGGCCACGAGGGAAAAGATGTCTAAGTCCTTGATTCCTTACACAAATGTCAGATCGAAAGTACACAGTTACGTGAGAAGTCTGTGTGGCAGGAGGATTGGAATGAACAGACAGATAACAAACTTTGCCAAATCCGCCCTAGCCTGAAAGAAATTCTCCAGCAGACAGCAGAGGTTATACACGGGTCACACATCCTACACTGATTCGTACCTTTTGAAAAATGAAGAAGCACCATGGTGTATACCATGTGACGAGCCGTTAAGCATCAGACACCTCCTTCTTGATTGCTGGGACTTGTACGACGTGAGACAAAAGCACTGCACGGCGGACTCCTTAAGGAACCTCTTCCGAGACGTCCCTCCTGATGCAATTTTCCAGTTTTTACAAGAGATCAATAGATTTCACCTGATCTGGTTTTATGTTTTTTTCTTTAATCGCATTTTAGACCTGCAAGGTTAACGGTGAGCATGGTTTTTAACTGTTGTCTTTTATCTTAACGGGTTGTCCTTTTTTTTCCTTGACGTGGTGTTAGCCCTGATATGGCTCTAGTGGTCGGCTGGGCTATAAATAATATGTGCTGAAAAATGAATTTTGTCCATTGTTTCTCACTGTCACCAACGTCTTCCAGAGCACTGAATTTGTTTTGAACATGTATGTTATTTACGTATCGCTTCATCTGTTTTTGAGTCCCAGATTTAGTATGATGTTGCTTTTGGTCTGTTTCCTTTTCCTTAATTTCAGCCTAAATCTTCCCATTACAGGATTGTGGTCAGTGTTGCAGTCTGCGCCTGGTAGTGTTTTTGCTGTCAGCAAAGAATTTCTAAATCGTTATTGATCAGGATGTAGTCAATCTGAATTGGTATTATCTCTTGGACTCATCCATGTCCATTTTCATCCATTAGGCTGCTCAAACCAGGTGTTTCCTACCACGAACTCATGCGTCTGCGCCCATTCTACAAGTTTCCCTCCCCTTTCATTGTGTGTACCAAGGCCATGAGGTCTAACTATATATCCTCCACCCTCTGCTGTCCCATTTAGCATTAAAATCTCCCATTATTATTGTAACTTCTTGTGATTTACATTGAGTCTTGGCCATCTCTGATACTTCTTAGAAGTTGTCAATTTCGTCCTGAGTACTTGCGGATGTTGGTGCATACACCTGAATGGTATTGATACCAAATGGCTTGCCATCCAATTTAACCAGCAAAACTCTGTCGGACACAGCCCAGTATCCCTTAACTGCTTTTGATTTGTCCCTGTCAGTTATGATGCCTGCTCCTCTTTCATGTGTGTTACCACCAGAATATATTATTGTATGCTCTCCTGTTGTTATCATGCCTGCCCCCATCCATCTCACTTGCCCTAGTCCTAAAATACTAATGTTAAGCCTTTCCATCTCCATTTTGACTTACTCTAATTTTCCCTTTTGCAGCATTCCATGTTGCGATTTATTTTTAGCTTTAACGCAGTAGCTTGCTGACGATCTGATGTCACCTGCGCAGCATGTCGTTATCCTCATTTTTCTTGTTTTGTCTGGCCATGAATTTGCTTTGGAAAGTACGATGGTGGTTTCCCGTTGCCTTCCGTCGGTTTGTGTACGCTCCGATAGCCTTTGTCGTTCCCACAACAACCTACAAGGCAGAAGGGGTGATTTTTTTCAGGTTTACACACATAGCCTTATTCTCTCCCGAGATATCCACAAGGCAGTGGTGCTGTTTACCCATAGCTGGGGGTCTGCTTTGTGGGTACCAGGGCATATCCATACGCCGGTGGGCCTGTGTGCCGCACGTCTGGGGGCCAGACCTCCTCCGAGTCCCTCGAGTTTTAGCCTGAATCCGTGAGGTGCTCGGTTACCACATGTCAGCACGAGGATGCATAACGTAGGGCTTGCTTATGGAGACGCTATGTACTGACAGAAAGAGTAAGAGACTTATGCATTCTGCTCTCTTTTTCGCATAGCTGCAAGCAACAGTGCTAGCCAGCAGAGCAGGCTGAAAGTGAGAGGTGGTGACAAGCATGCAGTCACTAGCCAACACACTAGACGCATCACATCTGCCATTTGACATGTGTATTTGAAAGTTGTGGAATTCCTTTGTTCGGAGCAGTACTGTGTTGGTTCTCTATAGATCTGAAGAATTCTTCAACAAATGGCAAATGATTTTGGCGGGTGTCATGACTTGAGCTTGCTTTGATGCATGCTTGATACTGAATTGTTTAAAGCAATCTAGCTTGTTTCGATGCAAGCTTAATATTTAATCGTTTAAAGCAATCTATAGTTTAAATGGACAATTAGCAATCTACAGTTTAAATGGACAATTACGGATACATGTATTATACCATTAACATTTCCATAAATCTTTTCATTATTATAAATTTCTGGCAATTGTACCAGCTTCCCAGTGGGTAATTAGAATAGTGCTGATCGATCGGAGCATTGAATTCATTAATTTGAATTGATACAAAGGAAATTTTGTCTTGATCGCTTTAGAGTCATGCAAAACGCGTTTTTCTGCAAAATACCATGCTTGAATAACTCATTTTGAGGTTAAGAGCTCTGTTTAGATTTCTGTCTATTATTTTTCATGTTTTTGAGGCAAGTGAAATAATTCTTTAAAAATGGCGTCTGCTGCATACATCCTTACTTTTGGGGTATAGTGGTAGCACATTGCTAAAAGTCCATAGACAGTTATTTTGTGGTATTGTGGCTGTCCATCAACTTGGTCCTCCTGGCTTTGATATTTGTAATATATTTTGTCAATGTTTCATCTTATCTTTTTACAAGCTTAGCGTGTTCTTGCTCACTGCCTGCCAGGCCATCATTGTCATCTGTGAAGTTAAAGTTTATAATGGATTGTTTCCCAATGCTGATTGTGCTAACATGATCTTCAAGTGTGTCAGACATGATGCATTCCAAGAATATGTTGAAAAATGTCGAGAGACAGAAGGCAGCCCTGATGAACTCCAACCAAAGTATGGAACCACACTCCAATAGTGCCATCTGTAATTATTGCATAGGTTGCTTTGGAGTACAGTTGCTGGATACTGTTGATTTCAGACTATGGTAAATTTAGTGCCTCCTGCCAGACTCGGTGTCAGATACTTTCCTGAAGTCTATGAAGATGTAGTAGAACCCCATCTGGTCTTGAAGGTATTTTTGCAAGGGGTACACAGTTTAAAGATTTGTTTGATAAGACTTCTGTCTTTGCAGAATCCGGCCTGTACTTCGGCAGTAATGTTATCTGCTTGCAGCTGTAATCTCTTTTTTTTTTTTTTGAACAATTTTGAACATTACTTTGCTGGTATGGATGATCAGGCTGATAGCGCAGTAGGTCTGGCATTGTTGGAGATTTCCTTTCTTGGGAAGGGTGGAGATTAGTGATTAGGTCTGTGATACGGTCCACTCACCAGTGTGTCAGATTTTGTTGCAGATGGCAATTAGGAGATCAGTTACTGCTTCTTCACCATTTTTCGAAAGTTCTGCTGGGATGTTTGTGAATGCCTGTAGTGTTACAGCATTTCAGTTACCTGACTGTACAACATCTTCAGTGTGTTTGAAAGTCATGGAATTCCTTTGTTCAGAGCAGTACCAAATATTGTACTGTTAGCCTACGTGGAATTCCTTTGTTCAGAGCAGCACCCAGTCCATCTTTTTATGTCATTTATATATCAGTTTCATGCAGTGACGAGAACATTGTTCCACCATATGCACACTCAACTCTAGGTAAGAACTGGTGAAGGTCAAAAGGTTCCACAAGTCTCTTCTCAGTACTGATGGGATTCACACATTCTTTTCAGTCAGTGGTCTGTTGCACTAACTGCTACACCATCACGACTGACACCAGCGCCCCATTTGGTAGTCCTTGTGAGGAAACACACCCTCACAAAACTCATATTCCAGACAATACCGAGACACAACAACAAAGCAGCCGCCCACCCACGACAGGGCAGTTGTCAACTCCCACAAAGAAACGATAGCACTGAAACACCAAATTCTTCTAAGCTCTAGGACAGAAATCCAGCTACAACTTAGCTCTGTCAGAAAATCTGTTAGTCTAATTACCTACCGTACTCTTGGGGCTCCCGGACTGCACATCAAGAGGACTTAAGGTCAAGTAATGATACAATGTGGCTAGCAAAGTTGTAGGCCTCGAGCTGAACTCAACTCAACCAGATACAATACTTGCTACACCTGATGATACTTTACCCACATATAGCCTACCTGACAACAGCAGATAAAACATGAACGACACTTGAAGGAGAATGGATGGTTCACCAGTGTAGTCAATCTGCCTATGTGCCACCCGAGAAATAGCTCGATAAAAATCCTCACCCCCCCCCCCCTCTCCCTTTCGGCCAAGATTGATTAAAAGTAGTAGTTTATGAACAGAACCAGTGTATGTGTGTTCGTCTCACACACTCACACGGTCGCGCGCGCGCGCGCGCCACACGCGCACACACACACACACACACACACACACACACACACACACACACACACACACACACAGAGTGCACTCACAGTGTTTTGAATTAACCATTGCAATTCTTGCCATTGTGCAGTGCCGAGAAATTGGAGCCGAATCTCATGAAGACATACTTAAAGTCCTCAACGAATTACAAAGTGTAAGTACAGTAATAATGATAATGATTATACTTTATTTTCCAGTGGTAAAAGTTATTAACTTAAAAGTCTTTTTCAACCTTACTTTTGCTTAAATAATGGGGGTTTTCATGTTTCCATAAGCCAGTCTTTTGGGCTTGATGGAGGAAAGGAGGAAGGCAAAGAGAAACGAGGAGATATACAGGAAGATAAACAAAGAAATCAGGAATAGGTGCAATGAAGCTAAGGAAGCTTGGCTGAAAACAAAATGCAAGGAAATAGAAGACCGACACAAAACGGATCCTCAGGATATGTTCAGACGAACTGAAGAAATTGTCCACAGGAAAAATACATCCACATCAACTGGTTGTTTAAAATCGAAAGATGGCACGCTTATGATGGAAAAAGACAAAATATTAGACAGATGGGGAGAGTACAGTAAAGACCTTTTTGAGGATGACAGAAACGAAGAACACATTATAAGAAAGAATTTTGAAGGACCACCCATAATGAAAGATGAAGTTAGAGCAGCACTGAAAAAGATGAAACCAGGAAAAGCCCCAGGACCAGACAACATTACTACAGAAATGATTGAAGCCCTGGAAGAATTCGGTATAGAAAAAATAACAGTCCTCCTAAAGGACATGTACGACACTGGAAAAATCCCCAAAGATATGTCAAAATCAATTTTCATTGCACTTCCAAAGAAGACAGGGGCTATAGAATGCGAAATCCAGCGCACAGTTAGTTTGAGTCATGTAACAAAAATCCTATTAAGAATAATTATGATGAGGACAAGGAATAGAATCAAAAGAGAAATAGCAGAAGAACAGTATGGATTTGTGGAAAGGAAAGGAACTATTAATGCCATATACATCCTAAGAACTATCATAGAGAGGTCAATCGAGATGAACAAAGATTTGTATTTATACTGTGTTGGCTATACCAAGGCTTTCAATCGAGTAAGACATGAAGAATATTGATCAACCAACTGGAGAGACTCAATATTGATGGAAAAGATCTACGAATAATCAGAAATATGTGCTGGGAACAAACAGCTGCAGTGAGAATAGAAAACGATATAAGCTCTTTCCAAAACATCAAAAGAGGAGTCAGGCAGGGTTGTGTTTTGTCACAAGATCTGTTTTCACTTTACAGCGAAAACATCATGAGAAACTTAGAAGAAGACCCTGGATTAGAGGTTGGAGGAAAAATGATAAACAACATTCGATACGCAGATGACACCGTGCTAATTGCAGAAAACAAAAGGGACCTACAAAACCTTGTGAATATACTAGAAATAGAAAGCAAAGGTAAGGGGTTGGAACTAAATAGCAGGAAGACTGAAATCATGGTGATCAGTAAAAACCATGAAATCCCCGCATGTAAAATAACAGCAAACGGCACAATTTTCAGACAGGTTGATAAATTTAAATACCTGGGAACGATCATTTCATCAGACTACAGATGCACATGAGAAATAGCCAGCAGAATCAGCCAAGCCAAAACAGCATTCAAGAAGATGACAAGCATTCTTACCAACAAATGCCTATCAGTTTACATCAGGAAGAGAGTTCTTGAATGTTATATAGAGCCAATACTGTTGTACGGTTGTGAGGCATGGACAGTCAACAAGCAAAGCCAGAACAAGATTGAGGCAACCGAGATGTGGTTTCTAAGAAGAAGAATGAGAGTTCCATGGACAGCAAAGAAAACAAATGAGACAGTCTTGTTGGAGGCAGACACAGGTAGATCATTCATAAGGAAGATTAGGAAAAGACAGGCAACATTTATAGGCCATTTTATGAGGAAAGAGGATTTGGAGCAACTGGTCACAACGGGAAAGCTGGAGGAAAAGAGAGCACCTGGTAGACCCAGGGAGAAGATACTAGACGGACTTGCAGAGTGGCTGAAGAAAGGAGGGTGGAAGAGATGCTTGAGGCAGCAAGAGATAGAGACAGATGGAAGTCCATGATTGCCAATGCCATGCGGCAGGGCACCTGATGATGATGATGATGATGATGATAAGCAGTCACTCGCATGACTACAAGATCTTTAACATGCATACACGATGTTTAGCATATATATAGAAGAAAGATTTAGGCACTGGCAGATCAGCACACTTGTTCGAGAGATCAGAAAAATGTCCACCCTCTACCCATCAAGAAGAGGTATCTAGGCAGATTGAACTTGGGACATTCCCATTTGAAGTACGTTTACTTTCTTGCCTATCACGCCTGTCACAGCCTCAAAGAGACATGCAGATCATACTTCAACTAATATCTCCGTGAAGTGCAGCCAGACACAAAGCTGGAGACTGAAAATTGAACTTCAGATAAAGATGAACTGGGAGATGATTTGGGGGTCAGATGTGAAACACAGATTGATGCTGGTGACTCGAATGACCTTACAGTAAAACAAAAAAATGTTTTCAATTTTCTGAGGGATGGGATGCATAAACTGTTTTTGGGAAAAAAAAGTATTTCCACTATAGTATAAATCATTATGAGGTGGTAAGATTTTGCAAATTTCCATATGTTGTGGATCAGATTTTGAATGTGTGGATCAGATTTCTGAATGTTTGGATTTGTTCCCATTGTGTTGTATTTAAAACATTTTCTTAGAGATGGATAAGCCACATACATGAGCTTGGGAAGAACATGTGTATGTTCAGTTGATATGTGGCCAGCTTATACTCTAAAGTTATTATGTAGAAAAAAATTATAAATAATGCATCTTATTCGTGTTTATAGTTTTATTCGAAAAATCTTGAAACAGCAATTGAACCATAAAGTCTGTGTTGAATGTCTTAAAAGAATTGAAAGAATGAAATGCCAAGGCTACACAGTTTTACAATTGAATATCAAAAGTGAAAATCATTCGTCTGTTTTGTTCATGTCCTGTGAAATTTAATGAAAAGTAGTACTGGTGTAAAGTCATACAAAATGCATTATTAAGAAAGGGGAAAAGACTGGACAAAAAGATAATAAGGAACTTTGGGAGAAAAAATGGTCACCCTGCGTTCAGAAACAAAGTAATAATTAATGAATACAAGACGTTCAGAGTTGGCTTAAGTTTTTTTTTCTGTCTGGTATGGTAATTTCTTCTGTTCATGAAACATATGAGAAATAGGTGCTGTTCTTCTTTCATAGAAAGGCAATGATGATTGTGTGGTGGACGTGCAGGCCATGAAGACATATCATATCTATCAAGCAGAAGCCAAACAGGCAGAGATGAAACTGCGTAACGTGGAATCTCAGAAGGCCAAAGTGGAACAACAGTTGTCGGGTAAAACCACCACCAGTCGCAAACTGAAAGGATTACAGCGACAAGTGGAAAAAGTCAGTATGAATTTTTGTGTTTGTTTGTGTTGTTGTTGTTCTTCTTCTTCTTGTTTGTGTTCTGAGCAATGTTTTCTTGGATGTGTGTATGGCAGACACTGTGCAGGCATAATGTTACTGCACAGTTTGTACATTCTGTCCTTGGTGGGTTACCATACCATGTGCGCCATGAGATCACTTTTCCAGGTATGGGGGGGATGCATACTGTGTATTGGTATTTTTCTACAAGCCATCAGAGACTAACAACATACAGGATCTTTAATGTGCATATTTGATGTTCTGTGTGCTTATGCACACAGAAATGGCACTTAAAAAGGTCTACACATATTGGAAAAAGATCAGAAACATTTTCTCCCTTTACCCATCAGGCACTGCTCAGGCAGGACCAAACTCAGACCTTCAGAATGGAAATCCAAGGTCCCAGTCACTTGGTTATCACACCCGTTAGACTTTACTTTCTTTTAATGATCTGCTACAGATAAATTGATGTATATTGTAGCTGTTTGGGAAACTGAAAGCAAAATGAAATAAAAATAAAGAGTTATAGAATACTTTGATTGGTTTGCTTTTCTGTCCAGCTGATTCGCAGAAGCAAAATCACAGTTCACCCAAGTTGATTTTCATTTCATCAGCTTTCTTTAATGTCGATGCTTCACATTCATATACCATTACTGGCCAAATGAGAATCTTAAGAATCTTTACTTTGAGGACTTAATGTTTTGCACGATCTTTCCAAACTTGTTTAGCTGGATCGTTTTTTTTTTTTGTTTTGCCATGTCAATTCTTGTCTTTTGTACAATTGTCATGTGCTGTTTTGATGAGCCCAAATATTTACAGTCATTTACATTTTCGAGGAAAGTTTTATTGATAAGAATCTTAGGATGTGGTGCTTTTATCCCTCCAGCTTTCCTCCTGTTGTGACTAGGTGCTCAAATGTCTCTTACCTCATAAAAGGTCTTACGAAAGGACGTATATGTTGCTTGTCGTTTCCAGTCTTCATTTATGTTCTTTTTTTGTTTGCCTCTTTCAAGACTGTCGTGTTTGTTGTCTTTGCTGTCCACAGAACATTAATCTTAGAAACCACACTTCAGCTGCCTCAATCTTGCTCTGTCTTTGTGTGTTGACGGTCCATTCTTCTCATCTGTACAACAGTATTGTTTCTATATAACACTGAAGAACTCTCTTCCTGATGTGTGTCATAATGGCTGATGTGACACATCTAGTGTGTTGGCTAGTCACTGTGTACTTGTCATCTCTCGCTTTTCAGCCCACACTGCTGGTTAGCACTGCTGCTTGCAACTCTGTGAAAAGGAGAGTGGAATGCATGTCCTTCTCTGTCAGTATATAGCCTCTCCATCAGCGAGCCTGGTATTGAGCCTTCCTGTGGCAATTCACGGTAACTGAGCACCTCATAGATTCAGGCTGAATTGTCAAGGGACTCGGAGGAGGTATGCCCCCCCCCCCCCCCCCCCCCCCCCAGACGTGTGGCACGCAGGCTCTCTGGCATGTGAATGTCACATGTGAAGATGTAGATGACTGGTAGTGTCTTGCAGTTTATGCAGGTTCATGAAGATCTAGCAGTAGATCATTCTTCTCAGTGACTGAAGACACCAGTCTAGGTTAAACGAAAATGATCCTTTATTTGAAGCACGTAGAAAACATAACAGGAATTGGGTAAAATTTCACACATCCGATGCACCACTCCTAGTTTGCAGAATTATCTTCTTCAGCCCTCATATCTACACGCAGCAACTCCACGAATCTACAGTGACTTGTCTATCTCTGACAGCAGGCTTACACTTCAATTTTTTATCACTCTCTCTCGACCCACAGTCACGCTTTATTTATAACATGGAAAGTTGCACAATATTCTCGGCTTTTCCCTAGATTGTCAGCCAGTCATAGTCGCATTCTCGAACCTTCCCTTTCTAGAATATTCTGTAGTTCTAGCCAATCATTGTACAGATTAAAATTGTTTACGATTTCCGGAACATTCTTGAAAGATCTAAGGTATTCTGCGTTTTCCTTGTCATTTCCAGATTGTTCCAAAGGATTCTACATATTGCCATATGTTAGGATTTTTTGTGTGTGTTGTTCGTGGTTCTACTAATTTTCTGTTTATATTCAAATATTGCCAGATGCATGTTTTTGTTACTAAATACTAGTTCTGTAATGTGTGCTAGTGTATAGTTGTGTCCAACTTCACACAGCTAACGAAACCAAAAATTATGAGAAAGAAACTTTGTTTTGATATAACAATAACAGACTTTTACTATCTTCAATTTCGGTCAAATTCTGTTCTCTTTCTGGGAACAATTTGGAATTTAGACCATTTGGTCAACAAAGAACACAACAAATTGCATTCCAAACAATTTCATTCGAACAACTACAATTTTTCCAGATTACTTTCCAATGTTTTTAGGATTCGAAACTTTTGAGTTTCCTTTCTTAGCAAGGTTCAGGAACCAGAAAAAATACGAAAGAAGAATACGAATGCGTATTTAATACAAGACAAGACAGGCGTAAATTTTCGGCCAACTGGCCTTTGTTAACCGTAAGATTACAAACAAACAAAAACTAGATACACAAATTTTGAGAAAAAGACTGAAACTTCCCTGCTGCTGTGTTCAATGTGAGAAATATTCCTTTTGTCACTTTGAACACAGCAGCAGGGAAGTTTCAGTCTTTTTCTCAGAATTTTTGTATCTAGTGTGTGTTTGTAATCTTTACGCTTGACAAAGACCAGTTGGCCGAAAATTTGCGCCTGTCTTGTCTTGTATTAAATGTGTATACGCGTTCGTATTCCCCTTCGTGTTTTTTCTGGTTCCTGTTTGCTTGAACGTGGGCAGTCACATTTGTTTTGGATTTAGTAAGGTTCAATTAAAGTCTCTAGGAAGCTAGTTACGGGTCCTTGAATGTGTATAAGAATCTTTGACGGTGGCTTCCTGGTTTGTTTAATAACATAAACTTAAAGGGGCAGCAGGACTATATAAGGCGGGAAGTAGATCGGAAGTCACTTGAATTCAAACGTTTGCCGAAGCAACACCAGCTGTCTGCTCTGAGTTAATTACAGATTTCGGACGCTGTCGGAAAGCTACCTGGCTCATATTTGTCACACAGTACAATCTCAATCCCTGCTTTTAAACTGTTGTTATATTTTTATCGAAAAATGTGCGCATATGCATTTATTAGGAAATTAAAATCTGAATTGGACGAACTTAGAGGCGGGGCTACAAAACATGACGAGACATCTGACAGGCACGCCATCCAAAAATAGAAAAGCACGTGGAAAGAAAACAACGAAGGCATGTTGTCACAACACACACACCTGAAAGGCCTACAATATATACGTCCAGAGAATTAAACGATCAGCTTAATTAAAATTGTGTAGTGTATGAAAAGAAATCAAGCACATGCAATAGATCTATATGCACACACAAGCTGTGCGCACATACACCGTACTCATACACACACAGACACATACACACACACATACAACACACACACATACATCGGAGCACAATACGAACACAACACTGACCTGTAGTCATCACCACTTATGTCCCATGTACGGCTTACCAGGTGGGTTAGGGTACAAGTCTTACAAGCGACAGCACACAGTCTGACATTATCTCACGAAGGGCTGTCACCACACATTCATCTACACCATCACGCCCCATAGTTACCCATTTCTTTCGAAAATATTGTGGATGTCTCCACGCATTCCTAGAATTTAGTATGTTCCAAAATTTTCTATATATCTGTTTTCTAAGTCCAGAATTCCTAACATGTGCTGACTGTCCATTACCCAGCCACCTCTGACAGTTTGCAGTAACACACAGCTCACAAAAACAAAACTGGCATCTGCCCTAACTGCATGCTGTAAACTAACACTAGATCTATCACCTACACTGACACTAGCACCAGATGAGGAACACACTACATCTGTCGTCGGTGTAAATCTATAACTTGCTGAGGACAGTGTAGCCACTGAAGTAGGTGTACAAGATGCTGTGGTATCTACACAGGAGATGTTGGTAACACACACAGAACTACTCTCACTGACACTGTCAGCTTCACTGATTGTAACTTGTGATAGCACTTCACATTTCCACTCCCAACCACAGCTTTCAAACAATTGTCTTACAGCCTCCTTCTTTTCTTCGTTTATATCCAGCAATAATAAATTAAAATTCATTATTTCGTCAAAGACAAACTCTCTCAAACTAGACGTGTGCGTTTTCAGTAGAACCCAGAAAGAATGAGCGCGCAAATTTGCTTACAGACAATGATAGGTCTAACCACAGATTTCTGGCGCTATTTCTTTCACACCGTGAGAGAGGCCAAGCATGGGATAGCAGTCATGCAGTTTCCATTAGCACCATCCTTTCCTTCTCATCTTTTGTTCTCATTCTCAGCAAGGTTCAAGTAACTTACATAGATTTACCGGATCTCCTAGTCAATGCCCCAGTTACCGCGTGCCAGCCCGGAGTGTAATCAACTATTTAGGGGTGAAGGGATGAGGTTATCAATCTGTAATTTAGATCTGCGCACGAAGTCAGGGGCTCTCAACAGTAATAATGCAGCGTGTGTGTATGACAAAATGTCGAGAAATACAAAGACTTCTGATCAAGTGTTCATACTATTTGATAAATAGTCTTGAACACAAACTGATGTCCCCCTATCCAAACTTTGGTTATGCCCCAGGCAGGAGACAACCAGGACTGCGGAGATAGTGTGGGGGTGTACTGGTTCCCATTGAAGGGGGACCAAGCTATAATTTCTCTAAAACTACATCATGCTTTTCCTGTAAGAAAAGTCAACGGAAAGCATAAGTTGACTACCTTCACCCCCTTTAAATGAACTTACAAAACCCATTTCCTCATACACGTCATGTGTTACGTAGGAAAACGTTCGAGTTCTTGGGAGCTGTGTGGACAGAATTTGCTTCAATTTCTTCTCAGTTACTAAGAAGTGTCTGTTTTGTTCGTCACTGTTAGCGTGTTTGTTTACTACCCTCAGCCACGTGCTTTTCTTTATTTAGTTTAGCCCCGCCCATGCTTACTACGCATGCGTCCCGATCCATTGGATCGGATGTTACCCCTTTAACTGGCCAGGTGAAATCTTCGCCATAATTGAAGAAGCGTCTTCTTTTCACTGGGGCGCTGATGAGGTGACGACCTCCGGCTGGTGAAATCTGTAGAGGAAGAAGACTTCGTGTAGTGAGCAGGTTGAGCCGTCTTACGTTCTGTGCCGGAACATAAAGTTCTTCAGGGGTAGGGTCACAGTCTTCCGAAAATTCCGTCAAAACCTCCTAGCATCAGTTCTTTCTTCTATTCTCTGGGCCGGTCTGGAGCTGGGCACAAACACAGTGGAACATCTGGCCTAAGTTTCTTAGTTCTTTATAGGCCTACTCATTATAATACAAGAATAGCACGGAAACAAACGAGATAGGCAGGAACAAAACACCAGGAATACAACATGAAATAGGCTACACTGGACGTTTTACCAATAGGCCTTAGACAGCTTAAAAATAAATATCATCAATCATTCAATGATTATCAAACCAACTAACGCAATAGTTAATTTACAATTCAAAGAACCCAAAGGTTAATTTCAATTCCTATCTAGCTCACCTTCCCTTTAGATCTAAACTTTTCTGGATCTTTAATTTAAATATTTAGATCCCAAGCAAGTCCTAAAATAAAATATGAAATAATCTTTCGTTCTGCTTCCATCTTGGTCACCTTACCATTACATTAATTTTACTACAAGAATATGAAAGAAATACTGAAAGATTTAAAATAGTCATTGACTGAATGAGCCAACCCATTTTGGCGAGCTCATTCATTTTCTCCCAACAAGAAAGTCATAGGAATATAAAAACAAAAACAAAAACCTGAAATAACAGTTAAAACAATTAATTCAAGTAAGTCCATTCATTCTCTAAATCAAGAACATCCAATAGATAAAATTCATAAATTCAATCATTTCTCTCACCTCTTAATTTCAACAAACTACTTGAGCTCTCCAAAAATCCGTTTGCTCATGAATGCAGTTACAAAGGCATTGGCGATGACGCTGTAATATTCCGTAGAGTTTCGTCATCCTTTGCTTTCCGTATTTTTGACGTCACGAAGATGCGAGATTTCGGCGAGGCGCGTTTCTTTTGTTACACCATACAACGAAATCAAAGGTAAACATATTTTCAGTGTTAGCATAAACCAAAACGAATATTCTAGATTCATTCTCGAGTGAATCACAAACCAGTCTTCAAGAACGAACAGGGGAGAGTAGCTGAATCGACAGACACATTCTGACGTCACACTTCTCTTATCGGTATTAACACTTTCACATTGAGGTTCTGTTTTCTCTCTTTTTTTTAAATGTAACAGTGGATATGCCCTGGTGCCTACAAAGCAGACTCCTGGATATGGGTAAATAGCGCCACTGCCTTGTGAGTGTCTCAGAAGAGACCAGGGCTAAGAGAGTAAACCCTGACAGAAAATCACAACTGCCTTGTGGTTGTCTCAGAAGAGACCAAGGCTAATGGCGTAAACCCCTGACAGAAAAATCACTCCCCACTGCCTTGTGGATTGTCATGGGAACGACAAAGATTAGTAGAGAGTCTGTACAAAAACCAGTGGCAGGCAGTGGGAAACCACTATCGTATCCTCCCACATAAATCATGTCCAGACACACGAAAAGAAACCTGTACAATGTAAATAGGGGCTCCACTGGAGCAGCTTTGTCTCTCTGGTAGGGGATGTCATTGACACCTAATTGTCATCAAGTTATTGCAGTCAGATTTAAATGTATAAAAAGTGAAACTTGGAATGATAGAAGAATAATGCTCCAAAAAAGAAAATCAGACAATGTCAGAATAGAAATGGGAAGGCTAAACGTCAATATTTTAGGACTAAGGGGGGTGAGATGGAAGGGAGCAGGCATGGTAGCATCAGGCAAGCATAAAATCATATACTCTCGTGGGGACACACATAAAAGAGAGTTGGCATCATTATTGACAATGACAAGTCAAAGTCTATCAACTAGATTGGAGGGCAAGCCATTTAATATCAGCATCATCCAAGTATATGTACCAACAATTGCAAGTACTACGGAAGAAATTGACAGCTTCACAGAAGCTGAGACAGCCAAGGCTCGATGTAAATCACAGAACATTACAATAATAATGGGAAATGTGAATGATAAATTGGGACAGGAAGAAGTAGATGAAATAGTTGGACCTCATGGCCTTGGCATGCGAAATGAAAAGGGAGAGAAATTTGTTGAGTGGGCACAAGTAAATGAATTCAAAATAGGAAACATGTGGTTTGAGCAGCCAAACATACGAAAATGGATATGGATGAATTGAGGAGACAGTGTGTATATATATGTATGCTGGCCCCTGGACCTCTTTCAGTTTTTGACTTTTTCTAAGTTGCACCCTTGGGATTCTGTAGTTTAAGTATGTATTTATGTATACAGTTTCTGGTTTTTATCTTCAGTGTCTTCTTTGTTGTTGATTTTTTCTTCTCTTCTTTACTATATATATTTCATTCTTTTCTTGTTTCAGGTTTTCTCTCCGCTCACTCCATACTCACTCCTCCTCCCTCTCTTCTCCTTTGTCCTTATCTTGTCAAATGTTTGTTGGAGTTTCTGTGAAAGTTTGGTAAACAGCTCATATTGTGTAGTTATGTAGATACGTGTAGTTACTTGGGTATGTTTGTCTGTGTCTCTTCAGTGCACGCATTTGTAATTACATTCATCTTCAGGGTGTGTGTGTGTGTGTGTGTGTGTGTGTGTGTGTGTGTGTGTGTGTGTGTGTGTGTGTGTGTGTGTGTGTGTGGTGCAGGCGCACTTTTATATAGTGAGATAGTAAGAAATACAACTGTTGAGTCATTTATGATATTAGTATTTTTTGCTAGCAGTTTTCAGATCCTCTAGAAATACAACCATTGCTATTTTTGCTAGCATTTTTCAGATCGACATTGTTGTGCGGTATGCACAAGACCATTATCCAACAGTGAATTGTGACACCAGATGAAAAGGGCATAAGAAGTTTGCATTTACGAAGCAGTGCTTGGGCAATCTGCAATCTTTTCACAAACAGTACCGTTACAAGTAATATAACAAAAAACACCATAAAACGTGGTCTGAAGCCGTTTGCTCAAAAAGTCCGAAATTCAACTTTCAAACTGACGACTTTTGTGGATTACTAGTCAAACCTGCCAGGAGAAAAGAAAAGAAAAGAAAAGGAATGTTTGTGTGCACTGGATGTTCTAAAAGACTCTTCGGGCTGAAGCATTTACAGAAGCCATCAACTACTTCATTGAAAATAATGAGCATATCACAACCTCAGATCTTTGCGGAAAATGGGAGAGTTCTTAAATGGACGCACACCTTACTCAGAACAATACATGAAAATGAAGAACAAAGTAATTTTGGTGAGGGCATCATCATTATCTGCACTCGAGTAAAGGAGCAGTATTTATTGTGACACATGAAGCAGCTGCTGAAAAGATCCTTGAGCGTTCTTCAGAATCATCAGTACAAAGTTACTATGAAGGAAGAACTGGAAATCAGCAGGAAAGCCGCAGAATTTCTCCTCTCAGGTATAAAACTTGCTGAAGAATCCATAGAGGAACATCCATCCTGTGCAGACATAGGAAATTTGTCCAAGAATATTAACATTTATTCTTGTGTGGTTATGTCCAGGGTTTTGTCATCTCCCCATCTTGCCATTCAGCTTGTGAACAAGGTAAACTGACTGGGTCTGAATGGGTCATGTTTTGCGAAATGGCTACCATGTCACGTCGGGAGCATGGAGGTGATTGTCCGATCAGTAGTGAGGTATTGTTGCTCTTGGTCCCACCGGATGTTTCTTGTTAACTTTGACCTGCATCTTGGTTGCTAGATTTAAGGAATCAGGCCTGATCACGGCAGGGAAAGTCCTGGTGACAGCTCCAAAAGACGGCAAACTTTGGATCCCCATTGGGGCATGTCAGACCTAACTGAAAAGCAAAACAGGGTGTGTCTGGAGCATCATGTGTGGCCGCTTATACGATCGTACGAACACTCCCTGTCTCTGTCTTGGTATGTAGCTTGCTGCACCTGACTGGCGCGAGCTGTGTGGCTATGTCCCGGGATTTGTCGTCTCCCTACTGATGACCGAGTGGATCATGCAGCACATGACCAGGCACTTTATTTGGTAAAATGGCTACCATACGCGAGTTGGGAGGTAATTGTCTGTATGAGGCATCTTGCACCTTCAAGTTCTTGTTAAAGTTGACCTGCAGCTTGGCTGTTGGCATCAGGGAATCAGGCCTGTAGGGAAAATCCTGGTGACAGCTCAGAAAACTTGGGATCCCTTTGGGATCCCATCCAGCACCTTCGAGGTGTTTCATGTTAACTTTGTTAACACAACAGAAAAAAAAAAAAGATCTTGAGAAGGAAAAATTCAAAATCAGTGGGACAGCCGCAAAACATCTTCACTCAGATATAAGTCATATTGAGACGTCCAAAGGAGAAAATATATCGAGCGCAGACCAAAAATTTGACTTTAATTACACATACTATACCGTGGCTCACAAATGCAATAAGCGGCAGCGGTTTGCCATTTCTGCCTCGTAACAATAAAGTCCGAAGGGACAGTAACTCTGAGAGTATCCATGTCTTGCGCATGCGCATGTGCTCTTCCTCTTTTCTCGGCAGCCATCTTCCACCTCGCCTCGTACGCTCTGAGCAGCTAAGTATTTTTCGATTTCGCTACGCGATCGATCGATTGTCGTTGTTGTTTTTGTGTCTTGCCTATGTTTTCGTTTAAGGGAGAAACTTATGTGAAGCGATTGGGTGGCAAAGCGAGGGTTAAGAAGATTACGTCCGCCGAATTCTCCAACCCACAAAACGGTGGTTCAACCGGTGCAAAACCCGCTCTCTCTTCATCTTTGTCTCTCCCTTCTACGTCTTCTCTCTCTCACTCTATCGACAAATCATCGCAACTCAGCTACGGTTCTGTTGCGGTGACCACGAGCCCTCAACTCAGCTGCAGCTCAGTTGACTTTTCGTCATTTTGCGGCCTTTACACTGCCCATCATGGTTATCGACTCAACTGCGGTTCTGTCGATTCTGTGCTCGCCCCCTTCGTACAGCTTAACTCCGGTTCTGCTGATACTGTTTCAGCCCCTGTGGCTGAAGGGCGACTTGAGTATGGGTCTCCTTCGGGAGGCAGGAAGGCCAGCACTTTGACTGAAACTGGCTCACCCCCTGGTTCGCCAGGCGGGACACCCCCTGGTTCGCCAGGTGGGCCAAGGGAGACAACCCCCCCTTTATGGGCGTCAGATCGTCGATCCGCCCTGGTTGTCTCCCTTCCTCCCCCGCAGCCTGCTGCTGCCCCCGCCCCAACCTCTCTGTCCCATTCCGGACAGAGCACTTGGGCGCTTTGGCAAATACCAAGCGACCCACGGCGGGCTGGCACATCTCTGTCCCATTCCGGACAGAGCACTTGGTCGCCTTGGCACATGCCAAGCGGCCCCCAGCAGGCTGGCCCTTTGGGCACTGGGGATACCCCGACCCACGGGGACCATTACCAGTGGGCCAGGCCCTCCCCTTCATGGGGTCAGGGTCCTGGTACCCCTTGGGCTCAGCCCATGGCGCCTCCCATGGCACCGTACATGGCACCATGACACCCAACATTGGGATTCCCTCCGGCCTCGGCCGCGGGATGCACGTGGTGTCCCGGCTTTATGCCTGGTGCCCCACCGGCACAGGCCTCATCCTCGCCAGCCCCTCTGGTGTCCCCAGTGTCGGATTCCCCCCCCGGGGGTACCTCCTGGGGGCTTGGACCTGGGTCCCACCGGCGTGGCACCCCGGTCCGACACTCCGCGGACTCTCGCCCCCTCTATAGGTGGGCCAGAGGACACGGACTCTGGCTCAGAGGACACGGACTCTGGCTCAGAGGACAAGGCCCCTGCCCCCACGGCCTTCTGCTTCCCAGAGGTCATGGACCGGCTGGCAAGCCACGCGCCGGAAGCCGTGTCCACAGTGCCAGAGCCCAAGGCTTCCAAGCCTTGCTCAGCCGAGCGCCTTTTCAGCGCACACCCTACCTCAGCCCCACGTGCCTCTTTTCTCAAAGAGTCCGACATGGTGGCTGACTGCCTAAAGAGGGTCCAGGACACCGCCAGGGGGAAAGAGGCACAGGATTTCATCCCTGGATCCGTGCCTGACTTCCCGGGAGCCATGCCCTTCAGGAAATTCCTGAAGCCGGCCCCGCTCCCCTTCCAACGGAAGCCCTTAATGGCCCATGAGGCCATCCCTGAGGCTCCCCTCTCCCTCACACAGGAGGACCTCCTCCTTGTGAACGATCGGTCTCGGACCCAGCCGCAGCACATCTCCCTCACGGAGAGATGCTTGGCAGAATGGGAGGAGAACGCTAGGCAGGGGCTGGTGGCAGCCTCCGCCATGGACTCTTTCTTGGGCAGCCTGGCGGCAGCCCTTAACGACCCAGACCACGAGTCATTCGCGGTACGCCAAGCGCCTGACTCTGCCACCATCGTGGCCTTTATCCAGGCCATGGCAGAGGGGCTCAAATGCTCCACAGAGGCCTTGGCCCAGACGTACCTCAACTCCGTCATGGCGAGGCGGGATTGCATTCTCGCGGCATCCTCGGTCGCTAGCTCGCCATCAGCCAAGGCCTCCTTGCGCGCGGTGCCCATTCAGCCTGGTTCCCTCTTCGGGAGCCACATTCAAGCCATCCTGAATCACCAGGCTGACATCAAGAGGGACATCGCCCTCTATTCGGGACCCTCTCGCCCTGCAGCAAAGCGCCCGGCTCCAGCAGCCTACCCATCCCATGGGCCCACTCAGGCGAAGTTTCGCGGCTCTTCCAGGCCCCAAGGCCCCCAATGACTCGCCCCCGGCCTGAGGCCATCACCCCCCACGGGAGATCTTGTGGGCTGTCTCTCCCGACACATCGATGCGTGGGAGAGGCTGCCCGCCAGCCCGTGGGCCCTGCGGGTGATCAGGTCGGGGTTCCGCCTTCCTTGGGGCCCAAGGAAGACCCCTCTTACGCCCTCTCCCCCTGCTTCCGCACTTCTCGAGATCGCTTGGCCTTGCAGGCCCTGGATCAGGAGGTTCTTTCGATGCTAGCCAAGGGGGCCATGGAGGAGGTTTCCTCCAGTGCGTCCCCGGGATTCTATGGCCGCATCTTTGTGGTCCCCAAAACTTCGGGGGGCTGGAGGCCCGTCCTGGACCTCTCCCCCCTAAACCGATTCCTCCGCGTCCTCCATTTCCGTATGGAAACCCCTATGTCCATCCGCGATGCCTTGCACCCGGACGACTGGGGGATATCCATCGACCTCAAGGATGCATACTTCCACCTCCTTATTCACCCCAGGGACAGGAAGTACCTCAGATTCGTCTGGAGGAACCGGATCTTCCAATTCAGGGCCCTGCCCTTCGGTCTGGCACCCGCCCCTTGGCTGTTCACGAAGGTGGCGAGGGAACTGTGCATGCACGTTCGGGGGAAGGGTATCAGCCTCAAGACCTATCTAGACGATTGGCTTCTACTCGCCTCCTCCAAGGAACAGTGTGCACAACAAGCTTCCCAGGTCCTGCGACTCTGTCACAACCTGGGCTTTGTTTGCAACAAAGAGAAGTCGGACCTCACTCCCTCGAAACAGTTCCAGTTCCTGGGCATGTCCTTCGACACATCCAAGTGGATGGTGACCCCGACTCCCCAGCGCTTACTGCGCCTTCAGGGCCTCCTAGCCCAACTGCTCCCTCAGCCTCACGCCCCGACCAGGAAGCTGGCCTCTCTACTGGGCCTTATGGAGTCGCTGACACCCCTAGTGCCACTGGGTCGTCTCCTCAAGCAGCAATTCCAACGCGGATTCCGGAGGCGTTGGTCACGGTCGCTGCAGCCGTGGGACCTTCCGGTCCCCCTGGGTCCTTGGTTCAAATCATCGGTGACCAAATGGCGCTCCCAGTCATGGCTAGCCCAGGGAGTCCCTATCACACTACACCCTCCTCAGGAGGACTTGTTCACGGACGCGTCCACCTCCGGTGGGGAGCCCATGTGGGCACGCTGACAGCAGCAGGTCGGTGGTCAAACGAACTCATGCCCTGCCACATCAACATGCTGGAACTGGAGGCAGTTTTTCAGGCCCTCAGGGAGTTTCCTCCCCTTTCTGAGGGGAAAACATGTCCGTATCAACACGGACAACACCACAGTAGCTTGTTACATCAACAAGCAAGGGGGCGCCCGCTCCCACTCCCTGTCTTGGAGAGCGGAACAACTCCTCCTCTGGTGCGAGGGACTGTCGATTCGGCTCTCAGCAAAGCATGTCCCGGGGAAGATCAACATACTTGCGGACTCTCTCAGCAGATCCCACATGGTTCTTCCCTCGGAATGGACACTGGTCCATGCAGTCCTGGAGCCAGTATGGGCAGCATGGTTCAAACCACACGTGGACCTCTTTGCCACCAGGTTCAATCACCGCCTCCCTTTGTACGTCTCTCCAGTTCCGGACCCAGCGGCCTGGGCTGTAGATGCCCTATCCATTCCATGGTCGAACCTAATGGGCTATGCCTTCCCCCATTCCCCATTCTGGGGAAAGTACTGCGGAAGGCCAGGGAGGACTCAGCGACGTTGATCCTTGTCGCATCCAGATGGCCAGCCCAAGCATGGTACCCAGAACTTCTGCACCTGTCCCATGTGCCGCCGCTAAAACTCGCGGTGTCGGGTCGCTCCCTCCTTCAACCCAGGTCAGGCATTCCGCACGGCTGTGCGGGACTCGATGTCTTCATTAGGCTTGTCCCCGGCCGTAATCGGCCTTGTGCAGCAAGCTCACAGACCGGGCACACAGGGGGTGTATAATGCCCACTGGAACGGCTGGCTCTCTTGGTGCTCCTCAAATGCGGTGTCACCCCACTCACCCTCTCGCTTGCAGTTGGCCAACTACCTCGGCTTTCTGTCAACTGAGAAAAACTTTCGTCCTCCTCAGTGAAGGTTCACAGGGCGGCCATCTGCACCACCATCAGTCAGTTGGGTGGTCCGTCCTTTGCGGACGATCCCTTACTGCGGGATCTTGTCAGAGGGGCTTCTCTCCAGGAAGCCAGAACCCCCCGCCGCACCCCGGCGTGGGATCTCTTTCTCGTCCTCTCATCCCTGAGACTCCCCCCTTACGAGCCCATCAGGGAGTGTTCTCTCAAGTTCCTCTCCTTCAAGACGGCCTTTCTCGTCTCTCTCGCGTCGGGGAGGCGCTGCAGCGAAGTGCACGCCCTTAGTGGACTCCCCGGAGATGTTGCTTTCGAACCTGATGGCTCGATGTCTCTCCGCCTACTCCCGGAATTCTTAGCCAGAACCAGTCGCCAGGTTCTCCCTCTCCGACCATCCCCATTCATCCCCTCACGTCTATCCTTGCTCCGGACGACGCGGATCAACGCTCTGCCCTGTTCGCGCCCTGCGAGCGTACAGAAAGCGGACGAAATCTTCTCGCCAGCACAGCGCCACCTTTTTCTCTCTTACAACGAAAACTATAGAAAGGACATTAGACGCACGTCCATCTCTCGATGGCTGAGGGAAGTCATCAAGGCTGCGTATGCGAGGTCGAGCTCAGAGCTAGCTGTCTTCTCCCCAAGGCCCCATGAGATCAGAGCATGGCTTCTTCGCTGGCAGTCACCCACAATGTCAGCATCCAGAGCGTCCTAGACGCCGCGTACTGGCGTTCCCCAGGCACGTTCATTCAATTTTACCTGCGCGACGTCTCCCGTCTGCGCGAAGACGGATCCAGGGGTATCGCTTCCGCTGTGGTGGCCCAACATCCCATCTCAGCCACACGCCTTGACTCCTACCATTCCTCCAGGCATTAACCAGGTAAGCCCTCCATCCGGGTAGTGCTATTCTGCATTTGTGAGCCACGGTATAGTATGTGTAGTTAAAAGGAAATTTTCCTTCTAAAATTACGTTTAATCTAACATACTTACCGTGGCTCACGCAGAGTCCCTCCCGTCCTCCCCGCCTTCCTGGTTCCTTCTATCCACAGTCAGGGTTTAGGTCTCCTCGAAAAGAGGAAGAGCACATGCGCATGCGCAAGACATGGATACTCTCAGAGTTACTGTCCCTTCGGACTTTATTGTTACGAGGCAGAAATGACAAACCGCTGCCGCTTATTGCATTTGTGAGCCACGGTAAGTATGTTAGATTAAACGTAATTTTAGAAGGAAAATTTCCTTTTTCTACCATCATGACTTCTACGATTTCTAGAAACTTCGTTGCATGGGAAAAAATGCTGAAATTGAAATAGCTTTGGTGTAAACCCCCGTGAATCAACCATGCACAACAGATCTACTACCTGCCCCAGACTCTCTTCTGAAAGTGATCAGCTGTAAGACAGTCTGCAACTCGAAACAGTATACATGTCGACATCTCGGAGTTGAACATTCCATTTCATTTAGTGGCTGCAAGGTTTGACATGCACAAACTGTCCATCACTTCCTGAAAGAGACAATGGGGACCCACATGAATTACCTCAAGTGCTTGTACTCCTTCACATACCGGTTATGGCTGACCTGCATGATGTACATTTACGAAATTGTTTAATCATTGCAGAGCTGTGGTGTATGCATAGTGCAAATACATTCTGTGCAATCTTTCGAATCATCTTTTTTTCTACTGTATTTGGTCAGAGAAGCTTTCCAGCTTTCAAACGAGGTGCAAACATGACTATGTTCTGATGTGTTTTGAGAAAAAAGGTATTGCTGATGACGTGATATCACTAAAAATAGAATTCCGCTGTATGTACTCTTCTACATTTTTGATATGTTGAAACTGAATGTTCCGCATATATTTCAGTGCTGTTTGTTACTTTTACTATTTTTTTTCCTTTCTTTGTGTATTTTTGTCATTGTTCTCCAAGGCTAGAAGGAAGCAGACATCAAACAGATTACATCATGACAGACCAGAAAAGGAAAACGTCAGTGATGAATACAGAATCTAGACCAGGAGTGGATTGTGGGATGGACCACATGCTTGTAACTGCAACTCAGAATGAAAGCATACTAACAACACAAAGCAAAAGATAAGCAAATCAGATACGATCTAGTCAAACTAAAAGATCCAGAAATCAAAGCTGAGTACCAAGTTGAAACAAACAACCGCTTCTATGCCCTCTTAGAAGAACGAACAGCAAATGAAACTTTGCCAAACGATATATGCGAGTACATGGAAAAAGTATGCTCCGAAACTGCGGAGTCAAAACTATGAAGGCAGACAAACAAACCACCAAAGCCATACATAAGCGATGAAGTTTTCCAACTAGCCAAAGAGAAAAGTCAATTACGAAGGAATAACAAGATAGAAGATTACAACAGGCTGAAGAAAGAGATAAGAACCAAAATCAGAAGAGATAAGAAGGCATGGATAGAAGGAGAATGCTAAAAAATTACAGACACAAATGTTCAGAGAAAGATAAAAGAAATGTTTCAGCAAACAAGAAAGATGAAATTCATAACTTTTCAAGGACAACATCAAAGCATAGACAGTAAAGAGGTGATACCTTAACAGAGATGGAAGATATTCTATCAAGATGGCATGAGTATGGCAAAGAGCTTTTTCACGACAACACACCAGAACTCCCAGAAGATATTCCCTGTCTTGACTTCAAGAACTGGAACCAAAGTCTCTTGTCAGCGAAGTCAGAGTAGCAATAGATCAGCTGAAGTCAGGAACATCACCTGGATTGGACAATGTATCAGGCAAACTGTTAAAGAACACTGGAGAAGCAGGTGTAATTGCCTTACATCATCTTGTACGTACAAGAATATGGGAATCATGTCAGTGGCCGGATGACTGGAAGCTATAAGAATTTGTCATGCTGTGCAAAAATGGGAACGCCAAGGACTGCAGTAACTGTAGAACCACCACGTAAAGGACTGCTAATCGTCATACAGAACAGAATGAAACAAAAAGCAGAGGATGAATTCTCTGACTGTCAGGCTGGTTACAGATCCAACAGGGGAACAACAGACATGTTATTTGTCTTACAGATTTTGATAGAAAAAGTAAGGAACAGCAAACAGGAAGCTGTCATTGCCTTTATCGATTACAGCAAGGCTTTTGACAGTGTCATACACCATCAACTGTTTAAGACAATGGCAAAGATGGGCTTCCCCAGCAGACACTTGATGTCACTTACATTGTACAAAGATCAAAAAGCGACCATCAGATGGAATGGTACACACTACGAATATTTTTGCATTGAAAAAAGGAGTCAGGCAGGAATGCATCCTTTGGCCTCATCTTTTTGACTTATGTACAGAGCAGATCATCAGGGAGGCAGATTTAAAAGAGATGGGAATAAAGATTGGAGGAAGAAACAACACCAACCTGAGATATGTGGACGACACTGCATTAACGGCAGATAGCATCATAAGCATGAAGAGAATTCTCTACCGAGTAGATGCAGCAGGATGCAGGGTAAGATTGAACCTGAATGCTAAAAAAGCAAAATCATGCACATAGCGAGAAAAGAAGGCCAGGAACATCCAAACATTCAAATAAATAAAACAGACTTAGAAGAAGATGTCCAACATTTCAAGTATCTAGGATCTGTAAAAGCAAATGATGATTCCTGCACCAAAGATGTGAAAACAAAAATTGGCATGGCAAAACAAAAAACCGTCTAGTTAAACAGTGTACGGAAAGACAGAGGGCTTCCTAAGACTTAAAACTGAGAATCCTGGAAATTTGATTTGGCCTGTTTTAATGTATGGTTGCAAAGCCTGGACACTGAGAAAAGACGAAGAAAATGAAATCAGTACAGCAGAAATGTGGCTCTATAGACGACTTCTCAGTGTCAAATGGACAGACAGAAGAACAAACGAAAGTGTGTTAAAGGAACTGAATGTCAAGCGCCAGCTGCGGACAGAGATCAGCAAAAGAAAGCTGAAATACGTAGGCCCTGTGATAAGAAACATCAAAACAGATCTGATGTCAGCGGTCCTGCAGGGGAAAGTTGAGGCAAGGGGAAGGAGGGGATGACTGCACACCTCCTATTCCAACAACATCGCTGATGTCTGTGGTCTGGAGATCCAGGAGGTCGCCCACAGATGTCTGAATCATATTACCTGGAGAAAACATGTGACGTCGAGCGTGTCACCTACCGCCGATTCTGCGAGGGAGAGAGATGAGATCCATCATCTTAAAACCTCCTGCCAGGAAGCTCTGAATATTCTTCAAGTCGTAGCTCATACAGACAGGAGTGCTGACAAGAAGACACTTCTTCACCAGTACAGAGCTTTAATTTGCTCAAAACTGGACTGACTTTGGCTGCACAATATATGGCTCGGAGAGACCTTCCTACCTAAAACTACTTGATCTCATTCACCATCAAGGACTGCATTCAGAACAACTCCTGTCTTCTATTTTTACACGGAGGCAGGGTAGTCCTCCCAGACCAACTGTAGGCTGAAATTAACCCTAAATTTCTGTTTGAAACTGTTCTCTGAACCAGAAACCCCAGTCTACGATTGTGTCTTCAACTCCAGATTTCAAAGCGAATTTGAAAAACACCTGAACGTGACTCCTCCATCAGGAATCCGTATCTATCCTCATATGGGAAATGCAGATATAAATTTAGCTTAAATTTAACTTCTCCAAATTTCCAGACAGTCCACCATAGACCTTGAAAACACTGAAGGTCTGTTTTGATCTTGCTTGCTTCCGTAAAGACTACCTGTTTACTGGCATACAAGTCGTTTTATGCAGAACTGTGTCAGAAATTTATGTCATTCCACGGGGGTCTTCACTGATGGATCAGAGTCTGATGAAGGTGTTGCTGCTGCCGCCTTCTGTTCCGCTGTTTACAATTGTTCATTTTCAAAACACATTCTGTCTGACAGTTCAGTACGTACTGCTGAACTGACTGCTGCTGAACTGACTGCTCTGTTTTTGGCGCTAAATATGGTGTCCCAATGCAAGCATAAAGATTTTCTCATTTTTTTCGGACTCCCTTTCCGCTTTGCAGGCAATTGCTGGCTGAAACATTAGTCACCCAAGGCTTCTGAGTTCTTTGAACTGTTTTCTACTTTTACAAGTGAAGGTTACCAGATTGTTTTTGCCTGGATTCCTGGCCATGTTGGTATTGGAGGCAATGAGAAGACTGACTGCCTGGCCAAGAACACCACAAGGGAAAAGATGTGTGAATCCTTCATTACTTACACAGATTTGAAAATCCAAAGTACACAGTTATATCAGAAATTTGTTGCAGGAGGATTGGATTAAACAGACAGATAACAAACTTTTCCAAATCTGCCCCGACCTGAGAGAAGGTCTCCCATCTGCTGCAGAGAACCATAAGAAAGAGACAGCGTTGTGTAGCTTACATATGGGTCACATATCGCACACTCATTGGTACCTTTTAAAAAAATGAAGAAGCACCATGGTGTATACCATGTGACAGACTGTTGAGCGTCAGACACGTTCTTTTTGATTGCTTGGACTTCTATGATATGAGACATAAGCACTACACAGTGGACTCCTTAAAGAATCTCTTCCGAGATGTACCTCCTGATGCAATTTTCCAAATTTTCCAGTTTTTACGAGATCAATAGATTTCACCTGATATGATTTTACGTCTGAGTATGGTTTTCTTTAATTGCATTTTAGACTTGCAAGGTTAATGGTTTTTAACTGTTGTCTTTTATCTTAACATGGTTGTCGTTTTTGACGTGGTGTTAGCCCTGATATGGCTCTTGTAGTCGGCTGGGCTGTAAGCAATGTGAACTTGACCTCAACAAGTGGAGTGAAATAATTATGATTCAGTGGCAGAACTTTTGCAGCTAGTTCACTGGATTTCTCTTTGTCAGACTTTGACTGTGAACACTTCCAAAGTGATGGCTGTTTGTTGTGCGATTTGTGAAGTTTTTGAGCAAGCTATATGTGGAACACTGTAGGAACAGCAGGATTCTTCTGGACTTTCTTTTTTGGGCGTCTATTTCATAGTCTGCACTAACATCATCAAGGTTTATCACACCTACTCAAGCGTCGCTCATCAGAAAATGGGAAGCTGTTGAAAAAAATACAAGAATACTGAATAATTACATTCATAGGCAAAACATTCAGGAAAACTAAATAATTACATTAAGAAGCAACAAATTCAGGAAGACTAAATAACTGCATTCAGAAGCAACAAATTCAGGAATGCTAAATAATGACATTCAGTTCAAGCACATGATGATAAGAATAATTATTCCATTTGCATAGTGCAGACAGTTCATGTCAGGGAATGCTCAGTGTACTTTACATAAACAAAAAAAACAAAAAAGAAAGAGTGGGCGGGAGTTACCATATTGATACATCAAGACAATACAAACACATACATCCAGTAATGCATCAAGACATCCTAAACATAAATTATCAAAAATAACAACAAATATGTTTTTCATGAGCTTTATCATTTATTAGATGTGGGGTTTGTATGTATACACACACACGCATATATCTTGCCTGTCTCACCTGTCAGCATCACCAGGTTCAATGTTGGCCGCTGCACTCTTTGATACCTCCACCTCCCTCCAAGCCTCTCTGTCTTGACTCTTGTGGATAACTTCTTGAATATTTAGGCCACTGATGTTGGTTATGTTCTTGCTACGTGGCACATGGCCAGTGTATTTTAGTCTTCTCTTATTGATGTCTGCTAGTAGTTTTCTGGTGGTATGAGGTTCTTCGAGGACATTTTCATTAGTTCTTCTATCTGTCCATTTGACACGTAGTAGTCTCCGATCTCTGCTGACTCAGTTCTGCGATCAGTTTCTCAGACTCAGACTTTGCGGCCATAAATTATGATTGGCCAGATCAAATATTTTAAAAGTCTCATTTTCAGGTCATTTGGTATGCCTCTGTCTTTCCAGATATTGTTGAGTTGGACCATGTTTTGCTTTGCTACTCCAGTTCGTATTTTGATGTCTTTGGAGCAGGTTCCATCAACAGATTTTACAGAATCAAGATATTTGACATCCTTAACATTTTCTAGATCTAAAGGAGCTTTATTAATTAAGATGTTATTATTGTTTTCAGTGTCTTTGCCTTTGATATGGAGCGCTTTTGTTTTCTTGGCGTTCAAGTTTAGGCCAACCTTTTTGCCCGCTGCATCCACCCTGTATAAAATTCCTTTGATGCCGGTAATGTTGTCTGCTAGTTGCGCAGTATCATTGGCATTGCGCAGGGATGTATGTTTTTTCCTCCAATCTTTATGCCCATGCCTTTTGTATTAGCATCTCTCATGACTTGTTCTATATAGATGTTAAAGAGATACGGTGAGATGATACAACCTTTTCTAACTCTTCTGTGGATGGTGAAGAATTCACAATTCTGACTGTTCCATCTGATTGTAGCCTTTTGGTCTTTATATAATGAGACAATGTAAGCTCTTTCCAAAACATCAAAAGAGGAGTCAGACAGGGTTGTGTTTTCTCACCAGATCTGTTTTCACTTTACAGCGAAAACATCATGAGAAACCTAGAAGAAGACCCTGGATTAAAGGTTGGAGGGAAAATGATAAACAACATTCGATACGCAGATGACACCGTGCTAATTGCAGAAAATGAAAGGGACCTACAAAACCTTGTGAATATACTAGAAATAGAAAGCAAAGGTAAGGGGCTGGAACTAAACAACGGGAAGACTGAAGTCATGGTGATCAGTAAAAAACATGAAATCCCCTCATACAAAATAACAGCAACTGGCACAACCTTGATACAGGTTGATAAATCCAAATACCTGGGAACGATCATTTCATCAGACGGCAGATCACATCAGAAATAGCTGGCAGAATCGGCGAAGCCAAAACAGCATTCAAGAAGATGAAAAACATTCTTACCAACAAATGCCTATCAATTAACATCAGGAAGAGAGTTCTTAAATGTTATATAGAACCAATACTGTTGTATGGATGTGAGGCGTGGACAGTCAACATGCAAAGCCAGAACAAGATTGAGGCAGCCAAGATGTGGTTTCTAAGAAAAATGTGAGAGTTCCATGGACAGCAAAGAAAACAAACGAGACAGTCTTGATGGAGGCAGACATAGGTAGATCACTCATAAGGAGGATTAGGAAAAGACAGGCAACATTTATAGGCCATTTTATGAGGAAGGGGGATTTGGAGCACCTGGTCACAATGGGAAAGCTAGAGGGAAAGAGAGCACCAGGTAGACCCAGGGAGAAAATGCTGGACGGACTTGCAGAGTGGCTTGGGACGAGGAGGGTGGGGGAGATGCTAGGGGCAACGAGAGATAGAGACAGATGGAAGTCCATGATCGCCAACGCCATGCGGCGGGTCACCTGATGATGATGATAATGAGGCAGTTAATGAAATGAGATCTTTAGGAAAGCCCATTTTGACCACTACATTGAACAGGTAGAGATGAATGACGCTTTGAAATGCTTTGCCTATAGTCGATGAAGTGACAAAAGCTTCTTTATTAGTGCTTTTTATATTCTCTTTGTTGAGTACTTGTAACACAAATAACATGCCAGCTGTGCCTCTGTTGGATCTGTAGCCACACACATACATACGTTAAAAAATGAAATAAAATGAAATTCACGAAAAATGTACTTGTTGCTGTTTTTGATATTTTTGATATTCTATATTTATGCTGCTTTTGTTTTTTTTTAACACATACATACATAAAAAATAGCATAATAAATATTATCAAAAATAGCAACAAGTACGTTTTTCATGAATTTTATTGTTTATAAAGTGTGTGGTTTGTGTACATACAGTGTGGTTTGTATACTTACAAACATACACATAAAATTACACAAACGCATAAATACATATGATGAAAGTATACACCAAAGACATAAACAGAAATTTGTAATTCATAATGTATTTGGTATACACACACTTTAAAGAATCATTCCAACAAACAATTCAAACACATTATTCTGTACTATATAATATGCTGACTTTGGTATACACATATCTAAAAAATCATTACAGCAATCAATCCAAACACAATATCCTGTACTATGCATGCAAATGCACAGTACACAATACAACACACATTCACACGTGCGCGCGCACACACACAGAGACGCATACACATGCTGAGTCAGAGTGACAAACACACATGCACACACACAGTGTGACAGCGATAGATACACAACCACAACACACACGTCATGTCACCAAATCATCACACCACACCATAGAAAGTTGGAGATAAACCAGTATCAGTAATGCGAGAACAATCCCAAGTCAAGTTTTTGCAATGGAATTGTAGATCCCTTTCCACCAAATCGGCATACTTGGAGCATTTCCTGACATCAAATAGATGTGAAGTTTTGATTCTGCAGTCGATGAATGTTGTCGCAACCAAGCTTCCCAATTATTACTATCCTCCAGTCTATGAATATGGGAATCACGGGAAGAAGGTATCCACCGCGATATATATACTCAAAGAGTTACAATACTGCTTACTTACTTCCCCAGTTTTGAAATCAAGCGACGATTTGCACGCTTGTGCTGCCACTGTCCAATTAAGCAATTCTTTAAACATCAACGTTTTGTCAGTGTACCTGCCAACAGGTCCAAATGACCACAACACAGAATGGCTGCGCATGATCCAAGATCAGCAGCTTGGTAAATGGCTAATAGGTAGAGACTTTAATTCCCACTCCCCATTTTGGGAAAAGAACTGTTCTACTGTTACGTGCAATCATTTGGTAGAGAATATCGTTGATAGTTCGTTTTACCTTCTAAATGATTGTAGTGTCTCTAGGATCCCTGATGTCTCCAAACACAGGGCGACAGCCATCGATTTGTCTCTGATATCACCAGAATTAGCACCATCCTGTCCCTGGGAAACTCGCAGAGACACTTTGGGAAGCGATCATCTACCTATTATCATAACCATAACTGACAAAAACATCAGGATGAAAGACAGCTCTCCTGATATTATTCCAAAATATAATTACAAGCGTGCAGACTGGTCCTTATTTCGAACTGCTCTTGCTAATCAGGATTATAGACATTATATGATTATGAAAGTGAAGATGTAGACATTATGTTTTCTAAATTCCAAGATTCAATTCTAGCTGCTGCAGACGTATCAATTCCGAAACTCAAAACTTCTAGATCGAATAATCGATTGGGTAATGTTTGGTGGACAGAGGCATGTGAGAAAGCAGTTCAATATAAAAGGGAGAAATTCAAAATCTACATCAAAAGCCGGAAACCTGAAGATCATGTAGAAATGAAAAAAACTAACATCAAATGTAACAAAATCATCGCTGAAGCAAAGAAAGATTATTGGGCATCATTCTGCACAAAAGAAATTTCAGATTTCAAAGATTTCCATAAAGTCTGGACGAAAATGAATCAAATGAAGAATGGAGCCAACTTACCTAGGTGCCCGATAATGATAGAAACATGTAACACATTTCCTTCAGACATGGACAAAGCAGAAACTTTTGTGGAATTATTTGCTAAAAACAGATAAGTTGAAGGTTTATCTCCTGACTGCAAACATCACAGAGAAATGGAAGATAACAAGCCAATCTACACTGATCCAATACCTCAGAATGATCTATGGTTTAATTCTCCAATCACCTTAGAAGAGCTAAAAAACACAATAAAAGAATGATCTATGGTTTAATTCTCCAATCACCTTAGAAGAGCTAAAAAACACAATACTGTTTCTACACAACAAAACGAGTTCGGTAGGTGTTGATGCAGTTTCGACTGAAATGATTAAACATCTCCCTGAAAACTGTCTTATTTTCCTACACAAAATTTTGCAGAAATGCTGGGTTAGCGGAACTGTACCACAAATCTGGCAAAAGTCTATAGTTATACCGATATTAAAATCAGGAAAATCGAAAACTGATAAAAACAGTTACAGACCCATTGCTTTGACGTCCCACACGAGCAAACTAATGGAAAGATTGATCTTAAACAGACTTTTACACTACTGTGATAAAAATAACGTTATTCCGGTAAACCAGGCGGGTTTTAGAAAAGGGAGATCCGCAGTTGAACACCTGGTTAAACTTACAACTCAGATCAAACAACAGTTTGCCCGCAGAAAAAGTGTTTTAGCTACTTTCTTTGATGTAAAAAAGCTTACGATCAAGTTTGGCATAAACGTTTATTGTTCAAGCTAAAATCTGTTGGTTTATCTGGCAATATGTACAATTACATTAAATCTTTTTTTAGCTAATAGAACAATACAGGCTAGAGTGGGAGCTAGTTATTCTACTTCACGATGCCTCGACATGGGGATTCCACAAGGTTCAGTGATAGCACCTATTTTATTTAATAAATCCTTATACAGGATCTTCCTAAAGCTCTTTCAAATCGTGTTGTTTTAGTACAGTATGCTGATGATATATGCACTTGGATGAATGTCACTTTAAAAAAGACAACTCCACAGAGAACACGGAATTACATCAGGAAATTATATCAAATTGATCTTGATAACCTTGGAAACTATATGTTATAAAATGGTCTGTCGTTGTCGGCAGAAAAAACTAACATGATGCTGTTTGATTCTGGTGGTAACACAAATAACTTGCCTACTTTCAAATTGCTTGGTGAAGTGTTAAATTACAAACAGGTCGTAAAATTTCTGGGAGTTTACATCACGTCGAAATTAAGCTGGAATGTCCATTTTGATTATATTTTGACAAAAGCACGAAAAACCTTAAATTTTCTAAAGATAATAAGCAAATTACCCTGGGGAATGGATACAAATATACTGATTCATCTATCAACAGCGCTGGTCAGGTCTAAATTATCCTACGCGCAAGAAGTTTTTTTCAATGCACCTAAATATTTACTAAAAAAGATTCAGAACTTGGACTGCAAAAGTCTTAAAATTGCACTAGGTGTACCAACTCATGCTTCTACTCTGGTAACGTACAAAGCTGCTGGAATTCTACCTCAAAACAACCATCGTGAGCTAGCTACAGCAAAGTTTGCAATTAGAACTACTCCACAAGCGAATAATTTTGTGAGCAAAGAAATTAAAATCAGGTCTGATATTGACTTTCCAAAATGAGCAAAAAACATTTCATCACAAATTACAACCGCAACTTACATATCTGACCTGATCAAACAATCCAGCATAACTATGGATGAAATAGCCGAGAAACCAACGTTAACGCCTATCCCTACATGGGAAATGCTAAAGGCCACGTTTGATCTCGATTATGCAGACGTGAGACGTTAAAAAAGATATCCACAGCTTGTGAACACATCGATGAAAAGTACCGTACCCACCTCCACATTTTTACCGATGGGTCAGTCTTAGCAAATCAGAGCGCTGGAGCAGCGTTTTATGTTCCAAAATTTAACATTAAAAAGTCTTTTTTCATTGGGGCAAATTATCTATATATACAGCAGAATTGGTCGCTGTTGTTCAAGCGTTGCATTATTTAATAAGCCTTCGGCCTGTATCTTTCAAAGTAGTTCTATTTGTTGATTCAAAATCTGTATTATATGCCTTACAGTCTTTTGATACAGACACAAGACCTGATTTAATAATTGAGGCAAATCATCTAATACACTGTTTAATGATAAATGGTTCGGAAATCAGTTTATGCTGGGTGCCTTCTCACGTTGGTCTTCACGGCAACAACGTAGTTGATAGAGCAGCTAAATCCGGTGCACTCCATTCTGAAAATTCCATAGAATTACGTGTTAACACCTCGGTAAAAGAAGCTTACAACTCGCTAGAATTAGCATCATGACTTCGATTTCATGAACATTTAAATGAAAAATTTGAGTCTCAAAAAAGAATCGAACTTTCAGTTCAAAATATCTGTAAAAAAAATACAGTATTCTTCGTTATATCATTTGGGATTAATTGTTACCACATATTTTCGTATTCAACTGAACGCTTTGAAAACAAAATATTGTAGAAACGTTTTATGTATTTGCGGTGAACAATTCACATTGTATCACTGTTTGTTTTACTGCAGAAAGCTTCGCTATTTTTTTACCAAAGATGTTTGCACAAGGAAACTATCTTGAAAAGCATTTTAAAGAAGTAATATCAGATCAAGTTATGTTAGTTAAAATTTCAGAATCATTGGTTCACAGTCCTGTTAATGCGTTACTTTAAGGTTATTATTTTAATTATTATTATTTTATTTTGTTTTGTTTTGTTTTTTATGACGATTTTTCTTTTACATTTGATGTTAGCGTTGTTCTAGTTTCATTTCTCTGTTCATCCATATCCTTTTTCTAAAGACCTTTGCCAATTCCTTTTATATATTTTTTTCCGTCTCTTACTCTGTTCCCCTCTGTCCCCTCCCCCCTTCCCCCCCCCCCCCAAAAAAGTCATCCTCCATGCCATTTTTACCTGTCTAATATCACTTATAGTGAAAAGACGTTAAATCAAGGAACGAACGAACCACACCATAGAAAAAAGAAAAAAAAAATGGACACAGACCTCAAACAACATCACCATTGTCAACCACACTAAGACATAGACCAGGGGGGGGGGGGGGGGAAACACGAAGATAAGAACGCGTATTTGATGCAACAAGACAAGACAGGTGCAAATTTTCGGCCAAATGGCCTTCGTCAAGTGTAAGATCACAAGCAAATTGTCACATGTAAAGATGTAGGTGACTGGTAGTGTCTTGCAGTTTATGCAGGTTCGTGAAGGTCTAGCATTTGATCATTTTTCTCAGAGACAGAATACACCAGTCCAGGTTAAACGAAAATGATCCTTTATTTGAAGAACGTAGAAAACATAACAGGAACTAGGTAAAACTTCACACATCCGATGCACCACTCCTAGTTTGCAGAATTATTCTTCTTCAGCCCTCAAATCTACACGCAGCAACTCCACGAATCTACCGCGACTTCTCTATCTCTGACAGCAGGCTTACACTTCAATTCTTTTTTCGTTCGCTCTCTCTCTCTCTTTCTCTTTCTCTTCTCTCTCTCTCTCTCTCTCTCTCCACGAATCTACCGCGACTTCTCTATCTCTGACAGCAGGCTTACACTTCAATTCTTTTTTCGTTCGCTCTCCTCTCTTTCTCTCTCCTCTCTCTCTCTCTCTCGGAGCACGAGATAAGATGGCGATGGGGTAGCCATGTTGATGTTTAGCTCTGCTGATTTTCCACCGTTGCTCCGCTATTCATCGTTGAAGAAACAAATACTTTGTGAGGTGGGTGCATCGCACAGTGAAGAGTGACGAAATTGTGCACAATGTGTAACCTGGACACTTTCAGGGCTAGAATTGGTCTTTTCTGTGGCGGTGTGCTGGTGAAGCTGAATGTGGGTTCAGAGGTCATGCAGCAGGTGAGAGATGCTACAGAAAGTGACATACCTATAACTACAACAGACATTGTGTTATCATTTGTTTTTTGCTGGCTCCTTGTTCTGATATGCATGTCATTTTGTTCTAACTTTGAGCAATTAATTGTTCCGAAAACTGTTTATTGTGAATTTGTATGCTGCAAAGATGACAGTGTCGATTCAAAATTTCCGCTCGTGGCGCACGTGCTAACTGCCATCTCGCTGGTTTGCGTGGTCAATAAAACGTTCTCCACGTGGAAACTGCGCCTCAGTGGGGATGTCGAGGAAAACCCCGGCCCTGACCCTGCACTCAACCAACCACAGAATGGAAGTGATGCAGAAGAAAACGAAAGTCAACCAACCGTGGCAAGAGGCATGGATGAATTTCTCGCTGGAATCACCGACACGATACGTCAGCAAATACTCGAGCAAACTGACCTACTATGGGGTGATCTAGGCGGCATAAAGGATGAGCTGAATGAAATTAAAGGACAGTGTGCACAAATTAACAGCAGATGTGACAGACTGGAAAAAGAACAGCAAGATTTGACTGACAGTGTGTCAGCGATGATCTCGGACATTAACAGTGTGGGTCAAGAGGTATCTGATGGCAAAGAAGAAACTAACAGACTGAAATCAGCAGTTCAGGATTTATGAGATGAAATCTCAAATATGACTTCAGAAATCGACAGATTAGAAGGGTTTTCCCGAAGAGATAATCTCAGATTCTTTGGGGTACCTCAAAACAGTCAGTGAGAACCCAGATGTGTGTGTGGCTACATTAGTCAGTCTGTTGAACAGTATCAATGACACAGACATGGACACAAGACGATTTTGTGAGAGCACACAGGGTGGGCCAAGCTAAACAGGACCAACCCAGACCAGTAATAGCGCGTTTTACGCAATGGAAAGAGAAAATGCGTCTACTCACAAACAAAAACATGCGAGACAAGTTGAAGGACCAAGGTATTAGCCTGTCAAACGTCCTCACACGGCTTGACTGTCAAGCTAACTTTGTTGCTCAAGCCAGAAGAGAGGGGAGAAAAGCTTTTTTCAAAAACGGAGTGATGGGTCCTTACCTACCCGATTCCCGTACCTATGCCCAGGTGACAGCGACAGGCAGAGACAACACTGTGGGCATGGCACATACAACCCCCCTATCACGACAACAGTACGATTTGGGTCAAGATCGTGCACGCTACGGGGAGTCCCCTTCTCCCAGCTACCCCAGGCGATGCTGTGACGAGGCGACAACTATGGGTGACGGGGATGGTCGGGAAATCTCCCGTGACACACGTGCAACACCTGACCAACCACCTGACAGCGGGCAGACAAGGTCTCTCCCTGATGCAGACGCCTCTCGGACTGCCCAGTCAAGTGGGGGTGGGGGGGGGGGTTCGTCGACGCGTGACGTCACAGGCCTGGCCACGGGTTCCCGGACTAGTAAACAGACAGGGGCAAGTGGGAGAGGTGACGAGGTTTCCCCTCGTCGTGTAGTGGCAGACCAGCCTACCGACACGCGCCGGGGAAGGAGTTACGTGAGCAGACAGCCGGGGCTACGTCGTTACCTGGGAAACCAAACCTGTGGCAGTGGTGACCGCCCTTTGCGTAGCAAGGCGAAAAAATAGGACAAGCCTGACCACTCGGCAACTTGGCGTTTTCTTTCCTATAATTTTTATACAATAAATTAAATGATGCCTCTTTTGTAAATTATATTAATTCTTTTGATTTTGTATGTTTATCAGAAACATTTATTGATGCATCATTTGATTTTCCTGGGATATTTACACAGTTTATAAAATTCACTGCTCCAGCCAAGAAACTATCATACTTCGGAAGGAACTCGGGAGGTGTTGTGCTACTCATAAAAAAATGTTTCCAACAATTTGTAGAAGAAATTAAATTAGAATGTTATAATGCTGTGGCAGTAAAGCTAAATAAGAATGTTCTTAGTACTGACAAAGATGTTGTTTTAATTGGTTGTTATGTTGCACCTGAAACTAGTCCTCTGTATAATAACACAGAATTGAAAGATGGAGTAGTGATGTTGGAAGAAAGTGTATTGTATGCTGTACAACAGGATGATGTGTATCTGATTATTTGTGGCGATCTAAATGCAAGAACAGGATTGTGTCAATCAAAAGGCGAAGAAATGACAAACTTTGAGTCAAATTTTAGTCTATATTGTGATGATCCTGATGAAAATTTTTCCAGGCATTCTAAAGATGAAACTGAAAATAACTTTGGAAATTCCTTGTTAGACTTGTGCTTTATGTTTGATCTTGACATTATGAATGGGTTTTGTGATGGCGACAAGGAGGGAGAATACACTTTTGTATCACCGAATGGATGCAGTGTTATTGACTATTTTCTTGTCCCTGATAAATTTTCACATAACTGTAACATGATTGTAAGCGAATGTCTTGATTCTTGGCATTTGCCGATAGAAATGACATGGAAAAATGGAATGCAAAAATGTCCAGAAACTCAGGAATCATGCATGCAGGAGAAAATCATTTGGTCGGAAGAAAACGCATATATATTTGAGGCTGAACAAAATTCAGATGATTTTAACGATCGCCTTCGTTGAGGCTTATCAGTTAATGAATGTTGATGTAAATAGCTGTGTAGATATTTTTGCTCAAGTAATGCATAGTGCAGCTGCATGTATGGTCAGAAGGGTGGGCAAAAGAAAGAAATGTTTAGATGACTGGTTTGACGATGAATGTGAGCATAAAAAGAAACACGTAAAGAGGCTTCTTAAAAGCTTTCAAAGGAACAGATTAGGAAGTAAAAAAAAAAGAACTGAAAGATGTTTATGTGAAAGAGCGATCTGAATACATAAATTTGAAACGACAAAAGAAACGTGAATTTGAAGAAGCAAAAATAAATAAACTCAAAGACTCTATTAAAGACTCAAAATTATTCTGGTTGGCAATCAAAACACTTAATAGAAAAGCCATAATCTATAACTTTCACACAATATTTCAAAGTTCTGGATCCGGGGCAGAAATTGAAGATGATGGCAATTTGGATACAAATGAGTACGAAGAACCATTATTTAATGATGCAATATCAAGAAGGGAGATAATTGACAGCATTAAAAAAATTGAAAAATGGTAAAAGTGCTGGACCAGACAAAATTCTGGGAGAAATGTTAAAGCATTCCAGCGATTCAGTGTTAAACTTTATAGTCATTCTATTTAATCGGTTATTTGAAAATGGTATTTTCCCCACAGAATGGGCCAAATCTATTATTGTCCCCATACATAAGAAAGGAGATGTAAACAACTCAGACAACTACCGAGGGGTTGCACTCACAAGTGTTTTAGGCAACGTTTATACAAATATATTAAATAAACGACTTACGAAATGGGCAGAGAGGGAAGAAAAAATAATAGAAGAACAAGCAGGATTTCGATCTGGATACAGTACAATAGATCACATTTTCACACTGTATGCTTTAGTCCAAAAATACCTTCTTAATCACACTAAACTATACGTAGCATTTGTAGATTTTCGCAAAGCATTTGACTCAGTTAATAGAAATGTACTTTGGGTATTCTGCGAAAGAATGGAGTAAATGGTAAATTATATATGTCTCTTAAAAGTATATATAATTCTGTGTTAGCATGTGTTCGTGACAAAAATATGTACTATTTTCATTTTTTATTAATGAGTTAGCGTTAGAAATAGCCAAAAAAAGGGAGACATGGTGTACAGTTATTGCCTGGTGCTGTTGAAGTTTTTTTTTACTGCTATTTCCTGATGATGTGGTGCTTTTGTCAGACACTGTCATAGGGTTACAAAATCACTAAATGCTTTAAAACATGAATCTGATAGGTTATTACTGTCTGTGAACCTAGAAAAGACGAATGTGATGATTTTCCGTAAGGGAGGACATCTTTCGGCTCGAGAAAAATGGGTTTATGGTGAGTCTGAAGTTAAAGTAACAAACTCATATAAATGTCTAGGTATTATTTTTACAACAAAACTGAGTCTCCAAAGCGCATGGATGGAAAGCAGCAAAAAAGGGAAAAGAGGAACGATGGAAATTTTAAGATCTTTAAGAAAATTGAACTGCACTGACCTCGATTTTTTGGAAACTTTTCGACTCACAAATTGAACCAATCTTAACGTATGGCTCAGAAATATGGGGTTTTTCGAGCAATCATAAAATGGAAAAGGTACATACATTTGCCATCAAACGCTTCCTTTCAGTACCATTGCATTCATCTAATAAAATGTTATATGGAGAAACTGGCCGTTATCCTTTGTTTTTGAAAACTCAAATGAAGTGTATTAAATACTGGTTGAAATTAACCCAGCTCCCAATGTCAAGATTGTGCAAGCAGGCATATGAGATGTTACTGATTCAATTAGACTCGGGTAAACAAAACTGGGCATATTTCGTTAAGAAACTGTTAACCACACATGGATTTGGTATTGTGTGGATGTGCCAGGGAGTTGGTTATGAACAAGGATTTATTTCAGAATTTAGGGATAGACTAGTTGATTCGTACAAACAAAACTGGCACGCTCAAATGGAAGAATCTGAGAAATATGATTGGTTCCTTTCCTTTAAAAGTATATTTCAAACCGAAAAATATATAAAGGCCGTAACAAATAAATGGCACAGAAGCAATCTTGCTCGTTTTAGACAAAGAGCCCTAGGACTAAATGCAACAACAAGATGGTTTTACTCAAATTCATCAGCACACTCTATTTGTCCCATGTGTGATGTAGAGACAGAAGATGAAATGCATTTTTTGTTTGTTTGCAAGTCGTATGAAAGTATATATAGGACATTTCGAGTCAAAGAGTCATTACCAGAATACTCATGACTGAAGATGAAAACTATCAAAAATCCCTCGCGAAATTTATCGCCCTTGCTTGGGAAAGTCGGAGAAAGAAAACAACACAGTAATAAATTAATGTAAGTTTATCTCCAGTGAAGATATCACTTTATACTGTTCTTATGTTTATTTGCCGGATTTAGGTCTTCCTCTTACTTATATGACTAATTACGTCGGGTGGTCAACTGTTTCTTGAACTTTTTGTTCAACTTTTTAAATTAATGTACGTTTATCTCCAGTGAAGATGTTACTTTATATTGTTTTTTGTTTGTTTGTTTTCTGGATTTGGGTCTTCCTCTTACTTATATGACTAATTATGTCGGGTGGTTAACTGTTTCTTTAACTTTTTGTTCAACTTTTTAAATTAATGTAAGTTTATCTTCAGTGAAGATATCACTTTATACTGTTCTTATGTTTATTTGGCGGATTTGGGTCTTCCTCTTACTTATATGACTAATTACGTTGGGTGGTCAACTGTTTCTTCAACTTTTGTTCAACATTTTGTTCAACTTTTTCCGTTCAATTTTTTCTTCATCTTTAGGGAAAAATTCAAATGGATGTATTGTCAGCCATGACTATATTTATAAATCTTTGTTTCGAGAAAACGTCGCCGAAAAATTTAATGACTTTGTTTTATGCTCCTTGCCACAAGGACAAAAATGTCAATGGCAATAAACCATTTTCAGTTTCAGTTTCAGTTTCTGTCTCTCTCTCTCTCTCGCTCGCTCTCGCTCTCGACGCACAGTCAGGCTGTATTTATAACACTATGGAAAGTTCCCGAATGTTCTTGGCTTTTCACAAGATTTTCAGTCAATCATAGCTGCATTCTCGAACCTTCCCTTTCTAGAATATTCTAATTCTGTAGTTCTAGCTAATCATTGTTCAGATTAAATTTGTTCACGATTTCCGGAACATTCTCGAAAGATATAATGTATTCTACGTTTTCCTTGTCATTTCCAAGTTGTTCCAAAGGATTCTACATATTTCAATACAATGAAATCAAAGTTAAACATAAACCAAAACAAATATTCATGATTCATTATCAAGCGAATCGCAAACCAATCTTCAAGAACGAACAGGGGAGAGTAGCAGAATCGACAGACACATTCTGACGTCACACTTCTCTTATTGGTATTCCCACTTTCACATTGAGTTTCTTTTCTTTTTTTATTTCTTTTTTTTTTAATGTAAATCAAACACTAAATACAAAAATTGGGAGAGAAAGACTGAAACTTCCTTGCTGCTCTGTCCAGTGTGAGAAAAGATATAAGCTGACTAAAATGACCTAAAATGACATCATAATGTGTTTTTGAGTAAATATGATGTCAAATTTGAAGTGAGATAAATTCTGCAATTTGAAAAGTGGTCATGCCATATTAATATTGTTTTAGCCTGAAGGGGGTACTGGGCTAAAATTAAAGTATGATGCACAAGCTAAGAGTAGTGTTTGGAATGTAAAGAATCCTACTATCACATAATGCTTAGAGAAAATATAAGCATATGATTGACTGAATGGTAAAATATATAATCAAGAGGTAAGGCTGATTGTAAGTGGATCGTGCCTAGTGCAACGAATCTGGTCTGACCTTGGAATAGGAAGAAAAACATCCTAAACCAACAGCCAAGGGGCTGAAGGGAAAACCGGAGTCCCCAGAGAAAAAAACCCTTGGTCAGACGCGGCTGGGCCTGTCTTGTGAAAGGAGAATTTAAACATTTTAAGTGAAAAAATTTTTTATAATGAAATAAAAAATTAAAAAGGGCATATGTGCAGCCGCAAAGCCAAGACCTCACTGGGATGGGAAAATGGTGATAATATGGTCTGTTTCAGTAAATCATCATCGAGGTAAAACGTACATGGACTCAAGGGCACCTTAAAAGAAGATTGTATACATAAATTCATTCAAGCAGTGTAAACGTAAATTATACATGAAGGACAAGGAAGTTAATACCAATACATTCGAGCGAATACACACGCACACACTTACACACCAAAGTAAAAGTACATGCACAAAGAGCCATGTCCAGATAAAAGTACATGAAGTGGCATGATACTGAATTCTGTTGAGGACATCTTTATGGTTTGTCATTCAGGCCATGTGGATTGCGTGTTCCAAGTTTATCTATGAGATGGGATTCTCTGTTTTTCCTGCCTATGGTGCTGTTACTGTATAGAAGCCACAGACCTTTCACTGGGATGGTGAAACTGGACGTACCCTTGATACACGTTTCCAAGAACGCTTGGCAGATATCCGACATCAAAGAGATAAAACTGTCTCGAATCATTTCAGCCAATCGGACCACTCAGTCAACAACATCCGAGTGAAAGGTCTTCGTCCATGTACGCTAATTTTACTTTGGTGTGTATATGTGTGCGTGTGTATTCGCTCAAATGTATAGGTATTAACCTCCTTGTCCTGCATGTATAATGTATGTTTATACTGTTCGGATGAATAATGCATACAATCTTCTTTTAAAGTACCCTTGAGTCCATGTATGCTTTATCTCGATGATGATTTCTTGAAATAGACCTATTATCACCATTTTTCCATCCCAGTGAAGTCTTGGCTTTGCAGCTGCACATATTCCTTTTCCATTATATTATTTTTATTTTATTATATATTTGTATATATATATTTATATTATTCAAGTTCTTTTAATTCTCCTTTCACAAGACAGGCCCAGTCGTGTCTGACCAAGGGTTTTTTTCTCTGGGGACTCCGGTTTTCCCTTCAGCCCCTTGGCTGTTGGTTTAGGATGTTTTTCTTCCGATTCCAAGGTCAGACCAGATTCGTTGCACTAGGCACGATCCACTTACAATCAGGCATACTTCTTGATTATATATTTTCCCATTCAGTCAATCATATGCTTATATTTTCTCTTATGCATTATGTAATAGTAGGATCCTTTACATTCCAAACACTATTAGCTTGTGCATCATAGTTTAATCTTAGCCCAGGACCCTCTTCAGGATAAAACAATAGTAACATGGCATGACCGCTTTTCAAATTGCAGAATTCATCTCACTTCAAATTTGACATGTTTACTCAAAAACACATGATGTCATTTTAGTCAGTTTACATCTTTTCTCACACTGGACGGCGCAGCAGGGAAACTTCAGTCTTTGTCTCCTAATATTTTGTACCTGGTGTTTGTTTGCTTGTGATCTTACGCTTGACAACTGCCAGTTGCCTGAAAATTTGCGCCTGTCGTGTCTTGTATTAAATACGCGTTCTTATCTCTTTTCGTGTTTTTTTTCTTTCTGGTTCCTGTTTGCTTGCAAGCGGGCAGTCACACTTGTTTTGGATTACACTAAGACATAGTCAGAAATTTATGATATTTATATAGATATTTATAATATCGTTGCACTCAATCCAGTTGGCCTTACATAGTTTACCATTGTCCTGCCTCAGTATTGATTGTTCTCTGAAACCTTGTAAATAATTGATTCTTTCAAGGTTTTTAAGGCAGTTGTGTTAGAATGCTTACTGTTTACGATTACAGACACTGATATTTACATACACATAGAGGTTTACCAGTGAAAATCCTCTATGTTAAAATTCCAATGGGCAAGACGCCCAAGAACAACACATGTAAGCACCATGTTCATGTCAAGTTTGCATATATAGACATGGCAGCTGAGTTGATCAAATTGGCGCAAGTCACATGTGACCCATGCCTGCAATCTGTTTTTATAACGTTTTAGATTAAACCTTGGTTTCTTGCCTGATTGGCAATTCTGAAAATAACCATCTCGTGTGATGATGTCTCTTGTATTAGAGCATGTCTCTGCATACCTTTTTTTGTGTGTGATGTGTCTGCCACCAGTTTGACACATAGGCAATCCAAGTCTGCTTCTCTTATCAACTGTTCAGTATAACGTTGAAGGATGTGATAAAATGCAACCTGGAAGTACTGTTTTATCAATTTCTAAATTGTAGAAGTATAAATCACAACCTTGGAATCGTTTTTTCTTTGTCAGGAATTACTATTTGATTTTCCAGCGAACTGCTGCATGTTGATCTTTATGTAATCCTTTAGTAAGCACTAGTAGATCGTTTGGAAATTGGTAAGCCCATTTTCTGTATTGTGTTTAATGGGTTGGAGTGTTCAGTGCCTTGTTACGGTCAGTGAAAGTGCTGAATGCCTCTTGTTCAATGTTGTTGATTTATTCTGTGATGATTTGTAGGACAAATAACATATCAGTGATGCCTCTATTTGCTCTGTACCTAGCTCTTTTTCATCATTTTCGTTTGTTTCGTTTAGGGTGATAATTAGAAGGAGCTTACTGGTGTGGCTGATGAGAGCAATTGTTCTGTAGTTGTTGCAGTCTTGAGCATTTCCGCATTTGTGCAGTATCCTAACTAATTGTAGCATCCAATCTGTTGGCCATTTACAAGTTCTCCAGATTTTGCACCAGAATTGATGTAAAGCCTGTATGCCTGATAAGCCTCTGTGTTTGAGGAGTTCTGAAATGTTGTCTAGTCTGGAGTTTTTCCATTTTTCAGCTGTTTGACAGCTTCATAATTTCTTCCTGTACATTGTGCTATAAGTTGGGCAATCTCCCCCATCTTAATGGTTGAATAAGGGCTTGCAATACACATGCCATCTTGCGATGATATCTTCTGTCTCTTTCTGTCTCTGTTAAATGTTTCTCCATCTTTATAGTTCATACTTAGCTGTCTAGTTTGAAAATTGAGGATTGAGTTTACATATTTGTTGAAACATCTCTTTTGATTTTATGTGAGAGTCATGCTCTTTTTGCTTTCCTGCTCTAAGCACAGTCTCTTGTCACTCTTTATTTTTGACTGTATTTCCTTCTTCAGCTTATAATGTTCTTGTGTATTTTGCTCCTTTGGCTGTGCTTTTCTGTTTTGCAAGTTTCATTATTTTTTCACATCTGTGTGGCTTTTGTTTATTTCTTTTTTTTTCCCCAGGATAATTTCAGCTGTTATTGCCCATACCTCTTTCATGTCTTCCCACAACTTATTTGGCATTCTTTCTGTTGCTGACAATTCTTCTGTGAGTACGTGAAAGCAGTTATTTAGTCTGTATTTTGAACTCTGATAATTTTTTTCATCTTGCAGTTTTTCTTGTCAAATCTGAGTTTGAGGTTAGAAGTCCTTTTTTTTTTAAGTTAGAAATTTTTTTTTAGGATCATCGCACTCAGGGAGGTTACTTTTGTGCTCACCTTTTTTTTTTTTTCTTTTTTTTTGTCCCATGTATTTTTTTTATTACAATGTGATGATGATGATGATGTGAGGGTGATAATCATGATGCTATGGAGTTTCATCTAGGATTGAGACTGTATAACAGGGCTGAACTGTATGCTTACTATCATAATATATCCTGGCGTCAACCAGGCCCGAGAGATACAGACACTTGCGGTGCTGGTCAGAGGATTTGAGCAACACCTTCAGTAACGCATCCGTGAAGTGGATTAGGCTCGACTGTGTGGTCCCAGTCTTCCCGATGAGCCCATAGCATGTTCAACTCCGGGTAGGAATGGTTAGAGCAAAATAATCCCACAATGTTTTTGAAGGGACTGATGGGGATTCGAACCCACAGCCTTCCAGTTGGTAGTCCGTTGTGTTAACCACTACACCACGGTGACTGGTGATGTTAGAAGCCTTTTGTTTGTGTGCTTTTATTCTGATGTTTGTGGTTATTGTCACAGTCAGCTCCTGGCTTAGTTTTTGAATTCAAAACTGTTTTCCAAACTTTGTCAGTGATGATATTATCAGTTTGATTCTATTGTCTTTCTTCCAGTGTAATCCAAGTATACTGTCTGCGTTTTGTTGTCTAAAGATGGTGTTGGTTAGGACAACTTTGTTGGCTTGGTAGACTGCTGTGAGCATATCACCTCAAATGAATCAGTATGTAGAGTTAAAAAATTTTTTTTCCAAAAACTGAAGGAATGCTTATGTTGTCTATGACTGTTTAACTTTCATTTGGTTTGTATATGTCCACATAATGATATGAGATAAATCATTATGACTATGGTTCATCATAAGTGATAGAATGTGAAACGATCTGAGCATGTAGCATGTCCCTATTCAAAGTTCAGTTTTTTGCCTGTAGAATAGATCTCTGACTGTTTTCAGCAGTGGTTTTATTTCACTTGACGTTTTCACTTGAGTCTTTCTCACTTTTAATGACAACACCACCATGGTACATTACACAACAGACATATTGTTTTAGTATTGTTCATTGTGTATTTTTTAAAGCTTCGTAGTTTACGAAGTTTTGCATGCCTGTATATGGCCCGCTTATGTGTGTATAAAAAAATGCATGTGCAAGCATGCGCGCGCTGTGCGCACACACACACACACACACACACACACACACACACACACACACACACACACACACACACACACACACACACACACACACACATCCGTCTAATATCACTCATACTAGTCATAGTGAAAAGACGTTAAATCAAAGAACGAACGAACACACACACACACACACACACACACACACACACACACACACACACACACACACACACACACACACACACACACACACCACATGTACACACACATGCACGCACACATAAGGGCTAAATGTCAAATTAGGTGTATTAGTATATGGTTTATCAATCAGTAAAATGTACACATAAGGGCTAAATGTCAAATTAGGTGTATTAGTATATGGTTTATCTATCAGTAAAATGTGGCATTGTTTGAACTTACCTAAATGTGGGTTTGGGTTGTTTCTTTGTTTACTTGTTTGTTGGTTTGTTTTTGTTTTGTTTTGTTTTTCTTTTTTCATTTTGTTCCCCTCTTTTTAAATGTACACATGTGCTTCATTGGTCCTTAATTATTCTTTTTCTTTTTTTGTTCTAGCTCCCCCCCTTCCCCCATTTCTTTTTCCTTTTTTCTCCCAAATCATGCATTTCTACATTGCAGATGATCCATTAATTGTATGTGTGTTTGTGTGTGTGTCTTCTTTTGCTTGGACTGTTTGTCTGCATGGTTTATTAGACTGTAAAACTAGCTTTAGTGAAAGTTATTTTGTGTACATGTGCAGAAAGATCAGAAGCACACAGAGAACAAGCTGAAGGCGCTGAAGGCGCGCAACGACTATCTACTGTGTATAGAGGCTGCCAACTCTGCCATCAGTAAATATTTTTCTGATGATATCTCTGATCTCATGGATGTGAGTACTGATCATGATAACAATAAGAACAAAAACAACATAAGTACTTCTCAGATGTTTCTGATTTCACAGATGTAAATGCTGATAATTGCAACAACTTAAGTTACAACAGAGGCAGCAACGACAAAAAAGACGACCAACAACATTAAAAACATCACCACCACCACCAATATCAACAACAGAAATATTGCCAACAACAACAAAACTACTACCAATACCACCAGCAGTAAATATCACCACCAACAAAACCACCACCAACATTATTTAGAACAAAACAACACTCGATAATGACAACTCCACTACTACCAAGAATTAGAAGAAAATGTATAAATGAGCAAAACAACACTTCCCCAGAGACAGCAACAAAAACACATCAAGAAAAAGAGGAAGCAAAACGGAAAATAAGAAAATAAATACATGAGTAGATCTTGGAAATTCAGATTACACCACATCTCTGTGTGCCCAGCACATACAATAACAGTGAAGAGAGAAAGAATATAACAGTGTACAATCACAATAGAACATATAATAACAGGATATCGCAGAGCAGTGCCAAGCCATAAAATTTGTGATAATGATGCCTACTATACTGTATGCTTTCTGTGCCTTCTTCAGTTTCTGTGATTCTTGGAGAAAGAAGAAACAAAACAAAAGCAAAACTATTCTTGTCTGCATTTTGAGTGTATATATACCTCTGATGTGAATGAATGTGTGTGTGTGTGTGTGTGTGTGTGTGTGAGAGAGAGAGAGAGAGAGAGAAAACTGGATGTTTTATTCAGATAGGCAATATTCCGTTTATGACCAGATGTGGAGTATTATACATAAGCATGGGCCCATGTGTATTTATGGATATAAAATAAATGCAGACAAAGATAGACATACAGACATTTTACCAATTAATTTTTTTATACAATCTTGTCAAGTCTGTTGACAGTTTTACATTAAAACATTTGTGAGTTTCTCTATATTTTCTTCAATGAGAGAGAGAGAGAGAGAGCACGCTCACGCAGAGAGTGCACGTGCGCGTGCGTGTGTGTGTGTGTGTGTGAGAGAGAGGAGAGGAGAGAGAGAGAGATTGATGCTGTTTTAACTCTGTCCCCAATAGAGGACGCTCAGTATAAAATGTTTCATATGAACGTCCCCTATAGGGGAGTTGACCTTTCAGAATTTTTGTAGTCCCACCACGATGTTTACAAGACTTTATAAGTTACAGCTTCATTGGCCTTTCCCCTAACCAGAGCAACTTATCTGCACAGATTATATTTGCCCATGTGTGTGCGACCTCGTTTTGTTTGACCCCACCCACTGATCTCACTGTTGCCAAAGATGGGGCATCTCTCATGAGTACTTCGTAGTCCTGACACTCAAAAAGAAGTCGACGACAGAAGCTTTTTACTAAAGTGGTCTCACAGACCTACAATGAATACTGTCAGGCTAGCAGGGGTGCCATAACTCCAACCACTGAAGTCCTGGAAGCAGGGGGTGGATGAATTAAAAGGCGATGGCAGAGTAGTTAGTTTGGCTGATCTCCTGATCGAGCCTCTGTGACGTACTCCTTCCACTTGCTTCTGTCCAGCATAGCTGCCTTGATCTCATCGATGTTTTCGAGGCCAGTGTCCCTTTTGAGAAGATCAATGAAGTCTCTTCCTTCCCCTGTTCGCTCTCCCTCCAGTTGGCTGCCACAGTACAAGTTGTGAAGCAACTTCCTCAGGATGTCGCATACAGTGACCTTATCTTGTCACTAACTTTAGGGAGGTATCCATATAGCTCTTCGTTAGTCATGTGCTGCTTCCAAGAGACATTTAATGCCATCCTCAACATGCGAGTATATGTCCCATCAAGACTCTTCTCCATCTGCTTTGTTAAGGTCCATGTTTCCGAGTTGTAGAGCAACACAGACTTGACAATGGATATAAAGAGACGAATCTTAGTTCTTTTTTCAAGTTAGAAGTCCATATCATCTTCAGCTTGTGACATGCAGACCAGGCCAGGGCTTTTCGAACAGAGATATCTTTCTGACTGCTCTCCATCCATCCGCCCAGATACTTGAAATTGGTGACTTGCTCGATGTCTCCCCCATTGATAGATTTCATATCGTTTTCACTACTTTCGTTGTACATCATCACTTTCGTTTTCTTAGCATTGCAGTACAGTCCAACTTTAGCTGCTTCAACTTCAACCTGTTCCAGTAGCCTCTTTGCTTCTGATATTTCATTGGATAACAGTGCTATGTCGTCAGCAAAGTCGAGATCTGTCAAGCTGTCAGCAGGATATCGTCGACTTCTTCTGGGCTGCAAAGTAAAACCAAGTTCTTCTTTTCTGGCTATAGCCTTTCTCATCAGATAGTCCACGACTACAGCAAACAGATAAGGTGCAAGTGTGTCTCCTTGAAGTACCCCTACTGAGATTTTAAAGTATTCTGTTTCGCCATCAGGGGAGAGGACATTAGCAAGTATCGAGTACCCTCTTATAACTTGCTAATGGCTCTCACTGTCTGGTCAGGAATGCCGTATGCTTCTAGAATCTTCATCATTTTCCTGCGATGTACACTGTCAAACGCTTTGCTTTGTCTACAGACACGATGGTTGCCTTGAGATTGTTGTGCGTTACACCTTCGATGATTCTACGCAGTGCCAGGATATGAGCTGTTGTTGATCTGTGTGGGCGGAAGCCAGTTTGGTTGTCCCGCAGCAGTGGGTCAAGATGTGGTTGTATTCTGTTTAATAGCATCTTATTGACTACCTTTGCCACCACTGCTGATAATCCGATTCCTGTATAGTTGGTTGTCTCTCTGAGGTCTCCATCCTTTGGCGGTGGTATGCTGTTGATATCTAACCATTGCTGTGGTTTCTCTCCGTTGGTGAGCAGTCTACTCGGCAAAGAACCACTCATACCAGAGAATAGCCGAGATGAAGAAATAACAACCATCTTTAATACTCTACACATCAACCCTGGTCCATTCTCAATGACAGAATATCTCACGGTCAAAAGATCATTGAAGACAGGAAAATCAGCTGGCGAGGATGGAATTGTAGCAGAAATTCTAAATTTCTGCAACCTGGATGATATAGACCTAGCAGTGGACTTCGAAGGCAGAATACTGCACAACAGTTAGCTTCTACTTCAGTCATAGGCAGAGGATTTCCAAGGAAACAGTGGCCAGGACACTTGCACAGTATGTGCACTGCGCTTCAGAAAAGCAATGGCAGTGGGCTTCGTCGCGTCTCTTCTTGCAGGGCCTTGGAGTGGGTGTGGGCATCGCAGGATTGTGCGGGACCGGGTGGGGTGGTGGGGGAGGGTTTGCCGTTGGCGGTCGCGCGTCGTAAGCTGTGGAGGGAGGGGGGCCTGTGTGGAGTCGCCGTCGTGTTGGATGGGGGGCATGCTGCGGCGCTGGAGGGCTGTAGCGCAGTCGGTGGCTGAGTGATAACTGTGAAACTTCCAGCTTAGATGCAGAGATTATTTTATAATGACGTTCAAACTGCAAAGGATAAAATACCGAATAGAGAAGTTTACATAATAATGGGAGACATGAATGCCAAAGAGGGCGGAAGTGAGGACAGAGAGTGTGGAATGGGACCATATTGGCTGGGAAAATGCAATGAAGGAGGCAATATGTTGGCATCTTTCTGCTGGGCCAACGAATTGGACATCACTAATACCCTCTTTAAACAGCATTATCGTAGACGATGTACCTAGAAACTCGGAAAAAAAAAGAAAAGATTATGACAATAACAAAATTAGTCAGAAATTAGATAGATTACATCATGATAGACAGGACATGGAGAACTACTGTTCTAAGTTCCAAAACAAAACCAGGAGCTGATTGTGATAGTGATCACCACTTGGTCGCAGCAAAAAAAAAAAAAAAATTAGACTTAAAGCTTATAAACGAAATAAAGCCAAGCCAGCCCCTACGATTGATCTAGAGAAATTGAACAAATCAAAGCATTGAATTTATTTTGAGATCGAAGTCAGCAATCGTTTTGAGGCTTTTATCCAGGACTGGACATAAAATGATTGGTATCCAGAAGAAATGTGGGCAGATATGAAGAAGACCTACACTGAAGTAGCAGAAGAAAAGTTAGGCAGGGAAAAAAGAAAATCAACTAAGCCCTACATCAGCGAGGAAGTTATGGATCTAGCCAAACAGAAAAACCAGGCTTGCTAATGTGAAAGAAAAGAAGAATACAAAAAACTCAAAAGAGGTAGAAAGAAACTCTAGGGAGAGCTAGACAACAGGTGGTCTTCAGAGAAGTAACCCCCTTTAGACAAGTGTTTCGACCCTGAATTCCTTACACTCTCGGGGGGCCGGGCCACATCCAGGTCATGACTCCTGGATGCCCTTCTGCTGTTGTCTATTTTTTTTTTTTTCACGCCAGGGAGCGAACCTGGGCGATTCTGCGCTTCAGAACTGCGGTACGCGGTTTTACCAATGTGCTAACGGGGCACACATCATCTGTAAGGAATTTAATCCTTATGAAGTTCACTTTTGGTTCCTTCTTGCCCAGATCCAGCTTGAGCTCCTTTCTGCTGCCTCTGCCATCGCTTTAAGGGCTCTAGTCCTCTTCTTCCCAGAAATGGCGAGTTGTTTCATGAGATCATAAGCGGAGGTGCCCACAAACCCTCTTGCCCCGACCTCTATGGCGAAGATTTTGACCCGCAGCCCTGCTTTCTTCAGGGTGCTGGCAAGACCGGCGTATTTTTCGGTCTTGTAGATATGTGCTTCTTCCATTCTGCTTTCGTATGGCACAGTGAGTTCTATCAGAATCACTTGTTTCGAGGAGTCAGAGTGGAGAGCGATGTCTGGTCTCATGCCTGTCTTGCTGATGACATCTGGGTAATTTCTCCACTCTGGGAGGTCTGCTGTACACTCCCAGTCGACTGCTCCATCCAGAAGACCCTTTGGCAATGTGCTGGTTGTCATAGCACTTTCGGGCCAGACCTGCTTCCCTCCTGCTTTGTAGAACGTTGTCATAGCAATTGGTGCGTTTGGGGTCATGGTTTTTTCGCTAACCACGTCTGTGATCACTTTCAGAACTTGGTTGTGCCTCCATGTATACCTTCCTTGGGCTAGCGCTACTTTGCAAGAGCTTAGGACATGTTCCACTGTTTGTTTCCTCTGACAGAGCGGACATGCTGGGTCGTCTGATTTCCCCCATTTCACTAAGTTTGCATTCGAGGGGAGCAGGTCATATACAGATCTGAGGAGGAAGCTTATCCTTAGAGGAGCCATGTGCCACATATCGTTCCAGCTGAGACTTCTTTGGAGTGCACTGTCCCATGTTGTCCATTGCCCCTGTTGACCTTGCTGGACTGCCTTCTGCACTCTTTTGACATCTTCTTCTTCCTTCAACTCCTGTAAGAGAAATTAAGAGCAAAATTAGAAGAGATGAGAAAAATTGGTTTGAGGAAGAACGTGCAAAAATAAATGAGCATAATGAATGCAGAAGATCCGTGGATCTATTCCAGCTGGTAAAGAAAGTTCAGTCCACCAAATTCCAACCAAGAAATGAGTGCATGAACAGCAAAGAAGGCATCACATTGACTGAACCAGAGAATATTATGAACAGATGGAATGAATATGGAACATCCTTTTTAGTGACAATAGCCCCCAAGACACACACTGCCCTGACCTGAACTGTCCAGAATCAGAATCAGAACCACTTTTAAGAGAAATTGAAGCAGCCACCAAGCAGTTAAAAACAAGAAAATCGTCAAAAATTGACAATGTCCCAGGAGAATCGTTAAAACATGCTGGAAATGAAGGCCTAAAAGCAATGCACCATCTTTGTTGTAAAATCTGGACTACTCATCAATGGCCAAAAGATTGGAAACTTACTTTGTTGTAAAATCTGGAATACTCATCAATGGCCAACAGATTGGAAACTTTGTAATGCGTTGTAAGAGTGGCAGTGTCAAAGATTGCAACAACTACAGAACCATTGCCCTAATCAGCCACGCCAGTAAGATTTTGCTCCTAATTATTCTTGACATATTAAAGCCCAAGATAGAAGAAGAACTATCTGAATGCCAGGCAGGCTACATATCCAGCAGAGGCACAACTGACATGTTGTTTGTGTTCATAGAAAAAATAGCACTGATAAAGAGGCTTTTGTCACCCGAAGGTGACTGACTATATTGCAAAGCATTTGACAGCATCATTCATCTCCATGTATTCAACACAATAGTCGAAATTTCATTAATTGCCTCATCATATAAAGACCAAAAGGCTACAGTTAGATGGAACAGTCAGAAATGTGAATTCTTCAACATCCACAGGGGAGTTAGATAGGGTTGTATCCTTTCACTGTATCTCTTTAACATCTATATAGAACAAGTCATGAGAGATGCTGATATAAAAGGCATGGGCATAAAGATAGGAGGAAAAAACTTACTGTGCTATGCTGATGATACTGCACTATTAGCAGACAACATTACCAGTATAAAAAGAATTCTATACAGGATGGATGCAGTGTGCAAAAAGGCTGGCCTAAGCTTGAATGCCAAGAAAACAAAAGTACTACATATCACAGGTATAGACACTGAAAACAATCATGTCATCTTCATTTATAAAGTTCCTTTAGAAAATGTTAAGGATTTCAAAATATCTTGGTTATGTAAAAGCTGATGGTGGAACCTGCTCCAAGGACATCAAAATAAGAATTAGAATAGCAAATCAAAAAATGGTCCAACTCAACAATATCTGGAAAGACAGAGGCATACCAAATGGCCTGAAAATGAGTCTTTTGAAATGTTTGATCCGGCCAATCATCATTTATGGCTGTGAATCCTGGACTCTGAGAAAAGCTGATTGCAGAAGAATTGAGGCTGCAGAGATATGGTTTTTATCAGAGACTACTACATGTAATATGGACAGATACAAGAACTAATGAAAGTGTCCTGAAGAACGTGATACCACCAGAAAACTACGAGCAGACATCCACAGAAGACGACTGAAATACTTCAGCCATGTGTCGCATAGCAAGAATACAGACCATAATTATGGCAATCATTTTTCAAAATAAAGACCATGTACATAAAGACCTTTCCCAGCTTGCTGGGTTTTTTGTTTTGTTTGTTTGTTTTTTTTGCTTCAGTAAGAAAACGTAAATGCGCTTGTTTTGGAACTGAAAATCTGGATATTTTTTGTCTTAGCCCAGAGCATCCAGATTTCAATAATAAAGTTTCATTCTTTATCACAAGTTAATCCAAGGTGTTATTGAACAGTTCTAAAAATTTCATTGCCTGATTTTGAATGATTGAATTTGTGTGTGTGTGTGTGTGTGTGTGTGTGTGTGTGTGTGTGTGTGTGTGTGTGTGTGATTTCATTACTAACCCATACAAGTGCTCATGATGTGGAGAAAAGTAGGGGAGAAAACTGTCAGTACTGAGTTAATGTATATTAGTCTTGGGCTACAATACCACATGAGTTGGTGTGGTGTTGGGATTCTTTTCATTATTTCATAATCATAATATGAGAGAAAGAGGAAGGAGTTAGTTTCTGTGGATTAGTGGACCAGTAGCATGCCAGGTATATACATATGCAGCACAATGCTGTTTAGTATACTTGTTAAATTGTATGATAATGATAACCAAGTACTACCAAACACCCATACATACATGTATTTTATTATTTTTACCCCTTTCATTTCCTCGCTCTATCCACCAGCTTCCTGCAGGGATTAAAAGGGTTAAAGTCAAGCGCAAGTCACTGAACTGTTCCAACACTCACACTTTCACATGGATTATGTGTATAGCCAAGCACTTGGCACCAGCACATTTATTCAGCATGTCAGCATACAGCAACAGCATGAAATGTGAATTTAAAGGAGATTTAGTATGAAAAAATCAGAAATGGCTTTTTGTTATGTGTTTGCTCTGTCAAGTCAAGTAGATGGCACAGTAACAAATAAGAAGTATTTGAATAAACCACCTAATGTGACCTATATGATGGACGGTGGATTTGTTAGCTAGGGTTGTTCAGTATCAGCAAAGTTGTGTGATGTCCAAAAATATGCGAATAAATATGAGCATTTTTTAGAGTTTTCAGTCAGGTATTCAATTTGTATCAGTGATTCCTTGCCAATTTGTTGATTTTTTCTGTCAGGCAGAGGAAATAAAAAAAACGTATTCACTTTTTAAAACTTGCAAAATATCATATTACATGTGATAACGTTTTAAAATGAAAATGTACAGCAGCACTACCAAAGCTGTCATTATTATTATTATTAATTATTATTATTATTATTGTCAGTATTATTGTTATCATTCTGATATTTTATCATTATGAATGTTAAAATATTTTCCTCCTTGTGACAGTGTATGGACTTTGGGTATCACAACTCTGTGGGGCGTGCCATGATGATGTACCTGTCTATCCATGAACACCTGTGTAATGAGCACCAGACTTACATGGAGTCCCTGAACAAGTGCATCACTGATCTAGACTCACGGGCCGACAAACACAAGTTCATGGAACTCAACAACCAGGTCTTCATGCTGCCCAAAAAGTTTGAGTTCCAGCCCTTCAAGGGTGATGAGGTGATTGTTTGTGTATGTTTATGTGCAGATGATGATGAAATGATTGTGACTCCTATGGCCATGGCACTGTTTTTGCTTTTGGCTTCTTAGGTAGCTGTACAATAGGTAGACTATGATGTGTTTGACTGAGTGGTAAGATAGGGAGATGTTGAGTGAAATATGCCAGAGGCAGATGAAGGACTCTTTCTCAGCAGCACACATAAAATCAGGATAGTGGCTCCTTAGCTTTATTTACATGTGCATCTCAGCTACAAGAAGACATTCTTTCCTGAAAGACACAAAACAGGATCCGTATGTACAGTGACAAAATAAAACATTTTTGAGGGGTCTCGGCTCACACAACTTGTTGGCACCTGTTTCTGTCCCTTATTTTCCTGAGGCTCTCTACTGTGGGAGGTTTGTCAAGTTGGAGAAGTACCCCTTCCCAGGGAGACATCCATGGTGCATGAGGTGCTTCCCAAGGTGACACTCACCTCGTCTCAAAGGGACTTTCTTCTGCTCCAAGAGTTGGCTTGGGCCTCCCCTTTGGCATGCTGGGTTCCTTATAGAATCCTCACTGAATGGGAATGGTGTCCCTCATGGATTTCTTCCTGGGCTGCTACTTTGAGGCTATAAAGACTCGGACCCCTCAGGAGGGTTGTTCTAGCTTTGGGACAATATGGACTGCGACCTATTGTCTTGTCCTTCAGGAAGGTGATGTGGGATCTTCGCTATATGTTGTCCTGATTGGTCAGGATGCATGCTAATTTTGTCCTGGCCAGGAGGGGTGCCATGCTCTGCCTCTTCTCTGGTGGGTTAAGTGGTCCATAAGGCCTTCCTCCGGATCCTCCTAATCTCAGACATCCTTTCGGGGAGGCATGTCCAGGCCTCCATTCAACAGCATGCAGATCTCTATCAAGATCTCACTGTGTATTCCCATTGCCAGTGGACCCCCTGCCCCGTCTCCCAGCACACCAGGAAGGCCATTCACTGCTCCAGCAATTCGTCATTCTCGCACCACTCACAGGTGAGACCAGGTGCCCACACAACACCTTGGGGCTAAGCTGGCTTCCACTCCACCAGCTCACCCCCTTTGAAATGCCCATGATCTGCACTCTCCTCCCATCCCTCCCCCAGAAGCCAGTTCTTTCTTTTACCATGTCCAGGCATGGGAGGGGAGGACATTCAGGCCAACAAGTGGATTCTCAGAGTGACCAGCCGTGGGCTTCATCCAATGTGCCACTGACCTCCTCCCTGCCAGCATTTTGGCCTCTGGCCAACCCCCTTCCTTTCACCATCCTAAATCAGGTCTCCTCCCTCCTTCATAAAGGGAGCTGTGGAAGAGGCCCTTACACACTCCTCCTCAGGCTTTTATGAGTGGGTTTTTGTGGTCCTGAAACCTTCCCAAAGGTGAAGACCTGTTCTCAAAGTCTACCCTCTTGACTTATTCTCAATGATCTGTCATTTGAGATGGAAACTCATTAGGAACTCTGTCTACAGAACCAATTGGGCCACATCCACAGACCTTCTGAATACTTACTTCCATATCCTCGTTTTCCCATGGGATCAGAAGTAGCTCCGTTTTGTGTGAAGGGCATTATTGCCCTCCCGTTTTGATGCCCCTGCTTCTTGAATTTTTACCATGGCAGTCCAGGAATTTTGGTGATGGAGTGTTTGTCTCAAGGTCTGTCTGGACGACTGGTTCATGCTGGCCTCTTCAGCTGAGTTCTGCCCCTCTTAGAAGATCCTGAAGACCATCCATGTTCTGCAACGATGCCACGCACTGGGGTCCCGTCCCAGGATTTTACTTTTCTGGTCTTCCAATTTAACATGATGATCTGGCATGTCTACTCCGCCAACCACAGAGTTCAGAGGCTCAATTAGTGTCTGTCATGGCATCTTCACCATAGCTGTGCCCTGGCCAGTTGTCTGGCCCCTCTCTTTGGTCTCGTGGAGTCCCTGGCTCCCATGATTCCCTTAGGTCACCTTCAGACCAGGTGGTCTATGCCCATCAGCCCTTGAACGAGATCATTCTCCTTAGCTCTGATTTCAGCAAGTGACTCAACAGTGGATAGACTCCTCATAGGTATCCCTGGGGGTCACAGTTTCTGTCCCCCTCATCCCCATAGGAGTTCTATGATACTTCGACCAGGGGATGGGGCGCAGCACTCACATGGGATCCTTGTCAGTGGCTGGTCCCTGGCACATAAATTGTTTTAAGCTTGAAGCAGTCTGCCCTGGGTCTTCAGTTCTCCTCTGGGGGTGGGGGTGGGTGGGGAGAACAAGTCCTCCTGAACATGGAAAATATGATGCTGCCTGTTACATCAACATGCAGGTGGAGGGCAAGATTCCTTACCCTGTTTAGATGAGTTGACTGTTATCTCCTTTTGGTGCAGGGATCACAGCATCTCCGTGATAGCCAAACGTTCTAGGAAAACTAAACATCCTGGCAGATTCCTTCAGCAGATCCCACATGATTCCCCTCATGGAATGGACTCTGGACAGGGCTTTCCTGGCCCGGTCTGGAGAGCTTGGTTTCACCTTCTCATCGATCTATTCATGATGTAGTTGAGTGATTGGGTTCTGGTCTTTGTTTCTATGGTTCCAGATTAGCTGTATGTGCTGTCAATGCCCTCTCAATCCGCTGGTCCAGCCTGCTACTATATGCCTTTCCACCTCATCCCATACCTAAAAATGTGCTCAGAAAGGCAAGAGAAGATGAGGCCCCTCACATTCTGGTTGCCCCTTGGTGGCTTGCCTAGTCTTGGTTCCTGGAACTTTTATGCCTGTCACACACTCCTCCGCAGTATCTCCCATCTCCATCCCAAGGCCCTACTTCAATCCACATCAGAGTTTTTGTGCTGCACTTGCTCTCAGCACTAGGCACTTCCCAGGGCATCTTTGATATGCACAGTCCAGGCATGTAAGGGGTCACATGGTTATGGTGGTGCTCAGAATCTCAAATGGACCATCACAACCACTTAAGTATTCAGCTGGCCAATTTTCTGGCATTCCTTTCCACCAATGTGGCTTTGTCAGCTTCTTCAGTTAAGGGCCACTGGGCCACCATCTACACTATTCTCTGGTAGATCTCCATCAGGACATTGTTCATTCCACTGAGTTAACGGAAGCCAAGAACCCTCAACAGAATTCCTGTTTGGGATTTCTCTTTGGTCCTCTCAGCTCTGTGTCTTCCTCCTAATGAGCCTCTCCATGACGTCTCGCATAACGATCTCACCCATAAGATTGCTGTCCTCATTGGTGTTACCTCCAGCCAGTGGTGCAGTGAGTTGCACACCCTCAGTGGGCTGCCCCTGGATGTAGCCTTTGAACTGGATGAATCCATTTCCTTCTGCTTCCTCCCACAGTTCTTGGCTAAATGCCACTCACAAACCATTCTCAACTGTCCTCGTCCTTCCATCCTAGGCCCTGATGATGACGATCGCTATGTCTCTCCTGTTTGAACTGTTAGGATTTACTAAAGACAAAGTAATGTGGTTTCTAAGAAGAATGTTGAGAGTTCCATGGACAGCAAAGAAAACAAAGGAGACAGTCATGAAGGAGGCAGACACAAGAAGATCATTGATAAAGAAGATTAGGAAAAGACAGGCAACATTTATAGGCCATTTTATGAGGAAAGGGGAATTAGAGCACCTGGTCATGACAGGAAAGCTGGATGGAAAAAACGCGCCAGGTAGAGCCAGGGAGAAAATATTGGACAGAATTGCAGGGTGGCTGAGGACAAGGGGGTGGAAGATGTGTTTGCAGTAACAAGAGATAGATACATATGGAGGGCCATGCTCTCCAACACCATGCGAATAGGCACATGATGATGATGATGATGATGATGATGATGATGATGATGATGATGAAAGTAATGCTTTTCTAGCATGCTGCTCCATCTGCTTCTCTCTTGAAATGAAAGCTATTCACAGGATGTCAGGCGCTCAAACATCTCTCAGTGGTTAGCAGATATGATCTCCCCTGCTAACCCAAAGTCTGGGTCAGGTTTTGCTGGTGTCATCCCCAGACCTCATGAGGATTGTGCTAGGACATCCTCGTGGACTGTTTCACACAGCAATCGGTCGTGAGCTCCAAAACTTGCTTTTCAAGATCCTGAACTAGGTGAGCAGTGCATCCTTGTAATGCCATTCAGCACTCGTGCATCATGATAATGTCTCACCTGTGTCACCTGTTGGCATCACCGGGTTCATTGTTGGCCGCTGCACTTTTTGACACTACTACCTCCCTCCAGGCAGCTTTGTCTTGACTTTTGTGGACAATTTCTTGAATTTTTAGGTGGCTGATATTGGTTATATTCTTGATATATGAGATTGGTGGTCTGCCTTTCTTCCTATTTGCCACTGTTTTTCCTGGAAAGATGGTTGCCATGAGATCTGTGTTCTTGCTGCATGACACATGGCCAGTGTATTTTAGTCTTTTCTTGTTGATTACTGCTAGTAGTTTTCTGGTGGTATCAAGTTCTTCCAGGATACTTTCATTAGTTCTTCTATCTGTCCATTTGACACTATATCTCTGCTGCCTCAATTCTTCTGCAATCAGCTTTTCTCAGAGTCCAGACTTTGCAGCCATAAATTTTGATTGGCCAGATCAAACATTTTAAAAGTCATTTTCAAGTCATTTGGTATGCCTCTCTCTTTCTAGATATTGTTGAGTTGGACCATTTTTTGATTTGCTATTCCTATTCTTAATTTGATGTCTTTGGAGCAGGTTCCATCATCAGTTTTTACAGAACCAAGATATTTGAAATACTTAACTCATTCTGGACGGAGAGTTTTTCCCTTTGCTTTTTCCCACAGACGGCCCATTTTGAAGGGTTAGGACAAAAATCACAAAAAATACAAAACATAAAGGAACAGAATGAAACTTTCGGATCTGAATATTTACATGCTGGGTTAGTTCATGCCAAAATATAGAAGTTCTTCCTTGAATATTTCTTCTTCATGTGCCATGTTGAAAATACCCCAAATTTTGTGGTCAGGTCACACACTTTGATCAGCTCCATGAACACACAGTCAAAGGTGAGAAGGTCTTCGTATGCACAAAATAACATGAATAAAGTAGACTTTGTGACATTATATAAATTTGGGTCGTTCTCTGAAAACATGCAGTAAAAGTGTCACATAACCACTGAAGAAAAAATTTTTTCTCAGATTCCTCATTTTTGTATGAAATATAAGGTATTTCTTTGGGTTTAATTCTGTGTAGAAAGTTTTAAAAAATAAAAGCTCGTTTTTCTCTGAGACGGCTGTGAAGTGCCAGGCATGATGTGTGAACAGTTGCTACGTAGTAACCAAACTGACCTCAGAAAAACATGTAAGTAGCTGTGAGTTTTGATTCAGATACACTAGTCACATTGACTGGATGGAAATAAAATGATTCAAGTCCAAGTTTGGTGGAATTTCTGCAATTATGTTGTGTGGAGAGGCCTATTTGCAGTGTCGCTCTCACACATGCATAAAGCCCAAAATTAAACTATTTCTGCTTGCCTAGCTTTTTCTCCCAAATGTGTCATTCATGGCTCAGAGATGATAGCAGTCAGTGTATGTTTTCCTAACACATTTCTTTTGTTATGCATTTGATTCACTGAGGAGCAGTGCAGTGTTAGCAAAATATGTAACGGTTGCTATGCAGTAACTGAAACACTTACTCTCAGAAAACAATATTTTCATAGTTACTAATTTGGTTTGATTGAGTTACTGTCCATTGAAAAAAACATGTTTTTTGTGCATGAGGTCCTGCAAATGTATAATATTGATCAAAATGAAACCAGAAAAGAATGATTCAACCAGAATTAAGATGCTCACATAAATCAACACCGTGACACATTCAATCGAAATCAACTTGTTTAATAAAATAAGTAACCAAATATTGTTAACAGAATTACAAAGATTCAATCCCAATCATAAAAACATAAGAAAAAGCAAACAAACAATACAGATTAAGGCCTTTGGATTCCCCTACTGATAGGCCTGCAAAGAAAAAAAAAACTTTAATGAGGCGCTGGGTTGATGGGTAGGGGTAAGGTAGAAACAATTCCCATTTTGTCTCATAATTTTATGACAAGAATGGAGTGCATTCAAGACCCTATGAATTCATTTTTGAAAAAAAAGTGACAACGAGCATCCATGTCAGTTCCTCTTCATCCACAAAATCCAGGTCATCAACTTCTGGGAAGACGTAATACTTCCTTGTTCTCCTCAGGAATGTTACTGTGCCCAGCCTTGTGGCTTCATCAAAGCTGATAACCTGTAACAGAATAAATTTATCACTAGTATAAAGGGTTATGATTATGTGGCCTACCTGCTCACCATGCCAACTCAGTAACTGCACTACCTGGAACTTTGAATTAATCAGATCGATGGCTCAGTTTGTTGAACAATGAAATGTTATTTATTACAAATGTTCATGATCATAATATATTATAAGGCTAGTTGGCTGACTAATGTTGTGATGTTGTCATAAGATTTCCACAAACTTAATTTTGATGAAAGAACTAGGAAGTCTAAGACAGCAGGAAAATGATGCAAATTTGGGCACCTTTGCTACAAGCGACAACGACGGCCATTTTGACCCAATTACTCTAACATGACCGTGCTGGCTCTTTCATTATTTTCAACAGAACTTCACTCCATTTCAACAAAATCCTATAACACAAGCTACTTGAACGATGAGCAGTTCATCATTAACAGAAAATTCAATTAGATATCAATTTAAAAATAATACATGAAACTGTTGTAGGTGACTGTTAACGGTTGCAAACAACAAGCCAAGGAGTCGGCCTAGTCGTTGTTGCTTGTAGCGATCGTGCTGAAGATTAAGATTTTTTCCCGGAATCTTAATAATGGCAAACAAAATATCCACGAAGCTTGCAAACACTCTCTTACATGGTGTGTTCAATCGAAATACCTTAGACGATGCTGGCACATGCAACAAGATCAATCAAAACGTAATTTTCAATCCGAGACATCAGCCGTTAAGAATGCACACGGAAAATCGGGGTCTCAGAAAATTGTCAATGCTATCCTCCTACAACTTCAAAACTAACCATTTCCACACAGATTTAATAACTATGAGCATTGTTTGTGTCTTCCTCCTAATGAGCCTCTCCATGAGCCTCTCGAACTTAGACGCATTAATTCTATTAGACACTACCTTACATTAGACGCAACCAAGACGTTAGTTACTGCATGCATTCTGTCTAGGTTAGATTATTGCAATTCACTCTTTGCGGGTTGCCCTCAGAAACATCTCAAACATTTGCAACAAGTTCAGAACTCTGCAGCTAAACTCATCTTCAAGGCACGTAGGTCACAGCACTGCACACCCCTGTTTCAGACACTGCACTGGCTCCCAGTTGAACAAAGAATAAAATACAAGATTTGCTGCCTTTGTTATCACATCATTTCTGGAACTGCTCCTGACTATCTCTCTGAACTCTTGACTGTCTATGTACCTTCTCGATCACTCCGCTCTTCTGTGGATGACAAGAAGTTTCGTGTGCCAAAATATAACAGAGAAACTCACGGTGGTAGAGCCTTTGCAGTTTTTGCTGTTCAGACATGGAACTTGTTGCCTCAGTCCGTCCGCCACTCTAAAACTCTACCATCTTTCAAAACAAGTTTAAAAACTTACTTCTTTAAACAGTGTTTTTCCTGATTTTGGCTAGTGGGTTGATCCTGCTTGACATTCTGGATGAAATTGTGCACAATGGGGTGTATGCCAGTGTGTGTGTGTGTGTGTGTGTGTGTGTGTGTGTGATGTGTGGCTGTGTGTGTGTGGGTGTTGTGTGTGTGTGTTTGAAAATGGGGGAGAGGGGTGGGCGGGGAGGGGGTGAGAGGGAGAGAGATTATTTGGTGTGTCTGTGTGGTTGTTGATTTCCTGTGGATAGTTTTTGATAAGTTTGTTTGTATTGTAGCCTGTTATTTGGTTTATATATGTATGGTTTACTGATGTAAAGCGCTTTGAGGTTTCGGAAAGCGCTCTATAAATGCACTATTATTATTATTATTATTATTGTTTATAATTTTGTCTACTTTGGAAGGAGTGTTGAGGTCAGTATAAACATACATCTTACCTTGACAGTGGAAATGTGCTCAGTGAAGGAATCGATGCACGGTTGCTACATTTCACACACATGGTGAGACGATGACTTCCATGTGACTCCTCAAACAGGAAATAGGAACCTGATCACACTATTATCTTTCCGCCATCCAAAAATAGAAGTAGGACAAAAATAAAGTTCCAAGGGCTTTACAAATTGTTACACAGGGGAATTTGGAAAAAAGGAGCACACCGGATGCTTCAGTCCCTATGCACTGTTTTCCTAATAATCAGTGTAGTTCTGCGCTGAGTGATACAGTTGGAAGCTGGTGATGGTCTTGTTGGGCTGGCATAGTTTGTCACAGGCAACCCAATTTTTACACAAGTTGGAGGTTTGCCGCAGCTGAACCTCTGGATATCTCCTGCTGCCAGCACTACACACATGGCACTTCTTATAGTTTTTCCTGCTGCTGGGGATGGGTGGCAGAGGGCAGGAGAAGTGATCATTCTGCTTGCCACTCAGTTCTCTTATGCATATCTCTTTATGACAATAGAGCTTAGAAAGTCTTCTATCACAAACTGATTGAAGAAATCAATGGGGGTGTGGCACTCAGCTGGGACATGCAGGCCACAAGAGCCAGAGAACGGAGGCAAAGTGGGGAAAAAACTAAAATCTTCATGCCAGTCACGCTTAAGAAAGTCAATGAAATCTTCATCAGACATGTGACTCACAGTACATGGTCCACTGACCGCTCTCCTCACATGACGTGTATGCTCACCTCCCTCTCCCACTTCGCTGTTGTCTGAATCTGAGTCACTGTCAGTACCTTCTTGCTGGCAGCTTTCATCACTGGAAACACTTTCACCATCATCTTCATCATACTCGTCGATGTCGGATCCTTCAGTCTGAGAGCACTTCTATCACTTCAGCAGCAGTAAAAAGCTGCTGCCGTGATCTACTTTGCTCCAAAACTCATACTCACCTCAACGCCATTTTCAATACGTATGCAGATAGCAAGTCATGTGGGGTGCCGAAATCAGTCATTTCCCAATGAATGTATTGCTATGGAATCTCACAAAGTAACTTTCCGCTTGACCCTTGACACATCTGAAATGCCCAGTGTAGCTTCGGTTGGCATGCTACGTCATGAGTTAATATTTTGTATTGCTGTTCTTGGGTGAAGCCTGGACAATCAATATACAAAGTTAGCAAGCTGGGGTCAGCTGAAATGTGGTTTGTAAGAAGAGTGTTGATAGTTCCATGGACAGCAAAGAAAACAAAAAAGACAGTCTTTAGAGAAGCAAACACAAGAAGAACATTAATGAAGAAAATTAGGAGGGCAAACAACATGTATAGGACACTTTATGAGGCAAGAGAAATTTGAACACCTTGTCACAACAGGAAAGCTAGAGGGGGAAAAAAGCACTGGTAGACCCAGGAAGAAAATAGTTTCACAAAGTGGGTGGAGACAACAAGGGCAGTGACAAAGATAGATACGCATGGAGGGCCATGATTGCGAACACCATATGGTAAGGCACATGACAATGATGGTATGCTGGAATTTGTTGATTCAACTTTGAAGAAATCTGCTAGATCTGTCAGGCTGGATAGATATATGGCAGCTTGATTTCCAAATGTAATACAGTATTATTTAAGCATTTAGAATGATAGATGCATAACCGTGGATGACAAAGCATATCAAATTAAATTTAAAATTTGGCTATGACAGAACATTTGGCATTTTAATCAGAGACAAACGCACATACTTTGTGATGTCTGCTAGCAACATCGTAAACAATGGGCAACTGTTCTAACATAGCGGGACACTCATTAACCATGACGCTGCTGTGTTCTGTCAGGCAGCAGTCGAACCAGCGCTTCCTGAATCTCTTGCTGTTGCCATTCGACCTTTAGAAGGTCAGTGATAAAAGTCTATTAAATGAAGGCCAAGGAATCATCAGTATTTCCGTACTCATCTAGACTGTATCTGAAAAACGCTTCTCGCAGGCTTGCTTTCGAAGTCTGAAAGCAGGCGAAGATGTGTGCATGTTTGGTGACATCCACTGATGACGCAACGAAGCTTCAAAGATTGAGTGAGCCCTTAGTACCCATGTTGGTATAGAGCTGGAATGGTGCAATATACTGAGCACAAAAGGCAGAAAGGAATGCATCAAGAGAGAGAGAGAGAGATGGTGATCGGAATAGATAGATAAACATAAAAAGAAAGAAAGAAACCAATCAACCTATCAAGCAAGCAAACAAATAAAGTCACACACAAAATGATGTAAAGCTGCTACAAAAAGAGTGAAGATTCAGATGAAATAGAACAGAAACACATTAAACATGTCCAGAAAATTCACTTTTAACTTCATAATTCACCAAATCAAAAACTGTAGCTAGTCTTACCAGCTTAGTTCTCTGTCATGAGCCAGAATTTATGACGTTGTTCCTGGCTCTCATGTGATCCACATATGACCTTTTTTGACCAGACAGTTGTCTTCCTGCTAATGGAGTGCTGAATCCTGTCTGTTATTCATTCTTCTGGCCAAAGCCCGACAAGAAAGGACACTTGCAAGTTGAGCGTGTCTTGGCTTTCACCTCCATGTTTTATCATGTCTGAATTTGTCTTTTGTCTTTGTTTTTACATTGTCGTTACTACTCTTGTGTAATCTCATGTGTATCGTAGGCAATTTAAGCAGGCATCATATGAAATTTTATTCTCATCTATCATGATCTGTACTCATTGATTCTCACAGAAGTTGCTTCAGCCCCAATCCCTTTGATTCCTACATCTTATTCTCTCCTCCTCATTGATGACTGCAGAGCCCCCTCAGCTAGATCACAAAAGCACATTCTTCTCCATTTTTGATCATCTATCCAGTCAAAAAAAATCAGCTCCTTCATCACAAAGGTTTTCCGACTAACACCTCTCATCCCTCAAACAGGCAAGTGAGTAGATCATACTTTGGCAAGCTGTAGCTGCTCCTTTTTGGTTCCAAGCATAGATGACATGATGGCTGACTGTGCTGCAGCCCATTCTAAGGAAACAGGTATTTCGTTTGATCATACAGCTAGAAGGGGGCTGTTTCATCCTCCACCAACCTGTAAAACATCAGCAGAGGAAATGCTCCTGTTTCTCTGCCGAAGACATGGCCTCAGCTTCGTGGCCATGATCAGGATGGGAGCAGGGAGATCCTCCTGCAAGGTTCCCAGAGTTTTCTCCCTTTGGGCTTTCCCTACAGACTTCGAGGTCCATTTCCTGATGCGCTGTCTCCAGGTGCTTGCCCGATGGAGAGGGATGGGGAGAACACTTTCCCTCACCAGCAGTCTCTTAAGGGTCATCGTTAATAAAGATGAACTTATGGGTCTAGCAAGAAGTGCAGAGTCCTACAGAGTGTGATGTCAGTCTGTAGATATTCCAGAGGGAACCAGGTCATCTAAAACCTGGGACTCCAGCCTCCAGGTGCTTTCCCATCTGGGGATAGGGGGAAGATAGAATGCCTTTGCCCACCAGTGGTTTCTTAAGGATCACCCCAGTAAAGGCCAACTGTGGGCCAACTGAAAACTGCAGAGTCCTACTGAATTTGATGTCAATCTATAGAAACTCCCAGGGGGCTCCAGTGTGTATGACCCGTCACCATGCACTGTATCACTGGCCTGAACCCGTGCATGATTCCCCAGCTTGGAAGTTTCACTGTGACCACCCCACCGTCCTCCAGACATCCCACTACCATGGATGTGGGTTTTTCCCAGGAGGGGTACGAAGAATGTCCATTGCCTGAACTCCGGTATGATTTCACCCCTGTGGCCTGTAGAGAGACTTCAAGTCCACCATGACACCATGAAGCTGCCCCCCTCAGCTGCATTGAAATCTCCATCTCCCAGGTGGGGACAGACAATCTTTGGAGCCATGAGTGATCCTGCTCCTCAGAGCCTGATCCTTCACTACAGGCCTCGAACGTCCATTCAGTCTTGGATGTGTTAGTCTTGTGTCCCATACCTATTTGAGAGACCTCTGCCCTGGCCAGAGCCAGAGATGTACCACTACTTTGCAGAGGAATTGGACTCTGCACATATGGTCTACAGCTGATTCTTTGATCCATGTTTTGGAATGCCCAGCTCATGGTGGCATTCCTGATACGGGTGCCAGGGAGATGCCTGAAGCCAGTCCAGATGCCATGTTTGCCAACTGTGTCATACTTCTGGGCAAGTTCCTGAGCCTGTCTGCTTGAGGTGACATCAGTTTGGCTGTACTGTTGGTAGAGACTCCCCTGTCTCTGCTATCTGACTGGTGTCCTTCCTCCACCAGTCTGAGTGGACTGGGGCCAACACCTTCCTGCTGGCACTTGGGTGCGATTCCTCCCAGCTTTACTGTTACCTGGATGATTGACTGATTTTGGAAGAGTCAAAGGCCCTCTGTTGGATGCACATCAAAAAGGTTCTAATTCGGTGTTCAGACCTCCAGTTTATAACCAATCCCGAGAAATATGATCTCTCTCCAAGCCCGTCGTAATTCTTAGGGATAGAATTTTATGCTTTTTCCATGCCTGTCGTTTCCATGCCTGCCCACATGGAGAAATTCACTGCCGTCTTCTCCTGTGACAATCAAAAATGGTTATAGCAAGATCTGTCATGTCTCTATTGGGTATAATGATGTCCCTTGCTGTGGCCTCTACGTAGAGCCCTGAAGCTCCCTTTATAACAAATGTCCTTGGAACATTGTTCCCATTCTCACTATGCCTGGGATGCAATACTGATTCTGGGCCAGACATTACTGGGCATGACAGATTCGTGGATTGACCCAGCCTCCCTGCTGGCTGGTGTCCCAAATTCATTTCCCCTACTCATGATTGTCCTTTGACAGAGGGCTGGGGAGCTCACATGAAATCTAAGCATTCTATGGATTCATGGACAAAGGAGGATACCCTCTGGCACATCAGCATATTTGAGCTGGAAGCAGGAAGCTGTAAGTCCTAATGGCCTTTGAGCCAGAAGTCTAGAAAAAGATGGTGCACCATTTGACGGTGAATCAGAATACCACAGTGAATTTCCTTGTGAACACATGAACAAAAATGGCATGGGGTGGATGCATACTTTGTGGACCTCTCTCTCCAAGCTGAAGCCCCACTTTTGTGATGCTACATGTGGAAAAACTCCCTATGTGCGAGACATATAGTAGGGAAAATGAATGTTCTAACAGGCTCCCTCAGTAGATTACACTACGTACTCCAAACAGAGTGGACTCTGACGGAGACGTCATATGCTGGTTATGGAGATGCTGTTGTCATGTTGTCATCTTCATATAGATCCATTTGCCAGTTCCCGACCCAGAAGCTGGCCCAACCTTGGTCCCAGAGTCTCCAATATTTATTTGAAAACAATCCTGATCCTGCTGATGATGCAACAACAATAACAACTGATTCAGAAATGCCGATATCAACACATGCGAGGTGCTTGGCTCTTTACATCTCCCTGACCTGAGTAATGTTCTCCTATGACAGTTACGATTTTTTTGAAAATCATGACAAGGATGATGGCGATGATGATGTTGTGTGTGTGAGTGTGTCTTTCTCTCTTTGTGCACATGAGTTTGGTTGTATATCTGTGCCTTTGTATGTATGCACCTATACACATGCACGTGTACCCACATGCGTATGTGTGTATAATATTAGGGCTACATTGTATATTTTCTGGAGGTTGCACTTCTCCCCCATCTTCCTGTCCCCCCCTCTCTCTCTCTTTGTCGTGTCCCAATTCGATCCTCAGGTGATTTGTATCGTTGACATACTCAACCTTTTGTCGTCAATTGTTTCGGTCTCACCCCAGTATTCCATGTTAGTTTGAAGGGCCACTTCACAACTCTGTTAGCATATGTTTGATTGCTCATGGCATACCTAGTACCTGGGACTGAAGTAACCCATGTCTAAGTCTGGCCTGCTTAATTAGTTGTGCCAAAAATCAGGCCAGTCTCAATTTTCTGGGACACTAGCTTGGAGGAAACATACATATATGCGTATATGCACAACAGGAAACAAGAGGTGTATGTACGTGATTATAGTGGAGAATTTGTTTATATTGAGTGAGTGATTAAAAGATGCTGAGTGATTCGTTTTTAATTGTGTGTCAAATTGTGTCATTTTCTGTGAATATGGATTGCAACTGATAGTGAAATGCACCATGAATGTAACTGCATAAGGTGAATGTTGTTTTGGTGTCAGTTTATTGGCATGCAATAACTAAATAATGATAATCAAACCTTGAAAAGCGTTTTTATTTTTGCTTTTTAGTTACCTGATGTATACATGCATTGTCTCATTAGGGAATCTCCAAGAGCGTTGAAAGTACGTTTGTCTGAAAGTCCTTGAATTTTCCTTTTCAGTTGTATTGAACATTATGTCAGCTCTGATCAAAGACATGTAGAATAAAATAAATTGGAAAGATGCCAAAGTCAGTACATAGGCAGGAATTTAGCTGGCCAGCTGCTTGCAGAAGGGGGGGAACCTATCCAACAGCCGTACATAGGGATAGTGTTTAGGAACAGGCACCTACTCTGTGATCCTTGGTATCGTCATAGTAGTCAGACACAAGACCAATGAATCTTTGGTCAAAAATGGAAAGCATGGATATATGGTTGCTTTAACTTTTTCTCAGACAGAGCGCACCTATATGCACGCGGTGTCTTGCTCCCTTGCCCTTTAAGCAATAAGTGACATAACTTCTTTCAGACGGCAGTGGAATATTTAAATCCAGTTTACAGACACCTTTTGTATTTAAAACAGAGGACCCCTCTCTGGGTTATTCTACCTGATCTTGACTCTGTACATCTCCCTGGCCCGAGTAATGTTCAGCCGACGGACATTTACAACACTTTTGAAAATGATGATGAGGATGACACAATGATGATACTGTGTGTGTGGGTGTGTGTTTATTTGTTTCTGCACATGACTTTGGTAATATATCCATGCCTGTATACGTACATGTGCCTATATACGTACATGTGTACATATGCGCCTATACACATACACATGTACTCACACGCATACATGCACACACACACACATACACACTCATACATGTGTGCATAATACTCATCATCATAATGTGCCTTGATGCATGGTGCTGGCAATCATGACCCTCCATACTAATCTATTCCTTGTCGCTGCAAGTACATCTTCCACCCTCTCTGTCCTCAGCACATCCAGTATTTTCTTCCTTGGTCTACGTGGTGCTCTTTTTCCTCCAGCTTTCTTGTTATGACTGGGTGCTCTAATTTCTCGTCTCATGAAATGTCCATTATTACAGTAACTTCTTGTGATTTACATTGGACTTTGGCCATCTCTAATACTTCATAGAAGTTGTCGATGTCTTCCTGAGTACTTGCGGATGTTGGTGCATACGCCTGAATGATGTTGATATCAAATGGTTTGCCTCGCAATTTGACCAGCAAAACTCTGTCGGACACAACCCAGTATCCCTTAACTGCTTTTGAGTTGTCTTTGTCCATCATGATGCCTACTCCTCTTTCATGTGAGTTACCACCAGTGTATATCATTGTGTTTTATCCTGATGTTATCATGCCTGCCCCCTTCCATCTCACTTCCCCTAGTCCTAAACTACCAATGTTAAGCCTTTCCATCTCTGCTTTGATATTTTCTAATTTACCCTTCTGCAACAGTGTTCTTATATTCCATGTTGCAACTTTGATGTTTTTAAAACTGAGTTTAGGGGTTTTGGTCGCAGTAACTTGCTGACAGTCTGTTGTCACCTGCGCTGCATGAGATGGCCAAAGTCCAATGTAAATCACAAGAAGTTACTGTAATAATGGGAGATTTTAATGCTAAAGTGGGACAGGATAGGGTGGAGGATATAGTTGGACCTCATGGCCTTGGTACGCAAAATGAAAGGGGAGACAAACTTGTAGAATGGGCACAGATGAATGAGTTCATAGTAGGAAACACCTGGTTTGAGCAGCCTAATAGAAGAAAATGGACTTGGATGAGTCCAGGAGAGAATACCAAAAATCAGATTGACTACATCCTGATCAACAAAAGATTTAGAAATTCTTTACACTGCAACAGTGACTACAATCCTGTAGTGGGAAGATTGAGATTGAAATTGAGGAAAAGGAAACAGACCAAAAGCAACATCAAACTAAACCTTGGACTCTTAAAGACAGATGAAGTGATACATAAAAAATGTAATGTACATGTTCAAAACAAATTCAGTGCTCTGGAAGACGTTGGTGACAGTGAGGAACAATGGACAAAGTTGAGAAATTCAATAAATGAAGCTTGTGAAGAAATCCCTAAGGCAGACAGAAAAGCAAAAAAGAGCTGGATGACTAATCTTCTTCTTCTTCTTCTTGGCGTACGCTGCTACACAATCATCTGAGTCCAGGCGATGAATGCAGCCGTCTTTTCCAGCTCCTGTCTGCAGCCATGGAGTTTGGTTGTCAGCGGAGTGTCTGTCGGCCACACGTCCTGTCTTGCCACCTGGTGAAGGGGATGTCTTTGGAGTATATGCTCCGTGGTTTGGTCTTCTTGACCGCAGGAGGTTGGGGAAGGCGCCAGCTTCAGTTTGCGGTACATGTGGCTGTTCAGCCTGTTGTGACCAGTGCACAACCTCACCAGGGCAACTTGCTGCTCTCTAGACAACAGGTGGTAGTCATCCCTGTGTCGTCTCGGCATGGAAAGCGCCCTGATGATGCTCCTCTTCTCACTGTAGCTGACGCTGTTGTTAGGTTGTTCTTCTCCGGCTCCCTCCCTAGCAAGCATATCAGCTCGCTCATTCCCGGAGACTCCGCAGTGGGCTGGGATCCACTGCAGAACTGCTCTTCTGGTTGTGGCAACCTGGTGCAGAGCTCTAGACAGGAGGGGGAGCGTGTTGTTCTGGCATGCCTGCAGCACGGAGAGAGCATCAGACAAGAAGACAACTTGTCTGCAGTCACAGTCTGTAGCCTGAATCATGGAGGCCGCCTGCATGAGTGCTTCTGTCTCAGTACGGTAGTTTGTACAGTGTCTTCCAGTGGCAACACTTGCTGTTGTTGTTTGTCCTCCTGGGAAAAGGACAAGGATGCCTGCACCCCCGTTGGCTACGGCGTTGGTTGCTGACCCGTCGGTGTATACATGTATCCATGCCTCCTGTGGGTACCTCTCAGCAATCATGGCCATTGTTAGGGAGTGTTTCACCTTGTCATCTTGTGTGTCTCCCGGAATGAGGTATGGGATGGTGGTGTGGACCTTGATATAAGGCTGGTCTAGTGTCCAGGGTTCTGGCATGTCTGTTGGGCAAAGGGGGAGCGTGTCCTTGGGCAGACTTTCTTGGAACTGGCGAGTCAGCCTCTTGCTCTCGTGGACAAAGTTGCTCCTTTTCAGTCGGTTTTTGGTGAGGCTGTTCAGTTTCTGCTTCATGGGATGGTCTGGTAAACACCTGAACTTTTCTGCTTGCACCAAGACCTTGGTTTCTCTCCTCTGACTGAGAGGTTGGATTTCTGCAAGCTTTTCCATCTCCTTGATTGGTGTTGACCGCATCGCACCTGTGATTATGCAGAGGGCCTGGTTCTGAACCTTGCTTAGCATCTGCTGGTTCGTCTTTGCCGTAGTTGACCACGCTGAAGAGCCGTATTCGAGATGGGGTCTGACTGTTCCTTGATATACTGTCTTCATTATTCTCTCATTTGCTCTCCAGGTGGTGCCTGCAAGTTTACGAAGAATTGCCAGCTTGCGCCTCACTTTTGCCTCTGTCTTCATGATGTGCGGCTTCCAGGTCTGCCTCTTGTCAAAGGTGACGCCAAGATATGTGGCTTCTTCATCCTCCTTCAGAGGGGTTCTACCAAGGGTGATGATGCCATCCTTCTGTTTGGAGACAAGGTGAACAGGGTGGTGGAAGACTTGTCCTTGTTGACAGCAACACACCAATCTTCAGCCCAACTGCTGAGCTTGTCTGCCGCCATCTGCATTCGTTATGTGGCAGTTGATGCATGCTCTTCCTTGCACCACAACACCAAGTCATCTGCATATAACGCAGCCTTTATCCCCTTGGGCAGTTCAGATACAAGGTCATTAATGAAAAGCAAGGACAGTGTGGGGAGAGGACTCCTCCTTGTGGTACGCCATGACGCAGCAGGAACTTCTTGCTATGTACTCTGTCTGCAGAGACTCTTGCCCTGCGATTGAAGAGGTAGGACTTGATCCATTGGAACATATTGTTTGCCACTCTATTCCTCGGCAGTTTGACAAGGAGTCCCTCCATCCAGACTTTGTCAAAGGCCTTTTGGAGGTCAATCCAGGTGACAAAGACCAGCTTTTGTTCCTGGAAAGCATCCTCAATTTCCTGAGACAGGTAAGTAACCTGATCTTCTGTGCTGCGGAACTGTCGGAATCCTGCTTGTTCTGGCACAAGGATGTTCTCTGTTTCTAGGTACCAACGGAGGCGCTCATTCACAATTCTTTCCATTGTTTTCACCACACAGCTGGTCAGGCTAATTGGTCGATAGCTAGAAGCCCTCTTTGGATCCTGTCCTTTCTAAAGGATGGGAATCATGGTCGCTTCCCGCCAAATCTGTGGTAGAGATCCTTCTTCCCAGCTGTGATTGAAAATCTCTAGGAGCTTGCACACTGCTGCACTGCCTAAATGTGTCAGCATCTCATTACTGATACTGTCTGGTCCTGGAGACTTCCTTGGTTTCAGTTTCTTGAGAGCAGATTGAAGCTCTCCTAGTTTTAGAGGCTGCTTCATGGGTTCCACTGGTGTTCTGCTGCTCTGTCCTCTCTTAGCTCTCTTCTTGCTTCTCTTTGTTTTGCTGAGCTGATTGGGATGTTGCTCTCATTTGCATAACTGTCTGCAAATTTATCGGCCACTTGGCTCCCAGTCAGCATCTTCCCATCATCTTTCAAGGTCATTTTCGCCCTGGTACTGTATTCATTGTTGAGCTGATTGGTAAGTCTCCACAGCTTTCGGCCATCTGTCTCGAAGTTAAGGGAGGCTGTCTTCTCCCTCCAGCTTCTGCGACTTGCCTGAAGCTTCTGTTTGAGAAATGTGGCTTTGGCTTTTTGGAGCTTGGTGTTATTTTCGGGAGACGGGTTGACTTCTGCTTCCTCTCTGGCTTCTGACAAACCATCCTGTAAATCTTGCAGTTCCTTACTCCAGTATGGTTTGTAGTTCCTTCTAGCGCCTCCTTCTAGCGCCTCTTGGTATGGCTTCATGGGCTGCCTGCAGTATGCATGAGTTGAAGTCCTTCACCACCATGTTGATGTCTCTGCTTTGGACCATGATGTGTTTGGCGAGAGTGCTGGTGCGGTGTGCAAAGAGAGCCCAATTGGCCCTCTTGTAATTCCACCGTGGGAAGGTGGCTTCTGTGCTGGCTCCAAGATTTGTTGTCAGGAACACAGGCCGATGGTCACTGCCTCCCAGCTGCTCTCCAATCTCCCTCCTGACACTCTTGTGAATGTCTTCGATGCAGAAGGCTAGATCAGGGGTGGATGTAGTGTGCCATCACCTGGAGTAGAATGTTGCACAATCAAAGGGACTGTTGATCAAGATCAGGTGATTGTCATCCTGCCAATTCTCCACTTCTTCTCCTCTTCGATCCATATGCTGATAACCCCAACTCTGTGAGTGACTGTTAAAATCTCCCACTATAAGAAAGTTGGAGTCCTCTGTGCTGATGGTACAGAGAGACAAGGGCTTGTGGTTGGGGCAGTAGAAGTTGACTAAATGTAGATCTGCATTTGTCTGGATTTTCAACACGTGGTATTCAGAGTCGTCCATGTGCGTTTGGACAAGACAGGCATTTAAGTTGTTCCTAACAAGAGTCAGGATTCCTCCTTTGCTTCTGTCATTTCTGTCAGATCTGAAGCACTGGTAGCCTCTCATTTTGAAGGTTTTATGACTCTGAAGATGTGTCTCCTGGATGCAGCAGATGTTTATTCTTTCTCATGCAGGATATGCTCCAGTTCTGTTTTCTTATTCAGGACGCTTTCTGCATTCCAGTGCATGACCGTGAAGGGTTTATGTTCAGTGGAATTCTTGCGAGCTCTAGTGCGACCAGTCGCTCTCCTCCCTCGCCCCCTGGCACAGCAAGGCGGATGGGAGGGACCTCCAGTCGCTGAGGGTGGACCCCTTTGAGGCGCGGAGCCCGACGCTGCACCACCCTGGAGGGACCTCAATGGGCGAGCGCCATTCTTGTTCAAACTTGATGAAATTGTAGCCATTATGCGAAAAGTGCATGGTACCGTGGTTTGTTAGAAGGCGCACGCTGACCCAGTACCTCTGTCTTCAGCCTTCTAGGTTTTCTGTAGGAGTTGCCCCGCCCTTAGCTCCTGGTCCATACGTCCTGCCCTGGGAGCACAGGGGGGATTGTTTCTCCGGGGATCCCACCCCGTAGCTAGGGCTTATAGCGGCCCTTACCCGCTGATGAACCCGTCATAGGACACCTGGGGCATCTTTTAAGGATAGCAGCGCCACCTGCTACCCCACCCCGTCCTGATAGGAACACCGCCAGTTTGGTCCGGGACTGCTTATTTGCTAGCAAGCTAGCTTATTCACAGCCACTCTCCATATCTGAAGGGCTTCACTATCCGCCACCTGTGACCCACCTGGGTTGGGGATGGTCGCCCCGCCGCTGAATTGGAAGTCAGCCTTTTCCAGGGGATAACTAATGAAATTTTGGGCTTGATGGAGGAAAGGAGGAAGGGCAGAACATTTGCAACAATCCTCTAGTGTTGAAGTTCTATGATGCCAGCAAGCCAGTTGAAATCCAGTGTGATTGAAGTCAGAACAGTTTGGAGCTGCCCTTTTGCAATAAGGAAAGCCTGTGTTTTACACTTCCAGATTTCTCACTGACACTGAAATCAGATGTGTGCAAATGAAAAAAATGCTGTCAATTGTGTTTGCATACAAGAAGTTTCATTGCTATGTGCTGGGAAAAGAAGTCGCCATCATCAGTGACTATAAGCCATGGGAACAAATCTTCAAGAAGCCTTTGCTTTCAGCTCCAATGCTGTGCAAAGAATGTTGCTTAGTCTACAATGGTATAACCTTCATGTGAAATATCAAAAGGATTCATCCATGAATCTTCCACTCTGTTATAAGCACATCTTCCTGATGAAGAATCAGAAATCTCACAGTTGAAAACATATCAGTGCTTTCGATTTCATCTCTGTTACCAAAGAAAAGCATGAAGAAATCGAGGAGAAAACACAGCTAGAATTGGGTTATCTATAATGTATTGGCCTTCATGAATGCTGAGATAGAAGAAACCGTGAAGAACTGTGTCAAGTATGCAGAATATCAAAGAAACAGTTCTGCAGAGCTGCTGATACCAACTGAAGTTCCTGGCTATCCATTTGCAGAAGTGTCAGTTGCTGTTTTTTTTACTTTGAAATGAAAAGCTACCTCATCACTGTTGACTTCTTTCTTACGATAATTGAAATAGATGACCTGAAAAAACATGAGCAGCACCGAAGTGATAGAAAACTAAAATGTCGATTCAGCCATCATGGCATTCCTGAAAAACTGAGAAGTGACTGTGGATCACATTTATGAAGCCAAAATCATATGCCACAAAATTCAGTCCTTACTTCCAGAGCTGCAGTGGAGAAGCAGAATGGGCAATACAGACAGTGAAAATTGGAGGAAAAAGACTGACAGGCATCTAGCACCATTTGACTACAGAATGACGCCTCTAGAAGGAATTAATCTTTCCTCAGTACAGCTGCTGATGGGACGTTGCCCAAGAAGCAAGTTGTCAACTTCAAGAACTTTGCTCCTTCTTGCATCATACAATCAGGATGACACCAAACAGTGCTTTCATCTGAAAAAAGCAAAACAGAAGCACTACCATGACAGACATAACATAAAAAGTCATTCTCTATTCCTGCCTGGTGACCAAAGTACGTATGGCCCCTCTTCCTGGATCCAAACAATGGCATCCAGCTGTAGTCCTAGAACACTACACATCCCAGCGATCTTATGATGTCCGGTTAGGAAAATGAAAGTACAGACGGAACAGGAACCATTTGGATTCATTAACAGCAAAAGCTAACATCTTCCCTCAACAACAAGAAGATATACCATTGGAACATGCCTGCTCTAATAAGCCCAGACTGTCTACAGAGCAGTCTTCAAGTCAGCAAAAGATGCCACCAGATGCCCAGTTTAGATCCCAGTTGAAAAGCAGCAACTCAGTATCCCGCACTATACAGAACTCGTTTGGGATGAGTTGCATGTTTACTACATTGATTGGACCTTTGGTCCCTCTTTAGTGTTATTGATTAGTATTGAAGTTTTAAGTTAGTTGTCAGTTCACTTTATTGGAGTTTGACACTTCTTTTAAGAAAGGGGGATGTGACATTTGTGCAAAGCTGTGGAGTGGAACCTTATAAAGACCAAGCATGCACAACATGCTTAGAGACACATACACAAACTGCCAAGTTCATGACACAAGGACTGTCCTCCCTTCAGTTCTGCTAACCTAATCACATTTCAGCCTGGGACCTTTTTCTTGTTCTTGATGCCTGGAAAGAGCCCCCATATGTGCCCTTGTCCAGGGCTTCCCTCTCCATGCTCACAGCTAAGATGGCCCTCTTACTCGCCCTTGTTACAGGTTGGCATGCAAGAATTGCACAGACTAAGCAAAACTAAAAACAGTATCGCCTTTCACCAGGATAATTCTGTCACTTTGTTCTTCCTGTCAGAGTTCAGGGCAAGAAACCAATCCGTAAGGGAACTTCATCACAGCTTATTATTCAACCTTGACCAACATTGTCAACAAATCAACTAAAGATTACTGGCTCAGGGCGACATTGTCAACAAATCAACTAAAGAAGGCACTGCCCTGTGCCTTCCTTTATGTTTTAATGTGATCACACTGAGAACAATCACACTGGCGATGGATCAGTCAGACATCCCCCCACCCCACCCCCACACCTTGACAGAGAACTGGCGAGGCTCTGGCTACATTCTTGGCTTTTGCTCAACTGCCCTGCTGAAAAACATCTTGACCACAGCGTAATCATCAGTCACTATCTCAAGAATATCTACCTGAAATGAGCGGACGTTTCTTTCAGGATACCCTTTCTGGCAGCAAATACTATCTTATCCATGGCTCTCTAGCTCAGACCAGAAGGACAACATGCCCCTCCACCATTTTTTTTTTTTGCCCCATTTTCTACGCCACCATAATGGCCACAGAAGCTGGCACAGTTTTTACAGTGTAATGATGATGATGTCAATTAGGATGATAGTCATGATTCTACCGAGTTCCATATAGGATTGAGACTGCTTGACAGGGCTGTACTCTACGCTTACTGCCATAATACATCCTGGCATTGACCAGGCCTGAGAGATACAGACACCTGTGGTGCTGGTCAGAAGATTTGAGCAACACCCTCAATGACGCATCTGTGAATTGGATGAGACTATGTGATTCCAGTCTTCCCAATGAGCCCATAGCAAGCCCAACTCTGGTTAGGAGCCGGTTAGAGCCAAAAAATCCCACAATGATTTTTGGAGGGACTGATGGGGATTCGAACCCACAACCTTCCAGTCAGTAGTCCATTACCCCTCCACCATTATTTAGATTCAGGCACGATTTTTCACTTGGTGTATACAACTTTAAAATGTAAATGTAATGAGGTCTTTTTTTTTAATTCCTTTTTAAGACTAGTAGTATACTTACCAAATCAAAAATTCAGACTCCCACACATCCGTCTCCACTCGTATTGCTCTAGTTTTCACAAAGGATCCTTTTTAGTGACAGAGAATGAATAACAGAAACAGCATTCAGCACTCACTGGGTGAGACGACCACTAAAGATAGTAAAGCTGCTCAGGTTTAGCTATGATTTATGATTTGGTAAGTATTATAGTTAAACTTGGATTTAAGAAAAAATCCTCATGTTTCTTGCATTAGTGAGCACTGTTTTCAATCCCTGCAGTAAGAGGCATGCGTCATATGTCTGAGCCATATTTAGAAAACATCTAGAGACACTGTCTTGCATTCCTTTCTATTTTTGTTTTTCTTTTTTGGCGGTGGTCTGGGTGAAGTATGTGGTTTTCATGAAGTCCTCTTTTTTGCCCTGGAGCCAAAACTGTTATTCTGCAGTTGCTCCATTTTGCCACTGCTCATTTCTTTTATTTTGAACAGTGGGCTAAACTGTATAATGTACTGTGAAACTGTGGTCCTGTCTGCCATGAATGGCTCTGCCATGAACAGCCATCCATATTGGACAGTCCAGTTTAGCACATAAATTTGGAGGAAGCAACAGTGTTCAGTCCTTGGGCAGAAGATTGTGGTTTGTTGTTGCCATACAAGGTAATGATGGGATAATTACTGTCACATTCAGGATGGAAATAGTTTCCTTTTATGATGGTCTTCATCTCTCTGAAGGAGATAGGTTGTTTCTACTGTTGTAGTCTGCTTTCTGTCTTCTCCAAAGAATCTACTTGCTTGTTTTTCTAGATGCCATTACTGCCAGATTTAGCAAGACTTTCAGCAGGTGATCATAGACTGTCTGTCAAAGATTTGCATTTTGTTAAGATGACACCCACAAATGCAGTCTGTTTTTGATTTTGTGTTTTTTTGTATTCTGGTGAAATGTTGTCCCCTAAGATTGTATATCATGTTGATAAGTTTAAATACCTGGGAACAATCATTTCTCCAGACGGCAAATGCACATCAGAAATAGCCAGCAGAATTGGCCACGCCAAAACAGCATTCAAGAAGATGAAAAGCATTCTTACCAACATATTGCCTATCAATTAACATCAGGAAGAGAATTTTTGAGTGTTACATAGAACCAGTACTGTTATACGGTTGTGAGGTGTGGACAGTCAACAAGCAAAGCCAGAACAAAATTGAGGCAGCCAAGATGTGGTTTCTAAGAAGAATGTTGAGAGTTCCATGGACAGCAAAGAAAACAACTGAGACAGTCTTGATGGAGGCAGACACAAGAAGATCATTCATAAGGAAGATTAGGAAAAGACAGGCAACATTTATAGGCCATTTTATGAGGAGGGGGGAATTGGAGCACCTGGTCACAATGGGAAAGCTGGAGGGGAAGAGAGCACCAGGTGGACCCAGGTAGAAGATACTAACAGAGTGGCTGAGAACAAGGAGGGTGGAAGAGATGCTTGAGGCAACAAGAGATAGAGACAGATGGAAGTCCTTGATCGCCAATACCATGCGGCAGGGTACCTGATAATGATGATTATGAAGATTGTATATGTACGATAAAGCCCAGTAAGAATTATTTGTTGCAAGCTTGAGAGATCCACTATTGTAAGTGGGAAAGGTCACTCCAACATGTCACCTACAAGGCAGGTCGTGAATTTTGATTGTTTATAAAACACGAGACAATAAGTTGCTTTAGTATGGGCTGGTTGGTTCTTTTGGCAGAGCTGTGGGTTTAAGATCTGATGTCTTGAGTTCCATTCCAGCCTGCAACATAAAACCTGGTCCGTTTGTTGCTCATTTTAATGCTTCAATTATTCTTGTGTTCAGTTGCAGCCTGCAACATAAAACTTGGCACATTTGTTGCCTATTTTATTGCTTCAGTCATCCTGATGGTATCAGCTTGGTGTTTCATGGTCCCTTCATTCCTCTCCATTTCTAAACCTTGCCAGCACATAGGATTTTATGAAGACTCAAGAATTCTGCCAGATGATTGTCTCCAGATTTGGGTGGAGTGCATATGGAATTGTCTGAGTGCAATGAATCCCTCTCAAACATCCAAAACTCCAAGTACAACCACAATCTGATATAGTATGTAATACAGTGCAATGCAAATCATTATAATGCAATACAAGACAGTACTATACAGTGTTTACAATACAGTCACCTTGCAGTATTATGTGTCAACAGATCTGTCAGATCAGTGCTCAGAAAGAAGTGATGGAGGACCTTATGCAGCGTTACACCACCATCAGTGACAGACTGGACAGTCTGAAGGTGGAAAATGATGAGGTGAGTCGCCCTTCCCTCTTTGTCCTTTCATTAATTTCTTTTTTTCAGTTCTGTCTTTACTTGGATCTTTTACCCATCTGCTCCACTTTTTACCCATCTGCTCCATCTTCCATGCTGCTTCATTGGCTTTCCCTGCACTATTCACTGCGGCTGTCCAACACATCACCAACTTCAAGATCATTTGTGACCTGTCAGCACGAAACCAGTGATAACTCATTGGGGCAGAACATGCAGTAGAGGCAAAAATAGGCAGTGTGGGTCAGTCTGGGTGATTTTTGGTTCAGCAGAAATACACTCCTTAAATTTTCATGCAAGTGAACAAATTGAGTGTAGAAATATCATTAAATTGTTCAAAATCAATCATATCTAATCTGTATGGTTCAGATTTGGCCTAGTTTTCTCTTTTTTTCTATTTCTTTATTTTGTGTGTGTGTGTGTTGTTTTTTTTTAACAATCAGATTACCTACTTTGATGGAATAAACATGTAACCCTTGCAGTGCTTTTTCGTTTTAAATCATGAGAAAGCACTGCGTGTTTCACTGAATAACCATGCATTGTAACTCTTGCAGAGTCTTTCTTGTTGGGCATCATTGGAAAGATCTTTACTACTAAATGGAATGAGCTTTGATAAAATAATGTGACATGCTACTGTGAAATCCTTAGAAACTGTTTTCTCAAAACCACCATCTCATTGCTAGAGCTGGGGAAGCTTCATCTCCTCTCGCTTGTGCTTGGAAGAATAGGTATGAAATCACAAGATTGAGCAAGACCAGGTGGGTTGGTGAGGGAAAGTTCACTATTGGCGAACAGACAATCATTAACTGTGGGAAAAAAAGGCCTGTATTGGGTCGCCATTATATTGGATAAACAACATGCTGCAGCACTCAAAAGCTACAACACAATCAATGATAAGTGTTAAACTTAACACAAAGCCAGTTGCCTTAAACAGCATCATCCAGGCATAAAATTATGCCCCCACATTCACCAGCTCAGATGAAGAGATAGAACAATTTTGTAATGACTTCAAACTCTCAACTGTCTCACCTGTCTGCGTCACCAGGTTTGGTATTGGCCACTGCACACCTGGACACCACCAGGCCACTCTGTCTTGACTTTTGTGGAAATTTCTTGAATATTTAGGCCACTGATGTTGGTTATGTTCTCAATGTATGAGATCGGAGGTCTGCCTTTCTTCCTTTTTGGTGCTGTTTTTCCTTGAAAGATGGTTGCCACGAGGTCCATGTTCATGCTACATGACAATGGCAAATGCATTTTAGTCTTCTCTTGTTGATGTCTTCTAGTAGTTTTCTGGTGGTATCAAGTTCTTCCAGGACACATTCATTAGTTCTTCTATCTTTCCATTTGACATGTAGTAGAGGTATCATCATATGCAATTTTGGCAAAAATACATGAGGTGGGTTGCCATTACCTTCCTCACTTTCCATTTGACATATAGTAGAGGTATCATCATATGCAATTTTGGCAAAAATACATGAGGTGGGTTGCCATTACCTTCCTCACTTTCCATTTGACATATAGTAGAGGTATCATCATATGCAATTTTGGCAAAAATACATGAGGTGGGTTGCCATTACCTTCCTCAAGCGCAGTGCACATACTGTGCAGGTGTCCTGGCCATTGTTTCCTTGGAAATCCTCTGCCCTCGACCGTGAAGTAGAAGCTGATGGTTGTGCAGTACTCTGCCTTAGCCTCCTAATTCATCCATTCCCTGCTTCCAGGACTAATGTGGTTGGAGTTATGGCACCCCTGCTCACCTGACAGTATTCATTGTAGGGTTGTGAGACCACTTTATAGAAGTATAGGTACCACCAGCCTCCACTAGATTACTGATGCGGTTTGGTCCACGGCTACTTATTGGGGTAATTCCCCAAACGGCTAGCTGGGTACGCATTGGGTCGGGGACCGTCGCCCCATGATTTACCCAATCTGCAAGCTGCAAGGATAAAATAATGAAAAGAGAAGTTTGCATAAGATAGATACATATATATTTAACGTTGAGCAAATTAAAACGAAACAATCAACTGTGAAAATTGGATGCTGTTCATGTTCATGACAATTGCTGGGGAAACGCTGAGGTGGTCAAGATCATTCGTAACATCAGCTTTCAGAGTCAGGGTTCTGCCTTGTCCACATCAAAGATTGACACAGTCGCTGAGGTTGGCAGACAATATGTCACCCAGGGGAGTGGGACACCTTGTCTGCATTCGAAGGCTGTGCTTGGTCAGTCTTAATCGTTTTCGAGAGCTTAGTCCGAGAGTAGAGCGCTTTGGTGGAGATTTTCTCTGGCCTGTAGATGCCGAGTGCCAAGTGGATCATATGCCGATGGGAAAAGTCTATCAATTTCGAGAGAGTTTCGGTCAGAGGTTTAGACTTGAGACCGTAGCGTACGATGCTCTCTACTGCCGCTTTGAAATGACTAATCTTGATCTGGTCATCAGCCTTCAAGCTGAAAATCGGCTTCAATTTCTTCATCGCTGCCCATGCTTTGGCAAAGCGTTCGTCTACCACTGAACTTGGAGACGAGGTGTCAATTCCGAGGTAATTGAACTGCTCGCGTGTCTGAACCACCTCGCCAGACTGGAAAAAAATTCGACGGGGAATGGTGTCGTGGCCGACGTGCATGACTTTCGTTTTGCCATAGTTGATTTTGAGACCAATGGCTGACACATTCCTTTCGAGATTTTGAAGAACTCTCTCAACAGTGTTGGCCGATTCGCAGACCAGATCGATATCGTCGGCATAAGCCAAGGCGCTGATCTTTATTGCTGGATGTCGAGAGCTCTGTCTCTCTATCAGGGTGAAACTGTCATCATCGTGCAACGTCTTTCGAAGGACGTGATCTAGAACTGTGATGAATAGAGATGGAGACAACGTGTCACCTTGGAGGACGCCAGATGTAGTGATGAAGAGGTCTCTGTTGCCATGATTGGTCCAAACAGAGGCTGATGTGTCGGTGTAAAGTTGCATCACGTCTGCCGTAACGTCACTGGGTACTCTGGACAGCGAAAGGATTTCCGGTAATAGAGCTCTGGTCGAACGAGTCGAATACTTTCTAGTTGAGTTTGCAAAATAATGGGAGATGTAAATGCCAAAGTGTGTGAAAGTGAGGACAGAGAGTGTGGAATAGGATCTGGGCTGGGAAAACACAGTGAAAAAGGCGATATATTGGCATCTTTCTGCCGGGCCAACGAATGGGACATCACTGATACCCTCTTTAAACAGCATTATCTTAGACGATATACCTGGAAACTATAAAAAAAACATGATGACAATAAGAAAATAAAAATCAGAAATCAGAAAGATTCCATCATGATAGACAGGACATGGGGAACTTCTGTTTTAAGCTCGAAAATGAAACCAGGAGCTGATTGTGATAATGATCACCACCTAGTCACAGCAAAATTAGACTCAAAGCCTATAAACAAAACAAAGCCAAGCTGACCTAGAGAAATTGAAAAATCAAGACATTGCATCTGATTTTGAAATCGAAGTCAGCAATCGTTTTGAGGCTTTAATCCAAGACTGGACATTTACTGACTGGTATCCAGAAGAAATTTGGACAGATATGAAGAAGACCTACATTGAAGTAGCAGAAGAAAAGTTAGGCAGGAAACAAAGAAAACCAACTAAGCCCTACATCAGCGAGGAAGTTATGGATCTAGCCAAACAGAAAAACCAAGCTCGCAAATCTGGAAGAAAAGAAGAATACGAAAACTCAAAAAAGATAAATAAAGAGCAAAATTAGAAAAAAATAAGAAAATTACTGGAAGAAGAATGTGCAAAAATAAATGAGCATAATGAATGCAGAAGATCCGGGGATCTATTCCAACAGATAAAGAAAATTCAATCCACCAAATTTCAACCCAGAAATGAGTGCATCAACAGCAAAAAAAGCACCACATTGACTGAACAAGAGCATATTATGAACAGATGGAATGAATAGGGAGCATCCCTTTTCAGCAGCAATAGCCCCCAAGACACGCTCTGCCCTATCCTGAACTGTCCAGAATCAGAACCAGAACCACTTTTAAGTGAAATTGAAGCAGCCACCATGCAGTTTAAAACAAGAAAACCTCAGGAATTGACAGTGTTCTGTGAGAATTGTTAAAACATGCTAGAAAAGGCCTGTTGTAAAATCTGGAATACTCATCACTGGCCAACAGATTGGAAACTTCAAGAATTTGTAATGCTTTAAAGAGTGGCAATGTCAAAGATTGCAAAAACTACAGAACCATTGCCCTAATCAGCCACACCAGTAAGATTTTGCTCATAATTATTCTCAGCAGATTGAAGCCCAAGTTAGAAGAACTATCTGACTGCCAGGCAAGTTACAGATCCAACAGAGACACAACTGACATGTTATTTGTGTTACAAATACTCATAGAAAAATAAATAGCACTGATGAAAAAGCTTTTGTCACCTTCATAGACAGCAAATAATTTGACAGTGTCATTCATCTTCACCTGTTCAACACAGTGGTTAAAATGGGTTTTCCTAAACATCTCAATTCTTTAATTACCTCATTATACAAAGACCAAAAGGCTACAATTAGATGGAACAGTCAAAAATGTGAATTCTTCAACATCTACAGGGGAGTTAGACAAGGTTGTATCCTCTCACTGTATCTCTTTGATATCTATATAGAACAAGTTATGGGAGATGCTGATATAAAAGGCATGGATATAAAGATAGGAGGAAAAAAACTTACAAACTCGCGCTATGCTGATGATACTGCACTATTAGCAGACAACACTACCAATATGAAAAGAATTCTATACAGGGTGGATGCAGCGAGCAAAAAGGCTGGCCTGAACTTGAATGCCAAGAAAACAAAAGTGCTACATATCAAAGGCAAAGATACTGAAAACAATCATGACATCTTAATTAATAAAGTTTCTTTAGAAATGTTAAAGATTTTAAATACCTTGATTTTGTAAAAATTGACGATGAAACCTGCTCTAAAGACATCAGCAATATTTGGAAAGACAGAGGCATACCAAATGGTCTGAAAATTTAGACTTTTAAAATGTTTGATCTGGCCAATCATGATTCATGGCTGCAAAGCCTGGATTCTCAGAAAAGCTAATTGCAGAAGAATTGAGGCAACAAAGATGTGGTTTTATCAGAGACTACTACAAGTCAAATGGCCAGATAGAAGAACTTGTGAAAGTGCCCTGGAAGAACTTGATACCACCAGAAAACTACTAGCAGACATCAACAAGAGAAGACTAAAATACATTGGCCATGTGTCACATAGCAAGAACATGGACCTCATGGCAACCATCTTTCAAGAAAAACAAAGGCAAAAAGGAAGAAAGGCAGACCTCCAATCTGATACATTAGTGACCTAAATAATATAGAAGTCGTCCACAAAAGTCAAGATGGAGCAATTTGGAGGGAGGAGGTGGTGTCAAGAGTGCAGCGGCCAACACTGAACCAGGTGACGCCAACATGGGAGACCATCTTGGGGGGGGGGGGGGGGGGGGGGTGTTCATTTCACGTGACTGTGAGTTTACACACTTTCGCTTTCAATTTGATCAGAAAATTCTGTAGGTTTCAAAAATAAGCATGTCTCAAAACACACAAAAAAAGTAAGCATTGATATTACGCTGAGGGGTCACATTTAATCCAAAGTCCCAGCTCATAAAAGTCAGTAGGAGCTATTGCTCTCAAACCACCCAGGAGAGGAGTCATGTAATTCCTGTCCTTTTTTTTATTCTATCTTTCTGTGTTTCTTTTCTTTGTTTTACTTTTCTTTTCTTCTCATATGGTCTTTGCTTCTTTTTTTTTTATTATCTTATTTTGCACAGTTGCAAGGTGGAGGATGATGAGGCTTGTCACTGCAACTTCAGTTTTCATCCTTTCTATCTTTTCTGTGTCAGGTCGGATAGATGTATCCGCTACTGGTAACCTGGAACCCAGTACTACCTGTCGCAGGGTCGAATTGCTGGCGACTAAACCAGCAACCCCACCAGTTCTCTCAGGAGGATGGTGAGGAGGGTGGCTAGAAACCCTGGTGGAAATAAATTAGATCCATCAAAGGGCGCCAGCTCTGGAGAGCTACCTGCGGCCATCTAGCTAAGGGAGTAAACCCTGACAGTAAATCCGGTGTGGGGCCCCTAAGGCGGTTGGATGGCAAACTTTGTCACTTTCCGGCAGCTCCTGCGGCCGCGTTGGCACCAAAACGTAACAGCCCTGCTGTTCCTTTGGATCTGTCAGCGAGGTGGAGAGGGGGGACAAGTTGCATGGGCAACAGCCTGTCTTCCATATTACACTGCCCAGGCTTACATCCGTCCATTCATCCACAAACACTCTGCACCTACGACCTGGAGAGGACACTCCAGCCTCGCTACTAACACTAGTGTCGGCACAACACGGGAAGCAACAGATACCGGTGATAAGTCATTGCTCAACTGGCGTAGAGCTGACGCCAGGGGTTGCTTTTGATGGTGGGAGAGACCTTCGTGTCTTACTGGACAGCTACCGCCCACCTAAGCTGGGCAGCCCCCAGCCAGTTAGGTGCTGTCCCGCCACGACCTGCCTTCTTCATTGGGTGCATGAAGATTAGGAGAAAATCTGACAAGCAGGTCGTTAATTACCGCACCAAACAAAAAGAAAAATTCAAATTCAAGAAACGGATCAGGAAAAGGATCAGCAATGAAACTGGGCTGTTGGAATGTCCGAACAATGATGCCTGGGCTCTCCCAAGATCTGCAAGACATCAGCGACGCCAGAAAAACCGCCGTCATAAACAGCGAACTAAAGAGGCTCAATGTGGACATTGCCACTCTGCAGGAAACACGGCTGGCTGACTCAGGAACACTAAAGGAAAGGGATTACACCTTCTTCTGGCAAGGAAAGAGTTCTGATGCCCCAAGAGAGCACGGAGTAGGCTTTGCAGTAAGGAACAGCCTGCTGAACATGATTGAACCAGGCAGCGGCGGTTCAGAACGACTCTTGACTCTCCGCCTCAACACCACCGAAGGCTATGTCACTCTCATCAGCGTTTATGCCCCAACTCTGTCCGCCTCTCCAGATACCAAGGATGAGTTCTACGAAAATCTTGCATCAACCATAAGGAACATCCCCAGGACAGAACAACTTGTTCTCCTGGGCGACTTCAACGCCAGAGTGGGTGCAGACAATGACTCATGGCCCTTCTGCCTCGGTTCCTTTGGAGTGGGGAAAATGAATGAGAATGGACAGCGACTGCTTGAGTTTTGCGCCTGCCATGAACTGTGCATCGCCAACTCCTTCTTCAAGACGAAGCCTCAGCACAAAGTCTCCTGGAGGCATCCCCGCTCAAAACATTGGCACCAACTGGATTTGATCCTAGTAAGACGTGCCGCTATCAAAAACGTTCTCCACACTTGCTCTTATCACAGCGCAGACTGCGACACAGACCACTCTCTGGTATGTTGCAAGATCAGGCTACAACCAAAGAAGTTCCACTGCTCAAAGAAACAAGGGAACCTCGCATTGACGTCAGCAAGATGTCTCAGCCAGATCTCGTAGAACAGTTCGCAGAGGCCTTTCAGAGAGAATACGATGCATTGCAGCCCAGAGACTCTGCCACTGAGAGATGGGAAACGCTACGAGACACCATGCACCGCATTGCTATGGCCACCTTTGGGAAGAAAACTGCGAAGTCCCACGACTGGTTTGAGGCCAAATCATCAGAGATGACTCCCATTGTTGAGGCCAAGCGTGCCGCACTCACCAAGTATAAGCGGTCACCCAGTGAGAAGAACCTGCAAATCCTCAGGGCTGCCAGAAGTAAGGTTCAGCTTAACGCCAGGCGCTGCGCAAACGAGTACTGGACAGAGCTCAGCGAAGAGATACAGAGTGCTGCTGAAAGAGGCAACATCCGAGGAATGTATGATGGCATCAAGAAGGCACTGGGACCAACACAGAGCAAGATCGCCCCCCTCAAATCCTCCACTGGGGAAGTAATCAGCAATCCTAGCCAACAGATGGAAAGATGGGCGGAACACTACTCCGACCTCTACTCCACACAGAACATGGTGTCCCCCTTAGCCCTCGATGCCATCAAGTGCATGCCGGTAATGGAAGAACTTGACGCAGAGCCAACTGCGGACGAACTCAGCAAGGCCATTGATAGCCTGGCATCAGGGAAGGCACCTGGCAACGACGGAATTCCCCCAGACCTCATCAAGCACTGCAAGACTTCTCTTCTGCACCCTTTGCACGCAGTTCTCTGTCAGTGTTGGAATGAGGGAGCTGTACCACAGGACATGAGGGACGTCAAGATCATCACCCTGTACAAAAACAAGGGCGAAAGGAGCGACTGCAACAACTACAGAGGTATCTCGCTCCTCAGCATTGTTGGCAAAGTCTATGCTCGGGTCCTCCTAATCTGCCTGCAGAAACTGGCTGACCGCGTCTACCCGGAATCACAGTGTGGTTTTCGAGCAGAGAGATCCACGGTAGACATGGTCTTCTCCCTTCGCCAAATCCAGGAGAAGTGCAGAGAGCAACGGATGCCCCTGTATGTGGCATTCATTGACCTCACCAAGGCCTTTGACCTAGTCAGCAGAGATGGCCTTTTCAGGGCTCTCCGAAAAATTGGCTGCCCCCCCAAACTGCACAGCTTAATTGAGTCCTTCCACTCAAACATGAAAGGGATGGTGCAGTTCAACGGAAACCTCTCCAAGCCCTTCGACGTACGCAGCGGTGTGAAACAAGGCTGCGTCCTGGCCCCAACCCTCTTTGGAATCTTCTTCGCTCTCCTCCTGAGGCATGCGTTCAGCACAGCGCAAGAAGGGATCCACCTGCGGACCAGATCAGATGGCAGGCTCTTCAACCTCGCCCGCCTCAGAGCAAGGACAAAGGTCCGTGAAGCCCTCATCAGAGACATGCTATTTGCCGACGATGCTGCAGTTGTGACCCATACTCAGCGGGACTTGCAGTCACTAATGGACCGCTTCTCCCAGGCCTGCAAAGATTTTGGTCTGACCATCAGTCTTAAGAAGACAAACGTCCTGGGCCAAGACACGCCATCTCCACCAGCCATCACCATTGATGACTACGAGCTTGAAGCCATCCATCAATTCACATATTTTGGGTCCACCATCACCGATAACCTCTCCCTTGACACAGAGGTCGACAAGAGGATCGGGAAGACAGCCACAACACTAGCCCGCCTCACACAAAGGGTGTGGACAAATCCCAAGCTGATCACTAAGACAAAGATGGCTGTATACAACGCCTGTGTCCTCAGCACCTTGCTGTATGGCAGCGAGGCATGAACCACGCATGCTCATCAGGAGAAAGGCTCAATACCTTCCACCTGAGAAGCCTACGGCGCATACTTGGCATTTCCTGGCAAGACAAGGTGACCAACACCGAAGTCCTAATCTGCGCTGGCCTCCCAACCATGCATACCATGCTGAGACAGCGTCGGCTGCGCTGGTTGGGCCACGTTCGCCGCATGGAAGATGGTCGCATCCCAAAAGACATCCTTTATGGTGAGCTTGCCACAGGGCAGAGAAACATTGGCCGCCCACAGCTGAGATACAAAGACGTATGCAAGCGTGACATGAAGGCGCTTGAGATCAACACTGAGTCCTGGGAGGACCTCGCAGATGACCGCAACAGCTGGAGAACTACTCTCAAGAAACAGCTGCGGATTGGTGAGAATAAACTGTCTGCTGCTGCAGCAGAAAAGCGAGTTCGCAGAAAAGGGATGACAGCCAACAGACCAGCATCAGCATACACATGCGACCGCTGCGACAGAGACTGCCTCTCTCGCATTGGTCTGTACAGTCACAGGCGACGCTGCTTGGACCAAGCAGACAGCCCATCTAGACATTAGAACGGATGTACTTTGTCCATGGTCAGTCATGACCGAAGGAGGCCTACTATCTTTTCTTTTCATTTTCTTTTTTCTTTGGATTATTGAAAGATGATGTCAGTCATCCTGAATTTTTTTGGACTGCTTCATTGCCATTGTCCAGGCTGCTCATTTCGTCTTTTCAATACACCACCAATCCCAGTACCAGGGAAAAGAGCTGGCCATCTTGAGCAGGTGTGTGTGCGTGTTCCCTTTTTTCTCCATTTGTTGCTTGCATCAGTATGTTGTGTAACACTCTGAGTCTTAATAACAAATAAACAGTGCAGTGTAGTATAACCTGTATGCGCTTGATGATATATTACACTGTGCTTTCTTTTTGAGAGAAATATTGAGGTATAAAAAAAAAGTCCTCAGTAGCAGCAGTAGTGTCAGGGGTATTGTTCTTGTTGCTGCTATTACTAGTACAACTACTTGTAATCATTCTGCTGCTGCTATTCAGTACTGTTGTTGCTTAAATTATTACATCTGCTAGTCCTATTGCTTCTGCTGCTGCTATTGTTACTAGCATTATAACTACTAGTGCTGCTTTATACTACAGTGACTACTACTGCTACTGCTATATTATACTACTACTACTACCCACATTTACAGGCCACAACTACTACCCACAGCTACTACTACCATCACCACCTCTGCCATTATAACTACTGCTTCTAACCCCTACTACAGCTACTACTTTCATGTGATGATAGTCTGCAGATCTGGAAGAGCCAGGAGACTGCGTTTCCTGGTTGTGTTGTTATCGATGATACTTATGATGTTATTACTATCCACTGATCTGGAAGAGCCAGGAAACGAGTGTGTTTCTGTTTCTGTTGTTATTGATGTTAATGATGATGTCCAGAAATCAGGAAGGGCCTGAACACATGTTTTCAGTTGAGTTATTACCCTTTCATGAAGCTGGTGGGTAGGATGATGGGGTGAAATGGTTAATGATATGGTGTTAATTTTCATAGATCTGGAAGAGCCTGGAGACAACAGAAAAGACATTGGTGGACATGATTCAGGTGAAGGACTTTGATATTACAAAGTACTTTGCGGATGAGGTGGTTCCTCAGCGATCACCTCATGAAGCAGCCAGGTACCGAGCTGACCACATGGAGACTGAAACTTATTACCTGGATGTGAGTCCGCATGCTTGCATACATGTGTACACATGTGCGTACACACTCACATGCGCGCGCGTGCACACACACACACACACACACACACACACACACACACACACACACACACACACACACACACACACACACACACACACACACACACACACTCTTATAATTGCAGGCACAAACAAACATGTACACATTCCACACTACACCCACCACAAGTCACAACATGCACATCAACAAGAAATGACACATTGACTGTATTTTGTCCGCACATATGAACACAGAAACCTAGTGAAATACTTATTCAACTTGATGCAACATGGATCCTCTTTTAGTTAAAGGCAAAATGTGCCAAATTTCAATGCACAAACATGAGTTAACTGTGAAGACTTGGTGTCATTGGTAGATGTGTTTAATTGTCCTTTACCGTCTTCTTTTGTGAAGAGTAAAGAAGCATATTTGGTCGAGACAACAGGCCACTGGTTGGTGATGAGCATGATGGTTGAATCAAGAAATTCTGCCTTGGTGCTGTTGCACACACATGACCAAAACACCCTTCCATGCTGTATTGCTGCTCATATCCACTGGCAATGTCTTTATCATTTTTGCTTCCATCCTCTCTCCAGTCATCCTGATTTCTTCTCCTTCTCCCCCTCTCCTCCATCCCTCTCTCTCCCTTCCAGACCTCTGGCATCCCATCCCTTTTCATCTTCTCTTAACCTCTGCCTACATGCTATTTCTTCCCTTCCCCATGGCTTTCACCCTCCCATCTAGCCTGCATATTGTCTCTGATTTTAAATATACAAATACATTATCATTTTCCTTCTATCAGCTTCACATATGTAATCTCAGTAATGCATGATCTCCACTGATGAGTGCCAGTTTGACAACTTGACAGCTCCTGTGTACTTTTTGCTGTGCAACCACTGTGTAATGAATCTGGGTTTGATAGAATGTTGTTTGCTAGCAGGAAAAAGCAGCATGAAGTTAATGTCACTATAAAACTTTGAGAACATCAAAGGGTTCATAAGACGGCTGTTACCTGCCTCAGTTCCTGAATATAGTCCAGAAGTGGCAAAATACGATTCACAGGAAATGTGTCTATCAATGACAGATAAGATTTGTCTATCAGTTACAGATAAAGCATAAACATATGGAATCGCTTGCATAATGACATCTTTGACACTCAGAAATTTAAATAGAACATGTTGGTTTTGTGCAGAAATTTCACAAGTACATGTTGAGCTGTAACCGTTTGGCACGTCTGCAGACTAAGTTTAGCAACATACATAAAGCTTTGGGTGTAACGCCGGCCATCTTCTGTTGGATACAGTTCTTCAGAATCCATGTAAGCGTTTCTGTCCTTGTCATTGTTTTCTTGTCAGTATGTATTCAAACCTTTTACTCAGGCATCACTCACTGGTCTTACCAACCTGTGCCTAGGAGAGAAACGACAAAAATACACCAAGAAAGGGGAAAAAATAGCAAAAGTAACAAGCAGAACTGAAATATATGCAGAACAGGTTCAGCTTCAGCGTATCAAAAATGTAGAAGCGTACATAGAGCAGAATTCTATTTTTAGTGATATGATACCATCAGTATTTTCTTTTTTCTCAAAACACATCAGAATATAGTCATGCTATACTTCATTTGAAAGCTGGAAAGCTTCCCTGACCAAATACAGTAGAAGAAAAATGATTGGATGCCAAAGGTAGAAAAGGCTACACAGAGTGTGTGTGCACTATGCATACACCACCGTTCTGCAATGATTAAACTATTTCGTAAATGTACATCATGCAGGTCAGCCATTACTGGTATGTCAAGGAATTTAAGCACTTCAGGCAATTCAGGCAGGTGCCCATTGTCTCTTTCAGGAAGTGATGGACAGTTTGTGCATGTCAAGCCTTTGCAACTGCCATATGAAACGGAATGATCAAGTCCGTGATGTCAACATGTACACTGTTTGGAGTTGCAGGCTGTCAGACTGTCTTACAGCTGATCACTTTCAGAAGAGAGTCTAGGGCAAGTAGTAGATCTGTTGTGTGTGGTTGATTCATTGGGAATTAGTCCACCAAAGCTATTTTAATTTCTGTTTATGGTTGATTCATTGGGGATTAGTCCACCAAAGCCATTTTAATTTCAGTGGGTTTTTTTTCCATGCAGTGAAGTTTCTAGAAATAGCAGAAGTGAAGATGGTAGAAAATCCAAATTTTTGGACAAGTCTCCCACGTCTGCACTGGATGTATTTTCTTCTTTGGATGTCTCAATATGTTTTATATCTGAGTGAAGAAGTTTTGCGACTGTCCCATTGATTTTTGAGTTTTTCGTTCTCAACATTTTCTGTTGAGTTAACAAAGTTAACATGAAACACTTGAGGTTGCTGGATGGGACGTTTTCTAAGCTGTCACCAGGACTTTCCCTGCAGGCCTGATTTAACAAGAAAAACCCAAACCGGAGGGTGCTAGATGGGACCCAGAGCAATGATACCTCATCACTGACCAGACAACCACCCCCCAACTCGCATATGGTAGCCATTTCGCCAAACAAAGTGCCTGGCCATGTGCTGCGTGACCCATTCAGACCCAGTCATCAGTTACCTTGTTTACAAGCCAAATGGCAAATTGGGAGATGACAAACCCTGGGACATAGCCACACAGTATGCACCAGTCAGGTGCAGCACAGCTACAGATCAAGAGGGAGACAGGGGGTGATTGTATGATCACATAAGCGGCCAGACCTGATGCTCCAGACACACCCTATTTTGCTTTTTACTTAGGTCTGACATGCCCCCAAAGGGATCCAAAGTTTACTGTCTTTCCATGCTGTCATCAGGCCTGATTCCTTAAATCTAGCAACCAAGATGCAGGTCAAAGTTAACAAGAAACATCTGAGGGAGCTGGATGGGACCAAGAACAACAATACCTCACTACTGATCGGACAATCACCTCCAAGCTCCCGACGTGACATGGTAGCCATTTCGCAAAGCATGACCCATTTGGATCCAGTCAGTTTACCTTGTTCACAAGCTGAATGGCAAGATGGGGGGGATGACAAAACCCAGGACATGACCACAAAAGGATAAAAGTTAATATTTTTGGACAAGTCTCCTATGTCTGCACAGGGTGGATGTTCCTCTCCGGATTCATCAGCTTGTGTTATACCTGAGAGAACTTCTGTGGCTTTCCCACTGATTTCCAGTTTTTTCCTTCTTGATAACTTTGAATTGATGATTTTGAAAAACACTGAAGGATCTTTTCAGCAGTTGCTTCATGTGTCACACTAAATATTGCTCTTTGCTTGAATGCAGGTAATGATAATGCCTTCACCAAAGTGACCTTGTTGCTCCATTTTCATGTATTTTTCTGTGGAAGGTGTGCATCCATCTCCCATTTTCTGCAAAGATCTGCGGTTGTGCTTTATTCATTTTTTTTCAATGAAGTAGTTGATGGCTTATGTAAAGGCTTCAGCCCAAAGTGTCTTCTGGTCTGTCCTTTAGAACATCAAGTATGCAAACATTCCTTTTCTTTTTCCCCTCAGGTTTGGCTAGTACTCCACAAAAGTCAATTTGAAAGTTGAGTTTTGGACTTTTTGAATGATGGGAATAACACTGGTCTTCTTCTGAGTCTTGATTCATCTTCTGCTTCAGACTACATTTTATGGTGTTTTTGTTATGATACCCGTAACGGCACTGCTTGTGAACAGATTGCCCTAGGGATGATGTTTTATCCTTATTTCTAGCACGGCTTCGTAAATGCAAACTTCTAATGCCCTTTTCATTTGGTGTCACATTTTATTGTTGGATAATGGTCTTGTGAATACTGCACAGCAATCTAGGTCTGAAAAATGCTAGGAAAAAATAGTAATATTATGAATATCCAACAGTTGTATTTCTTGTTATCTCGCCATATAAAAGTGAGATCGTGCACACACACACTTACACGCATGCACGCATGTATGCACGCACACGCGTGCGTAACATGTGAAGATGAATGCAATTACAAATGCGTCCACTCAAGAGACACAAACATATGCAAATAAATACATGTAACTACATAACTACACAACATGAGCTGTTTGCCAAACTTTGTAGAAAATCCAACAAACATTTAAGTAGGTAAAGACAAAGGAGAAAAAGAGGGGGACTGAGGGGGAGGGGGGGGGGAGTGAGTATGAAGTGAGGGAGAAAGAATACCTGAAACAAGAAAAGAGTGAAATATGTACAGTAAAAAAGAGAACAATGAAGTTAAAAACAAGAAGCTGCTTAAAATACAGAATTTTAGGAAACTGAACCAAAGTAGCTTTGTAATTTCTGTAATTTTATCAAGTAAAAAAAATCTGAAAAGTTTATGATGTCAATTTTTATAAAAATTTAAAACAAACTAGAAAAATAGTTTCAAATAATTCTGCAATTAATGCACTCTGTGAAATAGGTTAATTAAACACACACACGCACACATGTACACACACACACACACACACAGAGGATTCGAACACAGTCTCTTAGATTCAAAAAGGAAACCAGTCGCCATGGTTAATGCAACAGACTACTGACTGGAAGGTTGTGGGTTCGAATTCCTGTCAGTCCTTTCAAAATTATATCATTGTGGGTTTTTTCAGCTCTAACGGGCTTCTACCGAGAGTTGGGCATGCTGTGGGCTCATTGGGAAGACTGGGACCACACAGTTGAGTCTCATCCACTTCACAGATTTATCATTGAGGGTATTGCTCAAATCTTCTGACCGGCACTGCAGGTGTCTGTTTGTCTCTGGCCTGGTTGACACCAGGATATATTACAATAGTAAGTGTAGAGTACAGCCCTGTAACGCTGTCTCAATCCCAGATGGAACTCCATAGCATCATGATTATCATCCTCATCAACATCATCATCAGCGCATTGTAAAAAAAAAAATTTGTGCCAGCTTCTGTGGCCATTAAGATGGCGTAGAAAATGGTATGAAAAAAAAAGGTGAGCACAAAGGTAACCTCCCTGAGTGCGATGATCCTTAAAAAAAAAGATTCAAAAAGGAAAACACACTACCACTGCGCTGAAGACTACCTCGGTTACGCTGGCTATTTTTAGCAACATACAAGGGTACTTTCCAGTAGAATGAGACCAATGAACTTATACATCAAAGACTCATCAGCAAATAAAATTATTCATTTCATCTGTTCAAAGTATTCACCTCCTGCTGCCACACACTTCTGCATTCGCTTGATCCACTGTAGAAATGCCGCTCTGTAGGCTTCTTTGGGTATATGTGACAGACACTGGAAAACCGCCGTTTCCAAGGCTGCTTGGCTCTAGAAACTTCTTCCTGCCAGTGATTTCTTCAGATGTGGAAACAGGTAAAAGTCACAGGGTGCAGGATCTGGGGAGTAAGCAGGGTGTGGCAAAGTATGGATGTTCTCGGTTGCAAGGTATTCTCATACGAGTCTTGACTTGTGAGCAGGTGCGTTATCATGAAGAATCTTGATTCCTCATGCCTGCGGTTGGTCGGGAAGTTGCATAAAACTTTTTGATGTCAGACAGTACTGAGTCTGTAGAACTTTCCGGTGATGGTCTCTCCTTGTTTGCATGGTTTCTGTAGCACGGATCCCTTTAGTGTTGAAAAAGATGGTGTATAACACTTTTTTTTTGCGAACGTTGACGACGAGCGATTTGAGGAGGAATCCCACCATTAGGAATCCAGGCCTCGTTCTGTGACTTTCTCCAAGGTTCATACATGTGCACCCATGTTTCGTCACCTGTCACAATTTCATCCAGCTGCTTAGGGTTGCAGTTCTTGTAAATTTTCAGCATATCTTGGCAGAAACGTAACCTACCCCCATTATTTTCTGGCGTCAAAATATGAGGGATCCATCTTGATGACACCTTCCAGTAGCCAAGCTGATTTTTTAGGATCCTCGATGCAGTCGACGAATGAATGTCGAGACAAATCAGCAATCTCTTCAAGGCTGACTTGAATCAGCATCAACCATTGCCTTCACACTAGCCACTAACTTTTCATCGCACTTTTTGCTTTTTCGCATTTTCCCCCTGTTGTCTTCAGTGCTGGCCTGGCCACTTGCAAAATGTTTTACCCATCTGAACACAGTTGCTTTCAAAGGAGCAGAAGGTTGTCTCAAAGCTCTCATATCCACAAATATTTGGATGCATTCTTTCCAAGGGCAACACGTAGCTTGATGTAGCTGAGATAATCCACTGTTAAAAATGCCATTTTCTTTGCCATTTTTCAGATCAGTGTCTGACAGGGCCTTGACATACACTGTCAAAACCGTAAGACAGATCAAAGATGAATAACGAAATTTGGCACAGAATTACATCGTAGACTGACGTTTTCTGTGATGTAATTTTCCATTCTCTGTGAATGCGTTTTCAAGCTATACAGACATGGTCTCTTTCTATTTGAAAGTACCCTCGTATATATACACAATCTTGAACTCGGTACAAGAAATCGTCTTTATTGTAACATCATAATATTTATTATGATATGGTACTCAACCAACACAGATAGGCTGAAGTTACCATACTGCATACAAATAGTTTACTCTCCGGTTACAAGTTTGTTAGGTGTTTTTTCCATGTCAGCGTGATTATCACAGATCGGTGTACGCATTCAGTATTTTTGCATCCGAGAGATCGAATAGAGTTTGATATTTAAATGCATATTTAGGGACCTTCCACTTCATATCTTGTTCTATATTTTATGTATGTTAGATATAATAACTAGTTCTGTCGAAGGCATTGCATTGTATTTCTTTTGCAATTTTATCCTTGGCTAGACTATATACAATATTTCATCAAACTCTTTTCTGAGCTGTGTACAACCATACCTAAAGGGAACTAAATCATATAGAATTTCCTTCAGCGTCATCATACATTCTGACAGTATTTCAGTACAGCCAGATATCTGAGGCTCACTGCACAGCACATTCTCAACAAAATATTTATGGATTTTGGAAACGATTTCTATCCAGAAAATAGGATTTTGCTAAGATTCTTTGCAAAATGTCTGAGATTTAGATGCTGATGGTTGTGGCAGTGACATTGGCAAAGGTAAACAATGAAAATGAAGAATTTTGTGTACAAAATTGTAAGTCCGAGTTTTAACAAAAAATGAAATAATGGAAAAAAATCTTTAGTTCATTGGTTCATACAATCCCATTTAAAACACTGTGGGAAATTTCATGTCTATAGATTAAGTTTTGAAGGTATTAAGACTTCAAGTGAATCACCTCTATCTGTTCATGCAGAAAAGATAAAACCTACCTAGCTGGGTAAGTTTCTAAGACTGTAAGACTAGCAGAGTTATAACCCATAATAAGAAAATGGGAGTTATTGTAGCAGTAGTTAGTAATGGTATGATTCAGTTGTAGTAGTTGTAACAGGGCAACAATAGCAGTAGTGATAGTACTCCTACTAGTGTCTCTGCTGCTGCACATACACACACACACACACACACACACACACACACACACACACACACACACACCACACACACATCACACATCACACACACACACACACACACACACATAAATCACACACACAACACACACACACACGGACATACAGACACACAAACCACACACACACACACACACACACACACACACACACAACATGAGCGTGCGTCACCACTTCTGTAAAGCTTGTGTATTCTATATGCCATCCCTCCATGTACCCAAGACCTTCCAGCCCCTACAATTGATGAAAACTTCAAGAAAATTTAAGAAAAAAAAAAAAACAACCACTTTTGGCTTTGCTTATAGATGGTTCATGCTAATTTTGAATTTGCTGAAAGTTTACTCAGTGCTTTTGTTTGATCCAGACCAGTAGCCCCACCACCAAAACCACGTAAACGTCGGATTGGTCGCACACCTCCAGTGGGACAAACCAAGTTGTTTGGAGGCAGCCTGGAGGAATATGTAGAGGTAAGGAGGATGGAGATAAAGAGAATGAGACATTGAGTTGAGTACACAATATCTTAATGATGGTATGCTATTGTTGTTGTTGTTTTTGTTGATGTTTTTAAGTGCCCTTTCTTCTTTGTCACTACCCTACACTGCTCATTTCAGTTCTCCAGCTTGCCTTCAAAATTCCACCATAATTGATGTCACCGGGACATGAAGGGCCACTGGATCTAGGGCAAATTGTTCACGATGCTGTGATGATGAGAATGGGAACGACAGTGATGATGCCATGAATCTTGTTTAGGATTTAGACAGTTTGACTAAGCTGTTCTGTGTACGTGAGAGATACAGACATCAGCAGTATTAGGAAATTTTGAGCAATACCCTCAGTGATACTTTCATAAAGTAATGATGATAATGATAATATTTATAAAGTACCAAATCTTGATATACAAATCAAGACACACACTCTTACCATTCTCTAAAACATTGACTCACAGTGACAGAAAGTCAAGCGCACAAAGCACACTCACACTGGGAGAGAAAGAACAAGAGAGGCTTGCTGCTCGGATAAACCGGACCACCATCTTGCTGTGGTCAGGGGGCTTGTGGTCCCAATGATCCCTTGAGCTATGCTGTCGGGGGCTTGTCAGAAATCTTTGGTTTTTCACTAATGACAGTCCTGATGACCAAGGCAGTTATGTGGACTGGACTTGACAGTATAAGTTAATGCCTCTGGTAGGGTTGCCCACGTTGAGCAGGTCAAGGGGGAGGGATGAGACGAACCATGGTTCCACACTCATTTACATTTTCTTCATCCCCATTTTCATGTTCATGAGTGGTTGTCATAAGCGACCCATAATCCCGAGCTCGTGTCACTTGGCCAGGGGATGGGTTACTGTATGTTAGTCATGAAAGTACACTGTGTGGATTCATGTGGGATGGTTCCAGGCGGGCAGACGCGAAGGGATTGGCCATCCATTGTCCCTTCCCCAGCACGGCAGCTCTCCTGGGGCGATCAACACATTTCTGCCCTAGTTGAGCCTATGCTCATATCCAAACCAAATAAACCAAAAGGGAAAAGGGATCATTTTGATTGTGATTCGGATTCAGAGGAGGAAGTTCAGCAGAAGCTTGGCTGGAAACAGTGTGCAAAGAAATAGAAGACTGACACAAAATAGATCCTCTATGTATGTACAAAAACATTGAAGAAATTGCTCACAGGAAAAAGACATGCACATCAACTGGTTGCTTGAAATCTAAAAGATGGTACAATTATTATGGGAAAAGACAAAATATTAGATAGATGGGGAGAGTACATTAAAGACCTTTTTAACAATGACAGAAACAGAACACATTATAAGAAAGAACGTTGAAAGACCACCTATAGTGAAAGATGAGTTTATAGCAGCATTGAAAAAGATGAAACCAGGAAAAGCCCCAGGACCAAACAATATTACTACAGAAAAGATTAAAGCCCTAGATAAGTTTGGTATTGGAAAAATAACAGTCATCCTAAATGAAATTTATGACACTGGAAAAATCCCTAAAGATATGTCAAAATCAGTTTCCATTGCACTTCCAAAGAAAGGTAGGGCTATAGAGTACAAACTGCATCTACAATAAGCTTGATAAGTCATGTAACCAAAATCCTATTAAGAATGGTCTTGATGAGGACAAGGAACATCATTCAAAGAGAAATAGCAGAAGAACAGTGTGGATTTGTGGAAGGGAAAGGAACTATTAATGTCATACTCATCCTAAGAACTATCATGGAGGTCAGTTGAGCTGAATAAGGATTGATATTTATGCTTTGTTGATTATACCAAGGCTTTAGATTGGGTAAGACAGGAAGAATTGATCAACCATTGATGGAAAAGATCTGAGAATAATCAGAAACATGTATTGGGAACAAACAGCAGTAATGAGAATAGAAAATGATATAAACTCTTTCCAAATATCAAAAGAGGGGTTAGAGAGGGATGTGTTCTGTCATTAGATTTGTTTTCACTTCACAACGAAACTGTCATGGGACACCTAGAAGAATACCCTGGGATAAAGGTTGGAGGAAGAATGATAAAACATTTGTTATGCAGATGACACTGTGCTAATTGCAGAAAATGAAAAAGACCTACAAAATCTTGTGAATATAATAGAAATACAAAGCAAAAATAAATGGTTGGAGCTAAATAGCAAGAAGACTGAAATCATGGTAATTGGTAAAAAAAAAAAACCAAAAAAATCTCCTCATGCAAAATAACAGCAAATGGCACAAATTTGAGACAGATTGATAAGTTTAAATATCTGGTAATGGTCATTTCACCAGACAGCAGATGCACATCAGAAATAGCCAGCAGAATCACCCAAGCCAAAACAGCATTCAAGAAAATGAAAAGCATTCTTACCAACAAATGCCTATCAAGTAACATCAGGAAGAGAGTTCTTGATTGTAATACAGAACCGATACTGTTGTATGGTTCTGAGGTATGGACAGTCAATACGCAAAGTCAGAACAAAATGGAGGCAACTTAAATGTGGTCTCTAAGAAGAATGTTGAGAGTTCCATGGATAGCAAAGAAAACAAACAAGACAGTCTTGAAGGAGGCAGACACAAGATCATCAATAAAGAAGATTAGAAAAAGACAAGCAACATTTATAACACATTTAATGAGGAAAGAGAAATTAGAGTACCAAGTTACAACAGGAAAGCTAGAGGAAAAGATAATACCTGGTAGACCCAGGGAGAAAATATTGGATGGACTTGCAGGGTGGCTGAGGATGGAGAGGGTGGGAGAGATACTTGTAGCGACTAGGGATAGACTTGTATGGAGGGCCATGATTGTCGGCGCCGCGCGGCAGGGCACATTATGATTGTGATGATGATGAAGGAGATATTGGCACTAGTACAGGTGAAGTTGGTCAGGAAAATTTCCTCTTTTGTTTATACTGTGTGTGGTAAATGAACACCCAGTTTCAGTAAATGGAGAAAACATATTGAATCAGTCGTCAAGTGAGATGATATAGCAAGAAGTTCAGTGTGGATAATACTCAGCTGTGTAGTCCCAGTCTTCCCAGCAGAGTGCTAACACAGTCGTCTCTGTGTAGGAGACAGTCAGGTTAAAAACATCTCTTAATAGTTTTTTGGACTTTTTTAAACAGCATTCAAGATGACAAGCATTCTTACCAACAAATGCCTATTAATTAACATCAGGAAGAGACTCCTTGAATGTTATATAGAACCAATACTGTTATACGAATGTGAGGCGTGGACAGTCAGCAAGCAAAGCCAGAGCAAGATTGAGGCAGCCGAGATATGGTTTCTAAGAAGAATGTTGAGAGTTCCATGGACAGCAAAGAAAACAAATGAGACAGTCTTGATGGAGGCAGACACAAGTAGATCACTCATAAGGAAGATTAGGAAAAGACAAGCAACACTTATAGGCCATTTTATGAGGAAGGGAGATTTGGAGCACCTGGTCACAACGGGAAAGCTGGAGGGAAGGAGAGCACCGGGTAGACCCAGGGAGAAAATGCTGGACGGACTTGCAGAGTGGCTGAGGACGAGGAGGGTGGGGGAGATGCTGGGGGCAATGAGAGATAGAGACAGATGGAAGTCCATGATCGCCAACGCCATGCGGCAGGGCACCTGATGATGATGATGATGGGAGTTGGAACTGACAATCTCCCATTCAGCAGTCCATTGCACTTATCACTTCATCACACTGACTGGTCCGATTGTATCCTATCTTTGTGGCAAACTGTTTATTGGAGACATTCCAGAAAAAGATAGAATGTGGAAGAGGAGTATCTTTCCTTTTCTTTTTCTTTTTGTTTTGTTTTGTTTTGTGCTCTGTGTATTTTACAAGTGAGTGTTATTTGTGCAGGCCTTGGGGGAAGAAATCCCGCTCATCATCAGAAGCTGTATCAGAGTCATCAATTTGTATGGTGAGTGAGTGTGTGTGTGTGTGTGTGTGTGTGTGTGTGTGTGTGTGTGTGTGTGTTGGAGTGTGAGTGTGTGTGTGTGTGTGTTTTGTGCATGAATAAGTGAAAGGAGTGTGTGTGTCTATGTGCATGTGTGTGTGTATGTAGTTTAGGTAGGTCCAACCATTTTTGTAATTTAAAAATATATTCAGTATTTTCAAATTTTCTAAAAGGTAACAATAAAGTTAATATAAATGCAAAATATCTCACTCATAGCTTTAACAGTTTTTGAGATACTGCTGTTTGAAATACTGTAAAAATGGGCGTTTTTCGCAGTTCGGTGAATGGCCATATTTGTACCCACATTTCTTCAGAAGTATGCATCTCGTATGTACAAAAATTATTACAGTTATTGTATTCTGTACGTAACTTATGTCTGATTTTTTTTAGAACTCTAGAATTATTTTCCTCTGTGCTATTTGTCTTCAAAAATGGCAAAAATGCCAATTTGTCCACTTGTCATTCTGTGGCAAACACACGTTAATGCTGCGTAATGGTTCATAACTCAGAGACTAGCCATGCTACATCCAAAATGCAGAGATCAAACGATTCAGCACTAAATATGAAAACAAAACTTGTGAAAAAGAAGTGTTCAACCTTATCTTTATGTACATAATTAGATTAAACTAAATAAAATCTGACACATTTTCTCATTATTTGAAGGGGAAAATTAAAATGGAAAATGGTCAGGGAAATGATTTCCAAATTAATATCATATCCAGAAGTAATAAATGAGTCCTAATTTTCTATGATCTTTACACATGTTTTGAAATTCACCCTGTTCCCCTGTCCCACTCCTAGTTGCTATATTATTATTTGTACTGTGATTGGTGACGCAATAAAGAGCACCCATGTCTTTTGTCTGCCAGTATTGTTTTCTGCATTTTTCAGATGACTGATTTTCTCAAACCTGCATGAAGCTTGAAAATTGTTTGTGTTTGTTCAGCAATGTGCTTATCTAAAGCAAAAACCTGCTTTTTCTCGGTGACTGCTAAGGGCTTCTGCTTCTGCGTTCTCTATATTCATTTCTGCTTCTAGCGGAAATTGATACACTTCAATGATTTGACTATGCTGTAACACTGACACTCAGCCAGGTCAAGAATAGGATGATTTGACTGTAAAAAATTCAGTAGAGGTGGTGTTGGTGCTGCTGAATGTATAAATGATGGAACAGGAATGTCAAATCTTTCTGGATAGTGGGGTGGCTGATGAGAGGGAACCTGTTTTGAATTGTTTTTGAATTCACGGGGAGCATCTGTTTAAATTTGTACCATGGTCTCACCATCCTGTTTTCTTTCATTTGATCTGTTTCTTCTTTACTACATCATGCATATTAATCAACCTGGGCAGCACTAATAAAGTTGAGATGTTCACATAAATATCTGACCCAAAGACAGTTTTTTTGTTTCCAGTTTTTGCTGGATGTGAAATATACATAATTTATTTGATTTTATCAAGATTTTGCGCTATATAAATATTGTAATTATTATTATATTATTATTATAATTTCAGGAGTAACCCTACAGGAATGTTGTCAAGGTTCTCCACGCAACATGATGTGTCTGATAAAAGAAGTGCTTTGGATACCTGGTGCTGTTTAGAAAGTGGGCCAATCCATTCAGTGTTCTTGTCAACATTGAGAAATTCTTGTAGAAGTAATGATGTTTTTGAAAATCGATGAAAACATGTGCTGACCAGCACTCGCAGCAGCTCTACATTACGAGGAGAGACAGGTTCTGTCTGGTGTGTGCTGATGTCAGTGAAGAGAGTCTGGACTCATTCTATGTACCCCCTCATGTCTTCAGCATGTAGGCCTAGAGTTGAAGCAATAACTGTTTGTCCACATACATGTTGGCAAATATGGGCCGACCCTTCCTCTCTGGTCCAATTCTTTTAACAAGCAGTTGGAATTCACACACACACACACACACACACACACACACACACACACACACACACACACACACACACACACACACACACACACACACACACCACACACACACACAGTTCAACCAAACCTCTAGCACACAGAAATCTACCAAATTTGAAATGATCACTAGTTAGATCTGATGTGTTGACAAAACATGTGTCAAGACTGTACTTTACCCCTTAGCAGAGCAAAAAATTTGTTAATACTCACAAATTGAAATGATAACTATACTGTGTCCTGATGACAATATTTAGATTAAAACATTTTTAATGGGTTTTTTTTCCAGTTTAATTATGTATATTTGGTCCTGAAAAGAGTTCGAAAAACATTTCTACTTTCGCTTGTATGCAGTTCTCACTCTCGAGTTATCGTCCATACTGAAGCATTTTTGCCAGATTTCTAATGCTTATTCATCATATTCTTTATTGAAAAAAATCATGAACCTTTCAAAGAATTTTTTTTAAAAATGCAAGCAATTTTCATTTCTCTGATTGGTATCAGAAAGATCTAGATGTATTCTTTTATTTATTTTTCTCTCTCTGTCAAGGGAGATAAACTATTCTAGAATGAACACATGCCTGGTAAGAAAATATGTTAAAATTTGTATTAATGATTTATGAAACATCAGTTCCATTGAAAAAAAAAATAGCAAAAAAATTAGACAAATGGTCGCTTACATACTTACCACGATCATGTTCAAGATTTTTTAGATCTATCCAGTCGAAGCCGTTCCTCCCTTCAGAAATTGCGTCAATTTCGGACGACGTCGTTGAATCAGGTCCCCTGTACCAGTACCTTTTGTATTGGCTTTCGGAACTTTTACAAGCGACAGCCTGTGTTATATTATTTGCACGATCTTAAGAACAATTGAATTCTCTACAAAATGAGTGGTAATACACCACTGTGCGTGTAGAATTGTTGACTTTACGGTGCCTTTTAAAAATATGTTTGTTTTTCGGCACTGAAAAAACAGTATTCAGTTAAAGGAATTATGACAAAATTTATTGCACTGGATTCTTCAGGCTGTCCCCTTTAATTTGATACCAAAATCACCGCTGTGCATATCATTTGTAAAAGTTCCGACTGCATTTCCGACAACTGGTGTTGATCAATCCTGGGAAAACCACGTGAGGAAACTTTGCACGTCACCACCAACATTGCGTTTGGTATGTGTATTTAGATCGCTCAGGGTCAAAGCACACTTATTTCACACCACAAATAGACACAGGTTTCATGCCTTAAGCTCATTTAATGTGTTGACATAATTTTGTATCTTCCAATCGTGAATGGTAGACAAGCTGAAGCAATTTAAAATCTGCAATTTTTACCAGTTCTGCTGCATGTTAGCCATTAGCATAAGAGTGGCTGGACCTACCTAATGTAGTTGCTGTATGTGGTGGTGGTGGTCATTGGTTTAATGCCTATTCATTTAAGTGATTTTAGACCAAAAAAAAAGAACAAGGAAAAAATCAGGAAAGAAAAAAAAAAGGGGGGGGGAGGGTGTGTGGCAAGGGTATAGGTGGAGAGGAAGGCAGTTGAGGGGAGGAATATTTTACAAATGAGTTAAGTTACCATAACTTGTTTGTGTGTGTGTGTGTGTGTGTGTGTGTGTGTGTGTGTGTGTGTGTGTGTGTGTGTGTGTGTGTGTGTGTGTGTGTGTGTGTGTGTGTGTTACTTGTGCTTCCCTGATGTATAGGGTACAGCAAACCCCAACTATCAAGTATGTTTCTGCTTGTTTGTATCTACAGCATGTATGATATTAGATAGAAACTTTTCATATTGATCGTTTGTCATGATATACTACTTATTTGTCCCATCTTTTTCACCACTTTGGCCTGTGTCAGTACCTCCACCCTGCTTATTTTGGCTCTCCAACACACCTCCAAATCCACCAAAACTGAGCTCACAAAGAGAGGAATGCATGAAGGGCGACTGAATTTAGGACAGTTTATCACAATGATGAGAATGGGGATGATAGTGGTGATGTTGTGGACTTCAGTTTTGGATTAAAACTGTAACAGACCTGTACTGTCTGCTTACATTGATCACATGTCCTGGCATCAACCAAATTTCAAAGATACAGACACCTGTGGTCCTTGGTCAGGAATGGGCGACACCCTCAGTGATACATCCATAAAGTGGCTAAAATTTGACTGTGAGATCTTCTCAACAAGTCCATAGGATGCTCAACTCCGTGCAGGAGCTGGTCGAGGCTGAAAATTCTCAAAATAAGTATTTTGGACTGATGGGGGTTTGAACCTATAATCTTTCAGTCAGTAGTCAATTGTACTACATGTTTGCTGTTATGTTATATCGCATGACTTTATTACATTCTTGAAGTTAATTCATATTTTTTGTATAATTTGATCCTGTCATCACTGTGTACTAGACTTTTTGCTGTTTATGTTTTAGACTATTGTATACATTATATATTTTCTAAATGTTTGACAAATGCAGTTGATCTTTTTGATAGCCATAAGATGGTTTTTAGGTCTGCTAATTTGTAGATGCAAATGATTGAAAGGTGAATCAGGTGTGTGCATTTATGTTTTTATTGTAAAATTTGAAGAACCAATGTGTATGTGTTTTGTGTGTCTGTATCTGTGTGTGTGTGCATGTGTAATTGAGTGATTGATGTTGCATATGTGTGTGTGTACCAGGTCTACACCACCAAGGAGTGTTCAGAGTGTCAGGTGCACAAGTGGAAATCAACAACTTCAAAGCTGCCTTTGAATCAGGTAACTACCTTGAACATATGCAACACAGATTTGTCATATTTATGCTCCTGACTGTGTGTATGTGTGTATTTTGTTGTTGTTTGGTTGGTTGGTTGTTTTTTGGTTGTTATTTTGTTTTGTTTTGTTTTTTCGTTTTCTGGTAAAAAAAAAAATGTTTTTAGCTCTTCTGATACTTTTAGTGACTCGAGTCACCCATAGGAGTTCACAGCCAGTCAACTTCCATCATTCCACCTGTAAAAAAAAAAAAGCTAAGTTTCTGGATTGATCTTTGATGAAAAGCTGAATTTTCTCAGTTGTATGCAATATCTTAAAACCTCATGCCAGAAAGCTCTGAATATTCTTCAAGTCATTATACAGACTGGGGTGCTGACAAGAAAACACTACTTCACCTTTACAGAGCTGCGTAGTATATGGCTCGGTGAGACCCTCCCACCTAAAACTACTGGATCCCATTCACTGTCATGATGCATTCAGAACAACTGCAGTCTACAGTTTATATGCAGACCAACCATAGACAGAAATTCACCATAAATTTCTGTTTGAAACTATTCTTTGAACCAGAAAACCCAGCCTATGACTGTATCTTCAACCCCAGATTTCAAAGCAAATTTGAAAAACATCCGTAAGTCACTCCTCCTTCAGGAATCTGTATCCGTCTTTATATGGAAAAGACAGATATAAATTTAGCATTTGTTTCCAACCAGAAAAAAACATGAAAGAAGAATAGGAACGCGTATTTAATACAACTTGTAAAATGGGCACAGATGAATGAGTTCATAGTAGGAAACACCTGGTGTGAGCAGCCTAATAGAAGAAAATGGACATGGATGAGTCCAGGAGATAATACCAAAAACCAGATTGACTACATCCTGATTAATAAAAGATTTAGAACTTCTTAACTGTCAGCAAAAACACTACCAGAAAAAACACGAAAGAAGAATACAAACGTGTATTTAATACAACTTGTAGAATGGGCATAGATGAACTCATTCATTTTGTGTACTTTCATTTTATGTACTAAGGCGATGAGGTCCAACTATATCCTCCACCCTATCCTGTCCCACTTTAGCATTAAAATCTCCCATTATTACTGTAACTCTTTGTGATTTACATTGGGCCTTGGTCATGTTGTATTGAATACGCATTCATATTCTTCTTTCGTGTTTTTTCTGGTACATGTTCAAAACAAATTCAGTGCTCTGGAAGATGTTGGTGACAGTGAGGAACAGTGAGCAAAGTTGAGAAATTCGATAAATGAAGCATGTGAAGAAATCCCTGAAGTAGATAGAAAAGCAAAAAAGAACTGGATGATGAAAGAAATTTTAGGCTTGATGGAGGAACGGAGGAGGGCAAAGAGAAACGAGAAGATATACAGTAAGATAAACAAAGAAATCAGGAATAGGTGCAGTGAAGCTAAGGAAGCTTGGCTGAAAACAAAATGCAAAGAAATAGAATGCCGACACAAAACGGATCTTCAGGGTATGTACAGACGAATTGAAGAAATTGTCCACAGGAAAAATACATGCACATCAACTGGTCGCTTAAAATCGAAAGATGGTACGCTTATCATGGAAAAAGACAGAATATTAGACAGGTGGGGAGAGTACATTAAAGACCTTTTTGAAGATGACAGAAATGAAGAACACATTATAAGAAAGAACTTTGAAGGACCACCCATAATGAAAGATAAAGTTAGATCAGCATGACAAAGATGAAACCAGGAAACGCCCCAGGACCAGACCACATTACTACAGAGATGATTGAAGCCCTGGAGGAATTTGGTATTGAAAAAATAACAGTCCTCCTAAGTGAAATTTATGACACTGGAAAAATCCCCAAAGATATATCAAACTCAATTTTCATTGCACTTCCAAAGGGGCTATAGAATGCGAACTCCATCCCACAATCAGTTTGATGAGTCATGTAACAAAAAGCCTTATTAAGAATAATCATGATGAGGACAAGGAATAGAATCAAAAGAGAAATAGCAGATGAACAGTGTGGATTTGTGGAAGGGAAAGGAACTATTAATGCCATATACATCCTAAGAACGTATCGTAGAGAGGTCAGTCGAGATGAATAAGGATTTGTATTTATGCTTTGTTGATTATACCAAGGCTTTCGATCGGGTAAGACATGAAGAATTGATCAACCAACTAGAAAGACTCAATATTGATGGAAAAGATCTATGAATAATCAGAAATATGTATTGGCAACAAACAGCTGCAGTGAGAATAGAAAACGTTATAAGCCCTTTCCAAAACATCAAAAGAGGAGTCAGACAGGGTTGTGTTTTGTCACCAGATCTGTTTTCACTTTACAGTGAAAACATCATGAGAAACCTAGAGGAAGACCCTGGATTAAAGGTTGGAGGAAAAATGATAAAAAAAACATTCAATACGCAGATGACAGAAAATGAAAAGGACCTGCAAAACCTTGTGAATATTTTAGAAATAGAAAGCAAAGGTAAGGGGTTGGAACTAAACAGCGGGAAGACTGAAGTCATGGTGATTAGTAAAAAACATGAAATACCATCATGCAAATAACAGTGATCTACTTGTGTCTGCCTCCATCAAGACTGTCTCGTTTGATTTCTTTGCTGTCCATGGAACTCTAAACATTCTTCTTAGAAACCACATCTCAGCTGCCTCAATCTTGTTCTGGCTTTGCTTGCTGACTGTCCACGCCTCGCATCCGTACAACAGTATTGGTTCTACATAACGTTCCCGTAAAATCTTGGGGGAGGGGGGAAGAAGGAAGGGGGGAACAGGTAGGCCCAGGGTCTGTTATTCTGTCTTTCCAGGCAATGATATCTGTGTTGTGTTTCTGGCTGTTAGATGTTATGGTCTTCCTCTCTTGTTGGAATATCATGCAGAGTTCAGAGGTTTGCTACTTTGTGCACTTCTGCACATTTTGCTTCATTTGCCTTTTTTGCTGTTCTGCATTTTGATCCAAAGCAGTTTCATTGTGTATGGCTTTTACCCCAATTTCCAAGACCTGATCAGGCTGGTTTTGTATTTGGCATGGTTTGACTGCATCAACTGACAATGCAGTAGAATTCGCCCTGTTCATCTGCATTATGTGGGCTAAACTGGCTTTGTGTGCTCTGCATATCACTTGGCCTCTTAGATAATAAGCTTTTCATCTGTGGATAAAAGCTTTGATTAGGTCTCTGGAGTATTTAGTCCCAGCAATAAGCTGCTCTGTCAGACATTCTGCAGTTGGTTTGGTAGTTGCCATTTCACATTTCTATATTTTGATTTGGCATCTGGTACCAACAGCTTGTTTTTTAGTTGCCATTTCACATTTCTATATTTTGATTTGGTATCTGGTACCAGTCAGCAACTATTTATCGGCTTGTTGGTGAAATTTTCATAATTCCAGTCAGTGAATGCAAAAATTTTCTTTGTGGCTACCAAGTTCAAATTTGTCCTTTTTTTGTTGGGGGGGGGGGGGGGGGGGTATTGCTTTGTTTTTTTTTTTTTTTTTTTTTTATCTTTGGCTTGTGTAGACCTTCTGGTCCAGCCCTCAACAGAATGTGTGTATATTGCATGTCTGGTTGAATATCATTTTCCATGAATTCAGTTGGAGTTGTCAGTTTGTTTTGATTATTCCAATCCATAGTCCATCTATGATATTGCAAGTTTGGGCAGTTAGCATTGTTATGCACTGAGGGTAAAGATAACGAATTAGACCCTAGAGGTTTGTCATTATTAAAGGTCCTCATTCAGCCAGTCAGATCTTGCCAAACAATGCTTTCACTAATCCATGGATGTTTGATTGAGAGGTTGAACGCTGATGTGACGTCAGCCATGTAGTTGTCGAGTTCAGATGTAAAAAAAAAAAGTGGCAATCAGTATGGTGTCAGTAAAACAATTAGAGGAAAGTCTACATAACTTGTTTGCAATTTGCATGACAGCACATTCAGGGAAAAGAAATAGTGTAGAACACAAACTGAATTCAGTCTACCATTATTGTCAAAATCATCAGCATTGAACTCTGCCAGTATTTTTGCAAGTTTTCATCAAATGCAAACCGTCACTTTGTTGCCATGAGAAAATATTAATCTCATGCCACAGAGATTGAGGGAACATTTAATGGCCACCAAACTTTTTTGAATGCAAAGAAACCCCACGTGTTACATACTAGTGATAATGAAAATAACTATGTGTTGGTGTGTTTATGATTGGCATGTGAAGCAATACAGGCATTTTATTAGCAACAGACCAACAGTAATGACGAGCAGGTTCATCAGCCACATTGCAGTACAGCCTCTTAGCTTACAAGCCTGTTCCTCAGATGCTGTCGAGCGGTTAATCTTGATGAATGTTACAATCATAGACATCAACCATGGCCACCAGGTCCAGGAAAAAGTGTTGTGTGCATGTCAAATGTGATGTCACTTATGGAAGTGGTAGCTGTGCAAGTGTATACCCAAGCGACATAACTCAATGTATTTAAATGGTGGCTATGCAAGTATATGTTGCTATGGAATCAAATACTTGTACAGACATGAAAATAGGTACCGTAAATAACAATCCACTTAACAAAGACGTGAAACTGTGTGACAGTAGATTGCTTTGTTACAGGTGAAGACCCTCTGGTGGATGTGGTGGATGCCAGTGACATGAACTCTATTGCTGGTGTCCTCAAACTCTACTTCCGGGAACTCCGGGAACCCTTGTTTCCACTGCACCTTTTTGATGCCTTGGTGGAGTGTACATGTACGTACATGTGTGCTTTGTGTGTGTGCGCTTTGTGTGTGTGTGCTTTGTGTTGTGTGTGTGTGTATGTATTCTCTTTACTTCCCTTCCATCTCTGATACCATGCTGAACTACTGGCACAGTAAATATGTATCAATTTTTTTTCTTTCTTCTCTGTTGGATGTCTTCTTTGAGTAACAATGGTAAAGATCAGAACACTGACACAGACATTTTGCGATGATGATCATAAGATGTTTGAAGCCTTTTTGACATTGAAGTAGACCTTCCTCTTGCCAGTCACAGATGTGCATGTTTGAGTCTGACTGGAGAAAAATATTTTGATTCACTTCTCCATCTTCTTCACCGTACTGTACCATTACCCCCACACCACACATGTTGGCTTACCAAAGCACCTCTTATCTCACAGACACTGAGGTCACCATTAGAGCAGGGCATAAAGGACCACACAATCTGGGACAGTTTTTTTTTTACAGTGGTGTGATGATGAAAATGAATATAATAGTGTTGATGCTGAGGGATTGAAACTGCATAACAGGTTTGTACTCTATGCTTACTTTCAAAATATATCCTGGTGTCAGCCAAGTCCAAGAGACAGAGACATCTGCAGTGTTTGTCAGGAAATGTGAGTAGCACCCTCAGTGATTCATCCGTGAAATGAACAAAACTCGTCTCTTTTGTCCCAGTCTTCCCAAAGAACCCATAGCATGCTCAGTTGTCAATAGGACTGAAAAATCCCATAGTATGCTTTTGAACTGATGGGCTTCGAATCTGAGAACCTCCCAGTCTGTAGCATTAACTGCTTTGCCACATTGAGTGAAGCATTGACCTGAGAAGGACTTTGTGCAAATTTCCACCAGTCCACACAGCCCTAACCATGTTTAAGGTTTGGGAAGATAAAGTAGTGAAAAAGAGGAGATGAGTACTACCCTGACAGAGTTGACTCTGGAAATAAAATTGAGAGATTTATACCACTTCACTTCCCAGACTCATGTTTGTGGGAAAGCCCTCATTAGTTCATAAGATAATGATGTTGATGATGGTGTTGATGTTCATAAATTATTATGGTAATAATTGTTGTTGATAAGGTATAATGATGATGATGATACTGCTAATGATGATTTCAGAATACCTGGACGTTAGCAAAGTTTAGTTATGATACTGTTGATAAAGACGACAGTTTTGTTAGTGTCCGTTTTCATGAGAGGTCCATTTGCAAAGAAGACTGGTCATAATGGTGCCTTCTGGTGATATGGCCTTTTTCTTCCAGTTCCTGCTAGTTGCCATGGAGCATTGTGGTCAGAGGAGTTTTAGTTGGCAGTGTCTTCTATCACTGCATTTGGAAGAGGCAGTGTATTCAGCTGTCTGATCCTCATGATTGTAATGTTGTGTTGATGCCTATAAGAGCATGATGATGGTAATGATGTTGATGATTTCAGGTGAGAGTGGAGTACAGAGAAGGCTAGACCGGATCAAAGATCTGTTGGGAACATTGCCCCGTTCAGTCTTTGTGGTCATGAGATACCTCTTTGCTTTCCTGAACCAGTTAGTATCTGTCCCCTTCTCAGACTCTTCTTTCTCACTTTCTTTATTGTGTGTGTGTGTGTGTGTGTGTGTGTGTGTGTGTGTGTGTGTGTGTGTGTATGTGTGTGTGTGTGTGTGTGTGTGTGTGTATGCGTGTGTGCATGTGTGTGTGTGTGTGTGTGTGTGTGTGTGTGCACATGCAATGCATATGAGGATATGGTTGTGGGTGGCATGTGTGATGGAAATAGGATCATAGGTTTGAGGGGTTTGTGTGTGTGTGTATGTTTACGAGCATGAGAGTGTGCTTGCATACATGCATACACACACGATTTATACCATGTCAATTTTTAAAAAAAACAAACATACAAATTCTGTTGATTGACAGTCTGTCAGAATACAGTGACGAAAACATGATGGACCCCTACAACCTGGCGATCTGTTTCGGCCCCACCTTGCTCCCCATCCCACCTGACCGTGACCAGGTGTCCTACCAGGCCTCCGTCAATGAGATCATCAAGACCATCATCATCCACCAGGAGGAGCTTTTCCCCAATGATGGGGGAGAGACCTATGAGAAGTGTATCCTTGGACACAGCAGGTAATCAAGCAGAGAGGGACAGTGCTGTTTGAGAAGGAAAGGAAAGAAAGGATTTGAATGGTTAGCAAAGGGAACTGACCTCGTAGAGAACAAGAAGGCTAATAAAAATGTGGATATTTTATGGTTTTAGAGGAAAATTGTCTACAATATTTATCAAAATCCACAATTCCAGCAGAATGTTGAACACTGAGGTCCTCTTACAAGCTTGACTTTTGCAAGAATGTTTAACTTAACTCAGGCAGCACATATTGGTGGCTTCTCATGGTTTGCCCACTGAAGATGGTGTTACAAATGTTGTTTCCATATAGGTAGAAAGAAACTCTAGGGAGAGCTAGACAACAGAAGGTCTTCAGAGAAGTAACCCCCTTTAGACAAGTGTTTCGGCCCTGAATTCCTTACACTCTCGGGGGCCGGGCCACATCCAGGTCATGACTCCTGGATGCCCTTCTGCTGTTGTCTATTTTTTTTTTTTTTTTTTCCCACGCCGGGGATCGAACCTGGGCGATTCTGCGCTTCAGAACTGCGGTACGCGGTTTTACCAATGTGCTAACGGGGCACACATCATCTGTTGGGAATTTAATCCTTATGAAGTTCACTTTTTTCGTTCCTCCTTGCCCAGATCCAGCTTGAGCTCCTTTCTGCTGCCTCTGCCATCGCTTTAAGGGCTCTAGTCCTCTTCTTCCCAGAAATGGCGAGTTGTTTCATGAGATCATAAGCGGAGGTGCCCACAAACCCTCTTGCCCCGACCTCTATGGCGAAGATTTTGACCCGCAGACCTGCTTTCTTCAGGGTGCTGGCAAGACCGGCGTATTTTTCGGTCTTGTAGATATGTGCTTCTTCCATTCTGCTTTCGTATGGCACAGTGAGTTCTATCAGAATCACTTGTTTCGAGGAGTCAGAGTGGAGAGCGATGTCTGGTCTCATGCCTGTCTTGCTGATGACATCTGGGTAATTTCTCCACTCTGGGAGGTCTGCTGTACACTCCCAGTCGACTGCTCCATCCAGAAGACCCTTTGGCAATGTGCTGGTTGTCATAGCACTTTCGGGCCAGACCTGTTTCCCTCCTGCTTTGTAGAACGTTGTCATAGCAATTGGTGCGTTTGGGGTCATGGTTTTTTTCGCTAACCACATCTGTGATCACTTTCAGAACTTGGTTGTGCCTCCATGTATACCTTCCTTGGGCTAGCGCTACTTTGCAAGAGCTTAGGACATGTTCCACTGTTTGTTTCTTCTGACAGAGCGGACATGCTGGGTCGTCTGCTTTCCCCCATTTAACTAAGTTTGCATTCGAGGGGAGCAGGTCATATACAGATCTGAGGAGGAAGCTTATCCTTAGAGGAGCCATGTGCCACATATCGTTCCAGCTGAGACTTCTTTGGAGTGCACTGTCCCATGTTGTCCATTGCCCCTGTTGACCTTGCTGGACTGCCTTCTGCACTCTTTTGACATCTTCTTCTTCCTTCAACTCCTGTATGATCATGTCTCTTTTTTCCTTCCCTTTGGCTTTGGACCACCACTGCATTTTTGTTGCTCCCAGTCCCTGTCTGTTGGTTTGCGTGTGTCCAATTATTTCTTTGATGCTGAGGTTTCTCTTGGCATTGTTTACAGCCTCTTGGACTTTCCACTTTCTGCCAGTTCTCAGCTTTGGATGAACTGATCTCACGATATTGTCTTCCGATTCCTCCAGCATGCTCAACAGTCTTGCTTTTCCAACTTTGTATTCCTCCACTATGGATTTGAGAGGTAGCTTCAGCATTGCTTGACGACAGTAGAATGCAACATCAGTGAGACCAGGTGGGACACCGAGCCATTTTCTTGTGTATTTGTTGATTTTGGCTTCCATTGCTTCGACTGTGCTGGTGCAAATGTCATAGATTAGCAGTGGCCACAGCAGCTTTGGTATCAGCATGAACTGTAGACACCAGACTTTGTATTTGCCTGGCAGTCCGCAGTTATCTATTTTCTTCAGGCCTTCTTCTGCTGTTTGCTTGGTTTCACATCCCCTTTGTGTGTCTTTCAGGGAGTCATCATACCATCTTCCGAGACTTTTTACTGGCTCTTCTGTGACAGTGGGGATGGCTTGGTTGGCTACCATGAATTTGACTGAATCTGCCACTTTTCCTTTTCGCAGTGAGAGACTTCGGGATTTCTTAGGTTTGAACCTCATTCTTGAAGAGGCCACCAGCTCATCCAGCTGCTTTAAGATTTGGTGTGTCTCTTCCTCATCCGTGGACAAGACTGTTGTGTCATCCATGAAAGCTTTCAGAGGAGGCATCTGGTATCCATCTCCCAGATTCACTGGACCTGAACTCTTCATTGCAGCTTTCAAGATGACTTCCATTGCCAACACGAACAGTATGGGAGAGATTGCACAGCCCATTGCAATGCCCACCTCTAGGTCTGTCCAGTCCGTGGTGTATTCTTTGGTAGAGAACCGCATTGAGAACCCTTGGAAATACTTCCTCAGCATTGTTCGGATGTTTTCTGGGATGTGATACATTTCAAGAGCCAGCTGGATCATATCGTGTGGAACTGATCCATATGCATTCGCCAGATCAAGCCAAACTACGTCAATGTCTCTCTTCTCTGTTCTTGCTTTTTGGATGGCATCCCAAATCAACGTGGCATGTTCCAAGCATCCAGGCATTCCTGGTATGCCTCCCTTTTGGACTGACATATCCAGATACTTGTTTTCAGTCAGGTATTTTGTCAATCTTGCTGCCATAACAGAGAAGAAGATTTTCCCCTCGACGTTCAGAAGTGATATTGGCCTGAACTTATTGATGCTGCTGGAGTTCTGCTCCTTCGGAATGTACACTCCTTCAGCTCTCATCCATTGGTCGCTGATCTTCTGGTTCCTCCATGCTGATCGAATCATCTTGTGGAGCCACTCGAGCACTTTTGGGCATTTCTTGTAGAGCAGGTATGGTATTCCGTTTGGTCCAGGTGCTGACTTGGCTCTGGCTTTCTTTACTACGTTCTTCACTTCATCCAGTGTTGGTGGTTTGTTATTGAATTTTCCTTCTGGCGCTGCAGGCCACACCAGATTCTGGATTTCAAGTGGTGCCTCGCGCTGAGAATCGGAATATGTTTCCCTGAGATGCTGCTCTAGGGTTTCCTTGCCCACTGTGAGAGTCCCTGATTTGGGTTGTTCAAACAGCTTTCTTGAAAAGTCAAAGGGATCTTTGAAGAAACGATCTTGAGTCTTCTTCTTTTTGCTCTTTCTTCGCCTTGCTGATTCCACTTTGCTGAGAGCATTGTGTTTGGCCTTCAGATCTTTCCAGAGTTCCAGGAGCCCTTGCTTCTCGAATTCTGAGGCAGTTTTCATTCGCTTTTTAAGCTTCCTTTTCTCCCTCCGGATGCTCTCCATCTGTTGCTGTCTTCTGGATTTCTGGGGAGGCGTTTTTGTCTTTGGCTGCTTCACTCCATAAGTGTCCCTGCAGATAGAGTATATGATGTCTCCGTATGTGTCAAGTTTGTGTTCCAGCGTACTGTTCCCTATTAGCGCATTCAGCTTAAGGACAAGTTCCTCATCTAATTTCTCCCATTGTTCTTTTGCACCGGCAGGCGGCAAATTGAGTTTTCCACGTTTGGCGTTAAGAGCTTGTGCAAAATCCGCATCAGAACCGTCAGCGTGGATGTCCTTGGCACTATGGTTTAATTCCTGGCCTTGGTCATCCAACGTCTCACCTGCTATCGCAGTGCGCTGCTGCTGGTTCGTATGTGTCTTCAAACAGCCCATTTTTGTCCTGTGGATCTTCATGCCGCGTTTGGTGGTGAATCTCCTTCCACACGCACACGGAAATTCCAACTGGTCATTAATCATGGTCCGTTGTGCGTTTCCAGTCGTGATGGAGTCAGTGCCGATGGATTCATCATTCTCTCCCCCTTTCGGTGAATCCTGGGAGCATCTTTCATTTGAAAAACTCGTGGCATGTTATCAAAGGCAAGGTGGGAAGCCAACCCACAAAGCCCGCAGATCTAGTCTTTCCCAGTGTCCTTCGGTCTTTCCCGAATGTCCTCCGAACTATTCCCGGAAGTCAATGGACTGACCATGTGCAGGTAGAAAGAAACTCTAGGGAGAGCTAGACAACAGAAGGTCTTCAGAGAAGTAACCCCCTTTAGACAAGTGTTTCGGCCCTGAATTCCTTACACTCTCGGGGGGCCGGGCCACATCCAGGTCATGACTCCTGGATGCCCTTCTGCTGTTGTCTATTTTTTTTTTTTTTTTTTTTCCCACGCCGGGGATCGAACCTGGGCGATTCTGCGCTTCAGAACTGCGGTACGCGGTTTTACCAATGTGCTAACGGGGCACACATCATCTGTTGGGAATTTAATCCTTATGAAGTTCACTTTTTTCGTTCCTCCTTGCCCAGATCCAGCTTGAGCTCCTTTCTGCTGCCTCTGCCATCGCTTTAAGGGCTCTAGTCCTCTTCTTCCCAGAAATGGCGAGTTGTTTCATGAGATCATAAGCGGAGGTGCCCACAAACCCTCTTGCCCCGACCTCTATGGCGAAGATTTTGACCCGCAGACCTGCTTTCTTCAGGGTGCTGGCAAGACCGGCGTATTTTTCGGTCTTGTAGATATGTGCTTCTTCCATTCTGCTTTCGTATGGCACAGTGAGTTCTATCAGAATCACTTGTTTCGAGGAGTCAGAGTGGAGAGCGATGTCTGGTCTCATGCCTGTCTTGCTGATGACATCTGGGTAATTTCTCCACTCTGGGAGGTCTGCTGTACACTCCCAGTCGACTGCTCCATCCAGAAGACCCTTTGGCAATGTGCTGGTTGTCATAGCACTTTCGGGCCAGACCTGTTTCCCTCCTGCTTTGTAGAACGTTGTCATAGCAATTGGTGCGTTTGGGGTCATGGTTTTTTCGCTAACCACATCTGTGATCACTTTCAGAACTTGGTTGTGCCTCCATGTATACCTTCCTTGGGCTAGCGCTACTTTGCAAGAGCTTAGGACATGTTCCACTGTTTGTTTCTTCTGACAGAGCGGACATGCTGGGTCGTCTGCTTTCCCCCATTTAACTAAGTTTGCATTCGAGGGGAGCAGGTCATATACAGATCTGAGGAGGAAGCTTATCCTTAGAGGAGCCATGTGCCACATATCGTTCCAGCTGAGACTTCTTTGGAGTGCACTGTCCCATGTTGTCCATTGCCCCTGTTGACCTTGCTGGACTGCCTTCTGCACTCTTTTGACATCTTCTTCTTCCTTCAACTCCTGTATAATCATGTCTCTTTTTTCCTTCCCTTTGGCTTTGGACCACCACTGCATTTTTGTTGCTCCCAGTCCCTGTCTGTTGGTTTGCGTGTGTCCAATTATTTCTTTGATGCTGAGGTTTCTCTTGGCATTGTTTACAGCCTCTTGGACTTTCCACTTTCTGCCAGTTCTCAGCTTTGGATGAACTGATCTCACGATATTGTCTTCCGATTCCTCCAGCATGCTCAACAGTCTTGCTTTTCCAACTTTGTATTCCTCCACTATGGATTTGAGAGGTAGCTTCAGCATTGCTTGACGACAGTAGAATGCAACATCAGTGAGACCAGGTGGGACACCGAGCCATTTTCTTGTGTATTTGTTGATTTTGGCTTCCATTGCTTCGACTGTGCTGGTGCAAATGTCATAGATTAGCAGTGGCCACAGCAGCTTTGGTATCAGCATGAACTGTAGACACCAGACTTTGTATTTGCCTGGCAGTCCGCAGTTATCTATTTTCTTCAGGCCTTCTTCTGCTGTTTGCTTGGTTTCACATCCCCTTTGTGTGTCTTTCAGGGAGTCATCATACCATCTTCCGAGACTTATACATTACACTGCAAATGCCATTTACCTGGAAAGTCCAAAATAATTGTGGCGAATGCCATCTATAAACCAGGATCTATATAGATTGTACTGAGTAACTTATGATGATTTTGCTGCATGTGCTATCAAGGTCTTAAGATTGTACTGAATAATATGGCTGTCCAAGCTGTACTGAATAATATGGCTGCGTGCATACAGTCTTTCACGTCTTGGAAGCAATTCGTAGCAGGCATGATTTCTTCACTGAAGGAGTTGAGGTTCTTTGGAAGTGATGATCTTGCACATCATAGACTGTCCAAGTCCATGTGAAAGACTATGCATGAGGAATCGTGAACAATGTTGACCATACCAGTCCCAAAATTATGCAGGTTTCCGTCATGGTTTTTTTTTTTTTTCTGTATCACACATGGAACATATGAAGGAGTTTTGAAACTGAGCATTTCACAAGATCAGAATAATGAACTGTACATGACCACATCAGAGGCTGTCCTCTGCTACTGGTAACCATGTAACCTAGTACAAGCATTCAGTACTGCCAGTGGAAAAACCATGCTACCAAAAGCTCTTGTAACTTTCTACATGGCAACAGACAGTGACCTGAAACAGTTGTATGACATCTGGAGCATGGAAGCAGGATCTGCTAGATGGAGGGACCACTGCATGCACAGCAGGTCTTCCAGAATGGAAAAAACGCCCAGAAATCACCAGCAAGAGTGGCATGAGATTGGACTGAGTTCTTCACTCCCATTCACATGATGAATGGGAGTGAAAAACTAAACACACGATTCTGATTGAACTCAGTGTGCCATATGACAGTAGAATGGAGGAAGCTCAGGTCTACAAGATTGAAAAACATGCCAATCTATCCAGCAGCTTGAGAAAAAAAATCTGGCTTTCGAGCCAAAGACTTCACCATAGAGGTTGGGGCAAGGGGGCTTGTAGACACATTTGCCTAGGACCTCATGAAATAACTCTCATTTTTAGGGAAAGAGAGGACAAGAGCCCTAAAGACAAGAAAGGCAGAAGCAGTTAAAGAGTTCCGGTGGATCTAGTTGAGGAGGAACAAAAGTGAACTTTATAAGTTTTAAATATTGCTGTTGTCCATTAATCAACCTTTTCAGTCCTGCCAATCTATGACAACCTTCTCCCTTCATTGCTTTGTTTCTGAGGAACAGCAGTTCCTTTCATTCCTGGGTTTCTGGAGGAATTTGCTCAGAAATGTGAGATAGGTATTTTGTCATTGACAGAAATTGAAACGGTGTAGAACAGGTATCCTAAACCCTATATCACTAGGTGCAGCAGTTACATGGCAAAGTCTTTGATGGTGTTTGGATGTCCTGCTGTCTGTTTGGTGACACATAAATACAATATTTGTGACACTTACTCTTTTTTTGTAATTGTTAGTTGATAGTCAATTATGCCATGACACAAACGGCAAACAGATCAAAGTCATCTGGTAAAATTCATTATCACGAAACTTGATCCTTCTCCCTCCATCTTGACCACGTGTACAGAATAATCTCAACCCACAGTAAACTATTCCAGATTGTGATGAACATTCTGAAGGACATTCCTGGTGTTGTCATGTGTTTTGATGTCATTTTGTGTCAGTTTATTAAGAACAACCAAGGCTTGTTTCGTCTGTTCATATTGTAATACAAATGTTGCCAGTGTATATGATGGAATGTGATAGTGTGTCTGATTTTTTTTAAAAACATATCTGTATATGCTGACAGATTGCTTCTTATTATTATTATTCACGGTTGAGACATTTGTGGGTGACCTCCTGGATCCCCAGATCACAGACTTCAGCAATGTTGTTAAAATAGAAGGTGTGCAGTCATCCTTTTCTTCTCCTCATCTCAACTGTCCCCTGCAGGACCGTTGACATCAGATCTGTTTTGGTGTTTCTGATCACATGGCCTGTATATTTCAGCTTTCTTTTGTTGATCTCTGTCAGCAGCTGGCGCCTGGCATTCAGTTCCTATTGTTTGTTCTTCTGTTTGTCCATTTGACTCTGAGAAGTCGTCTATAGAGCTACATTTCTACTGCATTGATGTTATTTTCTTTGTCTGTTCTTAGTGTCCAGGCTTCGCAACCATACGTCAATCTGTCCATTTGACTCTGAGAAGTTGTCTATAGAGCCACATTTCTGCTGCATTGATTTTATTTTCTTCGTCTTTTCTTAGTGTCCAGGCTCGCAACCATACGTTAAAACAGGCCAAATCAAAATTTTCAGGATCCTTAGTTTCAAAGCCAGTATTACCTGCGTCCATAAACCCTTTTTCACGTGCTCATAGGATCTATACTTTCAGTGTGTGCTCTGTCTGGTACACATTTCACACCAGCAGTGAGTGATTACTGCTATTTTCAACGTCTTCTTGTCTCAGAATTGTCTTCTGAATCATCCTACAATCATTCATAAGTTCTTGTCTCAACTCGCATGCTTTCAGAGGTTGAAAATGTGCAGGATTGCACGGCAGTCCTGCTGCATGGTGTTGGCGATCATGGCCCTCCATATGAATCTGTCTTGTTGCTGCGTGTACATCTCCCACTCTCTCTGTCCTCAGCCACTCTGCCAGTCTGTCCAGAATTTTCTCTCTGGGTCTACCTGGTGCTCTCTTTCCCTCCAGCTATCCTGTTTGTGATTAGGTGCTCTAATTTTTTTTTTAATCTTCTTTATTAATGTTCTTCTATTGTCTGCCTCCTTCAAGATTGTCTTGTTTGTTTTCTTTGCTGTCCATGGAGCTCTCTACATTCTTCTTAGGAACCACATTTCAGTTGCCTCAATCTTGTTCTGACTTTTATATGTTGACTGTCCACGCCTCACAACCATGCAATAATATCAGTTTTATGTAACGCTCAAGAACTCTCTTCCTGATTTTAATTGATAGGCGTTTGTTGGTAAGAATGCTTTTCATTTTCTTGAATACTGTTTTAGCTTGGACAATTCTGCTGGCTATGTCTGATGTGCATCTGCCATCTGGTGAGATGACTATTCCCAGATATTTAAACTTATCAACCTGCATTAGTGTTGTGCCATTTATCTGTTATTATGCATGAATGGATTTCTTGTTTGTGTGTGTGTATTTTTTTTTTTTACTGATTACCATGACTTCAGTCTTCTTGTTTCAATAGCTCCAGCCCTTTTTTGTTTTTGTTTTCTGTTTCTGTGATATTCACAAGATATTATAGGTCTTTTACGTTTTCTGCAACTAGCACAGTGTCATCTGCATAACGAAAATTGTTTATCATTTTTCCTCCAACCTTTATTCCAGGCTATCCTTTTTAAATTCTTCATGATCATTTCGCTATGAAGTGAAAACAAATCTGGCGACGGAACACATCCCTGCCTAACTCTCTTTTGATATTTTGGAAGAGCCTATGTTGTTTTCTAATCTCAGTGCTGCTATTTGTTCCCATACATATTTCTGATTATTCGTAGATCTTTTTCATTGACAACGAGCTTTTCTAGTTGATGATCAATTCTTCATGTCTTATCTTATCAAAAGCCTTGATGTAATCAACAAAGCATAAGTACCAGAAAAAAATCCTAATTCAACTCGACTGACCTCAGTGGTAGGCTGATAAAATACCAGTATAAATTATAGACTAGGTAAGACATAGTCTAGGTAGGGTCTGAGGACCTGGCCAGGTCATGGGTTTATGTGCAGGCTTAAGTCATGCGCCACAGTCACCATACATGTGGCACCTGTGGCGTTGGTGCACATAAAATTCATTCCCAGCACGGAGACATCATCTTGAGAAACTGAAACTGAAACTTAGGATGTATATGGCATTAATAGTTCCTTTCCGTTTAACTCCACATTCTTCTTCTGTTATTTCTCTTGTGATTCTCTTTCTTGTACTCATCATGATTATTCAAATAGAATTTTTGTTACATGACTCATCAAGTTGATTATATGATGGAGTTCACATTCTATAGCCCGTGCTTTGTTTTGAAGTGCAATGGAAATTGATTTGGACATGTCTTTAGGGATTTGTCTAGTGTTATAAATTTCGTTTAGGAGGACTGTTATTTTTTCAATACCAAATTAATCTAGGGCCTTTTTTCAATACCAAATTCATTTAGAGCCTCAATCATTTCTGTAGTAATATTGTCAGCTCCTGGGGCTTTTCCCACTTTCGTCTTTTTCAGTGCTGCTCAAACTTCATCTTTCATTATGGGTGGTCCTTCAGCATTCTTTGTTATAATGTGTTCTTTGTTTCTGTCATCATTAGAAAGGTCTTTAATGTATTCTCCCCATCTATCTAATATTTTGTCTTTTTCCATAATAATCGTACCATCTTTGGATTTTAAGTATGTGCACGTCTTTTTCCTGTGGGCAATTCTTCAGTGTTTCTGAACATAAACTGAGGATCTGTTTTGTCTTGGTCTATTTCTTTGCAATTTGTTTCCAACCAAGCTTCCTTAGTTTCATTGCACGTACTCCTGATTTCCTTGTGTATCTTTTTGTATTCTCCCTCTTTTTGTTTTGCCTTCCTGCATTCTTCTATCAAACCTAAAATTTCTTTTTTGGCATCCAGTTCTTCTTTGCTTTTCTTTCAACTCAAGGGATTTCTTCACAAGCTTCATTTATTGAGTTTCTCAACTTTGTCCATTGTTCTTCACTGTCACCAGTGTCCTCCAGAGCACTGAATTTGTTTTGAACATGTATCTTAAATATTTCTCGAGTCCATTCTTCTGTCTTTAAGAGACCAAGATTTAGTTTGATGTCTCTTTTGTCAGTTTTCTTTTCTTTTGGTTTCAGCCTCAATATTCCCATTACAGGATTGTGGTCACTGTTGCAGTCTGTGCCTGGTAACTGGTGAGATTTACATAGGTCAAAAAGTCATGTAAGGGAAGCCAATCACTTTTATGAACTGTTTCTGAGACTGACAACATCGGTCAGCGCTTCTCTCCCATTTACATTACATGTGTCAAACTAGCTCTGTTAATTTTACTTTATGTGCTTCAAAAAAGGCTTCGAGAGCTCTGTAAATTTTATGTTGGCGGCAGTTATAGACTGACAACATCGGTCAGCGCTTCTCTCCCATTTACATTACATGTGTCAAACTACCTCTGTTAATTTTACTTTATGTGCTTCAAAAAAGGCTTCGAGAGCTCTGTAAATTTTATGTTGGCGGCAGTTATAGGGTTAAAGTTTATTCTTTTATCATTGATATGATTTTGTTGGTGTAGCTTTACACTTGTTGCTCTGACTGATAACAGAACAAATTGACCTCCTGACCAGGAAATTCCAGCGCCATGTGTTAGGTCTGGCACTTTCTTCTGTGATAAAGTGTCTGCTACCTATGCGAAGGAATGTACCTCTTCACGAGATATTAGAAACCATCTGCATTGACTGCTCTTTGTGTGTGTGTGTGTGTTTGTGTGTGTGTGTGTGTGTGTAAGTGCGCGTGTTTCTATATGTGTGTGTTGTATATGTGTGTGTTTGTGTGTATCTGTGTGTGTGTACATGAGGTGTATTTTTGTGTGTGCTTGTATGTGTAAGTGCGTGTGTTAGTATGCATTTCTGTGTGTATTAGTGTGTTTGTGGGTGTGTGTACATATTTATGGGAATTGTTGTGCATGTTAGTGTGTGTTGGTGTGTGTGTGTGTGCGCGCGCGTGTGTGTATGAGAGAGAGAGAGAGAATCAGAAATTTTTCAGTAAGGCCAAAGCCCCGAATATGATACATAGTCATTCTTGGATAATGCATACTTCAAATACTTTGAAATAATTACAACATAGGACCCATAGTCAAACTTCAATAAAACAATAAGAACATACAAATAGGTTTAACAGACATACATCACAAGAATATAACTTCATGATAAGGCAAACTCTCTTTTAAAAGCTGCATTGTTCTTGTCATAAATAGTGCATGTCAGTTTTGAAATTTCTTACTTGAAAATAGTGTGACCACAAAGATTTGAACTTTCTGGTAATATCAAATGCTTCACCACTAACCATTCTTCATTAGCTGTTAAATAAAAGATAAAAAAAAAAAAAAAAATGATGTGTTAGCAAGGAAGAAAACAAATGCCGATGGCTCAGTAGCTGGGAGCTTCTCGTGTTGCGCAGTGGCCATTGTGTAAGAATTAAAAATAATCATGATGAGGACAAGGAACAGAATCAAAAGAGAAATAGCAGAAGAACATTGTTGGATTTGTTGTAGGGAAATGAACTATTAATGCTACATACATTCAAAGAACTCTCATAGAAAGATCAGTTGAGGTAAATAAGCATTTATATTTATGTTTTGTTGATTATACCTCGGCTTTCGATAGGTAAGACACAAAGACTGATCAACCAACTGGAAAAGCTCAATGTTGATGAAAAAGATCTAAGAGTAATAAGGAACTGGCAGCAGCAGTGAGAGTAGAAAGTGATATAAGCTCTTTTCAAAATATCAAAAGAGAGATTAGGCAGGGATGTGTTCTGTCATGAGATTATTTTTACTTTATAGCAAAACCATCATGAGAAACCTAAAAGAATGCCTTGAGAGAAAGGTTGGAGGATAATTATAAACAATCTTCATTATGCAGGTGACAACACACTAATTGCAGAAAATGAAAAAGACCTACAATATAGCAGAAACAGAAAGTAGAAATAAAGGACTAGAACTAAATAGCAAGAAGATTGATGTCATGATAATAGTATGCCTCTGTCAGTCGGCATCGGCTATGGATGATGCACCCTACTGTCGTGTCGAGTCGAGTTGAGTTGATGCCTCTGGAGCAGTGTTGGCTGTGGCTGATAAGGCCAGTGTGGGAAGGGCAGTCTCTGTGACATTGGCTGGCCATGAGATTGCCTTCACAGAAGCTTGCTTTCTGCCTGACTCGCTTTTCCTCAGCTTATGTCTGGATCTTGTTTTCTTCTTACCTGAATTGTTTCTGGAGCATACTGCGCCATCTGTTGCGGTTGGCTGCTGTGTCTTCCCAGCTCTCTGTGTTGATGTCCAGAGCTTTCATATTGTGCTTGCAGATGTCTTTTTTTCATATCTGAGGGCAGCCAACAGATCCTTTGCCGGAGACTGTAGAGGATTTTCCTTTGGATATACACATATCCATCTTCCTGTGGATACATCTGGCCAAGCCAGTGCAGCCTGCGTTGTCTGAGTAGTGTGTGCATGGTGGGAAGACCAGTGCCTGCTAGGGCGTGGGCATTTTGTATATTTTGTCCTCTTGCTGCCGAGGATTGGTGAAGGCAGCACAAGTGAAAGCTGTTCAGCTTTCACTCTTGTTTGGCATATATTGTCCATGTTTTGCTGCCATACAGTAGAGTGCTGATGATGCAGCATTACACCACCATCTTGGTCAGAGTTGTCAGCTTTGGGTTCTCCCAGACACGATTAATATGTCAGCCTGAAGTTGCGGCAGCCATGCTTACACGCTTGTTGATCTCTGCATCATGTAATCAGTAAAAAAAACAAGAATTCTTCTATGTAAAATAACAGCAAATGGCACAACATTGACACAGTTGATTAGTTTAAATATCTGGATGCACATTAGAAATAGCCAGCAGAATCTGCCAAGCCAAAACAACTTTCAAGAAAATGAAAAGAGTTCTTACCAACAAATGCCTATCAATTAACATCAGGAAGAGAGTTCTTCAGTGTTATATAGAACAAAGCCAGAACAAGATTGAGGCAGCCAAGATGTGGTTTCTAGGAAGAATGTTGAGAGTTCCATGGATAGCAAAGAAAACAAACGAGACAGTCTTGATGGAGGCAGACACAAGAATTCACAAGGAAGATTAGGAGAAGACAGGCAACATTTGTAGGCCATTTTATGAGGAAAGGGGAATTGGAGCACCTGGTCACAACAGGAAAGCTGGAGGGAAAGAGAGCATCAGGTAGATCCAGGGAAAAAATATTGGATGGACTTGCAGAGTGGCTGAAAACAGAGAGGATGGAAGATGTGCTTGCGGCAACAAGGGATAGATGGAGGGTAGGGCCATGATCGCCAACGCCATATGATGATAATATAGAACCAATACTGTTGTGTGGATGTGATGCATTGATAATCAACGTGCAAAGTCAAAACAAGATTGAGGCAGCTGAATTGTGGATTCTAAGAAGAATGTTAAGAATTCCATGAACAGCAAAGAAAACAAACAAGACAGTCTTGAAAAAAACGAACACAAGAAGAACTGTAATGAAAAAGATTAGGAAAAGACAAGCAACATTCATATAACATTATATGAGGCAAGAGAAATCTGAGCTCTTAGCCATAATAGGAGAGTTAGAGGGAAAATTGCACCACGTAGACCTAGGGAGAAAATATTAGAAGGTTTTGCAGAGTGGATGAGAACAGAAAGGGTAGGAGACTTACTTGCAGCTACAAAAGATAGATTTGTATGGAGAGCCAGTGCCATGTATTAAGGCACATGATGATGATGACGATGAGATCAACTCGTAATAGGACCTATGAAACACTAAAGCATTGAGATGGGCATCCAGTGGACCAGTTCTTGTGTTTCGGCTGGCACTGAAGTCAAGACATCAAATCTTGAGAACACAGCTCTATTATAGGAGCCAATGAGCCCATCCTGATATCAGTATGTCCTTTGTAAATGAAGTTTTGCCAAGTGATACATAATATAGTAGCCATCACATTAATGACATTAGGCTCACAACAAATATGATACAAAAGATTAACAAAGTGGCATCATTGAAAAGAAAACTATACTGTGTGCAGAAACACCCTTTGTGTGGCTGATGAGGATGATGAAGATGAAACAATCTCTATCCCCAGTGATGATGAAGGTGAGTGCTTTTGTGTTTGTTGTTTTAAAACCAAGGTCTTGAAGAAGTTTGTTGTTATTATGTCAAAACCAAATAGAAATGAATTGTGTGTTAATGCAGAGAAACTGTGGTGAGGTATGTTTATGTATTGAGAGGGAGACTTGAATCTACAGTGAAGTGTGTAGCCTAGTGGCTGTAGCACCATAGGGCAGGAGAAACCTGGGTTTGATTCAGATAGGGACTTTCCTGCCCTCCACCAGATCTTATGTGGTGGCTTAGATATTAGTCTTTTGGATGAGATGATAAACCATGTCCACATGCAGTCGGTGTACGTTAAAACTTCCATGGCAGCAAAGGAATTGTCCTTGACAAAATTCTGTAGCAAAATCCACTTTCAAAGGTAACAAAAATACGCACATACAGAAATATCAAATGGGTGTCTCTGCATTGCGGCAATGTGATCTCTTGGGAAAGCAACCTGAATTTCACATGGTAAATCTGTTGTAACAAAAAAGTAAGGAAAGAAAGAAGTAAGAATAGTGTTTGAGCAGTAAACAGCTACATGTAGCATAGTTTGTCACAGAGGGCAACCCTACACTTTTTACAGCATTTGGGGGTTTGCTGCAGTTGAAGCTCCAGGTGTCTCCTGCTGCCAGCACTACACACATGGCACTTCCTATAGTTCTTGCTGCCGCTGGGGATGGGTGGCAGAGGGCAGGAGAAGTGCTCATTCTGCTTGCCACTCAGTTCTCTTATGCATATCTGTTTATGACAATAGAATTGAGAAAGTCTTCTGTCACAAACTGATTGAAGAAATCAATGGGGACGTGGCACTCAGCTGGGACATGCAGGCCACAAGAGCCAGAGAACGGAGGCAAAGTGGGGAAAAAACTGAAATCTTCGTGCCAGTCATGCATAGGAAAGTCAGTGAAATCTTAATCAGACATGTGACTCACTGTACATGACCCACTGGATGCTTTCCTCACATGACGTGTACGCCCACCTCCTTCTCCCACTTCACTGTCGTCTGAAACTGAGTCACTGTGAGTACCTTCTTGCTGGCAGCTTTCATCTCTGGAAACACTTTCACCATCATCTTCATCATACTCGTTGATGTCGAATCCTTCTGTCTGAAGTACCTCAATCACTTCAGCAGCAGTAAAACGCCGCTGCCGTGATCTGTTTTGCTCCAAAACACGTACTCGCCTGCAACGCCATTTTCAATACGTATGCAGATTAGCAAGTCATGTGGGGTGCCGAAGTCAGTCTTTTCCCAACGAGTGTATTGCTACGGAATCTCATAAAGTAACTTTCCACTTGACCCTTGACATGTCTGCAGTGTCCAGTGTAGCTTGTGTTGGCATGCTACATCACGAGGAAAGCGTGGAAAACTTTTTAATTATCGAAACTGCTATCATGTTCCGTCGTCTGAAACTGAGCCTTACGACACGAACGCTATAGTGTTCCGTCATATTAAGAGAGTTAAGACGGTACAAACCATAGTTTGTTTTTACAGGCATGAGCTGCATCCAAAACAAGTGCAACTGCCCATGTTCAAGCAGACAGGAACTGGAAAAAGCATGAAAATAGAATCAGAACACATATTTAAAACAAAGCAAGCACGCATATTTAATATAGAGCATGCATCTCATCATACGCCTGTCTTGTCTGTTGTATTAAATACTCGTTCTGAATCATTTAACATATGCACATTGTAACATAACTCTTGAGAGTCACGGAGTTATCTTCCATGTAGAATTTCTCAACTCCAACACAGTATATTCTGAGCTTACAACTTTATGCTTTGTGGCTGCGTCTATGCTAGCTGAATGGGTAGCGCAAACTGTGTTGGAGTTGAGAAATTGTACATGGGAGATAACTCTGTGACTCTCAAGAGTTATGTTACTTAGTTAATATTTAAAATTCTCCCTGCTTCCCTCTTATTTCCTTTGGTGTTACATATATGCACGTTGATCAAGCCCTTCTGTCCACTTTCTCCAGTTTGTGTGTGTTTTGCTCATTGTTGAGTGATTGCTTTGAATGATGAGGGTGCATGCTTTGGTTAGATTCTTGTATCCAGATTTGGCACATTATGAATGTCATTATTGTTAATTTCATTAATATTGTCATAAGTGTTATTATTATTGTTGTTGGTATTGTTAAGACCATAGAAAATCATGAAAATGGTCTTGAACAATCAGTTTTCATGTCTTTCAATTAAGTCATTGTTTCTTTGTTTCATTGCCTCTAGACTCTACCATCCTCAAATTGTAGGTTTAGTTATCAACAATGTAGGATTACCCTTGGCTGGCAAGCATTTGGAAGAGCAAGTTTGGTTTTCAAGAATGACAAAATTCCAACTGTCCTGAAACAAAAAGTCTACAACCAATGCATTCTGTCCACAGTCACCTACGGTGCAGAAACATAGCATGTATCGAAAAGACTCGCGTTGAAATTAAGAACCATGCAGCGAGCACGTAAAAGAATCATGCTTGGTGTCACCTGAAAAGATCGCAAAACAGCTCAATGGATCAGAGAAAGAACAAAAGTGCGAGACATCCTAGAAACCATTGAAAAACTGATATGGAACTGGGCAGGACATCTCACCCGGAAATGGGACAGTCATTGGACAACAAAAACCACATTCTGGATCCCAAGAGACAGCGCGCTCTCAATAGAGGAAGACAGAAAACTAGATGGAGAGATGACCTAGATGGATTTGACAAGAACTGGAGAGGAAAAGCGCTGGAACGAAATGAATGGAAGCAGCTGGTTAAGGCCTACGTCCAACAACGGACCTTCAGTGGCTGAAAGATAGATCGTTATCAACATTAAAAGATTTGCTATATAGTTGGGGTCTGTCTTGAGATTTAGTCACCCAGTACAGTTGACATTATAGATCTTCTTTTATCTGTCTGCTTATAGATGCTGCCATAGGCTGACTGTTCATAATTGACCGCGTTAGATTAACTCTTTTTTTCCTCTTGACAGTGCAGTCTCTTAATAATCATTATTGTCTCTTAATAATCATTATTGATAGATTCACTTTATTACTGGGATCAGTCTTGAGAGAGACGTTGACTTTCAGCTTTCTAGGTCTTTTTGCTTATAAGTGAAATGCTCATGCTTGTAATCAGTTCATGATATTTTTTATGATGGATGTGTTTTATGTTGTGTTGTAAATAATGTGTGTGTGTGTGTTGCATAATGTGGATGTTTGTTTTGCAACCTGCATACATTTGTTGTATTTGAAGTAATTGCTCCTGTTCACTGTGTTGAAACTGTAGCTTTAAGAATATTTGTCTTTTATTGCGTTGATATTACAGTTTGAAAGGATTGATGTGCTAATCTTGGGGAAATTGCAGCATATAAATATATAAGCATATTTTCTTTCAGATTCTGTGTTTGGTAAGACCCATTCTTGACTGTTGCAAAGACTTTTACTGACTTGCTTTTGCATATTGTATCTGAAGCTGCTGGACACACAGAGTACCTGACATTATACCAGCTAGTTGCACATATTTATTCTTGGCTTTCAAGTAGGTGTATCTTCCTTTGACATAAGCCGATACAAGGTTTACTGGAATGTCAGCCATGTTAGCTTTAAACAATTATTTTATTTACAGAACCTTGTCCTTTCACTTATGAAACTGTCTTGAAGATTTACCTGGGAAGCAGGCTCCTAAGCACTTTGCATTTAATGGAAAAGTGTTATACAGTCAGCAGTAAATTATTGGTATATTAACGATATTATACAAAAAAAGAGAGTATTTAAACTATATGAATATGATATGAGAACACTCTTCCATTTGAATGCATATGTATACACCAACATGCAGATATGCAAGCATGTAGGCATGCTTGTAAACAGACAAGCCCCTACACAAATGAATGGATAACACTGATGCAGGCTTGCAAAAAAATCAGTGAAAATACACATAAATAGCATTCTCTTACACAACCAATCACGCAAATACAATATGGCCAGTAGGATGGAGCGGATCCGGAGAGAGAAAGCTTGAGACTAATACTAATAATAGTTTCACTTGAGGAAATAATTTCTGAGCTGTGGTAGAAGAAGACAAAGATTGTAAATGACAAATACATGAGGACATCTGATAAATATCTTAGAGCAGACTATTCCATTGGTGTAGTGCTTAGAAAGTGAATGAACCTTGTCATGAGTCTTAGTCTTTATGTGAGGAATGCAGAAAATGCATGCATCTGATGATGACTGGAGCTGTCCAGAAGTATAAATGGTGAGATCAGAAGTATATAGGCTGGCATGTTTTTGGAGAAAAAGTTATAACAGAGAGTTGAGAGCTTGAAGTCTACCCTGGCTTGGACTTGGAGACAATGAAGTTTGTAAAGAAGAGACTGGTGTTTGTAAAGAAGAGACTACACTCGATTATATTTGCAAGCCCTCAAAACTAGTCTTGCAGTGGAATTTTGAACTGTACAGGTATAAATAAGGATGAATGAATGAAAGATGAATAAGGATTCATATTTATGCTTTGTTGATTATACCAAGGCTTTTGATCAGGTCATTAATGAAGAATTGATCAACCAACTAGAAAGACTCAATATTGATCTAAAAATCTACGAATAATCGGAAATATGTATTGGGAACAAACAGCTGCAGTGAGAGTTGAAAACAATATAAGCTCTCTCCCAAATATCAAAAGAGGAGTCAGACAAGGTTGTGTTTTGTCACCAGATCTGTTTTCACTTTACAGTGAAAACATCATGAGAAACCTAGAGGAAGACCCTGGATTAAAGGTTGGAGGAAAAATGATGAACAACATTTGATACGCAGATGACACTGTGCTAATTGCAGAAAATGAAAAGGACCTACAAAACCTTGTGAATATACTAGAAATAGAAAGCAAAGGTAAGGGTTGAACTAAACAGCAAGAAGACTGAAGTCATGGTGATCAGTAAAAAACATGAAATCCCATCATGCAAAATAACAACAAACGGCACAACCTTGAGACAGGTTGATAAGTTTAAATACCTGGGAAGGATCATTTCACCAGATGGCAGATGCACATCGGAAATAGCCAGCAGTATTGGCCAATCCAAAACAGCATTCAAGAAAATGAAAAGCATTCTTACCAACAAGTGCTAATCAATAAACATCAGGAAGAGAGTTCTTGAATGTTATATAGAACCGATGATGTTATATGGTTGTGAGGCATGGACAGTCAACAAGCAAAGCCAGAACAAGATCGAGGCAGCCGAGATGTGATTACTAAGAAAAATGTTGAGAGTTCCATGGACAGCAAAGAAAACAAACGAGACAGTCTTGATGGAGGCAGACACAAGAAGATCATTTATAAGGAAGATTAGGAAAAGACAGGCAACATGTATAGGCCATTTTATGAGGAAAGGGGAATTGGAGCACCTGGTCACAACAGGAAAGCTGGAGGGAAAGAGAACACCAGGTAGATCCAGGGAGAAAATATTGGACGGACTTGCAGATATGGAAGTTACCTGTGCAAATACGGAAGAAGGTGGTTTTGTTTTTTTTGTTTTTTGTCATCATTCAGATTTAAGTTTGCTGTTTGTCATCCAGTTTGCTATACCAGTATCTGAGATACAATTCTCAGTAACTTGTCATCATTCAGGTTTATGTTTGCAGGGCTCCCACTTTTCCGTGAATTCACGGATTTCCGCGAAAAAAAAAACTATAAAAAACTATGAATTAAGCTCAGATATGTGTCACATTGCGCCATTTTAAACGGAAATTTTCAAAATTTTCCAGGTGGGCATGTCCCCCCCGGACACCCCCCCACCCCACCCTCGGCCTCAGTTAAAAAATATCTTCAAGTGTAACCAATGTGCCGAAATCTGATAGCAGCACAATTGGCAAGTCTGCGTTAGAAACTTCAGCATAGAAAGAGTGTTGTCCAAGGTCACACCCAGGTTCTTGACAGAATCAGAGAGAGGGATGATGTCACCTAGCTGGATGGTATTCAGTGTAATAGAGACAAGATTGTTTTTGGTGCCTGCGAGCATGGCTTCAGTTTTCATCACCATTTAACTATAGTTTATTTTGTGTCATCCAGTTCTGGATGTCAATGTAGCAGCTGGATGCTTCTGAGATGAGGCAAGTAATATTTTCAGGGGTGGTGCTATTCTGAAGTTGTAAGTCATATTAAAAATGATGTTTCATGTCATGCTGGTTGAGGATGTTGGCCAGGTGAAAGCAATCAGAGACATAGGAGGAGAACCAAGAAGGAGCAGTACTGCAAATTCCAAAAGTTTGTTGCAAGACAAGAGAGAAGGATGGAGTGGTTGATGGTATCAAAGGCAGCAGACAAATCAAGGAGTGTGAACAGAGAAATTTTACCAGCATCAGAAGCAAGAAGTTCATTGACTATGTGAACAAGAGCTGTTTCTGTACTGTGGTTTGCTTGATAGGCAGACTGGTAAGGATGGTGGAGATTATTTAGAAAGAGATGCTCATTCAGTTGTTTTAGTGCCACTTTTCCAAGGAGCTTGGTGAGAAATGGAAGATTTGATTCAGGTCTATAATTTTTCAGATCATTGGGATTGAGATTATTTTTCTTGAGATGTGGTCAGCTGAGAGCAATTTTGAAAGCAGAAAGGAAGACTTCTGGACCAAAGAAGAATTGACAATGAAGTTGATTGATGGAAGAAAGTGCTGGTAAAGATGTGAAAAGAGAGAGGCTGGAATGGGGTCAAATGGGGCCAAATTCACAAGATTTTAAACTTATTTCTTTGAGGATCATTAAGATCTCAGTGCCCCTCGCTCCTTGTCCAAACAAACAAGTAGTTTGGTCCCTATCAAAGCCTGCCTGCTCATTTTCAGCCCCAGTCTTGGATGACATGACAGCTGAAGGCACAGGTATTTATTCAATTGTTCAGCCAAAAAGCGAGCTGTTTCATTCTCTTCCTCTTGAGTCATCTTCCAAATAGGAGGTAGAAACAGTCATGCCAACAAAATGCTGGCAGAGGAAACAGTCCCTTATCTCCACCAAGGACATGGCTTCAGCCCTAGCCCTTTAGGCCATGATTAGTTTGGAGCAGAGAACACTGTCATTCACACTTCAGCACAAGCTTTTGCAAGGTTCCCAGGAAATATACCTCTTTGGGGACGCCCCACCACACTCACGGCCAGAAGAGCCTTAGGAGCAATTTTTGATGATCCTGTGCAGTCAGGATGTGGAGACTTCCAACCCCTCACCCAGAGGGGTCGAAGTTTGAAGTCCTTCTCAATGCGCTTCTCTCTCCCTAAAGGGACCATCACCAGTGCTTTCAGGTTGGGGTGGGGATGGTGAATGATGCCTCTGCCCATTATTAGTTTTCAGTGGATCTCCCTGGTATAGTTGGTATTTGGGTCAAGCAAGAACTGCAGATTGCCCACTCTAGCCAGACTGTTTCAGCGCCAGGGGTAAATCCATATGTCAACTGGTTGTGGAACCCAGGCTCAAAAACATGGATATCTGCAGCCAGGACCCCAGATACTGATCAGAGCACCGTGTAATACCTGTACACATTGGGCATCAGCGTTGGGCTTCTGGTCCTATCTGGCAGGGGAGTTTTGCCGCAACCCCCATGGACAGCCCTCTACCAGCAATGTGAGGCACTCTCAGAGTGGGCCATCCACTTTTGGGTCTCCACAGGACTCCAAGTACAGCTACAAGAACCATCACCTCTCTCCAGCATGTATCTACAACAAGCTTTCTGGGAATCTTGGTCCCACTCCCACAATGCTTGGGTTGCAACTCCATCTTAGAGTCGATCGTTCCTGAATGTGACGGCGCCATGTATTGTTCCAATTCCTATGTTAGCCAATGTTCCGATCTCAGTTCCTCCACATGAGTTCACCACCTACAGACACCTTCACAGAAGACTGGGAAGCCCATGCTGGAGCTCTTTTTATGTGTGCTCATGGTCAGCAGAGAAGACATGCTGACACATCAGCACACTAGAAAAAAATTGGATGGCCTTTGAGACAGTAGTGCGGGGGACGGTGATTCGCATATTCATACACAATAGCTTGGTAGCCTTCTATATGATCAAACAGGAGGGTGGGGGCACACTTGGCTGATCTCTTTTTCCGAGCTGAAGCCCTCCTCCTGTGATGTCATGAGTGACAAATTTCCCTGTGTATGAAGCACATAGCAGTCAAGTTGAACATTTAAGTGAACTCCTTCAGCAGGTCACACAGCTCCTCCAGAAAGAATGGACCTGAACAGTAACATCCTTTACATGTTACAGAGTCGATGGTTTGTCTTCCAAATTGATCAGCTTGCTACAAAATTCAGCAAATGTTTCCCTCTTTACATGTCACTTGTACCTGACCCAGAAGCTGAGGTAGTGGACGTAATGTCAATGGACTGGAGCCCCCTGCTGAACCATGCCTTTTGCCTGTTCCCCATTCTGTCAAAGATGATCTGGAAGGTTAGACTTGAGAACGCAAGAATAATCCTGATAGTCTCCCCACTGGCTGGCCCATCTTTGGTTTCAGGATCTGCAGTCTGTGTCTCATGAGCCTCCAGTCAAATTTCCAGTTCATGGGGACCTTATCAGGCAGCCTCAGTGAGGGATGACCCACATAGACCTTTAACTACATGTACTGAATCTCCACGCATGGCATTTTGCAGCAAGGAATGTCGACACATCAGCTAGAGCTCCCTCACAACCTTTGGGCAGATCACAGCTCCTTTGTTCAGTCCACCCTTCTGCAAACAGTCACCTCTTCAGAGGCCCAGTGTGTTGTCGTACTGGCCAGATGCAAGAGCACTGAATCCTTGTATGGTCACAAGTGGAAAGAATGTGGAGGACATGTCTTGACGTACCAATGTACAGACTCAATTTCATGACCCATCTCCTTACAGATGGACACTAGTGGTGGGCACTATCCATGACTACCGTTCAGCTGTGCTCACTATAATCTGGCAACTGGGTGAGGGTGGGGTGGGGGGTGTGGCATTCGGCTTATTCGCATTTGGTTGTATCCTTGTTCTGTCTTATTCTAGTCAATAATAATCTACCCTCCAACCTGAACTGACTGAGTAGACGTGTTTTTGTGTGCGATAGTTAAGCATTCATACACTCACAATATCAAGCAAACCCGCAACGCAACATGGTGTCAGAAAATGACAGTTGTCGATGATGCATCTAATTGATTAAGATTACAGACTGAGTATTTACGCTACGCTATTAATCTGTGAACATTTAATCTGTGAACATTGCGTATGTGTCAGGTCGGATAGATGTATCCGCTACTGGTAACCTGGAATCCAGTACTACCTGTCACAGGGTCGAATTGCTGGTGACTAAACCAGCAACCCCACCAGTCCTCTCAGGAGGATGGTGAGGAGGGTGGCTAGAAACCCTGGTGGAAATAAATTAGATCCGTCAAAGGGCGCCAGCTCTGGAGAGCTACCCGCGGCCATCTAGCTAAGGGAGTAAACCCTGACAGTAAATCCGGTGTGGGGCCCCTAAGGCGGTTGGATGCAAACTTTGTCACTTTCCGGCAGCTCCTGCGGCCGCGTTGGCACCAAAACGTAACAGCCCTGCTGTTCCTTTGGATCTGTCAGCGAGGTGGAGAGGGGGGACAAGTTGCATGGGCAACAGCCTGTCTTCCATATTACACTGCCCAGGCTTACATCCGTCCATTCATCCACAAACACTCTGCACCTACGACCTGGAGAGGACACTCCAGCCTCGCTACTAACACTAGTGTCGGCACAACACGGGAAGCAACAGATACCGGTGATAAGTCATTGCTCAACTGGCGTAGAGCTGACGCCAGGGGTTGCTTTTGACGGTGGGAGAGACCTTCGTGTCTTACTGGACAGCTACCGCCCACCTAAGCTGGGCAGCCCCCAGCCAGTTAGGTGCTGTCCCGCCACGACCTGCCTTCTTCATTGGGTGCATGAAGATTAGGAGAAAATCTGACAAGCAGGTCATTAATTACCGCACCAAACAAAAAGAAAAATTCAAATTCAAGAAACGGATCAGGAAAAGGATCAGCAGTGAAACTGGGCTGTTGGAATGTCCGAACAATGATGCCTGGGCTCTCCCAAGATCTGCAAGACATCAGCGACGCCAGAAAAACCGCCGTCATAAACAGCGAACTAAAGAGGCTCAATGTGGACATTGCCACTCTGCAGGAAACACGGCTGGCTGACTCAGGAACACTAAATGAAAGGGACTACACCTTCTTCTGGCAAGGAAAGAGTTCTGGTGCCCCAAGAGAGCATGGAGTAGGCTTTGCAGTAAGGAACAGCCTGCTGAACATGATTGAACCAGGCAGCGGCGGTTCAGAACGACTCTTGACTCTCCGCCTCAACACCACCGAAGGCTATGTCACTCTCATCAGCGTTTATGCCCCAACTCTGTCCGCCTCTCCAGACACCAAAGATGAGTTCTACGAAAATCTTGCATCAACCATAAGGAACATCCCCAGGACAGAACAACTTGTTCTCCTGGGCGACTTCAACGCCAGAGTGGGTGCAGACAATGACTATGGCCCTTCTGCCTCGGTTCCTTCGGAGTGGGGAAAATGAATGAGAATGGACAGCGACTGTTTGAGTTTTGCGCCTGCCATGAACTGTGCATCGCCAACTCCTTCTTCAAGACGAAGCCTCAGCACAAAGTCTCCTGGAGGCATCCCCGCTCAAAACATTGGCACCAACTGGATTTGATCCTAGTAAGACGTGCCGCTATCAAAAACGTTCTCCACACTCGCTCTTATCACATCGCAGACTGCGACACAGACCACTCTCTGGTATGTTGCAAGATCAGGTTACAACCAAAAAAGTTCCACTGCTCAAAGAAACAAGGGAACCTCGCATTGACGTCAGCAAGATGTCTCAGCCAGATCTCGTAGAACAGTTCGCAGAGGCCTTTCAGAGAGAATACGATGCATTGCAGCCCAGAGACTCTGCCACTGAGAGATGGGAAACGCTACGAGACACCATGCACCGCATTGCTATGGCCACCTTTGGGAAGAAAACTGCGAAGTCCCACGACTGGTTTGAGGCCAAATCATCAGAGATGACTCCCACTGTTGAGGCCAAGCGTGCCGCACTCACCAAGTATAAGCGGTCACCCAGTGAGAAGAACCTGCAAATCCTCAGGGCTGCCAGAAGTAAGGTTCAGCTTAACGCCAGGCGCTGCGCCAACGAGTACTGGACAGAGCTCAGCGAAGAGATATAGAGCTGCTGAAAGAGGCAACATCCGAGGAATGTATGATGGCATCAAGAAGGCACTGGGACCAACACAGAGCAAGATCGCCCCCCTCAAATCCTCCACTGGGGAAGTAATGAGCAATCCTAGCCAACAGATGGAAAGATGGGCGGAACACTACTCCGACCTCTACTCCACACAGAACATGGTGTCCCCCTTAGCCCTCGATGCCATCAAGTGCATGCCGGTAATGGAAGAACTTGACGCAGAGCCAACTGCGGACGAACTCAGCAAGGCCATTGATAGCCTGGCATCAGGGAAGGCACCTGGCAACGACGGAATTCCCCCAGACCTCATCAAGCACTGCAAGACTTCTCTTCTGCACCCTTTGCACGCAGTTCTCTGTCAGTGTTGGAATGAGGGAGCTGTACCACAGGACATGAGGGACGTCAAGATCGTCACCCTGTACAAAAACAAGGGCGAAAGGAGCGACTGCAACAACTACAGAGGTATCTCGCTCCTCAGTATTGTTGGCAAAGTATATGCTCGGGTCCTCCTAATCCGCCTGCAGAAACTGGCTGAACGCGTCTACCCGGAATCACAGTGTGGTTTTCGAGCAGAGAGATCCACGGTAGACATGGTCTTCTCCCTTCGCCAAATCCAGGAGAAGTGCAGAGAGCAGCGGATGCCCCTGTATGTGGCATTCATTGACCTCACCAAGGCCTTTGACCTAGTCAGCAGAGATGGCCTTTTCAGGGCTCTCCGAAAAATTGGCTGCCCCCCCAAACTGCACAGCTTAATTGAGTCCTTCCACTCAAACATGAAAGGGATGGTGCAGTTCAACGGAAACCTCTCCAAGCCCTTCGACGTACGCAGCGGTGTGAAACAAGGCTGCTTCCTGGCCCCAACCCTCTTTGGAATCTTCTTCGCTCTCCTCCTGAGGCATGCGTTCAGCACAGCGCAAGAAGGGATCCACCTGCGGACCAGATCAGATGGCAGGCTCTTCAACCTCGCCTGCCTCAGAGCAAGGACAAAGGTCCGTGAAGCCCTCATCAGAGACATGCTATTTGCCGACGATGCCGCAGTTGTGACCCATACTCAGCGGGACTTGCAGTCACTAATGGACCGCTTCTCCCAGGCCTGCAAAGATTTTGGTCTGATCATCAGTCTTAAGAAGACAAACGTCCTGGGCCAAGACACGCCATCTCCACCAGCCATCACCATTGATGACTACGAGCTTGAAGCCATCCATCAATTCACATATCTTGGGTCCACCATCACCGATAACCTCTCCCTTGACACAGAGGTCGACAGGAGGATCGGGAAGGCAGCCACAACACTAGCCCGCCTCACACAAAGGGTGTGGACAAATCCCAAGCTGACCACAAAGACAAAGATGGCTGTATACAACGCCTGTGTCCTCAGCACCTTGCTGTATGGCAGCGAGGCATGGACCACGCATGCTCATCAGGAGAAAAGGCTCAATACCTTCCACCTGAGAAGCCTACGGCGCATACTTGGCATTTCCTGGCAAGACAAGGTGACCAACACCGAAGTCCTAACCTGCGCTGGCCTCCCATACCATGCTGAGACAGCGTCGGCTGCGCTGGTTGGGCCACGTTCGCCGCATGGAAGATGGTCGCATCCCAAAAGACATCCTTTATGGTGAGCTTGCCACAGGGCAGAGAAACATTGGCCGCCCACAGCTGAGATACAAAGACGTTTGCAAGCGTGACATGAAGGCGCTTGAGATCAACACTGAGTCCTGGGAGGACCTCGCAGACGACCGCAACAGCTGGAGAACTACTCTCAAGAAACAGCTGCGGATTGATGAGGACAAACTGTCAGCTGCTGCAGCAGAAAAGCGAGTTCGCAGAAAAGGGATGACAGCCAACAGACCAGCATTAGCATACACATGCGACTGCTGTGACAGAGACTGCCTCTCTCGCATTGGTCTGTACAGTCACAGGCGACGCTGCTTGGACCAAGCAGACAGCCCATCTAGACATTAGAACGGATGTACTTTGTCCATGGTCAGTCATGACCGAAGGAGGCCTACAGCAGCATCTGATGATGAAAACTTTTTCGGCGTTTTTATTGTGAGATACTTCTGTTATGTCCTTCTAGTTTTATGGCTGTGTTCAGACAGTGCCTTGCAGTCATTTGGGAGAGACAACTGTTTATGTTTTCTTACATTAGGCCTACTCAGTTTTGTTGTTTAGTTCATTGCTGAAGTGCAAAGTTATTTGAGTTTTCACGGTTTGAACACTGGTTTGTTAGGTGCCCGTTTCTAGAGTATAGGGATTCTTATGGCCCAATCACAGAGACACTTCACTGCCAACATCCCAGTGCCTTCCAAACTAGACATCCATGGACACTTGGAAAGCAGTTGGAAGAGATTCAAGCATCAGTGGCTTAATTACTCTGTTGCTTCAAGGCTTGACAAGGAGGAGAAATGATATCAGAGTGCTGTCTTTCTTGCCTGCATAGGAGAGGACGCTCATGAAGGTTTTGATGGTCTTCCTTTTGCTGAAGGCGAACAGAAGACAGACATTGATACCATCATTAGAAAATTTGAAGAATTCTATGTAGGAGCCACTAGTGAAGTGTCCAAGTCCTACAAGTTTCACCAGAGATCCCAGGAGACTGAAGAGCACATGATTAGGGACCGAGTAGTGATCATAGTTAAGGATAACATGGTCCGAAGAAAGCTACTTGAAGAGAAGGACCTCAACCTTCAGAAAGCGGTGCAAATCTGCCAAGCACATGAGACTGCACAGTCCCAGATACAGTCCATGGCTGGAGACAATCAATTGTGTCCATGAACACCGACCCCAAGGGTCATAGAAGCAGACAACACATCAGCACTCTAGCCATCAACAATAACCACGATCTGGACACCAGGACAAAGAAGCATCCAAGACTTGCCTCCGCTGTGGACGAGACGTTCATAACAGATATGCTTGCCCAGCAAAAGGAGCAAAATATCGGAAATGCTCAAGGTTAGGATACTTTGCAGCCATGTACAGGTCTGCAACAAGTGTTCACCTTGCAGAAGAAGAAGATGACGCCTACCTGGGTTCAGTGGTTGGAGAGGTCAGTGATCCATGGAGAGAGTCGGTCAAGATGGATGACTTTCATACACATGAGTTCAAGCTCGACACTGGTGCTGATGTCACTGTTATTCCATCTAAGCTCATCCCATCCTCTAAACTACCTCTTCAGAAGGTTAAGTGAAAACTCTTTGGGCCAGGCTGAACTCCAATTATGGTCTTGGGCAAGTTCTCAGCAGAGATATCCTGCAGAGGTAGGACTGCCAATCAAGACATCTACATCATCAAGGATCTTGAGTAGTCCTTAGGACGCCCTGCCATTTCTGCTCTACGCTTGCTTGAGCAAATTCATGAAGTCAGCGTCAAAGAGGCCCCCTTTTGCAAAGAATTCCCCACGCTCTTTGCAGATCATGGCAAGCTAGAGGGATTTTTCTATAAAATCCAGCTAAAGAAGGATAAAACTCCACTTGCTGTCCCTGTTCCCTGCCGACTAGCCCTGCCACTTCATGGAAAAGTGAAGAAGGAGCTGGACAGGCTTCAGGAGCTGGGTGTCATCCGCCCAGTGTCCAATCCTACAGACTGGTGTGCCCCAATTGTGGTGGTGCCAAAGCCTAATGGAAAAATACGGCTTTGCATTGACTTCACAAAGCTAAATGAAGCTGTTAAGCGTGAGAATTTTCCTCTACCTCAGACCAACTACTTGCGCAGCTGTCGGGAGCAAAGGTCTTTACAAAACTTGACTGCAACAGTGGCTTCCATCAGCTACCACTGCACCCAGAGTCAGAACAGTTGACGACCTTTATCACCCCGTTTGGAAGATTCTGCTACACTCGCATGCCCTTTGGCATCAGCTCAGGGCCAGAAATATTTCAAAGGACCATGAGTCATTTGCTGGCTGGCATTCCGGGAGTCTTCTGTGACATGGACGACCTTCTCACCCATGGATCCAGCCAACAAAAACATGATGACAGGCTCCATAGGGTGATGAAGAAGCTGACCAATGCAGGACTGACCCTAAATCCAGAGAAATGTGAGTTTTCTCGGTCAACAGTCAAGTTCCTTGGACACATCTTCTCTGCAGAAGGCATCACCATCGACCCAGAGAAAGTAGCAGCAATCACAAACTTTCCAAGGCCAACAAACATCACTGAACTTCAACGTTTGTTAGGTATGATAAATCATGTTGCCAGGTTTGCAGGGCCAGTCTTAGACGTTTGTTAGGTATGATAAATCATGTTGCCAGGTTTGCAGGGCCTAGTCTTGCAGACTACACCAGAGCTCTATGAGAAGTCCTCAAAAAGGAATCTGAATGGACCTGGGAAACTCCTCAAGAGGAAGCATTCCTGCAAATCAGGCGGCAGCTCACCTTGCTCAGCACCAGTGCTGGCCCATACAGTCTGCATCGCAAGACAGGACTGTCTTCAGATGCGTCATCCTATGGTCTGGGAGCTGTACTCCTTCAGCAGCAGGACAATGGTACCTTCAGGCAGTATTCTACACATCAAGGTCACTGACTCCAACTGATCAACGATATGCACAAGTGGGAAAAAAGGCCTTAGGAGTCATCTGGGCATGTGAGAGATTTTCAGAATTTATCACCGGCCTGAAAGACCTCACTATTGAGACAGACCATCGACCTCTTCTCTCTTTGTTGAAGACAAAGAATCTAGATGAACTGTCCCTTCGTATCCTGAGACATGCTACTCTTTCCAGATTGAGTATACCCGGGGCAAGAACCTGGTGACTGCCAAACACACTGTCCCTGGCACCAATCTCAGCACCAGATGAGGAGGACAAGAGACTGGAAGATGACACCAAGTCCATGATTGACCAGGTTATTTCCAACTTTCCAGCCACAGACAAAAGGCTGGATCAGATGCGACAGGAACTGAAAAAAGACCAAGTTTGCCTCAAGCTGATGCAGTTTGCCCAAAATGGATGGCCACAGACATGCTGACAATGATCTCAAGCCATACTGGGCAGAGCGATACAATATCAGCCTCCATCAGGATCTCCTTCTCTGTGGCACCAGACTTTTGGTACCTGCATCACTGAGACAGGACATTCTGCAGAAGCTGCACACCGGACATCAAGGCATTGTCAAATGCAGTGCACTGGCAAGACAGAGTGTGTGGTGGCCAGGGCTTTCCACACATATTGAAGCCATGGTACAATGATGCCCGGTCTGTGTCACAGAGAGACGTAATCCTCCTGAACCACTCATACCCACACAAACTCCACACTACCCATGGGAAAAGGTTGGCATGGATCTCTTTTTTATTGTTGATGCATAAGTCATTACACACACACAAGTATATGTATATACAATTTGGATAGATATCAAGGAAAATAAACGTCATTTTGGATAGATATCAAGGAAAATAAACGTCAATGTTGCCAAACATGATACCACATGCATGTTATACACACAACATATAACGGAACCTTAGAAAGTATATTAGGTGGCACGAGCGTGAAGTTTGACATGAATTATATTATATTATATTATATTATATTATATTATATTATATTATATTATATTATATTATATTATATTATATTATATTATATTATATTATATTATTATATTATTATATTATATTATATTATGTTATTATGTTATGTTATGTTGTGTTGTGTTGTGTTGTGTTGTGTTGTGTTATATCATATATTATATCAAGCACATTATCCCATAACTTTACTTTAATTGTGGTGAAAAATATTTAATGATAGATATTAATTTTATTCTCATATTATTATTATTATTGTTCTGTTATTTTTGTTTAAAGCCCAGCCAACTGCATAGAGCCATATCAGGGCTATAACCATTTCAGAACACACAATACTTCAACATGGAAAAAAAAAGAAAAGAAAATTATATACACATATCAATGCATTCATGCATATAATCTAAGATTCTCATTATTGTTATGATGATGATGATTATTATTATTATCATTATCATTATTATTATTATTATTATTTTCGTTATTACAGAGAAAATGATTTCAAGTAAAAAGGAGCTGAAAATGACATGCAGCAGATGATTATAGACAGTATGCTTAAACATTCCTCTGCTGACAGTGGTCCTCCTCTGAAGCCAGTTCTTTTGTTGTATAAATTCACAGCGAACAAGACCTAGTAGGATCGAGAAAGTGTTTGCAAGCATCCTGAAAACATGAGTGAAATCTTTCTCCATCCTGTTTGCACATTTCTTTGTTCAGTAATGGGATGGACCCACTTTTAGCCAACTGCATAGAGCCACATCAGGGCTATAACCATTTCAGAACACACAATACTTCAACATGGAAAAAAAAAGAAAAGAAAATTATGTACACATATCAATGCATTCGTGCATACAATCTAAGATTCTCATTATTGTTATGATGATGATGATTATTATTATTATCATTATTATTATTATTATTATTATTATTTTCATTATTACAGAGAAAATGATTATTATTTTCATTATTACAGAGAAAATGATTTCAAGTAAACAGGAGCTGAAAATGACATGCAGCAGATGATTATAGACAGCATGCTTAAACATTCCTCTGCTGACAGTGGTCCTCCTCTGAAGCCAGTTCTTTTGTTGTATAAATTCACAGCGAACAAGACCTAGTAGGATCGAGAAAGTGTTTGCAAGCATCCTGAAAACATGAGTGAAATCTTTCTCCATCCTGTTTGCACATTTCTTTGTTCAGTAATGGGATGGACCCATTTCTGCCTTTCATCAAAAACAATTGCTTGTAGAAATGGCCATTGGTTCTGATAGCTCATGAAGCAGAAGATACCTGATCGCTGACATTCTGAAATTAACTATGTGAACAACAGCCAGCAGCACGCTGGTACACAGTGAGCTGTAGCAGCTTTAGTGCGGCCATCTCAGCAGTCACCGAGCTTGCAGCCAGCAGTACAGCTAGCTAACCACAGGCTGTCACCACCTTTGGTGTAGCCAAACCCCACTCACAGCTCATAGCTCACCTACTGCTTCACTGCAGCCCAAGCTCACAGTGCCACTCTTAGTGTAATAACTGAGGCCTTAGATTCACTTACGCACCAAACTCACAGGAACTCTGGAAAGCTTACCCCATGGTATCAGTGATCGCTGGATGACCTTTTTTTCAGTCCATTAACTCACTCGTTAACGAGAGTTTTTCCCCTTGCGTTTCCCCAGGTACGGCCCATTTTGAAGGGTTAGGAAAAAAATCACAAAAAATACAAAACATAAAGGATCAAAATAAAACTTTCAGATCTGAATATTTACATGCTGGGTTAGTTTATGCCAAAATATTGAAGTTCTTCCTTGAATATTTCTTCATCATGTGCCATGTTGAAAATACCCCAAATTTTGTGGTCAGGATCACTGTACAGTCACACACTCTGATCAGCTCCATGAACACACAGTCAAAGGTGAGAAGGTCAGGAGAAGTGCTCATTCTGCTTGCCACTCAGTTCTCTTATGCCTTCTGTTATGACAATGGAATTTAGAAAGTCTTCTGTCACAAACTGATTCAAGAAATCAAAGGGGGCGTGGCACTGAACTGGGACATGCAGGCCACAAGGGCCAGAGAACAGAGGCAAAGTGAGAGAAAAACTAAAATCTTCGTGCCAGTCATGCATAGGAAAGTGAATGAAACCTCCATCAGACATGCGACTCACTGTGCTTGACCCGCTGACCGCTCGCCTCTCGTGACGTGTACACCCACCTCCCTCTTCCACTTCACTGTCGTCTGAAACTGGGTCACTGTCAGTTCCTCCTTGCTGGCAGCTTCCATCACTTGATACACTTTCACCATTATCTTCATCATACTCCTCGATGTCCAATCCTTCAGTCTGAAGCACTTCAATCACTTCAGCAGCAGTAAAACACAGCCGTCGCGATTTACTTTGTTCGAAAACTCGTACTCGCCTGCGACGCCATTTTCGACACGAATGCATATTAGCCATTCGTGTAGGTTGCCGAAGTCAATTGTTTACCGACGAGTGTATGGCTACGGAATCTCACGAAGTAACTTTCCCTTTGACCCTTGACATGTTTGCAGTGACCAGTGTGGCTATGGTAGGCGTGCAGGATCTAAAGGGGAGCGTTGAAAATTTTTTAAATATCGAAACCGCTATAGCGTTCCGTCGTACGCAACCGTGCCTTTCATCACGACCGCTATAGCGTTCCATCGTACCGAGTGAGTTAAAGGCTGCTTTGATGAGTCAGTGTTATGCCCTAATGATGACAAACCTAGATGATGTCAGAGAAACCTTCTGTTAAGTTCAGCAAACAGCTCAGCAGAATTTTTCAGTTCTGTTTTGTGACACAAAACCGTTTATATGCTTTTAAGCGTGTCTGTCCAAAATGTGTTCAGACTGATCTGGTAGCAGCATCCACAGATGCACGCGTTTGGACAAAGTTAGGGGATTTTCATACGGCTATTTGTCCAAGATATGTGTAATGAAGCTAAGGAAGCTTGGCTAGAAACAAACTGCAAAGAAAAGAGACCGACACAAAACAGATCCTGAATTTATGTATAGAAACATTGAAGACATTGCCCACAGGAAAAAGATGTGCACATCAACTGGTTGCTTTAGATTTAAAGATGGTATGATTATCATGGAAAAAGACAAAACATTGGATGTGGAGAATACATTTAAAGACCTTTTTGATGAGGACAAAAAGGAACAACACATCATAAGACAGAACATCAAAGGATCACTAATAATGAAAGATGAAGTTAGAACAGTGTTCAGAAAGATGAAACAGGGAAAAGCCCCAGGACCATATATTTCTACGGAAATGATGAGGCTTTAGATGACTTTAGTATTGAAAACGTAAAAGTCCTCCTAAATGAAATTTATGACATCATAAAAATCCCTAGAGATATGTCAAATCAGTTTTCATTACACTTCCAAAGAAAGCAGGGGCTATAGAATGCGAACTCCATCGTACAATCAGTTTGACGAGTCATGTAACAAAAGTTCTGTTAAGACTGGTCATGATGAGGACAAGGAAAAGAGAAACAGCAGAAGAACAATGTGGTTTTGTTGAAGGGAAAGGAACTATTAATGCCATATATATCCTAAGAACTCTACAGAAAGGTCAGTTGAGTTGAATAGGGATTTATATGTATGTTTTCTTGATTTGTACCAAGGCTACTGATTGGGTAAGATACGAAGAATTCATCAACCAAATAGAAAGGCACAATAAGAAGTATGTATTGGGAACAAACAACATCAATGAGAATAGAAAATGATGTAAGCTCTTTCCAATGTATCAGAACAGGGGTTAGGCAGGGATGTGTTCTGTCACCAGATTTGTTTTCACTTTACAGCAAAACTATCATGAGAAACCTAGAAGAATGTCCTGGGATAAAGCTTGGAGGAAAAATGATAAACAGTCTTCGTTATGCAGATGACACAGTTTCAATTGCAGAAGATGAAAAAGGCCTACAAAATCTTGTGAATATGATAGAAATAAAAAGCAAAAATAAAGAGCTGGAGCTAAATTGGAAGAAGACTGAAGTCATGGTAATCGGTAAAAAACAAGAAATCTCCCATGCGAAATAACAGCAAATGGCACAACATTGAGACAGGTTGATAAGTTATTGAGACAGGTTGATATCTGGGAATGGTCTTCTTCTTAGAGGGCATGGCAGATGTACATTATTTTGTTTTGATTTTGGTTTTTGTGTTTGGTTGGTTGGTTGGTTGGTTGGTTGGTTGTTTTTGCATTATCTGTTGTGCTTGAAACAAAGAAAGTTTTTATCTTCAGAGGTTTTCTGTTTATATGTCATTTTGTGGCATTTTTGTTAGGTAAATCATAAAAATGGGTAATCTATGTGTGTCTGTGTGTGTCAGTGATAGTGCACAGGCATGCACATTCTCATACATACATGCATATGAAGCCATTGTAGTTTTACTCGTATAATATTAATTAGTCTAACATACAGTTCACAGTGCATATGTTTATGTGTTCCACAGAGTTGGTAAAGGAGGCAATGGCTCTTCATGACTACGAAGGTCGTTCAGGTCGAGAGCTGTCGTTCAAAAAAGGGGAGATACTGGTACTATACACAAAGGCTTCCAGTGACTGGTGGGAAGGCTGTTGCCACGGGCGGGAGGGGCTCATTCCTGACAAGTACATCACCTTTAGACATTCTCTGTAAGTCACTGGCCAAATGTTTTATGGTTTGGTTCATCTCTTTTCTTGATTGTGGGCTGTTGGATGTTATGGGTTTTTTGTTTGTTTAGTTGTTTTTGTTTTTTTCCTTCCTGCCTTATGTTTGGCTCCTGTATCTTTACCCCCATGCTGTTCATTTGGGCTCTCTGACTCATCTTCGAAACTGCGGTCACTATGAGGGCAATGTGTAAAAGTCCACAGAATCCAGGACTATTTTTCACAGTGCTATGATTCTGAGATTGGGGATGATAGTAGTGATGATTTTTCAGTGCTGCTCTAACTTCATCTTTAATTATGGGTGGTCCTTCAAAGTTCTTTTTTATAATGTGTTCTTCATTTCTGTCATCCTCAAAAAGGTCTTTAATGTACTCTTCCCATCTGTCCAGTATTTTGTCTTTTTCCATGATAATGTCAACCAGGCCTGAGAGAAACAAAACATGTTGCATTGTTCAAGGAATTTGAGCAGTGCCCACAATGACCCGTTAAGTAGATGATACACAGCTGTTGTCTCCTGATTTTCCCAATGAGCCCAAAACACATTCAGTGCCCAGTTAGTAGTCCATTGTGCTAATCAACCTACCATGTTAACTGGCTGTATGTTCTGTCCTTCAGTGCCCAGTTAGTAGTCCATTGTGCTAATCAACCTACCATGTTAACTGGCTGTATGTTCAGTCCTTTCTGTTTCTGTCTTTTGTTTTTGTCCGTCTCATCCCCAACATTTACGTCTCTTCAGACACTGTCTGGGAATCATAGTTTCACTCACCTGCTTTTGTCTTGTCTGTTTGAGTTCACGGGCCTCAACTCATCTGGTTATTTATATCTTTTGCGGTGGGCTGTTATATCTTTTTTTTCCCATGTTTTATATTCTCTGTATGTTTCTGTCTGTCTGTTGACTTCCCTAGGTATTAGATCCCAGTACTATATTCAGTATATCAATCGTATATATTATGTGCTTCAAACGTGTTATAAAGCTGTAATATATGAACTCAAAAAGTTAAAATTTCATGCATTTCAAAAGATAATTGAAATGAATCTGCATGTCATGTAAAATGTGATGAAATTATAATATAGTAGGCTTTGTTTGTATGCTAACTTATTTTTAAGATGGCACCTATTTAGAAGTAAGATATATTTTTCTCAGATTTTTCAAGCCTCACATCCCTTACTCTAAATTATTTTTCATTCTGGGCTATGGCAGATTTTTTCACCCATAGGCATGGGTCATCTTCCGTATCACTAGTGATTGATTTGGATGAGGCACATGGAACTTTCCAGTGTCCTGAATCCTGTTTGATTCTCTCGATGCAAATGTTTATTGCTGTCATGTTTGGGCCCAGTGCTGGAGGGTCCTCACTTGATAGCTGTGGGTTCGACGCAAACTACCTGCTGGGAGCCTCTCCAAAGGATTTTATGGTCTGCACATTCTTTTCCCCTTCCAGATAGTCAGATTGACCCTGGTGAGACTAAAGATGGGCAAAAACATGCCCCCCACCCCCCTCAGTGGAGAAAGTGCCTGGAGACGGCTCCTTCCAATCTTTCCAGTGGGTAAGGGAGAATAGCTGAAGAAAGTCTTTCTCTGGCAGGGGTGAAAAAGGGGTGCGAATCCTGGAATGGGGCTTCATTCTTTCAAGAAGGAAATGAAGCTTGCATGTCCTGATTGTACAAGTTGGAGGGGGTCAGCTACACGCACAAGGACCCTTTTCAGGATGCCAGCCGATCAAGGTCTGGATTCAGTCTTCTGGATCGACAAATCAAGAGGTCCCAGCTGTCGACACAATTACAAAAGCCAACCTCAACCAGGCACCAATGATGCTGCAGACTGGGGGCGCCCAAGGACTGCCAATAACTTAGCCCCATCTCAGCATCTATGATCTATCCAGGCCGGCCAAATGAGAGCCTCGCCCATCAAACCCATGCTTGGTGTGAGATGGGTCTCAATGAATGGATTGTTCAAGTGTTGGATACAGGATAAACCTGCACTGGGAGGACACGGAACCCTCTCATCGATCTTGCTGGTCTCTTCTGTCTGGTGTATGAAGTAAGAAAAGGCCCAGCAACAAGAAGTGCATGAACCTCTGGGAAAAAAAGCAACCACAGAACTGCACCTCCTTTTGATCCAGGATTCTACATGGACGTTTAATTACACATACTGTACCGTGGCTCACTGATGCAATAAGCGGCAGCGATTTGCCATTCCTGCCTCATAAACAATAAAGTCCGAAGGGACCATAACTCTGAGAGTATCCATGTCTTGCGCATGCGCATGTGCTCTTCCTCTTTTCTCGGCAGCCATCTTCCACCTCGCCTCGTACTCTCTGAGCAGCTAAGTATTTTTCGATTTCGCTATGCGATCGATCGATTCTCGTTGCTGTTTTTGTGTCTTGCCTATGTTTTCGTTTGAGGGAGAAACTTATGTGAAGCGATTGGGTGGCAAAGCGAGGGTTAAGAAGATTTCGTCCGCCGAATTCTCCAACCCACAGACCGGTGGTTCGACCGGCGCACCAAAACCCGCTCTCTCTTCATCTTTGTCTCTCCCTTCTACGTCTTCTCTCTCTCACTCTCTCGAGTCATCGCAACTCAGCTACGGTTCTGTTGCGGTGACCACGAGCCCTCAACTCAGCTGCGGCTCAGTTGACTTTTCGTCATTTTGCGGCCTTCACACTGCCCATCACAGTTATCGACTTAACTGCGGTTCTGTCGATTCTGTGCTTCCCCCCTTCGTACAGCTCAACTCTGGTTCTGCTGATACTGTTTCAGCCCCTATGGCTGAAGGTCAACTTGGGTATGGGTCTCCTTCGGGAGGCAGGAAGGCCAGCACTTTGACTGAAACTGGCTCACCCCCTGGTTCGCCAGGCGGGACACCCCCTGGTTTGCCAGGTGGGCCAAGGGAGACAACCCACCTATTACGGTGCGTCAGATCGTCGATCCGCCCTGGTTGCCTCCCTTCCTTCCCCGCAGCCTGCTGCTGCCCCCGCCCCAACCTCTCTGTCCCATTCCGGACAGAGCACTTGGGCGCCTTGGCAAATACCAAGCGACCCACGGCGGGCTGGCACCTCTCTGTCCCATTCCGGACAGAGCACTTGGCCGCCTTGCCAAATGCCAAGCGGCCCCCAGCAGGCTGGCCCTTTGGGCACTGGGGAACCCCCGACCCACGGGGACCATTACCCGCGGGCGTCAGACCATAGGTCCGCCCCGGCTGGTCATCACAACTCAACTACGGTTCTGTTGCCATGACCACGAGCCCTCAACTCAGCTGCGGCTCTCTTGACTTCTTGTCATTTTGCGGCCTTCACACTGCCCCTCACGGTAATCGACTCGGCTGTGGCTCTGTCGATTCCGTACTCGCCCTCTCAGTACACTCAACCCCGGTTCAGCTGCTACTGTTTCAGCCCGTATGGCTGAAGGGCGACACGGGTATGGGTCTCCTTTGAGAGGCAGGAAGGCCAGCACCTTGACAGAAAATGGCTCACCCCCCTTGACAGAAAATGGCTCACCGCCAGGCGGAACGCCCCCTGGTTCGCCAGGCGGGCCAAGGGAGACAACCCCCCTATTACGGGCGTCAGATCATAGATCCGCCCAGGTTGTCACCCTCCCTGCAGCCTGCTTGTGCCCTCAACGCAGCTGCGGCTCTGAAAAAGGCTCACCCCCTGCCCCTGCTTAGCCAGGTGGGTCATGGGTGACAACACCCCTGCCGTGGGCGTCAGACCGAGGTCCGACCCGGCTTGGTCATCACAACTCAACTACGGTTCTGTTGGCATGACCACGAGCCCTCAACTCAGCTTCGGCTCTGTTAACTTTTTGTTATTTTGCGGCCTTCACACTGCCCCTCACAGTAATCGACTCAGCTGCGGTTCTGTCAATTCCGTACTCGCCCCCTCCGTACAGCTCAACCCCGGTTCAGCTGCTACTGCTTCAGCCCCTATGGCTGAAGGGCGACACGGGTATGGGTCTCCTTCGGGAGGCAGGAAGGCCAGCACTTGGGCAAAAAATGGCTCACCCCCTGGCTCGCCAGGCGGGCCAAGGGAGACAACCCCCCCTATTACGGGCGTCAGATCGTAGATCCGCCCAGGTTGTCTCCTTTCCTCCCCTGCAGCCTGCTTGTGCCCCCGCTCCAACCTCTTTGTCCCATCCGGACAGAGTGCTTGGTCGCCTTGGCAAATGCCAAGCGACCCACTGCGGGCTGGCACATCTCTGTCCCATTGTGGACAGAGCGCTTAGTCGTCTTGGCAAATGACAACCAACCCTCAGCAGGCTGGCCCCTTGGGCACCGGGGATCCGGGGACTCCATCGGCTCAGCCCATGACGCCTCCCATGGCACCGTACATGGCGCCATGGCAGCACTTCCCATCTATGGGATTTCCCCTTGCCTCGTTCGCAGGGTATACTTGGTGGCCCTGCTTTATGCCCAGTGCCCCACCCACGCAGGCGTCTGCCCTGACCACCATTCTGGATCACACCCCCCCCCCCCCCCCAGGTAGGATTCCTCCCCAAGGGGGCCTCCCCGGGGCTTCTGACCCCAGTCCGTTTGGAGTTTGCCCACACTTGGGCACTCCACAGTCCATCGCCTCCTCTGTAGGCGGGCCGGGGGTACACTGACTCCACAGCCCCAGCCTCCCCTTTCCTAAAAGAGCCAGGCTTGGTGGCTGACTCGGTGAGGAGGGCCCATAGCAAGGTGAGGGGCACTGAAGTACAGGACATCCTTCCAGGCTCTGTGCCCGACTTCCTTGGAGCTCTGGCTTACGGGAAATTCCTGAGGCCAGAGAAACTCCCTTTCCACAGAGTGGTCCTCATGGTCCATGAGGCCATTCCAGAGTCGCCACTCTCCCTCACACAGGATAACCTCCTCTTAGCGCAAGAGAGGTCTCAGGCCCAGCAGCGGCATATCTCCCTCTCGCAGCGCTACCTGGCAAACTGGGAGGAGACTGCCAGGAGGGGTCTGGAAGTAGATCCAGTGGTGGATTCCTTCTTGGGTGTGGTCTGGTGTCCGTTCTTCAGGACCCAGACTACGAGCCCGCTTCTCTCCGTCAGTCACCTGTCTCTCCCGCAATGGTTGCTTCCATTCACTCCATGGTGGAAAGACCTCAAGCACTCAACCAATGCCCTTCGCCAGATTGTACCTCAATTCAGTCCTGTCAAGGCCAAATGCAGTACTCTTACCATCTTTGGTCACCTGCTCTTCATCTGCCAGAGCTTCCTCGAGAGCTGTGCCACTTAGGTCTGGTTCCCTCTTCCGGACCCACGTGCAGGCCACTATCAAGAGTCAGGACGAAATCAGGAGGGACCTCGCCCTTCACTCTGGTCCCGCTTGCCCCGCGGCAAAGCGCCCTGCTCCGGCGGCTCCCCCACCTTCCAGGGGCCTCCACAGGAGACGTTTTGCACCTCCTTCAGCCCCAAAGGGGCTAGGGCAAGCACCCCCCCCCCCCCCCACACGCGATCCTGTGGGCAGTCTGTCCCGACACATAGACACTTTTAGATGGAAACCCCTAGGTCCATCTGTGATGCCTTGCTCCCGGACGACTGGGGGATTTCCATTGATCTCAGAGATGTGTATTCCCATCTCTTTATTCACTCAAGGGACAGGACGTACCTCCAATTCGTTTCGAGGAACCGATTCTTCCAGTTCAGGGCTTTTCCCCAGGGTTGCTTGGGACCAATCATCTGAGCAAAATGGCACTCCCGGTCCCGGTTAGCCCAGGGAGTCCATATCACACCCCCCCCCCCTCCTCAGCGGACTTGTTCACGGATGCGTCCTAATCCCGGTGGGGGGGCCTACATGGGCCTGCTAACAGCAGCAGGTCAATGGTCACAAGACCTCCTTTCCTGTCACATCAACATTCTGGAACTGGAGGCAGTTTTTTCAAGTCCCCAGAGACTTTCTCCCCTTTCTTAAGGGAAAACATGTTCGCATCGACACGGACAACACTACTATGGCTTGTTACATCAACAAGCAAAGGGGCACTCGCTCCCACTCCTTGTCTTGGAGAGCGGAACAGCTTCCACTCTGGTGTGTAGAACAATCCTTTCAGATCTCAGCGATGCATGTCCCAGGAAAGATGAACATACTTGCGGCCTCCGTCCGCAGCTCCCACAGGATTCTTCCCTTAGAACAGGCACTGGTCTGTGCAGTTTTGCAGCCAGTGTGGGCAGCGTGGTCCAATTCACAAGTGGACCTGTTTGCCACCAGATTCCACCGCTGCCTTCATCTGTAGGTCTTTCCAGTCCCAGATCCTTTGGCTTGGCCCGTGGATGCTCCGTCCATCCCACGGTCAGTCCTGTCGGGCTACGCCTTCCCTCTGTTCCCCTAACTGGGAAAGTTCTGCGGAAGGTGCGGGCAGACTCTGCCACGATGGTTCTCGTGGCGCCTCGATGGCCTGCCCAAACATGGTTTCCGGAACCGCTGCACCTGTTCCATGTGCCTCCAATAAAACACGCTGTCACAGGCCGGTCCTTGCTTCAACCAAGGTCACGCATTCTGCACAACAACCCGGAGGCTCTAAACCTTCCTGCTTGACTGCTGTGCAGGCCTCAATGTCTCCATTAGGCTTGTCCCCGGCAGTGATCGGCCCTGTGGTGCAAGCACACAGACCGGACACTCAGGGAATGTATAGTGCCCACTGACACAGTTGGCCTTCTGGGTACTCCTCAACTTTCCAGTCACCCCCGCGCTCACAGTGGGCCAACTACCAAGGCTTTCTTCGTCGGGGAAAAACCTTTTGTCCTCCTCAGTGAAGGGACGCAGGGCAGCCATCTGCAATACCATCAGCCAGTCGGGTAGTCCTTCATTCGCGGACAACCTGTCCTGCTGGATATTGTCCGTAGGGCTTCCCTTTGGGAAGCCTGACCCCCCGCAGCACCCGGCCGGGGATCTCCTTCTCGTCCTCTCCTCCCTGGGACTTTCGCCTTAACGAGCCCATCAGTGAGTGTTCTCCCAACTTCCTCTCATTTCGGACGGCCTTTCTACTCACTCTAGCATTGGGGAGGCATTGTAGCGAAGTGCACGCTCTTGGCGGACTCCCCGGGGATGTTGCTTTTGAACCGGAGGGCTCAGTGTCTCTCCGCCTACTCCCGGACTTCTTGGTCAAGAACCAGTCGCCAGGTTCTCCTACTCTGTCTATCTCCATTCATCCCCTGACGTCTATCCTTACTCCGGATGACGAAATCTTCTCGCCAGAAGCAGCACCACCTGTTTCTCTCTTACAACGAAAGTTATAAGAAGGCCATTAGCCACGCATCCCCCTCTCGATGGCTGTGAACAGTCATCAAGGATGCGTATGCCAGGCCGGGCTCAGATTCGGCTGTCTTCTCCCTGAGGCCCCATGAGATTAGAGCATGGGCCTTGTCACTGGCGTTCACTCAGGGCCACCCCCTGAGTGTCCTGGACACCACGCATTGGCGTTCTCTGGGCACGTTCATTCCATCCTACCGGCGCGATGTATACCGTCTGCGCGATGATGGATCTAGGGGTATCGCTTCCACTGTGGTGACTCAACACCCCATCTCTGCTGCATGCCCTGACTTGTCTCATTCCTCCAGGCGTTAACCAGGTAAGCCCTCCTTCCGGGTAGCGCTATTCTGCATCAGTGAGCCACGGTACAGTATGTGTAATTAAAAGGAAATTTTCCTTCTAAAATTACGTTTAATCTAATATACTTACCGTGGCTCACGCAGAGTCCCTCCCGTCTTCCCCGCCTTCCTGGTTCCTTCCGTTCACAGTCAGGGTCTTGGTTTCCTCGAAAAGAGGAAGAGCACATGCGCATGCGCAAGACATGGATACTCTCAGAGTTATGGTCCCTTCGGACTTTATTGTTTATGAGGCAGGAATGGCAAATCGCTGCCGCTTATTTCATCAGTGAGCCACGGTAAGTATGTTAGATTAAACATAAATTTAGAAAGAAAATTTCCTTTTTCATTGTTCCCACATTGTTAGGCGGCTGGCACCCAGTCATGAATATCTCATCCTTGAACAAGTTCTTCATGAAAGCATAAGCGGGGGCATGCTTTGGAAACCTCTGTCTTGTAACGAAGCCTTTTCTGTCTTTCAGCAGAGGCCTTTCTCTAATAGTTTCATGAGAGTAAAGTCTCCCTTTGTGCAATATATATGGCAGGGAAGCTGAATATCCTGTTGCATTCTCTCAGTAGGTTGCTCAGCATTCTCTGCATAGAATGGACTCTGAACAAAATAATCCTGGAATGGCTCTGGAACCTCTGATTCCATCCCATGACCAAGTTCACCAAGCGCCTAACAATATACATACCTCTGATTGGGAAAGAAAGCGAGCTAGACTCGAGAACGCAAGTATGATTTTGATAGCCTCATTGTGGCTGGCTCAACCTTGTTTCCCAGACCTCCAGTCTCTTGCCCATGAAAAAACATAACTCCCTCTTTGCTGGACCTCCTTAAACAACCTCAAACAGGAGTAATAATGTCAATCCTCAACTGCTAGACCTAGATGGTTGGCTGCTGTGTGGATCCTGCCATTACGCCAACCAAAAATCCCTCATCAGTTAAGATCAGATCAAACACATTCATGTGATTAGCTTTCCTTGGAGCTGCAACTTCTTCCAAAACTCCACAGGCTGCTACTACTTCCGGACATAGAGGAACCAAATCCCTCTACAGCTACATTTGAAAAAACTTGGGTGTTCTGGTTCACTAAGGAACCAGTTGATCCTAGACACCCCTCCAACAATGATTTGGTGAATTTAATGGCCTTTATCTCCTTTGATCATGGCTTTGCAACTAGCACCCATCCAAAGTTAACACTCAGTCATATTAATTTTGTACCACAATAAACAAACAGTAGGCCTGAAGTCTCCCATTTTTTCCTCCTGTAAAAAATATCAAGCTTTTGGACAAGACTCCCTTTTCCATGTTACCAGCTTAGATGATGGCTTTGCTTATCCTAGTCGCTGGCAGACACAAGAGCAAGTCATATGAGCTTCGTAGTGCAAAACAAGATAATGCCTTTCACCAAGACAACTGCATCTCCCTGTCCTTCCTTCCAGAGTTCTGGGTTAAGGACTATAAAGGAATCATCCCATCAACTTTCAATTCATCCCTTGTCAACCATTGTAGATAACCTTGTTAGAAATACTGCCTCTGCCAGTAAGCTGTTTCAGGTGGTAGTGGAAACTCGCTGAAAACAAATATGCCAAGTGCAGACAGCTCTTCCTTTCCATCAGTCACAACTAGGAAAAAGATGTCACCACTGTTATGATATCCCAATAAATTTCACAGATGATATCCAAAGTTTGTCAGTGGGTTGAGAAAGATACAAATGTGCTGAACCTCAGAGTCAGAGCCTGCAAAATTCAGGCCCTGGCTACGTCTTAGGCCCTCCATCATTCTATTCCATTGAAACACGTTTCAGCAGTAAGTATTTGGTGTTCAGAGAACCTGTTTATCAATCGCAGAGACAGTTCATGTAAATTTATTTCATGGCACTAACTCAACCATATCCGTCCCTGGGCTCCCAGTTTGAACCTCTGGGGCAATATGCCCCTCCTCCAATGTTTAAATTTGTACATGTTAGAAACAGTAATTTTGGATGAGACTAAACTTGGGATATTTTTCCTCAGATCCTTGTTTAGCTCTATGCACTTTACATTTCTTACAAAAAATGTTCCTCTACAAGGGTCCTTATTTACTAGGCCAGTGAATGAAAGGATTCGTCCAGGCAAATCTGGTTTGTTTTGCAACTAACCTTATCTGCTGTCTGCCACTTACGACCCATCGAGTTGAGGATGGTCACCTTGCTACAAGAACTCTTCTAAGTCTTTTTCATTTTCTGCAACTAGAATGGTGTCATCTGCATAACAAAGATTAACATTTTTACTCCAGCCTTTATCCAAGGACATTCTTCTAGGTTTCTCATGATGGTTTTGCTGTAAAGTGAAAACAAATGTGGTGACAAAACACATCTCTGCCTAATCCCTCTTTTGATATATTGGAAAGGATTTATATCATTTTTCTACTCTCAGAACTTTAAAAAAATCTTTTTCTACTTTCATTGCTGCTATTTGTTCCCAGTACATATTCCTTATTATTCTTAGATCTTTTCCATCAACATTGAGCCTTTCCAGTTGGTTGATCAATTCTTCGTGTCTTGACTGATCAAAGGTCTTGGTATAATCAACAAAACATAAATATAATCCTTCTTCAACTCAGTTGATCTTTTCATGAGAGTTCGTAGAATGTACTTGATATCAATAGTTCTTTTCCCTTCAACAAATCCACATTGTTCTTGTGCTATTTCTCTTTTGATTCTGTTCCTTGGCCCTGTTCTTTTCACTCTTTACACCTCCCCCCTGTCCACCATCATCAACTCCCACTCTATAAAACACCACTTCTATGCTGATGACACCCAACTTCAAGACAGTGACTCACCTGACAATATACAGCGCCTCTTGACTCGCACCACTGAGTGTTACTCGGACATTAAGAACTGGATGACATACAATAAACTTCAGCATAACGATGACAAGACAGAAGCTATCCTCATTGGCACCCGTCAGAAACTTTCTCAGCTGCCTCCTCTTTCTCTCCCATTATGTAACACATCAGTCCCAATTTCTGATTCAGCTAAAAACCTTGGTGTCTGCATTGACTGTACCCTCTCCATGAACAACTTTGTTTCTCAAACTGCCAGATCTTGCTACTATCACCTCCATCATATAAGCCTGATCAGGAAAGTATCTCTCTGTCGAAACAACTGCAAAACTCGTTCTCTCCTTCATAATGTCTCACATTGATTATTGCAATTCACTTCTGTCTGGTCTTCCTGCCTCCACCATTCACATCCTACAGCGCATTCAAAACAATGCTGCACGCCTTGTACTCAAAAAGAAAAAAGCTGACCACATAATTATCTCCTCTCCTGGCACAACTTCACTGGCTCCCTGTATCAAAGCGCATACAGTACAAACTAGACACCATGTGCTACAAAAGCCTCAATAACGCAGCCCCCGATTACCTGTCAAGCCTACTTGAGATCTATGTTCCCTCACGTACCCTCCGCTCTGCCTCCGATCCTCTGACTTTTCGCTTTCCACGCAAGCTCAATACCTATGGTCCACGAGCCTTCTCTGTTTCTGGTCCACTCTCCTGGAACAAACTTCCTATCTCAGTCCGTCAGCAACCTATTTTTGTCTCCAAGTCCGCTCTCAAAACTCACCTTTTCTCCTCTGCATAAAATCCTGACCTCACTCAACCCCCCCCCCCCCCCCTCTGCAGCCTGTCTCCACTCAGAGGTGAATCACATTGTAATATATAATTGTATATAATATGCTCTCTATAATTTTCCATTGCTTTTATTCTTTCTCCCCATTTATATATTATAGCCATGCGTGTGTGTGCGTGCGTGCGTGTCTGTTTTAGCGCTTAGATTTGATTTTATCAAGATTTTGCACTATATAAATATTGTAATTATTATTATTATTTATCATCATGATTATTCTAATTAGAATCTTTGTCTCATGACTCATAGAGTCCGGATTCCTAAGCCCCTGCTTTTTTTAGAAGTACAATGAAAATTGATTTTGACATTGTCTTTAGATATTTTTCTGATGTCGTAAATTTTATTTATGAGGACTGTTATTTTTTCAGTACCAAATTCATCAAAAACCTTGATGAGTTCTGTAGTTATATTGTCTGGTCCTGGGGCTTTTCCCAGTTTCATCTGCTCTTACTTCATTATGCTTGGTCCTTCAACATTCTTTCTTATGACATGTTCCTCCTTTCTGTCATTGTTAAAAAGGCCTTTAATGTGCCCTCCCCATCTGTCTGATATTTTGTCTTTTTCCATTATAATCATACCATCTTTAGTATTAGCAACCAGTTGATGTGCACATCTTTTTCTTGTGGGCTGTTTCTTCAGTGTTTGTGTACATATAAACTTAGGATCTGTTTTGTGTCTGTCTTCTATTTCTTTGCTTTTGTTTCCAGCCAAACTTGCTTAGCTTCATTGCACCTATTCTTGATTTCCTTATGTGTCTTGTATTCTTATTCTTTTCCTTTTGCCTCCCTCTGTTCTTCCATCAAGCCTGTAATTTCTTTTCTCATCCAGTTCTTGTTTGCTTTGCTTTCAACTCTAGGGATTTCTTCACAAGCTTCTTTTATCGAGTTTCTCAAATTTGTCCATTGTTCCTCACTGTCACCAACGTCCTCCAGAGCATTGAATATTTGCTTTTCCATCTGTCTTGACATTTTCTAATTTTCCTTTTTTCTGTGTATTTTCCTTTTTTCAGTAATATCTTAACAGTCCAAGTTTTTTTTTTAATCTGATCATGGTAACTTGATGATGATTAGGTGTCATCTGTGTAGTATGACATTCTCAATGAGATGAAGGTGCTCCATTAGAGCTCTTGTTTACATCGTTCAGTTATTTTTTCTTTTGACTGACCATGATTTTCAAGGGAGGATGTGTGCCTTCCATCGTTTTTTTTTGTTCGGACTCTTCGCTAGCCTTTGTCATTCCCACGACTACCCACAAATCAGTGGGGTGATTTCCTTCAGGGTTTATTCCCTTAGCTTGGTCTCACCAAGACAACCACAAGGCAGTGATGATTTTCTGTCAAGGTTTACTCCCTTAGCCTTGGTCTCTCCCAAGAAACCCACAAGGCAGTGGTGCTGTTTACCCACAGTTGTGAGTCTGGTTTGTGGGCATGAGGGCACATCCATACGCTGTGGGCCTGTGTGCTGCAAGTCTGGGGCCCTTGAGAGTTTAGCCTGAGTTGGTGAGGTGCTCAGTTACCATGTGTCGCCACAGAGAGGCACAACATAGGGCTTGCTGATGGAGAGGCTATGTACTGACAGAGACTTATGCACTCTGCTCTTCTTTTTGCAGAGCTGCAAACGGCATCACTAGCCAGTGGTGCGGGCTAAAAGCAAGAGGTGACAAGCATGCGCTCACAAACCACCACACTAGATGCATCACATCAACCATTACGATAAATGATTGTCCATAAGGACAACATGTCCAGTCCCATAAAGATGACATTTGATGAGTAGACACTCTGTACTTGGCAAGCCATACTTTTTCAAAACTTGAATATTGAAGGCCAGTGGCATGTGTGTAATCTTCATTTAGCGTCTTCCCTTAATGTAGTTGTAAATGTATTCACAGCATGCAGATCCGATCTGTGTAGGTATATTTATTACTGTTAAAGATATTTTGGTTGACTGTGACATTGATTATGATAATAGACTCTCCCATCAATCCAAGGGATGAGTAGGCGTATTAGTCCTCATCACCTGGTGTGGGTCTGTATTGGGATACAAGATCAATACTGGAGACCATGTATTCGCCAGCAGGCAGTGCTTGGGGAAAAGTCCAGTGGCCATAGGTGTGCTTCTGTCAGTCCATGTTCTCTTGCATCACAGCTTTTCTCTGCAGTTCAGATGTAGTCTGCCCTGCATGCACTGCTGACACCAGCTTTATTTGTTGTGGGCAGTGTCTTTCCACTTGATGGCATTGATGCTTCTGGTGAGGTTGGCTTTCAGAGTATCTTTGCATCACTGGTGGGCTTACCTGCTTCAGTTCTCAGTGCTGGAGTATCTTTGGGATATGATTGCCCATAAGGACGACATGTCCTGTCCCATAAGGGTGACATTTGATGAGCAGACATTCTATATTTGATAAACCATATTTTTTCAAAACTTGAATATTGAAGGCTTGATCTTGTCATGCAATGTTGCAGGTTTTGCTAACAACTTTGATGGAACTGGGTTCAGCTGTTACATGTGTCATTGGTATGTTGTCCAGGTCTCACAGTGGCACAGCTGTTTGCTCAAGACTGTATACTGTAATCTTTGTGACAAATCTGATTGCTATGATCTTGGTCAGCAAGAGTTTTTATAGTCTTGGTTGACTGTAATCATGCATATTCGCAGATCTTAAAAAAAATTTTGTTCACACGTATTCATGTTAATGAATGTGGCCGCAACTTTTATACGTTTCTTTCTGTTGCAGCATGCGTTATGTTGTTTACTGTTTTCTGTATTTGTTTTTGTGTCATTGATTGTTCATCAAGAATTAATCAGAAGTTTGAAGAACAGATCTTGCCCAGAAAAACTTATGGAGATAAAAAGCTTATGATGGTGGAGAAAGTACACAGCTATTGTGGAAATCTGTCATATTTTTTAAATTGTTTGAACATTATAAATGTGCTCTTGTGTGTAGTCATTCATCTTATAACATCTTATGTTTTCAGGCGCGAGGAAGGGCGAGGCATTCAGGTAGAGGACAAGAACATGTTCATGCCATGTGTGACCACCAGGACCTTGGTTAGACATCCCAGCACAGACTCTGGCAGTGAGTCTGCAGACAAACCTCCACCCTCTGTACCACATCCCCACGTCATTGTCCAAGACATAGAGGTCAGGGAAGTTGCTGACACTATCAGAGAGACTAAAATGATCAGAGAGACTGACATTCTCGGGGTGGATGGTCCAGACACGACAAACCTCACCTTTCCTACATCCTGTACCAGCAGCTCTGTGAGTCATGACCTCAGTTCCAGTATGTCCAGTGGCAGTGACCTCTCCCCCATAGAGGAAGATCGTGAGTTGAAACCACCACCTGCTTCCATCTCCTCCTGTCCAATGGACTCTTCCTTTCAGTCCTCCACAACAGCAGACTCATCCTTGCAGACTGACACAGCTGCGAATGAGCTATCATTAGACATTGACCATGCTTTAGAGGAGGTGATGGCAGGGCTGAAGTCTCTGGAGATGCAGCAGAAGACAGACAAAAGGATGACCCTGCCTGTCATAAAACTGAAACAGACGCCCAAACATACGCCAGACTTAGTTCTAGACCTTCCTGAAGGATCCAACTCACCATCCTCCCAGGATTCCAGTGACCAGGACAGCCCCATCACAGCCGCTGAGACCTTTGCCAAGTCCAACCAGGGCACCCTGAAGAAGGCCGAAGGTCCTGTGTTGGTGGTGGCCCCAACCTTACCCTCAGTGCCCACCCGCAGTTCCAGTCTGGGGTCGGAGTCGAGGACACCATTCCATCACATGAGATCACCAGCTGGCCGAGGCAGCATTTCCAGTGAGCCTGGTGACCTGGGCCAGGAGAGGACTGTTCAGTCACTGGTGTCATCCTTTGCTATGACCTCCCCCGTCACACGCAGTGATCCTGCAAACCTGCCCAGTATGCTGCAGTCCAGCATGCACCATCCTCTGATCCACATGCACCACACTATGTACCCACATCAACCCTCTACACACACAAATCAACTTGGTACACTCTCACCCAGTATGAGTCCACAACAGCCTAGTGTAAGTATGCACCAAGCAAGTGTGCACCACCATCAACCAGGCACACACCAGATTAGTATGCAGCCCGGTATGCATCATCTGAACATACACCAGTCCAGCATATTCCAGTCTGTCTTGCCCCACCCAGACCTGAGTCGGCGCCTGCCAGGTAGAGCCAGCTTTGGAGGCACCAGCTCTAGTCGGATGAGCCTTTTGGGGAGGGGAGAGGGTGGTGGTGTGGGCAGAAGTAATAGTGTTGCCACCAGTGTGGGACCTGGGTCTGTTAGTGTCACCAGAACAGGCAGCAGTATGTGCACTCCCCCCTTCCCTGTCTCAAAGTCGGAGCTTATTCGCAGCTCCATGCCTCCACCTGTGGCCCAAAAACCAAAACCCCCAGTTAAGGTGAAGCCTCCAGTCATGAAGAAACCCCCTCGTCCTGACTTTTCTGCCATCAGTGACCCCTCCCCCACACTCGCACCCAAGCCTATCAGCTCCAAGCCGAAGTGAGGGAGGGAGAGTGATGTGTAGGATCTGCCTCCTCCCTATTCCTTATCTTTTCAATGATACTGATGATAAATTTTACTGAAGAGCCTGTACTTGGCACAGAAACGTGCACACACCACACACACACGCGCACACACACACACATGCACACACACACACAAGCACACACTTTCTTTGCCATCTAATATCACTTCGAATGAAAAGACTAACCTTGTTTCATTCAAAGTGATATTAGATGTAAGAATGAACATTTCCTGTCCAATCATCAGTGATAAGAGACTATTCAAATAAATCCAGTCTGATGTTCATACAAATCATCCTTACAATTCTTCTCTAAAAATTCTGTCTTTGGGACATACATTCTACACAGTGTTTGGAAGTCAGCCCAGATTTTCTGGACTTCAAATCCCACATGCATTCTTGTGTGTGTGAATACTCTGGTGTATAGATACAATGCTTACAAGCCACCCTCAGTATCCTTGAAGTGTTCATTATTTTTAAAGTTAGGGTCAGTGACTTACTATTCTAAAGTTGCCACAGTGTTAAGTCAGCAGTAATACTCACTGTGTGTATGCTACGTATATGAAAATCAGCATGAATACTCATGTAGGTATGTGTACAAGTCAACAGAAAATTAGATATGGTGTTTATAATGTGGACATTTGCAATTAGTTTTCGTCTTTCAGCCGTTATGAGGATGGTCATAGCATGGTATCTCGACAATAAAAATGATGGTATGATACTCATGCACTGTGTTGAATCTTTCACTCCCTCATCCCATTCACCAGCTTCCTGTTGGAAGGGCGAGATCGAAGGCATTTTATCCTTTTTACTGTCTTAAGCTATCCACCAGCTTCCTGCAGGGAGGGAGGGATCGGAGGTATATTGACCCTTTTGGCCAGAGGCTGGTGGATTTGCTAAAGGAGTCAATGGTTTACTTTCGTTACAGAGCCAGGGAATAGTGTCATATATAACCTTATCTATACTACGCAAGTGATAGGACAATATTTCCTCACCAGAAGTCATACATGTATTATCTTTATTCATACCGTTTACATGAGGGAGAACTATCACACATTCTCATGAGTTTTAAGAGTTCAAACAATGAGGTGATAGCTGTATATTTGTGATTGTCTTTCTTGAAGGAAAATAGCCATTCAGTGATTCGTTGTCTTTTGAGTTTCGCTGAACAGTAAAAGAGGATGATAATCATGCCAATACTCATAGTCACATTGTCTACCTAAGGGAGGGAGAATCATCATACATTGTCTCTTTTCCTAGAAAAAGATGGGTAGAAAGTGTGAAAGAAATAACTGAAAGTATCAGCCTAACTACTGCAGATGCTACCGTCTGGCCCACGTCCAAAAGCTGCATCTTGCTTCTATGTTTTGTGGCATAAGAGGATGGAAAAAAGCAAATAATACAAGTAATAGGATGATTTTGGTTATTGATTTGGCTATTGCCTATCTGCACTGATTACGTGAGGGAGAATCATCACATCATGTCTTTATTTTTACTACACAAATGAACTGTACTGTGCTTCTGTGGATGCTACTGCCTGACATGGATGAATCGACATGAGACTGTTTTCCACATACACCCTGTTTCTCTCACATGTGTTTGCCTTGAATGAGCTGAGGATAAAGGGTGAACTGTAGAAATGTGTATGCCTTTAAACTATGGAAATGATACATCAGTACTGATTCTGACAGGTTGCTGGTTTACTGCTGGCTTTTTGAATATACTTGGTTAACAACCCCAGAGGTGTATGTTTTAATGGAGAGAGTGTGTGTGTGTGTAAGTCATCACATGCACCCCAAACCCCCACCACCACTCTCTCTCTCTGTCTCTCCCATCAGATATGCAAACCTACACCATAAGACTGTAGACAGAAAGAGCAAAATATATCAGATGTGATATCATTCTCATTTTGCTTGAAATCCCTGCCCAACATAGCAAGATTTTTGTTTTAGTATGGGTATGTGTTATCAGTTGGGGTTCTCCATAGATCTGTTTCTTGAGATGTTGCAAAGACAGCTGTGCAGCTTTTTTAGTAGTTGTTTCATTCATTTTCTGTCAATCACATACACAGGAAGACCTTATTTTGATTTTAATTCAAATGTACTGTATTTAATCATTTATTTATATCAAGGAGCATGCCTTTGATGTAGACTGTTTGCACAATAATAAATTTAATTAATCAGTCATAATACTCAATAGTAACACTTGACACACATGTAACTGTTGACTCCTAGTCCATGCTGACCTGTTGATATTGGCATTCAGAACCCTGTTATGCACGTGCATGGTGATTTTCATCACATTTTCTCAGAAACGGTTAAAGGAGGCAACTTTTCGAGTTTTTCAAAAGCAAAAAGTCACCAATGTGCTGTGCTTTTTGTTAGTGATGTTCACAGCTGAAAATAGATAGAGTGGTTCTTGCAGATGGGGAATGTGCTTCTTACAAAAAGGTTGTCTGCCTGCCTTGCTTTGAGGTCTGTCACACAAGCAAGACTTATCTAAGTAGACAGCCTATCTGGTAGTTTTCAGTGACTGTAATCATGGAATGTGTGTAAGAGTTTTTTTCAAATGTGGGTGAAAATTCAGCTATGTACCTTGTGAAAAAAACAATTGCTATACATACTGTTGGCTACTATTTTCAGCATCAGCATCAGCATCAGACTGTGTATGAGTATGAAATGTGTGTTGTCAATTTCAGTTCTAATCATCTGGAAACCATAAGTTTCAAACTTAACAAGAATGTTTGTTTGTTTTTGTGAGTTGAATACTTTTTTCCAGTTTTATAAAAATAGGAACCAGAAAAAACACAAAGAAGAATACGAACGCGTGTTTAATACAATCAGACAAGACAGGCGCAAATTTTCGGCCAACTGGCCTTTGTCAAGCGTAAGATTACAAACACACAAACACCAGACATAAAAATTATGAGAAAAAGACTGCAACTTCCCTGCTGCTGATAACTCCAATGTGAGAAAAGGAATAAGTCAGTTGGCCGAAAATTTGCGCCTGTCTTGTCTGGTTGTATTAAATATGTGTTCGTATTCTTCTTTCGTGTTTTTTCGTGTTTGAACGCAGGCAGACACACTTGTTTTGGATTTCATTTTATAAAAATAGTCAGAAACGGTGCTTCGCTAGGGTATTTCTGCCTCAAATCATCATGTCAGTAGAGAGTTAATGTTAACTAGTCCGAGTTTTTAAGTGTGTGAGCATGCAGAATTTAACATGGACTAAGTCTTCAAGTGGTTATAGACACTACCATTGTTTTGATCTTATTTCAGATTTGAACTGAACATTGCCATTATTACTGCTTGTTTGAGTCAAAAACAAAGTTCCCCAAGTATTAATCTATGATTATTGTTATACTTGCCAAAAGATATGCATTATATTTTTACTATGCACTGGAACCAACTTAAGAAGCCTCATTTAGAAATTAGTGTATTATATATATATAGTTTAAGTGTTTAATTGTGTCAAGCTCATTTTTAATAGGTACTTTTATGCTGGGTTTTTTTTTCAGCTTCTGAAAGTTTGGTTACACTATTGAATTTTGTTTTTTTACCTTCAGATTTCTGTCAGCAGATATGTAACATTTTCATTACCTTGAATTGTATAAACTGGCCCACTCATTCTTTCACATATGTGATGGGGTTTTTTAGTATTAAAAATATTATCTAAAGAGATATTGCCACAATTAATGTAAGAAGAGTTTATACAGTCAAGAGGTTAGCATTTTCTTTGTGACTGATCTGATTAGCATTTTCTTTGTGACTGATCTGTCAGTATTGATTTGGATTTGTAGGGTTGTCAGGTTCCATTTTCACTTTTTCATAATTTTAAAGAGATTTTTTACTGTAGAAATTTCTCAGATGTGCAGAATTTCAGTCATCTTCTGGCAATTCTTTTATAGTTTGATATCAAAATGTTCAGTGTTTATTACACATTTAGAGCATCATGACTCAAATTGTGTAAATTTGTCATGCATACAATAAAATTTGTCATGTCTTGCCTGTCGACGTCACTGGGTTCAGTGTTGGCTGCTGCACTCTTTGATATAACCAGTTCCCTCCAAGCCGCTCTGTCTTGATTTCTGTTGACAACTTGTTGAATATTTAGGCCGCTGATGTTGGTTATGTTCTGTGTATGAGATTGGAGGTCAGCATTTCTTTCGTTTTGCCTTTGTTTTTCCTTGAAAAATGATTGCCATGAGGTTTGAGTTCTTGCTACGTGACACAAGACCAATGTATTTTAATCTTCTCGTGTTGATATCTACTAGTAGTTTTCTGATTGTATCAAGTTCTTCTAGGACACTTTCATTAGTTCTTCTATCTGTCCATTTGACACATAGTAGTCTCCAATAGAATCACATCTCTTCTGCCTCAGTTCTTCTACAGTCAGTTTTTTCTCAGAGTCCAGACTTCGCAGCCATAAATCATGATTGGCCAGATCATTTTAAAAGTCTTATTTTTGGGCCATTTGGTATGCCTCTGTGTTTCCAGATATTGTTGAGTTGGGCCATTTTTTTCTTTGCTGTTCCAGTTCTTATTTTGATGTCTTTGAAGTGGGTTCCATCATTAGTTTTTACAGAACCAAGATATTTGAAATCCTAATCATGTTCTAAAAGAACTTTATGAATTAAGATGTTATGATTGTTTTCAGTGTCTTTTCCTTTGATAAGTAGCGCTTTTGTTTTCTTGCCGTTCAGGTTTAGGCCAGCCTTTTTGCCCGCTGCGCCCATGCTGTATAGAATCTTTTCATACTGGTAATGTTGTATAGTAATAGTGCAGTATCGTTGATGTAGCACATGTTTGTAAGTTTTTCTCCTCCCATCTCTATGCCCATACATTCTGTATTAGCATCCCTCATGATTTGTTCCATATAGATGTTAGAGATACGGTGAGAGGATACAACCTTTTCTAACTCCCCTGTGGATGTTGAAGAATTCACGTTTCTGACTGTTCCATTTAATTGGTCTTTATATTATGAGGCAGTTAATCAAATGAGATGTTTTGGAAAGCCTATTTTGACCATTGCGTTGAATAGGTGGAGATGAATGATGCTGTCAAATGCTTTGCTATAGTCTATAAAAGTGACAAAAGCTTCTTTATCAGTGCTGTTTATTTTCTCTACGAGTATTTGTAACACAAATAACATTTCAGCTGCGCCTCTGTAGCCTGCCTGGCAGTTAGATAGTTCTTCTTCTGTCTTGGGCTTCAATCTGTTGAAAATGATTATGAGCAAAATCTTACTGGTGTGGCTGATTAGGGCAATGGTCCTGTAGTTGTTGCAATCTTTGACATTGCCACTGTTATGAAGCTTCACAAATTCTTGAAGTTTCCAATCTGTTGGCCCCTGATGAGTATTCCAGATTTTACAACAAAGATGGTGCATTGTATTTAGGCCTTCTTTTCCAGCTGTTTTGACAATTCTCCTGGAACACTGTCGGTTTTAACTGCTTGGTGGATGCTTCAATTTCACTTGAAAGTGGTTCTGGTTCTGATTCTAGACAGTTCAGGTCAGGGCAGAGTGTGTCTTGGGGGCTATTCTTGCTAAAAAGGGATGCTCCATTTTCATTCCATCTGTTCATAATAAGCTGTGGTTCAGTCAATGTGGTGCCTTCTGAAAAGTTGTACATACAATTTACTTGGCATTCCTGGCCCGCGTGCATGTCTCTCGGTCACGCCTTGCATCCCTCTTATCGTCTGCTCCTTTCGACCTCCCTCGATCTGCCGCTGTGAGTACCACTCTCTCTACCGATTCATCACTGTTTACCATTTCTCAGCTGACTTCCGTTTCCCCAGAACTCTCCTGGCCCGAAGTCCTATTTTTCATCTTTTTATGTAAAATTTGACGATATTATATTATCACTATATCAGTTTAAGGTTAACCCACTATATTTACATAAATACAGATGTCCCTTCAACAGCTTGGAATTGTTTATTTACAAGCACACTACACGCCTTTGTTGATAGCTTCCAGCAAGATAAGGGGTGATGCTCCCTTTTTGGTCAAACAGTCAGCCAACTGGTTCTTCGTCTCACACCAGATTATCTTTTCAATCTGCCTTCTTTCAACGAGTTCTTTAATGCTGTTGATTCCTATCCGTAAACATTTACCCGACACAGATTTGGTTGGTTTTAGAGCATCATAAAGTGAAAAGTTGTCCACTACACACTGAATGGGCAGGCCTGATCCCAAAGTTAGTTCATTTAGCAAAGTTATCAGGAATATGCTATTGTCAATTCCATCTGCTAAAGCTAATGTCTTACCAGCCAATGTGCTCCAATTCTCCTTATCCTGTTAGACTGCCAACATATAAGTGAAAAGCGTCCACCATCTCCCACGAGAAGTACATTGTGTACCTCCATCAACCAGATTTCCAAGGGAAGCATCACTAAATATCATCAACCTATCATTCTCAATACACTGAAATTTTAAAACCACATTTTCAGACTTGAGTTTTCTAATCACTTTGTTTGCATCAATCACACTCTGAACTGCAGCATTTTTGAGCATGACTGCCAGACAACAAGCGTTATACATCACATCCGGCCTAGTCTGTCTAGCGACCCACAAAATTTATCCTATCTTGGATCTCAGTAGATCTGACTCTGCTTGTGTCAAAGACGAATATCTTTGCAGATATCTAGTTTTGTCTATTTCAATTTGTTTCAGACCCTCAATGTAAGCATGTTGTGAAATCAGTATTGCCTCATCAACAGCCTTGACTTCCATACCTACATAACGGAAAGTTTTGCTATCTTCTCGACTGATGCAAAATGATGACCGTATGTGAGAAATCACTGTGTGCTCAAATGTTTCTGAACCTCCCCAAATAAAGTCATCAACATGGCTAGCTAGAACACCTTGAGTTGTTCCTTTTTCATCAAGCCAATAAAACACAGCTGGATCCACTGATGAAATATTTCCTCCACATTCTAACATGACCTTCTTAACTCTATTGTACCAATAAAAAGAGGCATCTGTACACACATTTGTACAATTTCCAAACATATCCCTCATGTCCTGCTTCCTTTGGTGATCGAAGAAAAACTTCACGGAACAGTTTGGATCCTTGCAAAAATGCTGTTTTAATGTCCATTGATCTAGGTTTCCATTTGTTGTTTGCTAAAACTGCAAGGATAACCCTCAACAATTCTGTAGAGCATGTAGGTGAATCTTTCGGCATATCTTTACTTTCTGGCTCTTCAAAACCTCGTGCTACAAGTCACACCTTTGGAACTATTCCATCAGCTGTTTCTTTGATAGTACAAATCCACCGAGTTGACACACATTTTTGACCAGTGTTTTTAACTTTTTCAAAAACACCATTCCTTTTCCAACTGTCTAATTCAGCAAGCTTAGCATTTTTGAAGGATAATCCTTCTAGCATCATAACAGAATCATCCTCTTGTTCATCTGTATTCTCTAACGGAGAGGTATCTATTGTCTGAAGTTCTGTAACTCTGCTCATATCAACAGATCTTTTTAAGCCTGCCATGAATGTAGACTGTATGAAGTCAATATTGTACCAATGTTTATTTGCTCCTGTGGCTTACCCGCTCTACTAAGAATTTTTCCGCTCCGAGACTCCCCACTTTCTTGATCAATAAACTGGACAAGTTGCCCTGGTTTGAGTTTCATTATTTCACCATCTTTCAGAATCGGCAAATTATCTCTGATAGGCACTTTTGTCATCACTATCATCTATATCTCTGTCATTAACAGTTGAATCACAAGTGTCTGATTTCTCATCCTTCAACTGCTGTTTCACACAGTCTGACGATGCAGTACTACTAACATCACTTGTATGTTCAGATCCAACATCATTATGTGAATGCAGTCTACTCTGATGTACACAAATACACAACCCCCCATGTCTGACAAAAACAACGAGTCCATCTTGTCCAGTTACTACAGCAGGCCCTTTCCATTCTCGACTCTCTGGTCTTTTGTAGAATACTTTGTCACCAGAAACAAAGTGATTTACTGTTCTTCTCTGTTTCCGTAGTGCTCGCCTAATCCTTTCAGAACACTCGGCCTCCATAAAAGCCTTCCTTGTTGCGTGTAAAGCCTCAATATGTTTTCCTACAATCAAACTATGGGTAGTGCCCTCCAAAGCTGGAAGTTTATCAATGATCACTGATGGTAAATTTGGATTTTGTCCAAAGGCAACTTGGTATGGACTATACCCGTGTACATTATGAAGTGAACTTTTTGCATTTATGGACCAGCTTAAAGCAGTCTCCCAGTCCAGGTTTGAGTCTGTTTTTACTTTCAGCAAAATCTTTGTAAGTGTTTGATTATGTCTCTCAAGAATTCCATTACTCCATGGACTGAAAGCAGCAGTATTTTTCACTTCAATATTAAAATATTCTGCCATGTCTCTGAATTCTGCATTGTTAAATTCTCCCCATTGTCACTATATACCTTTTCTGGGGCCCCATGCACAGCTATCCAGCCCTGAATAAATCTGTTAATTTCTGATGATTGCTTAGTTCTCACTATACGTCCTGCACAAAATCTGGAAAATTCATCAATTATATGCAAGTACCACACATTGTTTTCCAACTGGTGTAAATCAACTGCTACAGCCTCATTGTATCTGGATGCCAAAGGTAAACCTACTGCTGGTCGAGGGATACATTTTTTGTATTTCACACAAATTTCACAATTGCTGACAATGTCTTTCAACATTTCCAGAGTCTTAGGTTTTGTGACACCACTGCTCTTGAGAAGAGTCTCTAATCATTCAGCTGTTGCATGACCAAACTGTTTGTGTAACTTGACTAACATCTTTCTTTGATCACTGACACTCATATCTTCTGTGAGTAGAAGAGTTTCCTCTTCTGATGTTAACTGTCGTCCAGAATTAGTTGATCCACCATCTGCATCCAAAATTCTGACACAGTAATGTCCACTTGATGTGAACTGTAAGTCAATTGGCTGACCGAGCATGCTAACTTTGTCACTCTCAAGATCTATCACCGTTTTAGCCTTCTTCAGTGATTCTCTACTCAGCAGGAGAGGAATATCCGGATTCAGTACCTGTCTCTATACTGCATTTAGTGCTACCAATTTTTGCTGGAATGAGTACCTTTTGTGACGAATGAACCACGTTTCCGTCACCGAATCTGAATCTCTTATGACTTCTTGTTTTAGTCACCTTTGTCCCTTATCAAGTTGGCTTAGGTATTTGTCTAAACATTTCTGTCCACAAACAGTTCTTGTACAAGCTGTGTATATGACAGCTGTGTCAAATGATTCTGCTACAAAAATTTCGGAATCATCTTTGGTGAAAAGTACAATGTTACAGCTTTCCATTTCGCCTCCAGCATCATTAGGCCTAACACTAGCTTCGGTATTTGTCATCTTTACAGACTCTGATTTGTGTGGGCAGTCCTTCACCCAATGGAAAGTACTTTGACATACCACACATCTTGTTATTTTTCCAAATCTATTCATTGGATTAGTATCAGGGTGAGACTTATTTGGTTGTCTTTTTTTAAAAGAACCATCACTTGTGTTCTCTCTCATTGCTGATGCTTTATGCTGTGTATATAATGCTGATTCTGGTTCTATCTTGATAGACTGTGTAGTAGAGCTACTAGCGTCACCAAGTGTGCGTTCACCAAATATTCGTCTCGATGCAGACTTCATAGTCAAATGTCAAATCTGTACATGCTGTCGTAGCTGTTTCTCTGTGGATGCCAAAATCGCATCAGGCAGTTTCATGTCATGTTTCATGCATTTACCATATCGTTTTTCAAATTCATAAATATAGCCTGCCATCTGCATGTCCTGTTTCTTTGCAAATTTATCAAATTCCGTGTAAGCTTCATAAGCAATGTCCTTTGTCTCATTTTGAAAAACTGTGTCCAACTTCGCAAGTAAGATCTCTACACCATTGTCTTTATTCAAATCGACCACAGGTATGCCTAATGCTGTATCTCTCGCCTTTCCGGTCAGAGAAAGAGTTATTGCTAGCGCCCGTTTATTTTTTTCTATATCTGTTACAAGTTTCCATATGTCGACTTTGGTTTTCCAGATCTCGTAACTTGTGTTCTCATCGAACTTCGGCGACTGTATAATTATAGTTCTTCTTCTTCTTCTGTTGTGGCCACAATCAACACGCCGATTATTTTGCCACAGAACAGAGGATTTCCACGAACCGGCTGCCCGACTTAAAAAAAAAAATAAATAAATAAAAAATCACATTTGCTCCTCACATTTACACACTCCCTGCCCACTAACTGGATCAGAGGGGACAAGAAGTGATGGGCAGGCATCCTAGTGACAGCCCCCGGCACCCCCCACCGCAGCGGTCCTCCTACCAGCACACCCCCTACCCACTACCTACCTAACCAAGCACTCTCACATTCATACAGGACAGTTTGGGTTTGTGTTTGTTTGAGCTTACTCCTGAAGTTTCGCAGCAGCGAGACTGTCAAGAGTGTCAGCATTGAGGTTGGGAGGTGACTCTGTTTTTGAAACCGTTGGGGGAGTCTGTCTCTACAATGTGTGCTGGGAGTTCATCCCACTCACGGATGGTTTGGGGGAAGAATGAGAAGAGCCTGTATTGCTGTTTATGGTCTACAAGGCGTTTAAACTGCTGGCCATGTGATCTTCTGTCTCTTAATACTGATTTTTCCTGGACACTTTTGTTGACCTGCACCAGGAAATTGTGGATTTTATATAACATGGTGACCCGTGACCCTTGATGCTTGGCATCGCTTCTGGAGAGACGGCCACTTGAGCTTTTCAAGCATTTCTGTTACACTTGCACGCCAATGGTAATGGTTCAGGACGAATCTAGCTGCCCTTCTCTGGATGTTTTCCATTTTCTTGATGCAGCCTATCTTGTGGGGATCCCATACTGAGCTGAAGGGTCTAACGAAGGTTAGGTACACCTTTTCTTTCAGCTCGTTGGAAGCAATTTTCAGATTACGTCTCAAGAATCCGAGGGTTTTGCTTGCTTTCTTTGTGATGATGTCAGTGTGTTCCGCCCACTCTAGATCTGTCCTCAAAGTTACTCCCAGGTATGATGCTGATTGTACTGTTGCTAGCGTGTGTCCGTGCATCTGGTATTTGTCGCTGATGGTACTTTTGCAACGAGTGACCCATAGCGTAGCACATTTGCCTGGGTTGAAGGCCATCTCCCATTTCTGTTCCCAGACCTGGAGTCGTTCTAGATCTTCTTGTAGGTGGGCATGATCTTATTTGGACACTATTGTGCGGTAGATGGTGGTGTCGTCTGCAAACATGAAGGTGACTGCTGTGTTTTAAATCAAGCATATCATGTAGGCACACTGTACAACCAAAATGAGCATAGATGGATATTAAATCCAAAACAAATGTGACTGCCCGCATTCAAGCAAACAGGAACCAGAAGAAAACACAAAAGAAGAATAAGAACACCAGATACAGAAATTAGGAGAAAAAGACTGGAAAAGTCTTTTTCTCCTAATTTTTGTATGTGGTGTTTAGTTGTTTGTAATCTTACACTTGACAAAGGCCAGTTGGCCGAAAATTTGCACTGTCTTGTCTTGTTGTATTAAATACGAATTCTTATTCTTCTTTCGTGTTTTTTTTCTGGTTCATGGATGGATATTGTCAACAGATTTCCATAGTCCAATTTACTCAGCCCTATGGTGTTCTCAAATATGAATGGAAGCAATCTGAATCAATGCAACTGTCATTATTCAAGAAAATCTAGCATTGGAACTAAACACAATTACATTTAAACAGTTTTGTAATTGCACTAGACCTAGTTGAAGGCAAACTTTTATCAAGGGAACAGTCATCCAAGACAAATCAATTAAAACATGCCCTAAATTTGAACGCATATTTAATACAACAAAACAAGACAGGCGCAAATTTTCTGCCAACTGGCCTTTGTCAAGCGTAAGATTACAAACAAACAAACATTAGATACAAAAAATTTGAGAAAAAGACTGAAACTTCCCTGCTGCTGTGTTCAATGTGAGAAAAGGAACAAACTGACTAAGATGACATAATGTGTTTTTCACATTGAACACAGCAGCAGGGAAGTTTCAGTCTTTTTCTCAAATTTTTGTATCTAGTGTTTGTTTGTAATCTTACGCTTGACAAAGGCCAGTTGGCAGAAAATTTGTGCCTGTCTTGTTTTGTCATATTCTTCTTTCATGTTTTTTCTGGTTACTGTTTTGGATGCCCTAAATTTGTTTGTCTTTGCATGGCGCTTAGCCTTTTTGTTCAAATGAAAAAAAAAGTTTTGATATAGAGAAAAGGAAGAAAACTTAATGCAATGAAAGGCAAAGAAGACAGCATTTTTCTTTTCTTGTATGTTTGATAATGGCTGCGATACACATTCATTCATCTCTTTTAGCACATAATTGCAGAGAAGGGTTGAGTCTTGTTTGATAGGAATTTATCAACAGCACTTTGTTTTTGTATTTAAAAGGTATTACATATGACATTCTGAAGTGGGAAGAATTCAGCATTTTCTTACATGTAGGCCTATTTTTTTTTCTTTTCATTCATGAAAATGCCCGACTCCAGTTTGCTCAAGATTTACATCACTGTATTCATTTTCATGGTTTGTGTACTAAACATCTAATTTTGTTATTAATTAATGTAGAAGCACATACATGTGTAATTTTTTTTCCTTTTCATCTGTTTCACTAGATTTCAGGCAGTGTTTGTGTTTGGGAGGAGATGCATGGAAGTTATAAAACGCTTTCTTTTCCATCACTATCCCTTCCCAAGTTTTTTTTTTCTTTTTTCTTTTTTATTAAATGACAAATTATCTTGGGCTCATTTGTAAGTAGGCAAGTTTTGATGAATTTCCAACTTCATACTATATCTTTTCATCACAAGTTGTTCTTAGTAGTACCTTGGTACCGTTTTGTTCCTTTTCTCACATTGGACACAGCAGCAGGGAAGTTTCAGTCTTTTTCTCATAATTTTTGTATCTGGTGTTTGTTTGTAATCTTACGCTTGACAAAGGCCAGTTGGCCGAAAATTTGCGCCTGTCTTGTCTTGTATTAAATACGCATTCGTATTCTTCTTTCGTGTTTTTTCTGGTTCCTGTTTGCTTGAACGCGGCCAGTCACACTTGTTTTGGATTTTGTTTTGTTCAGTAATGTTTCTGCCAATTTGGTGTTGTATCACTCCTTTGTTGTACATAGGCAGTTTTTATTGGGCACATTTTGTACAGGACCAGGGGAACCTGGAGGTAATCACATTTGTTGTCTTACCTATATTTGACCTTGTGTTAACCCTGACAAAAAAATTTACCAGTTTTCATTGACCACATTTTGTATGTTAGACAAGTAGTTCTTTTTAACACTGCATCTTTTCATGCAGTGGCAACTCTTTCATTTCAATCTCTTGTTTTTAAAAAGCAAACTTGTTTCATTTCGAGGGTGATGGGAAGTTGCGAATGTGTCTGTGAACAGCCTTTTTCAGCAAAAACTTCTGGTTAAAATTCCAAGTTATTTATAGATGGATTTTCACCAAATTCATGTGCTGAGATCTAGCCTCACTGAAGATGTTAAAAGTGTGAATAAGAATTCACCACCACCACTACCACCATTTTATTTGTTTAAATTTTATTTATTTATGTTTATGTATTTATTTATTTATATGGTCACAATTGCCTTAAAGCTAAAAACACATTACTATCATTCTCAGAGCTTTTTAAAAGACAGATGTTGAAATTATATCAGTTGTTTAATTTTCTCTGTTAAGGAATCCACAGTAAAATTAACAATTTAAAAGTGTGGTGGGCATAAACTTCTTTGGACTCACAGTCACAAAGAGCAAGTTTGTCTCTGTATTTTTCTCAGCCCTTTCCCAGATTTTGTGCATTGGTTATGTTTATTAATCAAGGACACTACAATTTCTGACAAGAGGCAGGAGGCTTCGGTATGTGACATATTCCACTTGCACATTGTTTCTGTCACCAGGTCACTCCAGTGTAGATTTGGTCTGACTCTGGCTCTTTTGCTGAAATATCTGGAGGGCATCCTTGCAGCATGTCTAAAAAAAAGCTACTTTATTTGCTCCCTTTCTATGTGATGTAGAACAGGTGTTACTCATACAGTTCCTCTGATTGTCTTATTTCTTACCCACTGTCTCAGAATTTTGTTAACAGTTCTCCTGAGACATTTCATCTTGCAGGCTAATGATTTCCTTTTGAATGATTTTGTCAGTGACTATGTCTGGCACTGGTATGTGAAAGTTGGGATGAAGATGGCATTGATGAGTTTTTGTTTGTGCTCAAGGGGGATGCTTGGATGCCACTAAAGAGGTGCTAGTTGGTAGCTAACAGCATTTGTTTTCTGGTAGCGTGTTTCGATTTCTCTTTCTCATTTTCCATTTTCCGTAAAAATGCTATCGATATATTTGAATTCCTATGTTTGTTTCAACTGAGTTCCATCTATATTTATGTCCAGCTTTCGTGGTGTCTTGCCAACTATCATTTCCAGTGCTAATCCTTATGCCTGATTTCTTGCGGTATGCATTCAGTTGATCTAGATGATCTTTGAGTTGGGTTTTATTGTTGTTCATCATGGCTTGATCATCAGCAAGTAACAGTGTTATTCGACTTATTTCTTGGCTTAATTTTTTAGTCATCAGTTAACAAGTGATACTGTATTACAAAGGATTCATTGGATGTTTTAATGCACATGAAAAAATGTGAAGGAGAAGTGGATTGCGATACTGCAAAAAATGACTTTCATATACATAAAATAGTCATGGCCTGATGTTCAGTCATGAGAATAGGGTGATTAATAATGCTTAACCATGCTCATTAGCAAGATCTGATTGGTTTTGTTGTTGTTGGCATATGTGTTGCTCTTTTGTGAACGCTGTTCATATTGAGATAGCATTGCATATGTGAACCTCTGTTTTAGGTCTGTTCAGTGTGTGCGTGTGTGTGTGTGTATTTCCATCAGCTTTCGACAGTGATCACAGGCAGATTGTAGAGAATGTGGTCCTCCACATCTGTCCCCGTTTGTTGATAGTATTATAAACTGTTACTACCATGGAACAGTGAAATGAATGTGTCATAAGTGGCCCTTTATGATTCTCCATTCTTGTCACAACTTGTACAGTCACAGTGATGATCAGATCATAATTCTCCATGCCTGTTGGCATTTTAACTACGCCACAGTGAACTGTCGAATGATCAAATCATGATTCTCTGTAACTGTCATTAAAAGCAGCTCATATGCTTTATCACCACTTTCCACAACATGTATGTGGTTATTCTGTGCATGATTATGTTTAAATTTGTCTTTTTTCTTGACATTTGTTTTCAGGAAACGATGAAGTTAACCTGTTTGGAGTGATCTTTTCAATAAATGCTGCTTGTAACTGCTGATGAGTTGTCTTTTAGTGTGTGAAGAGTTATGTGTGCATTTAATGAAAAGTGCAGTGGGACTGTAAAATTTACAGTCTTATGAAATGGGAGAAAATATGGTCAAATCAGACTTACGCTAATACGAGGGCTGATCCAAAACAAAAATCAGAAGCCCAACATATTTGAAATTGGAAAGTATTCTCCTCTTTTCACAGTTTCAGCCAGCTCAGCCAGATCAGTTGTATTTTGATAGTCTGATTGAGATGTGGTAGCAAGCTGTGATTTCAGTGCATTTCCAAAATCGTGGATTCTTGAAAAACTGCTTCCCAGCCAGGCTGTGTATCAGAGGGAAAAACAATACATAGGCCTCAATTAGGACTGTAGGGTGAGTGAAGGACAGTTTGAATGGATTGCTCTTGTCCTTTATCAGCACTTGCATTGTCATGTAGAACGTGCAATCTGCTAGTAACCACATTTGGATGCTGCTCATGTATGGACTGCACAGCTTTGGACAAAACTTTTTCACTGTTATTGTAATTTTGTTGTTGTTGTTGTTGTTTGTTTCTTTGTTTCTTTTACAATAAACAGACATCAACATACAAAGTAGGAATGAAAAATATCAGTTCATGCACACAGGAGGAGCAATAATACTCTTTAATACTCTGTAAGCTTGTAAAGCATCGTTTCCAATCAATTTCTTCTCCAAAATGTTAATTCCCATTTATTGCAACAATTTGGACGCTTTTCGTCGTTGGTTAAAATTTCATAGAATAGTTTTGTTCCTTTTGATTGTGAATTAATTGCTTTGACAAAACATGGAATCAGCTGCGTTTTATTATTAATAACAGGGATATTAAGATCCTTTAAATAATCTTTGATTGATTTTATGCAACTGAAGTAATTTAAGACATTCACATTTATGTTGTATTTTTCAATTAATTCTTCGTATGAATGAAAATGACCAGTATCATCAGAGGTGTCTGATTTGATAAATTCCTTTGTTAATCCAATCAATATGTTTTACACTATTTGGTGTCTGATTTGATAAATTCCTTTGTTAATCCAATCAGTATGTTTTACACTATTTGTCAAGTTTGATATTATTATTGAAAAACAAAGGTTCTGAGAAAACATCTTCTGAACATTTGGGCAGTATTCTGTATCCATATACTTCATATATGTTAAACACATCTTTCCAAAAATTGTTCGTATGATGTTGTCTTGCATGTATACATAGACCATATTTTATAGTTAATTTGTACTATTTTCTGGATACAGATGATAAAAAATATGTTTCCACTTATGCTCTGTTTTGTGAAGTCTGTTAAGCCATGTTAACCTTAATGCATTTATGAAGTTGTTCCTATTTGTGACATCCAATCCTCTGTCTTTAACATATCTAACTGTAGTAGTTCTGTTTATTCTGTTGCGGGTCTTTATAGGCCATTTTATGAAGAAAGGGGAATTAGAGCACCTGGTCATGACAGGAAAGATGAAGGGAAATAGAGCACCAGGTAGACCCAGGAAGAAAATATCGGATGGACTTGCAGAATGGCTGAGGACAGAGAGTGTGGAAGATGTGCTTGCGGCAACAATGGATAGATACATATGGAGGACCATGATCACCAACGCCATACAGCAGGGCACATGATGATGATGATGATGGGTCTTGTTCCAGATAAAGCTGTAAACCATTTTCTGCAATTGATCGATATTGTAATCAGGTGGGTCAGGTGGATTACACAGCAAGAGCCATAGATGAATAGTTTTCATAACACTAATGATCAATACATCAACTCTGCCCAGTGGATTTATTAACCATCTTAGCCTTATTGCAAACAAGATTTCATTTCTTTAAACTTTTCATCGAAATGTAACTTTTCACAGCCCTATAAATCAGTGGTTAATCAAATGCTGAGTGTTTTGAGGATTCCATACAAATTGGAGATGCAGCATGGGTCTAATGTCACTATTGAGCATAGCCTACTTTCTATCCACACCACAATACTTTTATCAACATTGATTTTCAACCCTCCTTTTTCTTCAAAATTGTCTGTAACGGTTATGGTTTGTTCGAACGTAGGCCTATATGTCTCCATTTAGAAATAGTTCAGTGTCATCTGCATACTGTGCTATTTTATTTGCATTTCTCCAGTGGTGATTCCTTTAATGTTTTTATTTTCTCTGAACATCAGTGCTAAAATTTCGGCACTCAGAATGAACAACCTCGTTTTATTTCAAACCATGCTCATGCATTACCATTTACTAAAACAGTAGACTGAATATTAGAGACCTTTAGATTACACGTCACGTATCGCCCAACACGTATCCGTATCCGTATCGCGATACGTACGTGTCCCGTACGTGAAACCAATTTGGTTTTAGATTACACGTGAAACAGATCTACGTCCCCTGATGGATATCGGGGATCCGAAGCAAGGGACGTAACCACAGCCTTTCCTGTACTTTACGACGTGTGACATTATAAACATAATTATGTAGCTATTTGTTTTTCATTGATACCACCAATGTGACGACGAATTAAATTGTTATACTCGGATTTTTAAAGGAAAATAGATCTAGCAATTACTTTTTTATCTTTCCTAGCAAGTTGGTTGCTCCTAATAATCAATATTATGACATCATTCAATATAATGACATCATAGGCAATGAACACTATTGATGTTTTGTGTGTGTGTGTGTGTGTGGTGTGTGTGTGTGTGGTGCCCCATGCTTCATCTGTGTCAATAAGTCATGGCTGAAAATTTTGAATATATAATATAAATATATATTTCTGTACTTTTGTTTAATGCTAGCAAGGAAGAACAGGAATTGTTTATAAATTCAGACTGTTATTAAATTAAATACATACTTTGCAGTATAATTAATAACTCAGTCGTTGTGTACACACACACATGCATGCGCCCACCAGCAGGCACAAATCATGCACTTGCAACACACTTTCCACGTGAGGAAAATATTCACTATATGGGCATATGAATCCTTTATTGTGACAAAATGAATTCTGAATACTACTCTGAAAGAGTATACATGTTCTGAGACATATAAGTTTTTGTTTTTGTTTTTCTACCATAAAAATGAAGGTTAATTTTAAAAAAGTAATGTGTACAAAACAATCATTCCCCTTTCCCTGATCTTTGCTTATTTTTTTAGTGGCACAGATCTGCTCAGTTTGCGTTATTTTTTAGAAAAACCTAATGATCTCTGTTTTAGCGTTCAGATTTTCTCAGATGTGTATATGCGCAGTTTTGTCCACACTATGCAGGCAGTATACTGGTGCAGTCTGCATACTCTGATTTGGTGGATATGCTTGCTGGGCCAAGCTTCCATAAGCCACCAAACAAACACACAAGACATGACTTACAAGATCTGTATAGTGCATATTTGATTTTCTGTATGAGCATGCACACAAAGGGGTTTCAGACACTGGTAGGTCTGCACACACGCTGACCAGAGAACTTAACAAATTCTCCGCCCTCTTTCACCAGGCAGGAGGCACTCAGAAGGGACCAAACCCAGACATTCTTATTACAAGTTTGACATTTACCTGCTTGATTACCGCACCTGTCATTTTGTGACTTCACAATGGTGTGTTTTCTCTGTACATGTGTGTGTGTGTGCATGGGAAAGGGAGGGGGAGACGGGGTTGGGGGTTGAGAGTGTATCATGTGCAGAGTTATGGCATATGCCGTTTGGTGATCTCTGCTGTGGTGACATGTGCATGAATAATGAAAAATAAGTGTTTTTTCTAACATTCTTCTATTTTGCACTGTTAGAGCTATCTGCTTTTACAATAGCATAGGAATAAAGTGTAAGTACAATGAACATAAATAAGTGCTTTTTCTAACATTCTTCTGTTTAGCACTGGTTGAGTATATATTTGCTTTTACAACAACATTAGAGATGAATTTACAATGAGAGATAAATGTTTTTTTAACATTATGCTGTCTACCACTGTTGTGGTAGAGTTATCTGCTTTCACAACGGCATTAGGGATAACTGTAATAATATCCTTTCAAAGAACACCAGTCCTTCAACACTTAAAATGTACTGCCACATTTTTCATTATATATATGTTAGGTATAATAACTTCACAATTCCTATTTTAACTAGCAAGCCAGAAGCTTTTATCGTACTTTGTCTAGCCTATCTACTGGGCCCCATGAGAGAAAACCAGATTTGATTGCCCATATATATGTATCTGAGAGCAGATGATTATGTATGTGTGTGTGTCTGTTAGGGTGTATAAACATACTTTACTTTAAAATCTAAATCACCTTTCTCTCTCTCTCTCTCTCTGTGCCCCCATCCTTCCTTCTCTATGTCTCCCTCCCTCCTTTTCTTTCACACACAACCATGATTATCAGCCAATAGGTCTTACCTCATAATTCTAATTGATATAATAATAATAATAATAATTACAATATTTATATAGCGCAAAATCTTGATAAAATCAAATCTAAGCGCTGAAGCAGACACACACGCAAGCACGCACGCACGCACGCACGCACGCACGCACGCACACACACGCACGCACACACACACACACACACACACACACACACACACACACACACGCATGGCTATAGATCTAAATGGGGAGAAAGAATAAAAGCAATAAAAGCAAGAATAAAACCAATGGAAAATTATAGAGAGCATAGCATATACAATTATATATTATAACCATGTGATTCCCTCCGAGCGGAGACAGGCTGCAGAGGGGGGGGGGGGGGGGTTGAGTGAGGTTAGGATTTTATGCGGAGGAGAAAAGGTGAGTTTTGAGAGCGGACTTGAAGGAGACAAAAGTAGGTTGCTGACGGACTGAGAGAGGAAGTTTGTTCCAGGAGAGTGGACCAGAAACAGAGAAGGCTCGTGGACCATAGGTATTGAGCTTAGTGCGTGGAAAGCTTAAAGTCAGAGGATCGGAGGCAGAGCGGAGGGTACGTGAGGGAAGATAGATCTCAAGTAGGCTTGACAGGTAATCGGGGGCTGCGTTATTGAGGCTTTTGTAGCACATGGTGTCTAGTTTGTACTGTATGCGCTTTGATACATTCATCTGTTTAGCACTGGTTGAGTATAAATCTGCTTTTAGAGTGTAACTACAATGAAAGATAAATGTTTTTCTAACATTCAGGCAATTGTTTGCATCCTGCAGCTTTTGGACTTCTATATTTTCTCTCTTCACATTAAACTTTCTGAATGTCAAAATCAGTCTTTTTGCTATCTTCTTCTGTTTGTATATAATCTTGCTGGTACTCCAAGGTTGTTGACCACAGTGCAGCTGGGCTGTGTGATTTCTTGATTTAGCATGTGGAACACTTAGATCTGAAAAACAGGAAGAAACTTATTTCAACTGTCTTTTTATTTGTCTACATATTTATTCATTATGATGATGATGATGATGACACTGATAATGATAATAATAATAATAATAATAGTAATCATATTGATGATAAGTAAGCAAATAAATAAATCAATAATATAATATAATCATCATCACCACTATCAGTTTCTGCCGTCTGTGCAAAAACAGTCTACTCTGGTTCCCCACGAGTTTCTCTTGTCTATGTGGCCTTGACCTTGATGAGAAACCAGACAGTGAACTGCAAGAACAGATCTAAGTCAGTGCTTGGCGTTAGATTTCTTTAAACGCCGTATCCATTATACATTTTTGGTTGGAAAAACTTATCAAAAACAATTTTTTTTAAAAATTACGTCACTCACGACATTTCTAATGTTTCACGTCCACAAAATAGCATTTCATAGTAAAAACCGAGCTGAAGTCTCTTCCACATGTTAATTAGGTCAGCTGGCGATACATGATTCCCGGCAGCTGGCTTTTGCTTGCTAACTCTTGGTGCGTTTGGTCGACTCGTACTTAAATTGTTTAAAACTCAGTGACATAAGACATACATAACAAGGTAGATAAAGGGTTTCAAAACACAACCAAAATATTATTTACCTTGAAACTTGAGATATGCAGTCCCAAAATAGATACAGGCAAGAGCACGTATAGCCGGACTTCCATACATGGACACGTCCCTCTCGAAACAGTACGTATCGCTATAATCGCGCGAGAAAATGCGATACGTAGTCGGCACGTTACGTATCTGGCCCATATTGGATACGTGACGTGTAATCTAAAGGTCTCTAATGTTGTAAAAGACCTCAGTCCAGTTATTGATGTCATCAGGAAAGCAGACAATACTTTGTGCATGAAAATCCAATCAAGAGAATCAAAAGCTTTTTCAAATCGATACATAGTAACAATCCAGAAATTGTGTTTAAATTACAATAGTTCAAACCACAGACAAGTCTGGTAACGTTTCCAGTTTATCTGTTGGCCATAAATCTTTACTAATCTTCATTTATTAATTTTGATAGTTCTGTCACAGGAAGGATTTCATGGGGTGTCGTTCTGGAATTTGGGGGATGTTTACGTGGAATCAACTTTCTATATAGAAATCACACACAACAACGAGGAAGGAGAGAATCGAGTAGAGGCGCACTAAGCACACTAGTAATAACTTTCAAAAGCAGCCCACACATAGCATATAGTTTCTTTAATTATTAAACATGTTCAACTTAAAGCATAATCATTCATCATCATTCTTACTTGTCTAAGTCCTAAAACAAACCTACTCCTTTGTCTCACCTGTCGGCGTCACCGGGAACAGTGTTGGCCGCTGCACATGATGTCCTCACAAGTTGCCTCCAGCACTCTCGATCTTGGCTAAGTCTGACCACCTCCTGGAGTTTCTTGCCACTGATGTTTGTGATGTTTCTAGCAAGTGATGCAGGTGGCCGTCCTCTGTTTCTCTTTCCTTCCACTTTACCTTGGAGGACAGTGGACATCAAGTCTGTTCTCTCATTACGGATTGCGTGTCCAACATATTTCAGTTTCCTCCGTTGTATGAGTACTAGGAGCTTGCGTGTAGTACCCAACTCATTCAGTATGCTTTCATTTGAGCGCCTATCCATCCATTTGACCCTCAGCAGTCTTCGGTAAAACCACAGCTCTGCTGCTTCCACTCGTCTTTCATCCTCTTTCTTCACTGTCCATGCCTCGCAGCCGTATAACATCACTGGCCAGACAAGACATTTTAAGAGTTTTATCTTAAGGTCTGCTGTTATGCTGTGGTCTTTCCAAATATTGTTCAATTGAACCATACTGTTCTTGGCCATTCCAATTCTCATCTTTATGTCTTTTGAGCATGTTCCATCGTGTGTCTTGACTGAACCTAAATATTTAAAGTCCTTGACATTTTCTAGAGGGACTTGGTTTAGCATGATCTGGTCCTGTCTAGTGTTATATTTGCCTGCAACATGCATAACCTTTGTCTTCTTTGAATTTAAGTCCAGCCCAGCTGCCTTTCCAACCCGGTCTACCCTGTTCAGGATCCTCCTAGAGCCTGTAATGTTGTCTGCCAGTAATCCTGTGTCATCTGCGTAGCGTAAATTTGACAGGTTTCTACCACCAATATTTACTCCCATGTCTTCTATGTCTGCCTCTCTCATGATATGTTCAGTGTATATGCTGAAGAGATGTGGAGACAGGATGCAACCTTGCCTTACCCCTTTAGTGATGTTAAAAAATTTGCAGTTTTGATTATTCCATCTGATTGTTGCTTTTTGATCATTATATAATGAAGCTATGAGGGAAACCAGATGTCTTGGAAAACCCATTTTGATCATGAAGTGGAAAAGACTTTGGTGAATCACGCTATCAAACGCTTTGCTGTAGTCAATGAAAACGATGAACATCTCTTGGTCTGTGTTTCTAATCTTTTCTATCAATATCTGGAGTACAAACAGCATATCTATTGTTCCCCTGTTTTTCCTATAGCCTGCCTGACAGTCGGATAGCTCTTCCTTTGTCTAGCAGTCCTAAAACTCTACCTTGGAATAAGAATGTCATCGTACCTTCACTGCATGTTTCTGGCAAAGGCTCAGCACCTCTGCCAAGTTGAGTGGCCTGACTGACTGTTCTGTCTCTCTGTCGGTGTCTCCTCCTGTGACATGTTCCTTTTTCATTTATAGAGGGTGGATCAGAACACGCTGGGGCTTTGACCCAACATGTCTTAAGATGGCTTCGCATATGTCCTCTCATGTGAGTGTATGAAAGAGTTGTTAACGTGTCCACTGAGACAATGGACTTCTCCCTTTCACTGGAGCGGACCTCGAAAACATCCCAATAGAGCTGTATGTACATCGGGCTTTATTGTATGTCTCGTTTACAGTCTAACATAAGTGTGATTGGCTGTGCTGTTAGATGTTGGTTAATCCTAAGCCTTCAGTCAAGAGGAAGTACAGGTATGGGCCTGTTTCTACCCAAGGGGTTTCCGTGATAGTATTCTTTTAACTCTTTGAGAAATGCACGCAGTTGCAATTTTGTACACTACGTTTTATAGAGAAATGAGTCTCCAGTTTCTCAAGTATTCTCTTGGTTTATCGCCTTTGGGTATACAAATAATAATGCCTTCTTTCTGAGTGGAGGACATTTCTCCTTTTTGGAAACCATCATATAGAGCCCGTACAGTTAACCCTCCTTAGCGTTTCTTCCAGAAGACTAAAAAAAAACTCAGCTATAAAGCCATCAGATCCTGGACTTTTGATGTTTTTCATTTTACTTATGACATATGTCGCTTCATCTAGAGGTGTAAAACTCTGGGCTATCTTTGTTTGGTCCATATACATTAACTAATAAAATATCTGTTCACTGTATATATGTGCTACAATCAGAACATTTCCTTCAGGGTCTTTATAAACATCTTTAACTTTGAACTCAAAATTGTTAATAAAAAGTATTGCCACCCCTCTCGTGTTTGTATTATGAGAAGAAAAATACAAAGCATACCTCCATTCCGCTATATAATACTTTTCATGTTTGGAGTCTTGTATCAAATAGACTGAATGTTGTTTTTGTTTCAAATAGTGAAAAACATCTCTTCTCTTTTGTACACTACCCAATCCTCTACAACTCATTTTCTTATTTGATCATATTATGTAATAGCTATCCTCTCCAGGAATAACTGCTTCTCTGTACCTCCATGAAGCTTAAAGAACAAACGTATTACACACATTAAAGTTATCATAAACTCACAAACAGTGATACAAACATCATGCCTTGTTGTGAACGCTAAGAATACACAAAAAGTCATAATAAAATGATGCAATTCTTTCAAATGTCTTTCCTTAATTTTCCATGACTCTTCCAGCATATCAGCTGATCCACAATTCAAACATTCATTCTCACTCTCAGTCATGTCTTTCTCGTGAATTTCCTTCTATGACAACTGCACAACATGTATCATCTTACATGACAAATAAATCATTACAAATATGTACACTACTATGATGAATCATCATTGTTACTGAAACGATGAGCATAACAGATTTCATCAAAGAAAAACAGGTAAAAAAAAACACAAACCACTGTCTTCCTTGCAAACCCCCTCCCCCCCCCCCCTTTTTTTTTTTTTTTTTAAACAACACTACGCATCTATCATCAGACGGTTTTCATCTTTGCTTAATCATATTTTTCCTCTTTGTTTAATTATGTAGTTCAATATGATAAACGAACATTCAGGCAGGTAGCAGTTGGTCATTTATTATTAAATGGTATAAATATACATATCGCCAAAATTATAGCCACCTACAACTCTTGATTATTTCATCGTAATACTTTTGTAAGCTTAACTGCGATTTGGATGTATACATTAATCTAAACAGTAGGCCTATGTTTACCACAAATATTGGAAATACAATTCTTTGTGGATTGCTTGCCACTTGTACGACAAAAACGTATATACGTCTTCCATTTATCATCAAATAAATCAAACAAAACAATACCAAAAACAAAATCTCTACAATACACAATCTCGTCCATTCTTCTTGGCGTAAGTCATTGTAATACCATCATTCTTTCCCCGTTTGTGGGAGTCCACCAACCTGTTTGATAAGTTGATCAGTGCTGTTTCTTTGTGTCACAAAAATTGAAAAGTATGCAACTTCGTAAATCATGCATATTCTATTTGATGTTCCCCCATTTAGTCCTCCCATCACCACCACTCTGAAATCAAACACGTGTACCAAATGACCAAACTTGTGAATATCGTACAAAGTGTATAATCTTTGTCATTTATAACTAACTCATCCCGATCTGGCAAAACAAACATCACGTACAGATAACTGACACAGCATTGTCTTGGACAACGTCCGCACGCACATGCAAGCACAGTGCTCGGTCGTATACTCAGAAATCTATGACCCAGAAAAAGATAACACCCTTTTCCCTCACGCACACATATACACATACCGGTACATAAAAAAGTTTCTCTCTCTCTCTCTCTCTCTCTCTCACACACACACACACACACACACACACACACACACACACACACACCGGTACATAAAAAAATTCTCTCTCTCTCTCTTTTCTCTCTCTCTCTCTCTCTCTCTCACAAATACACACACACACACGTACATACGTATACATACATGCACACTGGCGTGCGCATGCATATTAGGGCATACATAGTAGTCGGATACACTCGTTGAAATCAACACAAGTATTCACTGTCTGTAATATTTTTCTATCCTTTTGATCAAGGGAATATTTGTAACGTAGTTCAGAATATAACAAAAGCAGTGGGGGAAGGAGGAAGGGGGGATTCAGACAGATATCGTTTTCATACATCTGTGCCTAACGCGATACACAAAGTCATGTTTAGGTATTGGTTCGTACCTGCACAAAACACAAGTTAACTATTTTAGTATTTCATGCGACAGTACTGCATATCAGTAACAACCACTGTTAGTTGCAGTAAGGGAAATGTCTTTCATCACATCTTTAGGAAGAGCCCTTGAATACTGTCAACAAGGGTGAGTATTAGTTTCAGTTTCTCAAGATGTCGTCTCCGCGCTCGGAACGAATTCTATATGCACTAACGTCACAGGTGCCACATGTATGGTGACCGTGGCACATGCCTTAAGCCTGCACATAAACCCACGAGCTGGCCAGGTCCTGAGGCCCTACCTAGACTATGTTTTACCTAGTCTATATTTTATAATGATATTTTTATCAGCCTACCACTGGAATAATCTTGGTTACATGTAAATGACAAGTAAGTAAACAAGCAAGCGAGTGAGTAAATGACAAGTAAGAAAGAAAGCAAGCGAGTAAGGTGAATAAATAAATACCAAATAAAGGAGTATGTAGACGAATAAACGGGTAAAAGATGAAAATAACAAATAACAGTAAATACATGCATATATCCACATGCCCGCACGCAGACATATACATGTACACATACATTCATACATACACACCCATATCGACAAAGCATGATGGCCGACAACAACAGCTACAACAACAGCAACAACAACAACACCAGCAAAGAGGAGACACCCACATATACATATGACAAACTTACAGACATATCTGGATAACATTCAACAAACAGCCCACAAACACGCACACAGATGGTTTAGCAAACTTGCTTTTTCTTCGGTTATCTGTTTCTTTTCTTCACTTTACCTTTATCTCTGTTCCAGGAAAAGCCCAAAGACTTTCCGTTCCACGCTGTAAGAGTCTGTGCAATGTTACTTTTGAGATGATACCAATGTTGGTTTGATTAATGATAGCTCTTGTTTTTCCTTTCAATGTGGATTTCCGGCTACTTCCTCTATCTATTCCTTTTTGGGTAAGACGTTCGATAGTATGATGACTCACACTTTGTTCACGAAGATATGATTTGAAGCGTCTAAGGACCTCAGACTTTCCCAGATGGAGAATTTTTGTTGTAGTGGCATTGCCTGCAAGTTTATCGGCCAGTTCATTTCCTTTAACACCAGCGTATCCCGAGCAAGTAGATCCACGTGAGACTTTTTAGGTTGATACTGTTCATTGCTTTGTGCCATTCTGGGGTCCCTGCTCCATTTTGCACTTTTTGAAGTAGATTCATTGAGCCTGTCAGGATGAAGGCTTGGATTTCTTTCATGTCGTCATCCAGTGAGGTTAGCCATTGTAGTGCATGTGTGACTGCCTCAATTTCCATAGTCAGACTGGAGGTTGTGATATCAAATGTAGCGTTTTCTTCATGTTTGGTGTTTCCATTCTGTTTGACAGTGAAGCCCCATTCAGATTTGTTATTGGTGACTGAGCCATCCGTGTATATGATTATATCTTTGGGGTTGTAGCTTAGTTGCTCCATGAGTAGCTGAATTTCTGCATTTGTTTTCCCTTCTGGCCATTCGCGACAGTGTCTCCCCAGATTTTTGGGTACGATAGTTTAGTACAAATTGTTGACATGGTTTGGATGTTTTTCCCCATCCCTTTGTCCCTTTTAGTTCTGTCAGCTGACACACATGCTGAATGGAGTCTTCCGCCTGTCCCATCCATGATTTACCACGTTGGAATCTGCTGCCTTTTGTTGTTCCGATTATCTGGTGGAGTGGGTTTTCTGGGTTTTCCAATGCCCTGAAATACGCCTTTACTTGTTATATTTTGTGTCTCGATTGTATTGAAGGAAGGTCGAACAGGTATCGCAGTCTCCGTGGTTCCGAGGATCACTCTCATTGCTTTGTTTTGTATTCTTTGTAGTTTTAGCAGGTTTGTCTGTGACAACGTAGTGAGGTCCAGTCCATAGTCGATGACAGTCAGTATTACAGCTTAGTATAGTTGAAAGAGATGACTTGTTCAATGCCTTTAGCTGTTGTTGCTTTCAGGATTGAAAGGTCTTTTTTACATTTGAGTGTACTGGTTTCCACATGTTTTCTGAAGGTAAACGTTCTATCAGAACTGATGCCAAGGTAGCTTAAGTTGTTTGTTCGCTCGATATTGGTTCCTCTGAACGTAACTGATGGACATTTTTTGCTCGCTGCTTTGTTGTCGAAGGATGCAGAACAGTATCTGTTCTTTGGTGGGGTTGATTGCCGATCCGGTTTCCTGGCACCACTGGTCTACATTGTTTAACTGCGAGTATTAACAACACTGAAATCAAGTTTACAGTTTCTCTTGATTTTCAGACATGAATCCAGACCTCAAAAACCCGACCAGTGCCCTTACTTGTCAATATAGTGCATGCTTTCCGTGTGCGTGTTCAATGCACGTGCACATTCGTATTAATTTTGTCTATCTCTACAGACACAATTGGGTGCACGCACACCCACTAAAAACACATGCACGCTCACTTCAAATACTGATGTATTGTTCAGACCATGGATCATGTAAAGAAGGAAAAAAGGGACGTTTGAGGGCGTTGGTGGTAAGGGTGGGATTGGATTGGACGTGTGGAAGGGGTCAGATTGAATGTGGACGATGGGATGTGTAATAGAGTTGAGAGTGAGAGTGGGTGATTGTACAGGTGGTGATGTAGGGTGGGCATCGGAGAAGTGGAGACAGGCATAGAATTGCTGACTGGAACGACGTATTGATTCTGACATGTCGGTTGCGTGTCTTTATTCAACTCTCAACTGCTTGGACGTCGAACGTGATGGTGAGTGAATCGTACGTGGGAAGACAGACTGCATCATTCTTCTTGGTTCTCTAGCAGAAACGGGTCTTCTGTGCAGGTTGTTTCTCATTCCGCTGCTGGAAATAAACTAGACTGTGATGACCATGTATTGATTGCATCCTTCTGTCTTTGTTCATTCCTCTGCCTGGGAACGTTTCCACGTCCATTAGCGTCTGTCTGTCTGTCTGAAGGATGGAGAGAATCTGAGGTCTTACAGTTGCTGGCGGTTGCGGTGGCATTAGCTGTCGCCCCATCCAGAATTTTCAAATCTCCACTAGGTAGGCCTACTTCTAGTTTCTGCCCATTTCTGAGAAGAGCAAAAATCTTTCCGTCTCTTGTCCATACGTTTTATACTTTAGTTAAGATGTTGTTTGCAAAGCAGGCAATCTGATCATATTGAAGTGAGTCAAATCCTCTGTAATCCCTCTTTTAGTCCCTTTCAACATACGTCATTTCTGTAATACCTGGTCTTTGTGCTTTCTGCATGATATGAATTCATATTATGAATTTGACTATGACGGACCCGAGCTTGTAGAAGCTATTTCCGACACGGTGGGCGACGCTAATTTGGGAGGAATCTATGTGCCCCAGACCAAGATCGTCATGAATCCCCCCACTGCTTTTGTTATATTCTAAACTATATTACAAATATTACCTTGATTATATGGATAAAAAATATTTCAGACAGTGAATACTTGTGTGTTGATTACACATTCGGCAGCTGTTTCCTGAACATCATCTGGGCCGATTCCGTGAAAACGGAAACAGTCTCTTCGTCCGTACTGTTCAAGATCATTGCGTTGCTCTTTTTGTATTTCGATAATGTTTCTTTACAATTTGATGTCGTCTTGTAGTGTTATCTTCTTCTTCAGTTCATCAATTTTTTTTTTTTTTTTGAAGGGCGAAAAATTCAGAGCGGAAATCTTCAAGTTGTCTAGTAAGTTGGACTGATAGGTTTTGCTCAATTGAGCCAATCTTACGACCTAGTTTACTTAATGTCTCTGCAGGTTGTCGATCCATTCTGAAAATATGTTCTGTCAAAGAATTAGAACTGTTGTCACCATCATGTCCACCTTCACCCCTATTTTCTACATGTATTGTCTGTCTTTCCTGATTTTCTTCCGTTCCCCCTTTTTACACAAATTCTGTCAATATGTTTTGTTTGTTGCTTGTTGATGTGGAGAGCAGATTTGTTTGTTTGCTGTTTTATTGTCGTATTTGTGTTGTATCAACAGAGGTAAATGTAGCTGATTGTCAAAATTATTACTTACAGTGATGTCGGCTTGACATGATTTCGTAGATTTTGGTGGCGCCATCTTTTAGCAAGCTGATATTTTCTGAACACGCTACTGCACAGACTACTTTCCACACTTTAAACTGTTTAAACACATAGTCAAACACTGGATTCACTTTACTATCATTTGTGAAAGTCGTTAGCACTCAGTGTCTGTATCATCGTACGAAATTATTTTGACAATTTGTTCAGTTTGAGTAAGTCTCTGTTAAACACATAAACCAACACCGGCAACAAAATATACTACCTGTACAGTCTAACTTTATGTCACTGGCCTCTCACCACTTGTTTCTTTTTCTTCACAGTGTGGAGAGCTCACAGAAACACGCCCACTTGCTTGGCTGAGCGAAGCTCAGGTCCAGTACTACTAATAATATTTCATCAACTAAATGTACTGATCTTCTCCAAGAATTTTCTTTACAAGCTGAATAGCTTGCTCGTTTCAGGCCTCACTTGGACGTCCACATTGGTAGATATCTACTTGTCTTTCAAGTCTTTCAAGTCAGGGTCTTCTTTGTTTAAAACTACTATCGGCGGCAAATTGTCCTATATATTGTCCTATACCTGATGTTGTTTCCGTACACAACTGTCCAATTTGCATGAAGTTTGATTGGACTGTTTCCTACTTTGAGTTTTGTGAAGACAAAACATCTCAGCTGCTCTATGAAGGATCCAGTTTTTGGACGCACTGTTACATTGCAATTTCAATGACAATTGTTCTTATTCCTCAACTATCCATGCAGGAGTTCATTATCCAAACCTGTCAGTCTTGTGTTGAAATGTGAAGCTTCCGTTCTGTTCGCCATTATCTTCCAACTTTAGCAGCACGTAAACTCGCGACTTCGTTTACCTCACATCGATTATGTAAAGCTATTGATCTCTGACTTGCCTCATTCTTCCATTTCATGCCTTCAGCGTATTCAAAGTTCTGTAGCCCATCTTGCCCTTCATAAAAAGAGGCATGATCATGTCACTTGCTTGCTTTATTTCTCCATTGGTTGCCTGTTTCTTAAAGAATTTCATGCAAAATCAATACATTGTGCTACAAGTATGGTATTGCATCTTTTTGTCTTTGTGACCACCTCCAAATGTATGTAGCCTACACTCATCTAATCTCTCCATTGTGCTTCTGATACTACTTGTTTACAAATTGCTTGAGACAGACGTTCCACAGTCAGATACTGCTCATTTTCTGTGTATATATGGTCCATGATAACAGGAATGAGCCTCCTCTGTCTCGATGATAGTTACATGCTCTGTCTTTCTTCAAATCTAACTTGAAAACATATCTTTTAGTTCAGCAGAGATATCCCCTTTGTGTGCCCATCCCTTCGTACCCCCCCCCCCCTCCCGTTGTGCGTGTGCTTTGTGCTCCAAAGTTTTTGTCATTGTGAATGAATGATGAAAGTAGGTGCATTGTATATCAAGATTTGGCATCGTGTAATTCATGATTGTTGTCATTATAACTTTGTGTATATCAATAGCACAAGGGCTATTTTTGTCTCATATATTTTGTCTTCACACAAGTTAAAAGTATTTCCAATAAACAGTTCCGAAATAGTAGCGTAACTGAAATGACTTTCGGATCAGCCTCGTCATGGTCACCCTGAAAGTGCACTCCTTTGAAATTTTTATGCAAAATTTATCTTGTACATTTAGGAAAACTCATTTATCTAAACGTAGTTACTCACATATTTCTGTCTGCAAGTGTTTTGCGTACTTTCTTTAACGATGATATAATTCACTCATGATGCAATTCAGTCTGTAAGTGTGTATGCATACTATCTTTACAGTTAAACAATTCACCCATGGTTTGCTAAGCCCTTTCATAGAGCCCAGATTGTCTGCCAGAGTCCTATTTGTCGGACTATGTCAGTTTCCACCTTCCACACAGAGGGCGAGGCTCAACAAACATATTACAAAACATAAAAACAAACAAACAAACAAACAAAACCTCTGTACTGGAAGCAAAAAGCAGTCCAAGAAAACCTCCATCCATGGCATGAAAGAGACCTTGACATCACATGGCATTTCTCGACTTAGGGCTGTCATGTTTACTGCTGACTATTCCTACAACCAACACCCATAACAAAGACAGACAGAAAAGAAAACAAATGTGTATGCAAGTCAGAATCTGTGTGTGTGTGTGTGTGTGTGTGTGTGTGTGTGTGTGTGTGTGTGTGTGTGTGTGTGTGTGTGTGTGTGTGTGTGTTGTGTGTGCGTTGTATGTTGAGCTCGCGTGCTTCTGGCTGCAATGATAGTTCAATTTTTTCCCCACGAGAGACCATTTAGTGTGGCTATTTCAATACCGATACGTTCTCCATTACTGGAGATCTTTAGATTACACGTCAAGTATCCAATACTGGTCAGATACGTTACGTACCGACTACGTATCGCATTTTATCGCGCGATTTTATCGATACGTATCGCTTCGATAGGGACGTGTCTACCTATGGAAGTCTGCTTATACGTGCTTTTGCCCTTATCTAGTTTGGGACTGCATATCTCAAGTTTCAAAGTAAATAACACTTTGGTTGTGTTTTGAAACCCTTTTTCTACCTTGTTATGTATGTCTTATGTCACTGAGTTTTAAACAATTTATGTACGAGTCGACCAAACGCACCAAGTGTCGGCAAGCAAAAGCCTGCTGCTGGGAAGTACGTATCGCCAGCTAACCTAATTAAAATGTCGAACGAGACTTTTGTTTGGAGGCCCGAATCAGCTGCAATTTTTGCTATGAAATGCTATTTTGTGGACGTGAAACGTTAGAAATGTCGTGCGTGACGTCATTTTTTTCTATTGTTTTTGATTAGTTGCTGATAAATGAAAAATTTCGAACTAAAAATGTATAATGGATGCAGTGTTTAAGGAAATAGATCTAGCCTTGCAGTTCACTGTTTGGTTTCTCATCAAGGTCAAGGCCACATAGGCCTACCCTGGTAAGAAAAGCTGCTGGGAAGCAAGTGTGGACTGTGTTTGCACAGGCGGCAGAAACTGATAGTGGTAATGATGGTTATATTATATTTTTTTTTTATTTATTTATTTATTCATTTATTTATTTACTATCAATGTGATTACTATTATTATTATTGTTATCAGTATCGTCATCATCATGAATAAATATGTAAACAAATAAAAAGGCAAATGAAATGTTTCTTCCTGTTTTTCTGATCTAAGTGTTCCCCATGTCAAATCAAGAAATCACACAGCCCAGCTGCACAGTGGTCTACAACCTTGGAGTACCCGCAAGATCACATTCAAACAGAAGAAGAAAGCAAAAAGACTGATTTTGACATTCAGAAAGATTAATGTGAAGAGAGAAAATATAGAAGCCCAGAAGCTGCAGGATGCAATCACCTGAATGTTAGAAAAACATTTATTTTTCATTGTAGTTACACTCATCTCTAAAATTGTTGTAAAAGCAGATTTATACTCAACCGGTGCTAAACAGAAAAGGAAAGGAAGGAATCTTTTATTTAATGTCTGTTCACAAAAAGGAAGGAATCTTTTAATGTCTGTTCACAAAAAAGGAAGGAACCTTTTATTTAATGTCTATTGTTAAACAGAAGAATGTTAGAAAAAGCACTTGTTTATGTTCATTGTATTTACACTTATCACTAATGCTATTGTAAAAGCAGATAGCTCTAACAGTACCAAATAGAAGAATGTTAGAAAAAACACTTATCTTTCATTATTCTTGCTCTTCCTGCATATGTCACCACAGTAGAGATCACCAAATGGAAGAGAAAAGCCTGGTTTCTTGTACTTCAGGACTGCCAATGATTAATTATTCGATTTGTAACCTATAGGATGGTAGTATTTGAAACCACAAATCCCCCCTGCTGTGGTGGTTGTGATGAATTGCATCAACATTTCATTAGCATATCAATTAGAATTATGAGGTAAGACCTATTGGCTGGTAATCATGGTTATGTGTGAAAGAAAAGGAAGGAAGGAGAGACAGAGAAAGAAGGGTGGAGGGCAGAGAGAGAGGGAGAGAGAGAGAGAGGGGGGTGATTTTGATTTTAAAGTAAAGTATGTTTATACACCCTAACACTGTAACAGACACACACATACATATCTGCTCTCAGATACTTGTATATGGGCAATCAAATCTGGTTTTCTCTCACGGGTCCCAGCAGATAGGCTAGACAAAGTATTATAAAAGCTTCTGGCTTGCTAGTTAAAATAGGAATTGTGGAGTTATTATACCTAACATACACTACGCACAAAAAGTTAAGGATCACTATGAGAAAACAGGTGCGTAATAAACTCAGTTCGCTACTGTTATTTATTTCTCAGTCCAGCCAAATTGTTATGAATTCTTGTTCAGCTGTAAGTGGGCGATGTTGTGTTAGTGAGAAAATTGCACGGGATTCTCTACTACTGAGCTTGGCCGCAAACGGAAAAGCGGAAACTTGCGAAAAAGGACCTTGTTTTGGACCGTTCTGCCTGAACACATTGCACAAACCAGATGGAAAAACCATTATGCACGTGCAAGCACTGCTGTTTATGTGTGAGATGCTGTCTCTTGCTTGGCTTTATAAGAAGACATTCCACCAGTAGTAGGCCTGATCTGACAATGCCTCCACGACGAAAATTGAGCGAGTTTGAGAGGGGACGAGCTGTTGCATGGTTCCAAGATGGTGTTCCCAAGCGAGAAGTGGCCAGGCGACTTCAGGTGTCCATCTGGGTCATTGTCAGACTGATTCAACGCTTCACAGCCACTGGGAGGGTCCATGAAAGACGCAGATCTGGTCGACTGAAGAAGACAAACCCAAGTGAAGATCGTCTCATTGAACGAAAAGCCCTGCAGACAAGAACAGCCTCTTCCAGCATCATTCGAAGGCAGCTGAGGGTGGCTACTAACATCAACATCAGCCAGCAGACCATACGGAACCGCCTTCATGGGTTTAACCTCCGTTCTGTCGCCCAGCTGTGCGGCCACGCTTAACTCCAGCCCATAGGGCAGCAAGCCACGCCTTCTGCAGACGTCACGTGAGGTGGACACGTCAGCAATGGTCCCAGGTCCTGTTCAGTGATGAATCACGCTTCACCATGAACCACAACGACGGCCGACTGAGGGTCTGGAGGCGCCCAGGGCAACGCTTTATTGACATCACTGTCCAAGAAAAGGTGGCCTTTGGTGGAGGTTCTGTAATGGTCTGGGGGGCCTTCAGCCTTCACCACAGAACACCCTTGTATCATGTACAGGGTAACCTGACTGGCCTCCGATACCGGGATGAGATCCTTCGACCGCTGGCTGTGCCTACACTGCAGCAGATGGGACCGACGGCTGTCTACCAGGATGACAACGCTCGCCCCCACAGGGCAAGGGTGGTCAACGACTTCCTGCAGCAGTCTGGAGTCAACAGAATGGAGTGGCCAGCATGCAGTCCCGATCTCAACCCGACTGAGAACCTCTGGGATGAGCTGGATCGCAAAGTGAGGAGCAACCACCCCCCTCCCAGGGATGCCCAACACCTCTACCAGATGCTGCAGGCTGAGTGGCAGGCGCTTCCACAGAGGATCTTCACCAACCTGGTCAACTCGATGAGGACTCGCTGCGTCGAGTGCCAGAACAGCCATGGCGGTTACACGCATTACTGAACTTTTGGGAGCATCAGAATGCCCTGTCTTGTGATTTCAATGACTTTGGGAAATCAAATTTCGATACGTACCCACTTTGATCAAATGTACACACCAAACGATTGCTCGAAATTGAAGGCAATTGTGTATCGTTATCACTAAAGCATGGAATTAAATGTTTGCCAAACTTCAACGCATTGGCTTTCTTATTTTGAAAGTTATGAATTTTTGTGCAAGTGATCCTTAACTTTTTGTGCGTAGCTTATATAATGAAAAATGTGGCAGTACATTTTAAGTGTTTAAGGACTGATATTCTTTGAAAGGATATTATTACAGTTATCCCTAATGCTGTTGTGAAAGCAGATAACTCTAACACAACAGTGGTAGACAGCAGAATGTTAGAAAAAACATTTATCTTTCATTGTAATTACACTCATCTCTAATGACTAATGTTGTTGTAAAAGCACATTTATACTCAACCAGTGCTAAACAGAAGAATGTTAGAAAAAGCACTTATTTATGTTCATTGTACTTACACTTCATCATCATCATCATCAGTCCCGTAGTCTGGTTGACCGTTGGGGCACCACTGAAGATTTTGCAACCAACTTCCTCCACTCCTCACGGTCCTCAGCTTTCCGCAGAATGATATTCCATTCAAGGCCAGTCCACTCTCTGATATTGTCTTCCCATCTTTTTCTCTGTCTGCCTCTTCGTCTCCCTCCCTGAACTGTTCCCTGCAAGACGGTCTTGGCCAGTCCAGATGATCGTGTGACGTGCCCGTACCACCTCAGTTTGCGTCTTTTCACTGAGGTCAGGAGGTCTTCATACGGCCCGATGGCGTTTTCGATTCGGGTTTTCACTTCCTTATTGGTTATATGATCTTTGTACGAGATACCAAGGAGTTTGCGGAAGCATCTCATCTCCATTGCCTGTATCCTTCTTTCAATGTCTGCTGTTATGGTCCATGTTTCGCATGCATACAAAAATATTGACATGACCAGGGTACGCATCAGTCTGATCTTGGAGCCGATTGCGATATTCTTGTCGTTCCAGATGACTTTTAGCTTGGTCATTGCAGCTGTGGTCTGGGCAATCCTGGAAAGTACTTCGGGCTTTGACCCTTCATCTGATACTATAGCTCCCAGATATTTAAATCTATGGACGGTCTCAAGTTTCTTGTTGTCTATGGTAATGTCAGTGCTGATGCCATTGGTATTATTTGTCATCAACTGGGTTTTCTCTGCACTGATCTGCATGCCATATGCTGTGGAGGCCTCATCAAGATGTTTTATCAAGCTGACTAGCTCTTGCTCTTGCCCAGCTAGTCCGTCAATGTCGTCGGCAAAACGCAAGTTTGTGATTGTTCTACCTCCGATGCTGACTGTTCCCTCATGGTCTTCAAGTGCGTCAGCCATTATTCTCTCTAAGAAGATGTTAAAGAGAGTGGGGGAGAGCAGGCATCCTTGGCGTACTCCAACTGTGGTTCGGAACCATTCTCCTATGTTGTTGTCATGGTAGACTGCACTGGTCGCCTTTTCGTAGAGGCATTCTATGGTTCTGATCAGGTTGGCATTGATGTTGTACAGCCTCATGGTTGCCCACAAGGCTGCGTGCCAAACTCTGTCGAATGCCTTCTTGAAGTCCACGAAGACGTGGTAAAGGCCTTGCTGGTGTTGCAGGTATTTCTCACAGAGCAATCTGAGGTTGAAAATTTGCTCTGTGGTACTTCTTCCTGGTCTGAAACCTGCCTGCTCTTCTTTTATTATCTCCTCAGCTTGTGGCTTCAGTCTACTCAGAAGGATTTTTAGCATGACCTTACTTGGATGGCTGATCAGGCTGATGGTACGGTAGTTTTGGCACAGTTGTAGATTGCCTTTTTTCGGGAGAGTGATGATCAGGGACTGGGTCCAAGGTGTTGGCCACTCACCTGTCCGCCAGATCTTATTGCAGATGATGAGTAACATATCTATCATGGCCTCTCCTCCTGCCTGGACCAGTTCTGAGGGAATGTTGTCCACTCCTGCCGACTTGCCTTTCTTCAATGATTTTACTGCAGCTTCAACTTCTTCTTGCACGATGGGGTAGCTGTCGTTGTTGGTCGGTGGAGGAACGTCTAGCACCTTGGGATCTCCTGTTGTTGTGTGTGTATAATTCGGAGCAGTACTCTGTCCACCTCTGCAGAATCTCTTGATCTTCTGTGAGACATTTCCCTGCTTTGTTCTGTATGGTAGTGGTTCTGCCTTGTTTTGAGCTTGTTAGTCTTTTCACAAGCTGGTAGGCTTTCTTGCTGTTATTTTTCTGCAGGTTTGCTTCGATATCTTGGCATTGTTCTTCAATCCATGTTTCCTTTGCTTTCCTCATGCCTTCTTTAACTTGTTGGTTGGCTTCTCTGTATAGTTTAGCACCTTCATCCGTACTCTTCTTTTGCTTTAGTTCTCTGCGTTTGTCGCTCAGCTTTAGTACTTCTTCCGTGACCCAGGGCATCTTTGTTGGTCGGTGTTTTCCAAGGATGTCGTTGGCTGCTTCGGTCACGGCAGTGTTGAAGTTGTTGATCAGAGTGTCTACTTCAGTGTCCCCATTGTCAAGGACGAGGAGAGGAGCAAACTTCCCTCCTATCGTTGCTTGGAAGTTTTCAACTATGTTGGGGTCTTTGAGCTTCTCAAGATTGAACTTAATTCTTATGTTGCCCTGTTTCTTCATCCTCTGCAGGCGGAGTTTGAAGGTCATCATTACAAGCTCATGATCGCTTCCAATGTCGGCTCCTGGAAAGCTCCTGGTCTTTGCGATGTTAACACTTGACTGGAAGCGTCTTTTAACCATGATGTAGTCGATCTGACTGTGGTATTTTTCTCCTGGGCTGTGCCATGTCCAGCGTCTAGATGGTTTGTGTGGACCGAACGTATTCACCACCTTCAGGTCGTTGTAACTGGCGAATTCTAGGAGCCTCAAACCTCTTTCGTTGGTCTCAGGGTTGCAGTATTGGCCACATATCCCTTTCCAGTTATTGTGTTCATCCTCTCCAATCTTCGCATTACAGTCGCCCTGCACTATAATGATGTCTTTCTTTGGCGTCTGATCTACGATTTCCTGCAGTTGATCATAGAAATCTTCGACAGCCTCGTCATCATAGTCAGTTGTTGGGGCATAAGCTTGGATGACGGTGATGTTAAAAGGTGAAGCCTTAAGCCGAATAGTAATGAGTCTGCTAGAGACTGGTCGGCATCCCATGATGGCATTCACAGTGTCTTTGTGAATGAGGAATCCAACTCCATGTTCATGTTTGTCTTCACTGCCACTGAAGTAGAGTTTGTGGCCTTCTGGGGTAGATGTTTCTCCGAGGTTTTTCCATCGTACCTCACAGAGCCCAAGGACGTTCCATCTGTATCTCTTCATTTCATGTGTTAGTTCTGCAACTTTTCCTGCTGCTCTCAGCGATCTCACATTCCAGGTGCCGATAGTAACATTTTTTCTTGTACGTAGGGATTTTGGTCCACCAATCACATACTTTTCACCTCCGCCCTGATGGCCAGCGACGGAAGGCGCGGTCCTTGTTCCGGGCGACGACCGGGCCGGTATGGATTGAGTTGCGGTTGTAATCTTCATTTAGTGTGTCTTGGGCAATGTCGCATGGCGGAGCCCATCCCTCTCCATGCCAGACCACAGCCGACGTCCTCCATCTAGGTGGTTCGCCTTGGTCTTGAACACAAAGCCGTTGAGTTCCTTGCGGAACTTCGTCCGCCTTGGCCGGTAACCTGCATCGTGGAGGTTATTCGTCCAGTGATGCAGTGTTAACATCACCCCCTCACATGGTTTGGCACGCCTGCTGAGGCGAGGTCCCGGGGTGTGGCGCTTGGAGCCAGCACGTGAGAGATTTAGAGGATGGACGAGGACCAGTGATGCCCGTCCACCCTACCAGATAGAGTGCAGCAGCCAGACATCAAAGGTACTACCTCTATCCAGAGCCCCTTACACTTATCCCTATCCAAATTAGAGTATGCAGACTGCACCAGTATACTGCCTGCATAGTGTGGACAAAACTGCGCATATACACATCTGAGAAAATCTGAACGCTATACAGAGATCATTAGGCTTTTCTAAAAAAATAACACAAACTGAGCAGATCTGTGCCATTAAAAAAAAAAAAGCAAAGATCAGGGAAAGGGGAATGACTGTTTTGTACACGTTACTTTTCTTTTTTTACCTTAATTAGTCATCTTCATTTTTATTGTAGAAATACAAAAACTTTTATGTTTCAGAACATGTATACTCTTTCAGAGTAGTATTCATTTTGTCACAATAAAGGATTCATATGCCCATATAGTGAATATTTTCATCACTTGGAAAGTGTGTTGCAAGTGCATGGTTTGTGCCTGCCTGGCCGGCGCATGCGTGTGTGTGTGTGTGTGTGTACACAAAGACTGAGTTATTAATTATGGTGCAAAGTATGTACTTAATTAATTTAATAACAGTCTGAATTTATAAACAATTCCTGTTCTTCCTTGCTAGCATTAAATAAAAGTACAGAAAATTAATATATATCTATAGATAATCAAAAATTTCAGCCACGATTTATTGACACAGATGAAGCATGGGACACACACACACACACACATACACACACACACACACACACACACACAAAACATCAATAGCGTTCATTGCCTATGATGTCATTATATTGAATGATGTCATAATATTGATTATTAAGAGCAACCAAGTTGCTAGGAAAGATAAAAAGTAATTGCTAGATCTATTTTCCTTTAGAAATCCGAGTATAACAATTTAATTCGTCTTCACACTGGTGGTATCAATGAAAAACAAATAGCTACATATGTTTATAATCACACTTCGTAAAGTACAGGAAAGGCTGTGGTTACGTTCCTTGCTTCGGGGGGGTGGGGGGGGGGGTGGGGGGGGGGGGTCAGGGGACATAGATCCTTGACACGTGTAATCTAAAACCAATTCATTTTTACGTATGGGACACGTACGTATCGCGGTACGGATACGTGTTGGGAGATACGTGACGTGTAATGTAAAGGTCTCTACTATCATCCAATATTCATCCCATCCCACAAGAAACTGTGGCTACTTCTGCAGCTGTGCAACCAAAAGAAGCCATGCAGCAGACGCCTTTTCTTCTCAAACGACCTTGATTACAGTTACCTCCCTTGGATCAGTGATTCTTAGAATATTAGGAAAGTCTGGTTTTTGGACCCCTAAGAGTGTTTTGTGACTAATTTGTGCATTCTAGTTTTGCAGAAAAGTATGTATTTGTTATCAGAAATGTCTTTGAGGTGAAATTTCCCTCATGTTCCTGAAATCAGTAATTTTGTTGTTTGATCGTTTGGCACTCTTCAAACTTCCGATCAGTGAGTCATGACGGTAATCGAAAATTTGTGAAATAATTTTGGAAATTCTAAGATCACGATTAGAATATTGGTATTCTAATCTTTCATTTGAACCACACCGCATCTTGAATTATTAGACATTAAGCTTACATCGAAGCTAGTTCAGACCAAGTTTGATGTAGAATCAAATTCTTAATGTTTAAAATCTAACTTAAAATATACAATTTCAATTACATTCTTGCTCCTTTTGTAAATACAGCTGATACTGCAACAAAACGTTGCCAAGTAGTAAGGTATTAGAAGAGACTCCGGCACTTGGCACTGTGGTCCACATTAAAATCATTTGTGTTTTCTATTGCCTATCCACTGATCAATTTCTGCACAGAAAGGTTGATTTACCTATTTAAAATATGTCCACAAATCTTCTGAGTTATTGTCTATTTACTCGTTTGTTTGATATTTTTCATGGATTAATATTAATTAATTAAATATGTAAAAATACGGCTAAAATCCCTTTCAGCAAGGTTTATCCATTGACTTAAATCATTCACAGTTTCGAGATCGAGCGAATATTATGCAAAATGATGTGGACTCAGGAACAACAACAGCTTCGGCAAGCTCAAGAACGAGATATGAACTTGTCCCATCTAACTGCACAAGATGACCCACTCACCTTCTTTGAGTTACTTCGAGCTCTCCGTCGCATTAAATCAACTACATCATCTCCAGTAGGCGATCTTCTCACTTAACCTCTGCTTAGAAACTACCATCTTCCTTTCTGAAAACAATCTTAGTCGTTTTTAACAAATGCTGGAAAGAAGGAACCGTTCCTCAATCCTAAACAGACGCCATCATCATCCCAATTCGAAAGTCAACAAGCCCCGAAATCAAATCAACAACTACAGACTATCTTTCTTACCTCACATCTTGGTAAGGTGTATGAACGCATCATTCAAGGTCAACTTCGATATTTCATTGACAAGAAAGGTCTACTCCCTACTTCCAGGCTGGGTTTCGAAAAGGACATAGCATCAATGACCATCTAGTTCGACTTGGAGAACACATCTGCAAAGCCCTAGCTAAGAAAAGAGTCATGCTTTCCTGCTTCCTTGACATTGCCAGAGATTTTGATACTGTTTTGCATGCCAAACTCCTTTATCATCTTAAGGAAGCAGGCATCTCATTTAATCTTTTTCGATTCATCAGCTCCTTTCTCACCAACAGAACCATGGCTGTTCGATGGAAAGACCACCACCCCATCTAAGACAATTGACATGGGCGTCCCTCAAGGTTCGTCATAGCTCCGCTTCTATTCACACTTATGATCCCTCAAATAGGCCAAAACCTAAAACAGGATACCGTTATAACAGCCTGTGTAGACGATATTGTACTCTGGCGAACCACCAAGCTCCGACGCCCTCAGAAATCCGGATCACTTAAAAAGTCTGCCCTTAAAATATTTCAAGGAGAAATTAACAATGTTCTGTGCTCCCTCAAGGACAACGGTTTTATAATCTCTGCTACAAAGACAGTCTTCATGCCTGTTTTACGTGCAGTTAACTGCTTTCCCAAAGAACACATTATCTTCATAGAAGGCACACCATTCAAGGCTTCCCACATCTGTCAAATACCTTGCGCTCATCTTTCAAAACAATGGCTGCTGGTCTAAACAAGTTCGTAATGCCATTCTAAATGGAAGACGAGCCCCAAACTTACTTCGTTCCATTCACAGAGAATCCTGGGGACAACAACGAGAAACACTTGTTCTCACACAGAGTCTAATTCGATTACGACTTCTTTAAGATCTTTGGCCTTACATGATCCACCCATTTCCTCATTAAGACAACTTGCCACCGCTGAATGCACTGCTTTTCGCCTGACTTTAGATCTCCCACAGTCTGTCCTACAAAGACAAGTCTATCATGAAGCTGGCATCCTTCCATTATGGCACTGCTTCAAAAGGACTGCCTGTAACTACATCTTCCGCTCATCTCAAGTTGTTAACTCCACTGATGTTCAACTGACAGATGACTGGAATTCAGCTCCACTCGTCGACTGCCACCACAGCTTAATGACATCCACCAAAGATCTACGAATGAAAACTGATCTCCTCAAGCAGGGTAGGCACTCCCTTAGCAAATTAACAACTGATCTTGTACCACCTTAGGACCGTGAGTCACCAGATATCTCGGACCATTTGCCCAGCTTTTCCAAAAGAGACAACCCTCATCTCCTCACCAACATTGTCCATGAACTCCTTGCTGGACCCTACATCAACCTATACAGACGGTTCTGTTTGAGATGATGGAAACAGCGGTGCAGGAGTATACCTTGCCTCAACAAAACAACACAATCTCCAAGAAACTCTCTCCAACCAATATCCCCAACAGCAGAACATTCTGATGGACCTTTCTTACTTGAATCACTTAGAAAATCCTCCAAAAACCACCACTATCTTCTCCTTAAGGAAGAATATACTTTCAGGCCAGACAAACCCCATGCCATTCAAAACATTGCAACCCATCTTCAAACCAAAAACGTCAAACTTCGATATCAGTGGGTTCCCTCCAATACTGGCCTCTATGGAAATGAAAAGGTCATGAAGACTGAAGACCCTGACCTTCTACTTCTTCTCTCTAATCAGTGATATTAACCGGAAGATCAAGAAGGCAACATGGGACTCTGGGAGACTAAATACAAGCCTAATGCAACTCTACATAACTGGCCAATTCAAGACTGTCAAGGCGAAACCAAAGCTACTCTCTTCGCCAACCAAACTCCACATATCGCTCATTTGATGTCCAGGAAAAGGATTAACACATGGACAACCAAGTTCACTCCAGTGAGGTGTCCCTGTATGAAGGATTTCGTCTCCATTCAGCACCGGCACTGTCTTTTTGATTGCCTGACTTTAAACAACCATTTTAAGCCTCCAAGAACTCTCTTCACAGGGCAAACAAACCCTGTTCAGCTACAACATTGAATGATAAACAGTAGGAATAAGTTTACTTAAAGCTTATGTTATGCACTGTATTAGATTTTGATACTGAGTATGTGATTGATGATTACCCCTAAGTACAGTAAGAATGTTCAATACTGTGCAAACCTTGTTCGATTACAAAAATTGGAATTAAAAAAAAAAACCAGTTCAGCTGCTTCAACTAACTAATCAAGATAGCTCCCATGAATGAGCACCTCTAGTCCTGGAAGCCAATCTTTCTCACTCATCGGCAGTTGGACCATATCTCTAAAGACTCCCAGCCACCTCCAGACTCACCCTCATCTCTAACATTTTGAAATCCCTTCCATCTTAGACATGGAAAATACAAGACATCGCTCTCCTTCTTTAATTATATGACACGGTTCATCCTAAAGACAGTCCCTAATCGTAAACATGCTGGGACGATGATACAAAACAAGAAGAAGAAGAACAAGTGTTATGCATGCCTTTCTCCTGTTGTCTGATCGTGAACAGTTACGACGGAATAAAGAGAAAAACACCAGCTCTGCCTTCCTGTGTCTTCTTTTTCAGGCTTCCTTACCACCTGTGCTCTTCTGCTCTTCTGCCTTCACCCTTACCACCACACCATCACACTTCAATACTGATACATTCTCCATTACTATCTACATATCATGTATCCAACAATCATCCCACAAGAAATTCTGATCCAATTCCATCAAAGAACTGTACTATTTAATTACAAATTAGCTCCAACATGAAATAACAATTCAAAAACATCCCCAAACTTTGGCATAAAATATTTTCAAATCAACTATAATACAGGTATGTATTTCAACTCGTTAACAAAAATGTATGTATGTCAAACACTTACTCAGTATAAAGCAACTTTATACAGTAAGCGCAGGTAGCAAACCCTTTTTATAGATAAAATGCTTCTAATTATTGAACCTCCGTATCGCAAAACACATGAAAAGACGTGTTTCATTAATGAAGCAAGACAAATAAAAACACATTATACTCTCTTTTTGTGTGTTTCTGGTTTCTGTTTTTCTTGAACAGTGGCAGTCTTTCAGACTGTATCCAAGTCTTAAAAAAATACACAAAGGAAAACATGAAAAGAGTCATTTGCTTAACCAGTACACAACTACCTGCTGAAAGGGTCAACGAGACAGCATTGGAAGATCACATCAGCACTTTCAGAAAACATACAAAAAATATTTGTAAATAGAACAGAGACTTGTACTCAAAAAGTTATTGAGAAAATGCTGAATGTCAAGAGATGAATGAAAACTGGACTGGAAAGGTGTAACAGATTTTAAGAAAGAACTTATGTTCTGGCATGACTCCATTTTTTTTAATGAAGACAGAAATTTACTGTTGATAATCCACTCAGTAGGAGTGTAAGAAGTGATCGCCAGTCAACACAGCAACTGCCACTTGCATTTCAATGTTTCACTTTCCATTCGAAAATGAAAAGGACCAACAAAACCTTGTGAATATAATAGAAATAGAAAGCAAAAATAATGGGTTGGAGCTAAATAGCAAGAAGACAAGTCAAGGTTTCAGTAACAAAACAAATCCCCTCCTGCAAAACAACAGCAAATTGCACAACCTTGAGACAGGTTGATAGGATTAAGTATCTGGGAACGATCATATCACCAGATGGCAGATGCAATAGCCAGCAGAATCGACCAAGCCAAAACAGCATTCAAGAAGATGAAAAGCATTCTTACCAACAAATGCCTATCAATTGACATCAGGAAAAGAGTTCTTGAATGTTATACATAGAACCGATAATGTTATACGGTTTTGAGGCGCGGACAATCAACACGCAAAGCCAGAACAAGATTGAGGCAGCCGAAATGTGGTTTCTGAGAAGAATGTTGAGAGTTTCATGGACAGCGAAGAAAACAAATGAGACAGTCTTGATGGAAGCAGACACAAGAAGATCATTGATATGGAAGATTAGGAAAAGACAAGCACATTTTATAGGCCATTTTATGAGGAAAGAGGAATTACTGTACCTGTTCACAACAAGCACCATTTATAAGCTATTTTATGAGGAAAAGGGAATTACAGCACCTGGTCACAACAGGAAAGCTGGAGTGAAAGAGTACACGAGGTAGATCCAGAGAGAAAATATTGGACGGACTTGCAGGGTGACTGAGGACAGAGAGGGTGGAAGATGTGCTTGCGGCAACAAGGGATAGATGCATATGGAGGGCCATGATCGCCAACACCATGTGGCAGGGCACATGATGATGATGATGATTACTTTCCATTCACTGCTTCATCCATTTCCATACCTGAGCACAGTTTTGGCTGTTTTGTTAGACTTATTGAGTGTTGGTGTGATATGAAGCTGGACAGCTTTTAGCCACCAATGCACTCGGTGACTATGCTCAAATATATATATAAAATATAAAAACAAAATTAAAAAACATGGTCATGATTCACATGGTATATGACATGTATGGATTGATTTTCCATTGTACAATTAAAAAAAAACTTTGCAAGTGGAAGAATAAAAGTTAAAAGCTCAGTGTCAGTGACTCAGGGTGATAAGTAACGTCGCCATTTACACTTGTATAAGAGCGTCTTTGGCGACTCGTAATGAAGAAATGTGGCAATATGTATGCAAACAACAGTTTCTTTAGTGACTGATGAGATGAACAGTGCCACCATGTAAACTAACTACAGCTTCTTCAGTAGCCAAAGGTGATAGCAAACTGTTAAAACACTGTCGCAATTCGATGTACACCCAGATGTATCTCATCTCTAACATACCAAGGTCCAGTTTAACATCACACAGAAATATAAACAAACATACATCAAACAAAATTAGAAATGACAGGGCCAAGGAAAGAGAATACCAAAAGCACTTCAGGAGGCATCCAATAAAGATTGTCATCGGAACTCAGAACAGTTTATTTTTCATTCTAAATTTCTATCATCACCAAACTGCTACCCTTCAGGATATGCTGAAAGGAAGCCATCCTCAAGGTCAACAGAGTCCCCCCACCAACAACCACAATGATGATTCTGGTTGTCCGAGACAATAAACAGCAGGTTTACATGAATTCTTGTTCACTGATATGGCATTCTATGCGTTTACCAACTTTGAAAAGCTGATAAACATGCAGGAAACATTGAAAAGCACATACTAAATGGTATGCAATTTCTCCTTAAATGACAGCCTCTGCACGATTATGAAATATAACCCTACAATGGGGGTGGGGGGGGGGGAAGGAAGCAGACAGACCGATGCACCATCAACCTAAACATGTTTGAAGGGTTTGAGTTTGCCACAGATATCATTATGGGTCAAAATGAAATATTTTTCTCCCAAAGAGAGGGAGCGAGCAAATTATACTGCACCACACACTCAAAAATCCTCCAAAGTCATACAAAGAATATCACAGACAGTGGTTATACAAATTAAGACAGAAAGAAAGGCACTTACAATTCTTAATATATATAACTTTCTCACAAGAGAGAAAAATCCCTGCAGATATAGGCCTACTGTAACTGTTAAAAATTCTTTTGCAAACTCAATTTAAGAAAGTGAACAAGATTATCAAAATATGTAAGTATAAAAAAAGGTCCAAAGCACTTGTATTTCATTTTACAATGTAACGCCACAATATCAAACGAACTCACATTGTGATGTTTGAGTGGGGTTTATAAGACCAGTATGAACTCAGGATGGGACCAGGCGAGAGAACGAGAGAGTTCGTCAGATTGAACGTGCAATTGGCGCAGGCAGGATCAGGCAAGGGAGAAGAGAGTTGAGAGATTCTATTGTGTTTGAAAACAGGAAGCATTCATAGAGATTAAGGGAGAAGCGTCTGATCCCATCTTGATTTCATGACTTCATACTGGTCTGCAAAACCCCACTCAAACGTCACAAGGTGAGTTCGTTTGATCGTGGCGTTTTGTCTCCCAGGATTCCGTCAGGATTCTGGATCAAGTGAGACTTGAAAGACCTATGTCTTTTTGCCTATATTTCCTTGATCGACAGCTTTGCCAAAGAGACCCTGTGTGTATAGACTTCTGGTAATATGCAGCGAAAGTGCTTTTATGTTTCCAACCAGCCGTTTTCAATATATTTTTTTAATGGAACATTTCCTACAGCTTTTGATGTTGCTGCAGAGCGGGTAGAATATGGTGTGAAAATAGTTATGTCTATGCCAGCTTTGGACAAGCAAATCTTTGTCCGTCGTTATGTGTCTCGGAAGATGCCTGTATGAGAGCCCCTCCAGGTGATAAAAGGTTTGATTTCAGAGCCTTGCAATGCTTTTGAGTGCTTGAGGTATGCTTGTATTTGGGTAAATTCGTCTGTCAGGTGGATAGGCTGTGAAGGACAGTTCCAACTGATGTCTGTAGGTGTTGAGGTTTTGAACAAGTTTCCAATCATACATCCAACTTCTCTTATATTCCTAGACATGTTACGGATATCCATCAGCCAGAGTCTGGCCCCGTTGACCCAATATCAACAAACACAGCATCACTACCTTCAATGATAATTGGGGAAAGGACAAGCACTTAGCAGAAGACGATTTCCTAACAAAGTCATGAACAGTCTCTACAGCCCAGGCAACTCTGGTGTGGGGTAAGGTAAGGCTTCTGACTGAAGAATCCTCGTTCGAATTTGCAGACTACAGAATGGGATTTGTCGTCATTCAAAGAGAAAATAGAAACAGCACTCCTGCCAACATTTAAGGAGCTACAACCTTTGCCTTCTTGTTGGAAAAGAGCAGTGAGGAAAATCAGTAATTCTGATGGAGAGGAAGAAAAGGGAATTTTATCCCATTCGGAACAGAAAAGTGACCATCTTTTGATGTAAGTGCTGTAACACTTCTTTGTCCCTTGTTTCCAAGTTGACATGATGATTGTTGCAGTTTCTGTAGGAAGTCATTGTGCCAGTAAAGCTTGCCTGATAATCTGCAGGCCATCAACCTTTTTTTGTCCTGAGTTGATGAAGTTCGCCAATTGATGGGTTGGTCACTAGGTCTGGTTTTCGAGGTAGAAGCACCGGGTAATCTGTCAGAAGGTGAAGGGTGTTGGTATACCAAGGTTGTTTATGGGTTACGTGTGTCATTTACATTTCACCTTTTTTAACATATCCAATGAAATGGATGATGTCCATTCAAACTCTTGTGTTAGCAAGCGGGTAAAATGTATTGAAATCTGATAAATGTTTCAGCATTAATTGTATGCATACCGGGTATGACCTGAAAATTCAGTACACCTCTATGCAGACGGAAATCAGCAAATAAAAAAAAAATAAATAAATAAAAAAATAAAAATATGTACACATCTGAACTACTTTCATGCTAGTTTTCTGCACAGCAACAACAACCAAATACATATGAATTACATCCGAACTACTTTCACATCAGTTTTCTGCAATGTTAATATTTAAATTAAAGAAGATGCATTTCCTTCCTTCTGCAAGTTTTAAAAATATCCTATGTGGCCTGTCATAAGGCTCTTGTTGTCTTCTAGTTTTATAAAAACCTGTCATCTGGCTCAAACGTATCATTTACATTCTAGCTTTTTTAACATATCCAACGACATCTTTTTCCTAGGTTTATTTACAGGCAACAAACACACTGTGCACACAAATCATGAACTGACTAAACATAAAAGCCTAATTTCCTGACACAAACCATGTACACAAAAGACGTATGATTCACGACCTGTTGTGACAGTGCAGATAGGTTGAAGGACGAAAAGATGGACACGCTGAATCCAATCTCTCTCTCAATCCTAGTCCTGCATAGGTACACAAAACCAAAACAAAACCAGAGAAGTAGCATATCTCAATGGGCACACAAACAGAAACCATTCAGAACTCAGAAATTCATCTGAGTATTGAAATTTATCTGTAATACCACCATTACAATGTCAGCTTCTTTCTACCATGCCAGCTTCATTACAAATGCTAGCGGTGAATCATCAGGATCACAATCCAACAAGTCACATAAAAAAATTAAAGAATTACTACAGTGTAAAACTGGAGCTGACCAGTCTAAGCAAATGAAACCTCACACCTTTTCCACATTTTCTCCCAACATCTACAATTAAATTTTGTCCCTGGACTTTCCCTCATCTCAAAATACAAGGCTGTCAGGTAATTGTCCTGAGCACTGACATCTTGGCTTTTCAAAGCAGCCTCATATTTTTGCAACATATCAGTCATCACTGCATAAGCCTACCTGAAACATGGCTTTGTATTTCAAGAGATCCAATCCAATGTTGATCATTGCCTGTTTAGTTTCATTCTCTGATGAACACACAAAGTTCTTTCCGATTTTTTTTCTTAAAGATTTTTTTTTATCTCATGCAGAAACTACTTTCCACTGGTATAAATCACCCGACAGAAACAAGTCAAAGAAACACACAAAAGATAAAATTAAATTTCTGACCTCAGGCCATGATATCAAACAAAAGTCATCGCTAAACACGTAGGCCTACTTTTTTTTTTTACTTTAAAAATGCTGTAAACAGTAAAATGTTTTTTCTGTGGCGTTTTCAAAATTGCAGGAATTTTTCAAATCCCTTCAGACTCATGGTAGTATATTCAATTCAATGCTCAAGACTTCTGAACCTTGTGAAAATTCACTCTTGTTTGCCTGGACTTGCTGCAGTTGAAGGACTTTTATAAGCTCTGTACTGAGAATCTTACTGGAATGTTTCAGCAAATATTTATTCAGACCTGGTTTGTGTCAGACAAATATGTGCAAGTCTTTCAGTAAAATACATAAAAACCAAAAAACTAAGATAATAAAAGAAAATAGTAGCGTGGAATGTGTCTCAGATATACACTTCTGAAAAGAATCATAAAACTGGCACTATGTTTTGTTTTGTTTGCTTGTTCTTGTTTTGTTTTTGAGTATGCCAATTTCAAAAATAGTGGGAACCATGATGTCACTCCAACAGTTCCTGCCAAAAACTCAAAGATTCAAAATGGCCACCTCAAATCAAGATCCTGCCCATAAATCACCTTTAAGTGTCCTAATTAACGCATCTTGGTGTTTATCCCTATGATTGTGTTCTTTAGGTCAAGAAGTCAGTAAAATACGTCAGATACCATGAGATACATCTTCTCGCTAAAAAGTTTAAATTTGAAAATGGCTACCATAAAAAGTTCTTTTTTTTTTAATTATACAATGGCTGTAGGCGCCCCAGTTGCCATGATCTTGGTGTCTATACACACATCAGTGATGTAGGCCTACATTCAATAATTTACCATTTTTGGAGGATGGTGGCAAGTCCAGAAACACCTAAACTATTAATGGAATATGACGGCAAACTTTCCATTAAAAAGGAGTACACAGAACACCACCATAAACAAGTGTGCAGAAGACTTTCTTACCTCAAACCAACAGCATCATTGATGTGATGGAGGAACTGATGTAATGGAGGAACTGATACAAGCACAGACCTTTACGCGCTTGATATAAAACTACTAATGTGCGACAGTGTGGTAAATACTATAAGGTCTGCACAAGACATAGCTGTGGGCAAAACATATTACTCAAAATTTGTTGCACAGAGTATCAGTGACAATATCACTGCATTCAACTGTACTATACATAAGAACAATCTGCCTCATTCAATTCTAGTTCAGAGAAGATATCTGCAAAGTCCACTTCCGAGATTTCCAACCTGCATAATGATGTTGATTTCTTCATACATCGTGTCAAACTACGTAAATGGTTTGGATGCCTCCTTCAGGCTTGAAGATTATGCTTGGACTCCTTGGTGTCATATGGCTTGCACCAAACAAATAAATCTGACTTGATGGAATGCTTTGAGTCATTGTAGCCTACTATGACTTGAATCCGTTCCAAATGTTCGTGTCAGATTTCTTTACAGTGTGTCCTTGCCCACAAGCTTAATCCAAAAATGTCTCAACTTTTTGTCAAAACATTCCACGACTATTCACTGTGTTCTCTGCCCTATAGAGAACACAGATGTTTGTGTAGATGTTGTCAGGGATGTCTACAGAGAGGACAGCCTAAAGTCGTACACATGACAGAACTGTGGATCTGGTGATTGTTTCTGGGTGGGTAACAACAGCAAATTCCTGTTAACTGGAAAAACTTTCTTCGCTGTGATGCAAACAAAAGCAGCCTATTTCAACTTCTAACTTAAGACGCAATACAACAGAAGCACGTGATCTCCAAACTTTGGCCAGAATGCTGTATCATCTCCCAAAGCTGACCTATCAAATTTGTCCTTACAAAGAAGCTCCCGTTTTTTCATGCTTCCCAATCATTCCATCATGGACTTACCAAGCTGATGATACAGAGAACATACAGGGGGGTGCAAAAGTAGGTATACAGTAAGTACCACACATTATTATAATGCTTAATTCCGCTCTCGATTGGAGGAGTGTGTGAATACAGACGGCAAGCAGTTTTAGTATCTGAGGGATTAAGGCTGTACTTGTTAATATATTCATTTGTCTGTGTAATAGATGCAATGAGTATTGTACGTGTTTTCTTTTTTCATAACTGTATACCTACTTTTGCACCCCCTGTATATTGTGAATGTCACAACTGCAAGGTTTAGTGTTTTACAGGACTGTGAAATGTGGATAGCATTTGGTCATGAAGCTAGACTATGTTACAGCCCATGTCAACTAAATGCATCTGAATTAGGCAATGAAGCATTACATGGTCCTCTATTCTTACAAGCAATATCCAGATGTGATAACGTTTTTGCCTTCCATGGAACAGGAAGAACAGCTTGTGCTGTCTGGATAGTAAGACCCACCTCAACCCAATCTTTGCTCAGACCAGTCATCACATGCTCCATGCTAGGTATCCATTAACACATGGAGCAAGTAGAGAGATATGCTGTTCTCTTGTATCAGCGAATGTCAACACTCAACCATGTGAAAGAAGCCAGAAAGCAGTTCACTCAAAACCATCAAATGAGAAACATTTGTTAACGTCACATGCCCAGGAAAAGCATGTGAGAAAGACTGTTAATCAGGCAGGGTACATTTAGGACAATCACTTACAAGAGACCCTCACCAGTTTTTGTGGGGTTGGGAGAAATTAAAAGATAATTCCCCATGGACACAAAGCTGGACCACCTTTCCCAAGGCAGTCAAAAATTGTCAGGAACGGTCAAAATATGGATGCAAAAAGTCTTGTACAAAATGATGCAAGTGCATCAAAGCACATCTCGACTGTCCACAGCTGCGATTCTGCTCAGGGCAGTGTAACAGAGAATAAGCAAGCAAATCTGAATATATGAGATTGATGTAAGAAATACTCGTGAATTGCATGACCTGAAAAACCTGGGCATGGACACAATGATATACATGTAGTGTTATTTACACTGATGTCACAAATTAATGTTACGTGGCATGATTTTTAAGTTTCTATCTTAATATTTCACAGGAGTTCAAGTGAGTTCTTGGACATAATAAGATAGGTGAACATATCAAGATCATGGTAACTGGGGCACTTAAGAGCTGTTTTACAATCAAAAATTTTTTTGAGGCAGCAGTTCAGAAATTTCAACATTTTGGTGGGAAGATTTACCATAAGATATCTGACACGTGTTTCACTGGACTTCTTTTTATATAAAGAACATAGCCATAGACACCATGATCATGGCAACTGGGGCACTTAAAGTTTTAAAAAAAATTTTAGTGGCCATTTGGAAACTTAAGCTTCTGTAGGATGTCCCAAACGTTTTTGGCCTTGATATGAATGATATTGTAATAGTATTTTTTTCACCTGTCACTTTTCAACATAGTCCCCTCTCAGCTCCACACACTTTCTCCAGCACCATTGCAGCACATTATTATCGCTCCAGACGATCTCCTTTGGGAGCACCTTAAGGTAAGCTTTGGCGGAATCCATGACGTCATTGTGACAATCAAGTCTCAGGCCGGCCAGTTTTTTTTTTCTCTCTTAAATTTCTTAAAATTGGGAACAAAGGGTAACTCAAGAGGGCAAGATTCACGAATGGTAGTCATGGCAACAAATGACGTGATCAGGTGCACTGTCTCAATGAAACAACGCTGATCGAAGTTGATATAGCAAGGAAGATTTTTATTCCCTATGGAGCACCTTCGTCCGGTAGGGATCGTCATGCTGTGCAGGTGACACCAGACCGTTAGCAAGCTACTGTGTTAAATCTAAACAAAATCGCAACATGAAATATCAGGATATTACTGCAAGAGGGAAAATCAGAGAATGTCAAAATGGAGATGGAAAGGCTTAACATTAGCATTTCAGAATTAGGGGAAGTGAGATGGAAGGGGGCAGGCAAGATAACATCAGGAGAGCATACAATAATATATTCTGGTGGAAACGCAAAGTTATGAAAGAGGAGTAGGCGTCGTAATCGACAGGGACAAATCAAAAGCTGTTAAGGGATACTGGGCTGTGTCCGACAGAGTTTTGCTGATTACATTGGACGATTTGATATCAACATCATTCAGGTGTATGCACCAACATCCGCAAGTACTCAGGACGAAACTGATAACTTCTACGAAGTAAATAAGATGGCCAAGGCCCAATGTAAATCACAAGAAGTTACAATAATAATGGGAGATTTTGATGCTAAAGTGTGACAGGAGAGGGTGGAGGATATAGTTGGACCTCATGGCCTTGGTACACAAAAAATGAAAGAGGAGGGAAACTTGTAGAATAGGCACAGATGAATGAATTCATAGTAGGAAACACCTGGTTTCAGCAGCTTAATAGAACAAAATGGACTTGGATGAGTCCAGGAGATAATACCAAAAATCAGATTGACTACATCCTGATCAATAAAAGATTAAGAAGTTCTTTGCAGACAACAAAAACACTACCAGGCGCAGACTGTAACAGTGACCACTATCCTGTGATGGGAAGATTTAGGCCGAAATTAAGGAAAAGGAAACGACCAAAAGCAACATCAAACTAAATCTTAATGGCAGATGAAACGATACGTAAAAAATTTAACTTACATGTTCAAAACAAATTCGGTGCTCTGGAAGACGTTGGTGAAAGTGAGGAACAATGGACAAAGTTCAGAAACTCGACAAATGAAGCTTGTGAAGAAATCCCTAGAGTAGACAGAAAAGCAAAACAGAACTGGGTGACAAAAGAAATTCTAGGCTTGATGGAAGAACGGAGGAAGGCAAGGGGAAAGGAGGAAATATACAGGAAGATAAACAAATAAATCAGGAATAGGTGCAATGAAGCTAAGGAAGCTTGGCTGAAAACAAAGTGCAAAGAAATAGAAGACCGACACAAAACGGATCCTCAGGGTATGTACAGAAAAATTGAAGAAATTGTCCACAGGAAAAGGACATGCACATCAACTGGTCGTTTAAACTTGACAGATGGTACGCTTATCATGGAAAAAGACAACATATTAGATAGATGGGGAGGGTATATTAAAGACCTTTTTGAAGATGACAGAAACGACGAACACATTACGTATAAGAAAGAATGTTGAGGGACCACCCATAATGAAAGATGAAGTAAGAGCAGCACTGAAAAAGATGAAACCAGGAAAAGACCCCAGGACCAGACAATATTACTACAGAGATGATTGAAGCCCTGGAGGAATTTGGTACTGAAAAAATAACAATCCTCCTAAATGAAATTTATGACACTGGAAAAATCCCCAAAGATATGTCAAAATCAAGTTTCATTGCACTTCCAAAGAAAACGGGCTATAGAATGCGAACTAAAGAAAACGGGCTATAGAATGCGAACTCCATCGCACAATCAGCTTGATGAGTCATGTAACAAATATCCTATAAATAATCATGATGAGGACAAGGAATAGAATCAAAAGAGAAATAGCAGAAGAACAGTATGAATTTGTCGAAGGGAAAGGAACTATTAATGCCATATACATCCTAAGAACTATCATAGAGAGGTCAATCGAGTTTAATAAGGATTTATATTTATGCTTTGTTAATTATGTCAAGGCTTTCGATCCGGTAAGACATGAAGAATTGATCAACCAACTAGAAAGACTCAATACTGATGGAAAACATCTACGAATAATCAGAAATATGTATTTGGGAACAAACAGCTGCAATGAGAATAGAAAACTAAGAAGAAGAAAAAAAGAGAGAATAGAAAACGATACAAGCTCTTTCCAAAATAGCAAAAGAGGAGTCAGGCAAGGTTGTGTTTTGTCACCAGATCTGTTTTCACTTTCTAGCGAAAACATCACGAGAAACCTAGAAGATTAAAGGTCAGAGGAAAAATGATAAACAGCATTCGTTATGCAGATGACACCATGCTAACTGCAGAAAATGAAAGGGACCTACAAAACCTTATGAACATAATAGAAATAGAAAGCTAAAGTAAGGGATTGGAGCTAAATAGCAAGAAGACTGAAGTCATGGTGATCAGTAAAAAACATGAAATCCACTCATACAAAATAATAGTAAACGGCACAACCTTGAGACAGGTTGATAAGTTTAAATATCTAGGAACGATCATCTCACCAGACGGCAGATGCACATCAGAAATAGCCAGCAGAATCGACCGAGCCAAAACAGCATTCAAGAAGATAAAAAGCATTCTTACCAACAAATGCCTATCCATTAACATCAGGAAGAGAGTTCCTCAATGTTATATAGAACTGATAATGTTATACGGTTGTGAGGTGTGGACAGTCAACAAGCAAAGCCAGAACAAGATTGAGGCAGCTGAGATGTTTCTAAAAAGAATGTTGAGAGTTGCAAGGACGGAAAAAACAAACAAACAAACAAACAAAAAACGAGACAGTCTTGAGGAGGCAGACACAAGATCATTCATTGGGAAGATGAGGAAAAGACAGGCAACATTTACAAGCCATTTTATGAAGAAAGGGAATTGGAGCACCTGGTCACAACAGGAAAGCTGGAGGAAAAGAGAGCACCAGGTAGACCCAGGGAAAAATATTGGACAGACTTGCTGAGTGGCCGAGGACAGAGAGGGTGGAAGATACACTTGCGGCAACAAGGGATAGATGCATATGGAGGGCCATGATCGCCAACGCCATGTGGCAGGGCACCTGATGATGATGTTGATCGTTAGACCCTCTTCAGAATAGACTACATGCAGAATTCCGTCAACATCCAATAAAACAGTAGTCAACACCTTGTTAGCATAAGTTGTGACCCTTTCCTTCTTTGGAGGGAGAGAATAAAGATGCTTCCACTATTCTGACTGCTCTTTACTCTCTAGTGTAGCGTGGTGGATCCAAGTTTCATCAACAGTAACAAATCGGTCAGTAAAGTCTGGCGGATCAGCTTCAAAGTGTAGACTGTCTCGGGACATGGTGATACCTTCGTTATTTGTAATTCACAGGTCAGAATTCTATAAAAGCTCGCACGAAGGATGCCTATAGCATTAGCAATATCATGGATTGTCACACGTCCATCAGCTATGACCATATCCAGAACTCTGTCAATGTGTCCCTGGTCATTGGCTAAATTGGGCCCTCCACTGCATTATTCCTCATGAAAGCCTCTCACTCACCAACGACTTTCATTACACAATCCATCCTCCACATACATCTTCACCAGTTTCTCTGGCAGTCTGGCTTTTCCTCTGACAAAATGAAATGATGGCAGGCATGACGTAATGAAGTCATATCAAACATAACGCCAGCGCTCATATTTTGTATGCAGGTATGTGCATGTGTGTCAAATTTAGTTCTAGTAATTAAAATCATTCTTGATGAGACTGAGAACTTTTGGGACATGTGATATGTTTTACTTGATTTCTTTGACTTAGAAAACATTGGCATAGACTCCAAGATCATGGTAACTGAGGCATTTAAAGCTGATTTGTCGGCAAAAACATGTTTCGTAATGGCCTTTTTGGAATTTTTGAGTTTTTGGAGAGAGCTGTCGGTTCATCATGGTTACAACAATTTTTGAAAACAGCATTTTCAGAACCCCCTACAGCAAATTTCTTGTTTCTTTCCACATGTGCACCCTTTTAAACAAGAACGGTTATATTTCCACCCCACTTAGAGTATTACATGTCAAATAGTAAAGTATTGAAACAAAAATCACTATTAGCAACTGGTTTACTTTCGATACAAAACAATTTTCTTAAAGAAAAACTATATAGATGAACAATCAGTGACCAAAATGAACATGAGGTCCAACACATTACTTCCTGCAGGATGCTGACAGAAAGAGGAGTCAAAGTGTTAAAGAAAAATTACTAATCCTTCCAAAATCATGGAATGAATACTAATTATTCATGAAACTTATTGGAAGAAAATGTGAATCGAAGTGACTGCCAGTGTTCATGAAAATATGAACCTGAAAAACACAAAAACAGAATCAGAACACAAATTTAATACAACAAAATAAGACAGGTGCAAATTTTCGGCCAACTGGCCTTTGTCTAGTGTATGCAAAAGATAACAAAGAATAAATGCACAATACTTTAAAAAAAAAACACACACAACTCCCCAAACTTAGCATTTGTATATGCATCACAAAGTCCAGTTGGCCTGAAATTTGCAACCGCTTTCTTTTGTTACATGAAATTCGCGTTCTGATTCTATTTCTGTGTTTTCCTGGTTTGTTACTGGAACAAAGTAAAAATTTATCATACAACAACTAACACTGTAGGGCCTATATTTTCTGTCCATCATCTAACACAGCCTGAACATCATCAACTTATGAAGAACGAAATTTGCTCACAAAAAAATATTAAAACGAAAATAAAAATGGTAAACTATCTCCCATTTATTTTTACAAAAATTATTTCAGAAAATTCAGAATGTGTTCTCAAAATCACTGTGACCTTCAAAAACAGTCAGATGAAATCAAACTTGTTGTGGAGGGAGGATGACGGCAGATTGTCACAACAGTGAAACATTTTTTTAAATATTGTCGCTTGATGGCAGATTGTCACAACAGTGAAAACATTTTAAATATTGTCAAAAGTTCTCAAGATCTAGAAAGCGCTCTTCATACACCTACCTCAAAAAGTGCTATCTTAGACACATTTTTGTGTCTGTGTGACCTTGTCCTTTATACCTCATCTTTCACACTGAAGCATTTACAACTCCTAAAGGTCCACATCTTTGACCCAAATGTGGTAAAAATTCATCCACAAACATATACAGCAGGATGGAATATACCAGTGCACGCAAGAGCCTGACAATATGTTCCACTGAGATGCTCCTATCCTTCCACACAGGTCTCAGTCTGAACTGTGCCAACATTGACACAGGTCTCAGCCTGAACAGTGCTGAGATTGTACTTGCTGCCCTCAAGAGAATTTCAGGGTTGGATCCATTATTGCCAACAGCAGGTCCCAGGCAAGCAAACTATCGAACAACTCGCAGTTTCAGTATGTGGACAGACACGTTAGTAGTAACGGTGGTGCCAGCCACCAGTGTCATCTGTGAAGCGAAGGTTTGTGGTGTTTCTTCCTTTAATAGTTCCATCTTCCTGTGTTCACGTGAGACATGAATCCTCATGGCGGATTTGGAGAGACATAACTAAAGCTGTGGAAACATCAGACATGTCGATCGCATCACCAATTACGAGCGTAACAAGTGTGCCAAACCATCGGGACAGCACACTGGACCTCATGTAGATCTGCTGGCCTCTGTTGGTGTGGCCATGTGTCACATCTGATAGCTTTGCCGAGTCAGTCCTCTGTTGAAAGCGGGAGAGCGAAGGGAAGATGAAAAAACAATGGATTTAAAGCACTGCAGAATGGAGTGAGAAAACGTCTTATGGCACATTGCTGACAAAACTGGAAAAATCTGGTAAACCATTCTTTAGTATGGCACCCTAATGACCCTTCACCCAGTTAAGGGAAAAAAAAGATGAACACACATCCATACTAGGTAGAATGAAATACTCTCCCTTTAAAAAGAAAGGCAGATTTAAAACGGCCTCTGAAATGGACAGAAGGATAATGAGTGTAATATTCAGAAGCTAAAGAAAATGTGAATAAACATGGGCTTTTTCTTCAATACCCTTTTCATGTGTTTTGCTTAAAACCTGTCTTCTTTATGCTCATAATCACTCTGAAGAAAATATCATTATCATCATTTCATTATTAATCTGCCCCCTCCCCCATCACCTCCCCAAAATTAATCTTTTTGCAATTCCATTTTATTGCAAGGAATTTATATTTTCTGTTTACTGTGTCCTGAAGCATTCCCAAATCTGATAAACAAACACCTTGAGTAACAATTTCTTTGAGTGAGTGTGTGTTTTGGGGTGTGTGTGTGTGCTTTTTGTGTACATTTGTTTTGTCATGTGAACTGCATACTCACGTGCGCGCGCACACACACACACACACAAATACAACCTCAGTTCTATTTTAATCATTCTCCGTTTTTCTGAAAATGACATAAACTCGCATAAGATTCAGAACAAAACATCACCTATAACTAGAGGTAAAGGTACAAAACACTTTTTTCCACAACCCTGAGCACATTTCACACAGACCTCACTTTTCTTGGGGTTGACATTATGATGGTGGTACCCATATCCTCTCGCACACTGTTCTACCTTATTGTGAACAAGGTCAGATACCCATTAACAGCTGGTGGACTGGAGGCCACACTCAAAGTTTTTCCAAGCTAAACTCAAACCTGTGCAGCCAGACTAACAGCCTGGCAAACAGAAGCTCTACCACTTCGCCATCCAGTTCAAGACTACTACACCATCTTCAGCATTTTGAGACCTTACTCCGATGAAATGTGCGATTTGCTTTCTTCAGAAATGAGGCTTGTCTTTGATTGAGGAAATGACTGTTGAATGGTGCAAGTGTTGTTCAATATATGTTGGATCCTACATACATAAAATTAAACAACACAGAAATGGGATTTGTGTTCTGTGTCACACGATGCAGGTGTTGTTTATTATATGCTGGATCCTACATATATAAAATTAAACAATGGCATCACATGACATATTTATGCCAAATTTTACGGTAGTGGTACAAGACAATTTCTACAAACACCGCATTATTATTAACATGAGCTGAGTCCTGTTATATACTCAGGCCACTGATTCTAAATTACGTTAACAAGAAACACCACAAGGGTGCGGATGGGACCCGGAATACCAATGCTTTGCCACTCTTGGGACGCTCGCCTCCAAGCCCCCGACGCCAATCAAGTCATTTCTTCAAACAAAGGCGGGCTGTCCATGTGTGGACGCTCGCCTCCCAAGCCCCGACGCCATTCAACAGTCATTTCCTCAATCAAAGGCGGGCTGTCCATGTGCCGCATGACCCACCTGGACCAGTTATCAGTTACCCTGCTCACAAACTGAATGGCAAGGTGGGGCGATGACAAACCCTGGGACATAACCACACAACACACACCAACCAGGTCCAGCCCAGCTTCCGGACCAAGGGAGAATGGAAGACCCCTTCTTGCCCCAGTCTGGCCTCCCATCTTTCTCTCGGGCAGCCTGCCCCACCACCAACTCGCATAGCCGCTAGCACCTTTCCCCTTACTATAGTCTCAACACTTAGCAGTTGGAAGCTCCAAACGTTGTCTTACTTCAACCACAGGGGTTGTCTGACGGCTGCAAAAGTGGCCAAGCATTATGCTTCAGACATAGTCCATTTTGCTGGTCAGCAAGGTCTGACATGCCCCGAATGGCATCCCAAGTTTGCCATCTTTCTGAGCAGCTAGCAGGTCACTCCCTGAAGTCAGTGGCCAAGCCACAAGCCAAAGTTAACAAGAAACACCACGAGGGTGCGGATGGGACCCGGAGCACCAATGCCTCGCATGTGTATGGTACACCTATGCATGTGTGTGTGTGTGTGTGTGTGTGTGTGTGTGTGTGTGTGTGTGTGTGTGTGTGTGTGTGTATGTGTGTGTGTGTGTGTGTGTGTATGTGTGTGTAATTGTGTGCATGTGTGTGTGTGTGCATGCGAGTATCACACACACACACACACATGAACCACAGTGATAGTGAGGCCTAACTGCATTCACTCAAAGAAAAATTATACGTATATTAGAGCCACTCCTTTCCAGGTGCAATAATCACCACTGCGACCCAAGTGGCTTGCCAAACAGGCGGTCTCTTACATATGGCTTCTCCTTCATTATTGTGCCTGTAACATTATCTCATGGTACCAGTGATCTCACAGCATTTGTTATGTCATGGTGCAAGTGGGCAAACAGCAGTCATCATCATCATGTGCCTTGCCACATGGCGTTGGCGATCACGGCCTTCCATCTATCTCTTGTTGCCTCAAGCATCTCTTCCACCCTCTTTGTCTTCAGCCACTCTGCAAGTCTGTCCAATATCTTCTCCCTGGGTCTACCTGGCGCTCTCTTTCCCTCCAGCTTTCCCGTTGTGACCAGGTGCTCCAATTCCCCTTTCCTCATAAAATGGCCTATAATTATTGCCTGTCTTTTCCTAATCTTCCTTATGAATGATCGTCTTTTGTCTGCCTCCATCAAGACTGTCTCATTTGTTTTCTTTGCTGTCCATGGAACTCTCAACATTTTCTTTGAAACCACATCTCGGCTGCCTCAATCTTGTTCTGGCTTTGCTTGTTGACTGTCCACGCCTCACAATCATATAACAGTAGGCCTACTGGTTCTATATAACATTCAAGAACTCTCTTCCTGATGTTAATCGCAAGGGTGCAACTTAGAAAAAGTAAAAAAAACTGAAAGGGGGCCAGGGGCCAGCAGTGCCCTGTAAGGGGGTCTGGGGGCATAGCCCCCCAGACACTTAAGCTTTTTCAAAAAACAGATCTTCCGTTTCTGACTCTTTTGAAAAAACGGATTCCGTCGTCAAACAGAAAAAGTTGCACCCATGTAATTGATACGCATTTGTTGGTAAGAATGCTTTTCATCTTCTTGAATGCTGTTTTGGCTTGGCCGATTCTGCTGGCTATTTCTGATGTGCATCTGCCGTCTAGTGGAATGATTGTTCCCAGGTATTTAAACTTATCAATCTGTCTCAAGGTTGTGCTGTTTGCTGTTATTTGGCATGAGGGAATTTCATGTTTTTTACTGATAACCATGACTTCAGTCTTCCTGCTGTTTAGTTCCAACCCCTTACCTTTGCTTCTATTTCTAGTATATTCACAAGGTTTTGTAGGTCCCTTTCATTTTTTGCAACTAGTACGGTGTCATCTTAGTATCGAATTTTGTTTATCATTTTTCCGCCAACCTTTAATCCAGGGTCTTCCTCTAGGTTTCTCATTATGTTTTCGCTGTAAAGTGAAAACAGATCTGGTGACAAAACACAACCCTGTCTGACAGGGAAAAGGGGAGGTGATCTGGCCCCCTAAATGCGCTGTGTCTATGGTGCAATGTTATGTGGATATGCCCTGGCGCCCACAAATGCATGGGCGAATGTGTGGACTGGACATCCAAACAAGCAAAATGGCAGATGACAACGTGAAAGTGGATTAGGATGGACAGATAAAGTTGGAACCCACTGCCTTGTGGGTATCTTCAGGGAGGAGAGAAGGTTAATAAGGAGTTAACCCTACACAAATACAGAGAGGAATCACCAAGGCATAACATGTCATTTTCAAGCAGCTCCAGCAGCCAAAATGACATCAATTGTACTGCCCTATATTCCTATGGTCCACACCAGAGAGGCCAAACTGGGGATTTTAATATCTGGGCAGCCAAAAATCTCCAAGCTCATCACTAAAGTCTTATCTCCTGAAGAGGTTGTTGCAAAACTGCAAAATCAACACAGGACGCAGCATACACATTATGAATTCAACTGGATTGGTGTAATGCACTACAGATCACATATGACGGTGGCAGAGGTCACATCATCTCACTGATCAGCTACTATCTGCCTCAATCTGGGCAGCCCTTTAACAGGACGCCAATTGCCACTGTCGGCCTGCTTGAACACGTGTTTGGAGCTAAGAACTGAATGGAAAATGGGCAGTTATCAATGCATCAGACAAACCACAGAAAATAAAGCAGAAACCACCAGTCATGTGAATGGCCCTGTGGACGCCAGGACCATGTGCCCTGGACTCTTAGGCTTCTTGTGGCAGCAGACAAATAACAACAGGAAAACAACAATCACTGACTCTGAGCTGAGGATAATGGACACATATGACATACACAGCCGCATTTCCAAGAGCCCACATTTACTTCAGACAACACGCTGCAGGATAAGGACTATCTATAGTTTCTTCTGGCAGGACAGACCCCGGAAGGTTCCACATATGCATGTTGTAAGCCTTGCAGTCAAAATCAGGTTACCCATGAGGATTCCTCCCAACAGCAGTTCAGAAAAAGTCCTTTTCCATCAGTCTTGAAATTTCAATATTGTTAAGAAAAGTAAACATCCTGACAGACTACATCCCAACACTGGACTCACTCAAGAAACAAATGATCAGTTCCATGACAACATGGATGCTACCATAAGCAAGATCCTTGAATCTAAGTACATCATTCTGCTCAGTGATGTTAATGCTTTATCGTACCACAGTTTATGGACACACTGTCTCAGACACTTTCACACTGGCAAGTAAACAACAATGGCCAAAGACAGCTGGAGTTCTGTTTCTACCATAGACTGTGCATCACCAACATGTTCTTCAAGAGAGTCTCCCCATAAAGTTTTCCTGGAGATACCAAAGGTCTGGACATTGACATCAACTGGACAGGATCATCACCAGAAAGTTGCCCTCAGCAGTGGTGTTCTTATATGCAGCTTCCACAGTGCTGACTGTGCCACAGATTATTCTTAAGTGTGCAGCAAAGTGTGACTGAAACCACGTCACAGTGGATGTCCATGCATCAATACTGCTAAGACAGTCAATCTAATGCTCCACAGAGAACTCGCCAACCGAATGTTGCAGAAGAGGTGGCAATTCGTTCATGATACCATTTACAATAACCACCTGGTCATCCTTTGGGAAGAAGAGGAGGAAAACTGAGTTTTGCCTGTCTGAGAAAAACCCGTTGTCCCTGTCAAGAGAGAAGTTATGATCAACTGTAAGAGACTTTTCAGGGGGGAAAAAAATCGCTGCACAGAGAACAGCGAGAAAAACCATCCACTGGATGGCTAGATGCTGCACAAAAGCCGGCTGGCAGACCAAAAGTCAAAACATTCAGTCCTGCGCCGAAAGTGTCAACACTGAAGGCATATATGCAGGGATGAAGCAAGCAAATGCTTCAAACTTCTAGCTGACTACTAGCAAGACCACTTAATGAAGTCCCAGCACAGCAAAACTATCAAAGACCGTGCCAAGCTGATGGACTACGAGAACCTGCATTCCACTAAAAATGTCGTCAATGAGTCAACCATTGCCAGCATCTCCACCTTGCCTGTCAAGGACGAGATGAACCTACCCCTAATAGAGAAAGACTTAACAAACTGTTGATTCGTTTGCTCATGGCAAAGCACCAGGTAAAGATGGCATCCCTGCTGAAATAATTAAGTGCAAGAAACCAGTAGTACTGAACTTTCTCCACGAGCTACTCTGCCAGTGCTAGGGGAAGGGATCGATTCCTCAAGTTATGTCAGATGCAAATGTCGTCATGATGTAGCTACAAGAATAGAGAGACATAAACATCGTCATGGTGTACAAAAATTAGGGAAACCATAACAACTGTAATAATTATAGAAGCATACTGCTCTGCACCATTGGCAAGGCTTTTTGTCTAAATGGTTGGTTCTAAAGAGGCTGATGAAGTCTATCCCAAATGAAGCCTATCCCCAAGTCCCATTGTGACTTCAGGGTTGAGAAATCCAGCATCAACAACATGATCTCACCCAGACAGCTGCAGAAGAAGAGCAGCCTTGAAACATGTACACTGTCTTATTCAACCTGACCAAAGCATTGGCTCTGGAAAGCAGAAGAGGCTTTCACCAAACGTTTTGATCTGGTTAACCGATGAGGCTCCTTGGTATTCCTGGAGAAGATCGAATGCCAATCAAGCTGCTGAATCTCACTGTCTCTTTCCATGACAGCATGCAAGGGACAGTTCCTACACTTTCTGAGCATCTAGTGACAGAGTATACTTACACACTAAGTCCGATGACAAGCTCTTCAACCTTGTGCACCTCAGAGCAAAGACAAAGTGCATCAGGTCCTGATCTGGTGGATTCTCTTCTCTGATGCTGCTGCCTTGACATCACAAAGTCTGTTCTCCAGAGGCTTAGTAAGCTCCCTGGCGAATACTTGAAGAAAACAGAGATTGTGGGCCAGAATGTTAGCAAAGACCTTGCAAGTGGTAGATGAATTCACCTACTTAAGATTGTCTGTCTCCAGGACCCTGTCACTAGACCTGTACCTCAACAGGTAGATAGGGAAAGCCGCAGCTGCCAAGACCAAGCTGTCCAAGAGAATGGGAAAATAACAAGCTCACCACAGCCACCAACATTAGAGCATACAGAGCCTGCATACTGAGTACCCTTCTCTACAACTACACAACTTGTGTATGCCAAAAGCAATGCCTCAACAGCTTGCTGTGCTTGCATCAGATCCTGGATAGTTCCTGGATGGGCCATGTGCCAAAGAAGGAGATCCTAGACCAGGCCAAGTGCCCTCTTCACACAGTGGCAACTGTGCTGACTTGGCTACATCCACCACATACAGGACAACCGCATCCCACAAATCCTGTGCAGACATGGCCACAGGATCCCAGCCACAGGGTGCCCACTGCAGCAAAACAGCAACATCTGCAAACATAACCTGAAGTCCACCATTACCAGTGTGGATACATGGGAAGAAACAGCTACAAGTTGGTGTGCCTGGTGACAGGCTGTAAGTGCAGAGGTTGGATAGAAAAGACAGAAGGAAAGCTAATGGCACTCAGCCACAGTCCTCAGACCTTATGCGCGGCAGCTGTGCCAAGGACTGCCACTCAAGAATCGCACTGCTCAGCCACAGCTGACACTGTTTCACATCCAATTGAGTCCTAACCAGGCGGATCCACTGTCTAATCAGATAGATGTAGCCATCGTTATCATTAGTGGATCACATAACCCCCACCCCCCACCCCCCTCTTTTTTTCCACACAATCCTGTTTGACTAAAAATATGCCGTTGTAGACAAGAGTGCCCGCGTAAAACACAAGATATCTTTAGTTCCATTCTTGAATTTGGCAGGAACTTTTCCCTCTTGCACACCAGACTAGTGCCACAATCGTGATCTTGATACTAATTTTTCAACAGATGACATGTTGAGGTCCCATGTGCAGTATATATTTAATACATACAGAGAACTTGCAGCCACACAGAATGTTTAAGGCTAAACAAATCATGCTTAGTCAGACTTGGGACCCTTTTCAAAGTCTATGCTTAGTCAGATTTGGGACCCTTTTCAAAGTCTTGTGGCAGTAGCTTCTGAAACTTCATCCATAAATGTCGACTCAGTGATACTGAACAAAGACCTGCGCAGTTATCTTATGGGAAAACAGCTACTGGACAGCAAAAAGAATGTTTCAAAGGCTACATCTTTCATACAGACCACATGTCTGACCAACTGAGATATGACCATTCTGGAATGCTGATCTACACTGAAAGACTATACAGTGCCAATAAAAACACCAGCAGAGCGAAATGGTTACATGAAAATGATACAATTACACAGTCTCCTAAACTACGCTTGAATTACAAAAACTAACATCACTGATCAAAAAAAGGTTTTGCATCACACAAAAATCGTTAAACATAAAAAACAACTGCACCAGGAACATTATACCAGCTTATCAAAAACATCTTTCAATGAAAAACAAAAGCACTGAAAATTATGGAAATTGCTCAAATGAAAATCAAAGACATTTTCCACTTTTTAAAAAACTTTCTTTTAATGATAAGTAAGATCTACAGCAAATGAAAGACACTAGTATAAAGCACTGTTTCTGTGCAATGAATAGATATGCTGCTTGTATAAGTTCCTGGCTTAATGTTTAATCAGAAACAAGCTCTATCACTGCATTGCATGTTTTTGTGCATCTTATACTTTTCACGATAATTAATTTCTGCTTTAACCAGCTTATATCACTGTGTGCAATCACATTCATTGCAATACTGAAAAGGAATTTGAAAAATTTGAAAAAGTTAAATGAGAAAAAAAATGCTGCTGTTAGTACAGCTTAAACCCCCACAAAAATCCTTACGAAACAATTTGAATCATAGTTGACTAGTATGTTTGATGTTACTAGAAAGTTCATTGTTGAAAAATTCATTGTAATTACACTATATTCGGTTTTCAATATAAACAGAAAACAGGGAGTAGTGGGGGTGGAGAAGATCTTTAGCAAACAACCAATGCCAAGGTGCACCAAAGTGGCATGTCAGTACCTGCTGAAGTTTAATATTGAAATAGGCATAATTCAAGTAACATATTTTCTGTTACTTTCTATGCAAGGTCATCTCATGCACAAAACTGTTGCCACGATATCAGTTTGTGTACATATGGTTGGGCATCATTGTTAAGTATATATTTGTGCATGTTTATGTGCATGTGTATTCTAATGTGTGTGTATGTGTATTGTGTGTGTATGTGATATATTAGTGCTTCTTCATACATATTACACTAGATGATATATTAGTGCTTCTATATCATCATCATCATGTGCCCTGCCGCATGGCATTGGTGATCATGGCCCTCCACATGAACCTCCCAACCTCTCTGTCTTCAGCCACCCTGCAAGTCCGTCCAGTATTTTTTCCCTAGGTCTACCTGGTGTTCTTTTTCCCTCCAGCTTTCCTGTTGTGACCAAGTGCTCTAATTCCCTTTTCCTCATAATGTCCTATAATTAATGATCGTCTTGTGTCTGCCTCCTTCAAGACTGTCTCGTTTGTTTTCTTTGCTGTCCATGGAACTCTCAATATTCTTCTTAAATACACTTCCGTTGCCTCAATTTTGTTCTGACTTTGCGTGTCAAATGTCCACGCCTCACAGCCACACAACAGTATTGGTTCTATATAACATTCAAGAACTCTCTTTCTGATATTAACTAATAGGTATTTGTTGGTAAGAACACTATTCATCTTCTTGAATGCTGTTTTGGCTAGACCAATTCTGCTGGCTATTTCTGATGTGCATTTACCATCTGGTGAAATGACTGTTCCCAGATATTTAAACTTATCAACCTGTCTCAAAGTTGTGCCATGTGCTGTTATTTTGCATGATTAGATTTTTTTAAACCAATTATGACTTCAGTCTTCTTGCTATTTAGCTCCAGCCATTTATTTTTGCTTTCTATTTCTATTATATTCACAAGGTTTTGTAGGTCTTTTTCATTTTCAGCAATTACTGTCAACATCATCTGCATAATGACTGTTGTTTATCATTCTTCCTCCAACCTTTATCCCAGGGTATTCTTCTAAGGTTCTCACGATGGTTTTGCTGTAAAGTGAAAACAAATCTGGTGACAGAATGGAACCCTGCCTGATTCCCCATTTTATATTTTGGGAAGAGCTTATATCGTTTTATATTCTCACTGCTGCTGTTTGTTTCCGATATATATTTCTAATTATTCTTAGGTCTTTTCCATCAACATTGAGCCTTTGTAGTTGGATGATTAATTCTTCATGTCTAACCCGATCAATGAAGCATAAATACATATCCTTATACAACTCTACTGACCTCTCCATGATTATTCTTAGGATATATATCACATTAATAGTTCCTTTCCCTTCCACAAATCAACACTGTTCTTCTGCTATTTCTCTTTTGATTCTGTTCCTTGTACTCACCATGATATTCTTAATAGGATTTTTCCTACATGACTCATCAAGCTGATTGTACAATGGAGTTCACATTCTATAGCTCCTGTTTTCTTTGGAAGTGCAAAAAAAATGAAACTTGATTTTGACATATCTTTGGGGATTTTTCCAGTGTCATAAATTTCATTTAGGAGGACTGTTATTTTGTCAACACTTCCAGAGTCTCTATTATTTCTGTTATAATACTGTCTGGTCCTGGGGCTTTTCCTGGTTTCATCTTTTTCAATGCTACTCTAACTTCATCTTTCACAGTGGGTGTTCCTTCAACATTCTTTCTTGTAACGAGTTCTTCGTTTTAGTCATCATTGAAAAGGTCTTTAATATACTCTCCCCATCTCTAATATTTCGTCTTTTTCCATGGTAAGTGTACATCTTTTGATTTTAAGCATCCAAGCAATTTCTTCAATGTTTTTGTACATACATAATCTGTTTTGTCAGATCCTCTATGTATGTACAAAAACATTGAAGAAATTTCTTTGCATGTTGTTTCCAGCCAAGCTTCCTTAGCTTCACTGCACCTATTCCTGATTTCCCAGTTTATTCTCTTGTATTCTTCCTCTTCTCCCTTTGCCTTCCCCCATGCCTCCATCAAACCTATAATTTCTTTTGTCATCCAGTTTTTTGCTTTTCTTTCAACTCTTGGGATTTCTTCACAAGCTTCATTTATTGAGTTTCTCAACTTTGTCCATTGTTCCTCACTGTCACCAATGCCCTCAAGAACATGTATGTTAAATGTTTCACGGGTCGCTTCATCTACCTTAACCCTTTGATCCTCGCACCCTATCCACCAACTGCAAAAATGTAACTTGGATTCCTTCACCCTATCCACCAGCTTCCTGCAGGAGGCTGGTGGATAGGGTGAAGGAATCAAAGGATTAAGGTTTTGCTTTGCTAACATGGTTGACAATGCAGGATGCTGGTGGCCAGGCTGCGGGAGTCAAAGGGTTAAAGAGTCCAAGATTTAGTTTGATGTTACTTTTGGTCTCTTTTCTTTTCTCTGGTTTTAGCCTAGATCTTCTCATTACAGGATTGTGGTCACTGTTGCAGACTGTGCCTGGTAGTGAATTTGCTATCAGCAAAGAATTTCTAAATATTTTGTTTATCAGGATGTAATCAATTTTATTTTTAGTATTATCTTCTGGACTAATCCCTGTCCATTTTCTTCTGTTAGGCTGCTCAAACCACGTGTTTCCCACTATCAATTCATTCTTCTACACTTCTATATATATTATTTGATATATCAGTACTTCTATATATTACACTACGTGTCATGTAGAATGTGCAATACATAGTGAATCCAAATGAATTTGGGCAATGATGCTACAAAGAATGATTTAGTATTGTGGAGTTTAGACTAACAAAAGGATAATCTCATTTTCAACAGCAAATGAAAGGATGGGAGGATGGGTTGAGGTGAAGGAGGGAAGACAGAACAGGAACTGAGGGGACGGACGAAGTTCATCCGACAGAAGAAAGGAGCAAGGTAAATGGAGGGATGTGGATGGGAAAAGGAAGGTCAATAGCCGTGGGCGGGAGTGTAGGTGAAATTATGTGGATGTAGGAAATGGGCCGGTTAAGGCTTGAGATCAGAGGGCAAGAAGGGTTGGTTACAGAGGACAGTGCCATAGCATAAATTAATAACAAAATCAACTAACTGTTAACTCTTTCACCCATTACTTTCCCTTGTTTCTGGAATACTGTAATACTGATATTCCCTTGATTCCTGAATTTCTAGAAGAGAAGAAAACACAAAACAAACATTATTTAAAATGATCCCCTGCTGACGTTAGTCATCATTTACTTGCGATGTTATATACTGCTGTGTACAGACATGATCTGGGAAGTTGTCTGTGACAGTTTCAGCACTGTATGTGACATGTGTGTGACACACAGGTGTTCAAAAGGTAAAATTACCTGTAATCAAATATAGATGTTGTCTCTGCATGTGTAGCTAGGACGTGCAGGTAACATGCAGAAAACGTGCACTTACTCACAGTGAGATGCCCTCTCAGTGTAATCAGTGCAACTTTGAAGGAACTGTCCATTGTCACATATCACAATTGTCATATATATTGTTTACAGTGCAGCCAGCCACTGAATAAAAATATTGAAGAAAATTCACATCTACTGTTCATTTGTTCTTGACACATTTCATTACAGAGTAAAGATACATTTTGGTGTCGGTCAATAAAAAAAGTGTGAAGCCAAATTTACAACTGTCCATGTACACAAGCCATGTCTGTGACACACCGCCATTGTGCATGCATGCAGAAAATACTGGCATGCCGAAATCTCTTCTGCCTAGTCAGAAAAAAGTGTGGAATGTTAGTTCCAGAAAAGAATACTACCCTCTTTGGTTCCAGACACTTTCCCACAGCTAACGGACCCATGTTTATCTTTCTGGGGCAATAATGGTGCCACCCTGGTGATCGGTCGAGGACTAATGATGTCATGCTGTGACGCAATCCACGCTAAGTTCAAAGCAGCTCCCGGTTTTCCGGGCTGCAGGAAGGAACGGAGCAGCTTTCCTCAGCCTGGTTTTTCGGGCGGCAGGAAGGAAAGGAGAAGAAACCAGGCTGCAGGAATGAAAGAGTTAATGGAAAGGAATTAATTCTTTAGACTGGCGCCAGCAACATTGTTTAAAAGATTTTGCAGAAAAGTGGACAATGGACAGTGAAGTAGTTTGTGTGCTAGAAAAAGGAAAATTAACTTGTGGATGGCCTTTAACTCTTTGACGATGGGCTACTTCGATCGAAGTAACAGCTGAGCTCTCACTGAGGACAGGCTACTTCGATCATGTAACACAGTCTAGGGTATATAACTCCCTCTACTTTTGTTATGCTAACGACTTAATAGTTGGCAGTTGCTTCCCTTGTGGAGGCAACTTCCGTTAAGTTCACTTGCACACGGTTCTCAGTGATTTCACTGTGACAGCCCTAGGCCAGCAGGAGAGCTCAGCTGTGGCAAGTGCAGTCACAATAGAGTTAACCCCCAAGGAAGAACAAAAAAAAATCTGACTCTGCCAAAGCCCAATTCTATGCTGTTACATGAATTACAAACAAACAGTGACTGGTCATAAGTGGGTTAGATCCGGACCTCCAGGTTTATCTGAAGATACTAGCACCAAGGTGAAAAACCATTATCAACAGCAAATTTCATTTCTGATGCCAGGAAGTGGACAGGCTGCCTGTGTCTGATTTTCCTTTCGGGGTGGGGGGGTGGGGTGGGGGTGGGGGTGGGGGGTAGAGACAGAGACAGAAAGAGCAATTTGCAGGGACACATATCACAAGTGCAGTTACACTTAAGCATCTAGTTAACTTTGTCTATTTTTTTTTAACAATATGACTGTACAAAAATGTGAATGAAAAGTACCACTGCTCAGTTATCCCCTGACCTTCATGTCAATAGTACAGAAGATATTATGCGCACGACCTGCAAATAAGGTAATGAACGGTTTTTCTTTTCTGTGAATACACCGCCAGTATGGGTCTTTACCTATGTTCATAAGTACACATGAAGAATCACCACAAGCATGTTGATCGACACTTGCATTCTGATTGTTTCTCAGACTAAATAAATACAAATACTCTGGGGTGGTTGGCAGCCCTGAATGGAGGAGATTGCCCATAGCTCTGGGCTTCAGTCCTACAATATGACCTCGTGTATCGAATACATCAGATGGCAATAGGCGTTCAGTAGGGCAGTCATTTGCAACACATGTCCACTGTCAAGGTATACACTCATCAAATTATATCATCATCACAATTTTGCAAGCATGGACTAGATGGCAAAGAGACATGTAGCACATCTATGCAGTTCGAGACATGTTGCACATCTATGCAGTTCAACAATGAATGTTTCTAGTATGGTCCCCATTGTAACTAAGAGCATGTGGGTCTTTTGTGCAGCAGAAAACATATAGAGCAGACCAGGAAAGCACAGAGCAGGCAGCAGCCAGCAGTTCAAGCAGGACGAATAAAGTTCAAGTTCATATTGCTTATAGCCCAGCCACTACTAGAGCCATATGCCTTTTGCCCAACTCTGTATTACATTCACCGATTGTTCCACATATCTGTCGTCATCCCTTTCTCTGCAGTTATCAATCAATATCCTCTAATTCTAAACACTATCCCTTTCTGGGCAATTATCAATCAATATCATCTAAGCTCAGTAATTGGAAAAGAGAGCTCAAAGATGACCCAGACAGAAAGTTTTCATTACATGGCAAACGAAACGGTTTCAGAAATACTGATGAAAGCAAACATCCTATAAAAACCTGCGGTAAGAACTTGGTCAAATGCAAGAGAAGTGTTCTACAGACAGAAGCCATACAGTGTCCATAGCATACATTAGCAGAGAACTTGTGCCCATTTTGGCACTGCTGAAGCAGGTCAAGATAATTTTTTAGTTTTATTTTACGGCAAAACTTGTTTATATTTAACGTGTGTATCTAAAATACAGTGTTCCTTTTCTTCATAATCATCATACTTGAACCTCAACATTCTAATTGATTACGGTATGGATACATGGTTACACATAAGATTTTTCCATCAGCGGCCTGTATTCCTAAGTTTCCTTGTCCAAGTGAGTTTCGGAGCTATGTGTTCAAAGCAGGGATACCAAGTCTTCCATTTTTCAGTCTTGACTGTTGTCCTCCTATTAACCCTTTTCCTACCAAGAAAATAGGTCACTGTACTAACTATTGACCAAGTAATGTTAGGAGACAGACTTCAGAAACACTCAAATTATGCCTTTTTTTGCTATTTTTGCCACTTCAAACATTGTGTAAACGCAGAAAGGAAATGACAAGAATATACCCCCTTTGCTGGAAAAGGATTCACATCAGCAATGTGGTCATTTTCTATTAATAATCAAAACTGAAACTACGGTTCAGGGCACGAAATCCTCGTGACGGGTCCACGGAAAGAGAAAGCTGAGTCACGAGGATCTCGTGACGTGGTACGGAATGTATTAATCCTGTCATGTTCTGAAATAAAAACATCAGCCCAGGACAAAAACTTGCTGTTGCAACACTTACAAAGCAAATGCTGCAATTTCGCAACAGGCACAGAGCATCCATCAAGCAGCTGCAAAGGTTGGCAGGTTAACTGAATTGAGTTGCCCAGGTTGGTACCAGAAGACTTTTTTTCTTTGTAAATCCTGGCCTCTGTGGTGCAGTTTTAAAGAGGCAACCCATTAAGCTATATTGGAAACTGAATTTATCAAGCCTTGTTTTTTTAACTGTGCAGTGTATTACAGAGAAGTAGTGACATCCATGTTGCTTACAGACTCAAGTCGCGCTGCTATGGGTAGTCTGTGGAATGGAAACAGGCATTATGCAATGTTCAGGCAGAGGCCAACCTGCACAATAACCATAAAGAATTGTGTTCTGTGTTGGCAATGCAATGGTACCCCCCCCCCCCTCCCATCTGGTCAGGAGGCAAGATCATGGTGCATACTGATAACAAAGTAGCTGAAGTTATCATAAACAAAGTCAAATGTTGAAACTCTTTATCAGATATTGTGGGTTATGTAATGGCAAGCTATGAAATACAACTTTGTGATCCAAGGAATTCACATTCCTGGTATAATTCATTCTTAATTTGACTTCAAGAGTACGAATACTCTCAAAACGTTTGCAATCTTCTCTCAATGGCCACACCCCCTCACTCCACATGCTGGCACACATCCATCCTTTTTCTACATTGCAGATGATGCGATCAAAGAGGAACAGTACCTGGCAAGTGAAATAGTCTGCTATACCATGCAGCAACCTTCACAGAGAACACCAAATGTACATCTCCCTGCACCAGTCATTATAAGAACTTTAGCAGGATATGTGGCATTCCTAGCACAAAGGTAATACCCTGTATTGGTGAATCAATACCCCTTTCACTTCTGAAATTACATCTGTGCCCCCAGCCTATATCTGTGCCCCCAGCCATAAGACAGAGCATGCACAACAATCATTTAGGGCTCAACAATGCCCAATAGCACATACATCCTAGAAGAAAATGTAGACTTCCAACTGTTCCACTATTGATAGGACCAGTGTCAGTAAAGCATCTGATTATCACATCTAGAGAAGTGCGAACGGAAGTGAAAAATTAACTGATCCAAATAAACAACTCACAAGAGATACTGACAAGTTCTCTGGTTTAATGTTAAGCCCAGCAAAAAAAAACAACAGAAAACAATTTGAGGGTCATCTGGGTGATTCTGAGATTTTTGCTTTGCTCTATTTAGTATCCCTATCTTTATCATAAGTGAGAGTTCAAATCTGACCAGGTAATATATTATAACAGCATTTTAAAATGATGTATCCCCTTTAAAACAACTCAGTTTCGCTAGTAGCCGAGTGATGTAAACAATACCTCCACATCACTCCTCTCCCCCAAAGATCCGACTGTGTACTGGTTGGAAGTGTGGGTCAATCAAAGTTCATGTGAAGCTTGTCCAACATTTCCTGTGATGAAATGTCTAAAATCCTTCCCAGCATGCTGCCTTTCTCACAGCACTTGGCCTAGCTGAAGTTTCTTCGTCATCCATTTTGGAAGCAAAGTCCGAGGGGTACTTGCAAAAGCTGCAGTGCAGTGACCATAGCAAAGTGTGACTGGCTGCTGACCTCATGCACAATTCATGTAGATGGACAAAGCTTTATGATCTGTGTAAAGTGGGGATTCCCCTGCTTGCAAATGCAAGTAAGAAAATTTGTGACGTGATGTGAACGTACATATATGTCTTTGGCAAATAGGTGACACTTTTATTTTGACATATACATAATCCATGGCACTGAAGAGGTTAAGCAGAATCATAGTTTCGCACAGTACTTATAGTAATCAAAACTGTACTGAGCTTGAGCATATCATAGCTGGGTCTGCACGTTCTGACAGTTTGAGAACGTTTTAGTACTGATTGCTAAGGAAGAAGCTGGAAAACTTAGGGCTTACCTTGTAACATAAATGTTCTCAAAATAGCTACTTCTTCATCTACTCATTCTAAATAGCTTTAACTCAGGCACTATTAATGTTAAAGATTCTTTTATCTACACCATTGGAAAGAGCCTTCTATTTTTTAGTGATATACCTGGGAGTTTGGCTTGCAGAGCCAATATCAGTCAATTGTCCAGGTAGACCCTAAGTCTGATACCTCTGGCCCTGAAATGGAAACAGCTGTCTGGTAATTCTGATGAACAGTCAACGGACCAGGGCCAATAAAAAAAAGCATGGCCTGAAATGGAAACACTTCAGTGCCCCAAACCAACAAGAGCTACTTGTCATCTCGGGGATGGACAAGAACATGATAGTAAGTGTCCTTGAGATCTATGGACACTGCCCAGTCCCCAAAATGCAAGACATCCCTGAGGAGGAGTACAGAGTCCTGAGACAGTGAGGACTCAGGTAACACCCCATGTAACAGAGGGAGAGACTTAGAGAAGGGAAGCTTTTTGGCCCTCAGGAATTTTCCACATAGCAAGGCAACAACAAAGTCCAGAAAAGTACCCAAGGGCAACTCAACTGCTAAGAAGAGCCCCAGACTTGCTCCTGAACATGAAGGAGAGCATAAGCTACCATACTTGCACTGCGCTTGAGATCTAGTCCACAGGGAGACTAAGAGTATCAATGAAAGACAATCCTGAAGGATCAGTACAGGGGTCCTTGTCATACTCCTCCTTGAAGACTGGCCCTCCCAAAGACCACAGGGATGCCCATGAGGACTCCGGTAGCCCTCAGGTGGGCTGAAACCAGGAGGGGGAGCACCAAAGTGTGAAGTGCGGCTCAGACCGTCAACCAGAAGAGGGAAGGAGGCCCTGGAACAGTGTAGGTGTTCCTGTCCACAGGGAGAGAGAAACCGTTTAGTCCAACTTAGTAGCCCATACCTTGAGGAGGGGGAGGGATAAAAGGACCCAGGCAGCCAGCTGCTGCAAGAATATACCTTTGCAGAGAAGGTATCCATAAGCCCAGAAAATTGCAGGGACCATGGGTCCTGACTTGGCAGCATACCTTGGGGGTAAAATGAATCCCAGCCAGCTAATTGCTGCAAGGACAGCTCTTGCAGAAAGGCTTCCCCTAGGACCTGAAAATTGCTGAGAGGGGCCTCTGGGGGGTGGGGACCCGAACAGTTTTGATCAAAACAGTGCTGGAAAAAGCAAGGTCAGCAATCCCTGAACCAACTGGTGGGCCACAAGGCTATTGCTTCTATGGCCACAATGGTAAGAGTCTGCTCTGAGATTGACTGAACATCGCCAAACATCAAAGCATTCTCCCACTGGAAGAAATTGTGCTCTCGCTCCATGAGGAGGGTGGTGCAAATAGGATTCTGAAACCCTACAGGAGGGAATCACCCAAAAAAATCCAACCTACCTTGTCCAACAGGATGTGACGAGCCAAAAGTAGTCAACAATGCAAATCGTGGTTAGCCCTCTCACTGCAGTTGAGCCGTATTAGACTGAGGGAGGGGGAGGGGGGGATGCTTGCCAACTCAAAGCCCTACAGCACAGGAAAGCTGAAAGAAGAAGGGACAGGAAAAGGCCCAAGCCCAGACAGGCTAGAAGCAGTCGGAACGACTAGCTGAGGTGGGCTGGGTTCAGCATAAGGACAAAAACCTTGCTCGCCTCAGCACGGTTGCTCAATGTTTGTGCATCCGTATCCTTGAAGACAAAAGAAATATGAACAAGCCAACAACCAATCCATCTGATAAATGGAACAAATTTAAAGATTACTGAAATGAGACAGGCATGGAGACAGGAAAATGGCTGCCAGAAAGAGGAAGTTACAGAAAAGCACCTACAGATTTGCGATTTCCACATTAGATGGATGGGTGCTGACAAAGGGCAGTAAATTTGTGTGCTACCGCCATAACTTCACTGTAACATGGTATAGTGTGTGTGATTAGACCAGTTTAAACTGCTAAACTAAAAGAGGGTGGTAATGGAGGGAACAGGTCAAGGCGGGAAAACACGAAAAGGAAATGAGGTAAAGAAGAAGTTTATTCAATGGAGGAAAGGCAAGGTGAAGGGGGGCGGGGGAAGACTGGAAAAAGGAGGGGAGGTCACAGTGTGTTGGAGTGCAGTTGAAATACTATATAAAATGCCGGTGTAGGAGGTAAGGTGGTCGAGGATGAGGCTTAATTAAGCTCAGAAGGCAAGAGGACTGGGCTATATGCAGGGGCCGCACAGTGTCTTAACATGCAACAGTAGCGAAAGCAGTGAACTTCTGCCCAACCCCATCCCTTGGCACTACCACTCAAATAGTTACCTTACTGTGTAAACATGCTTCTGCTGAAATGTTTGACTTCTGAAATGACTAGTGGCTGTAGTTGTTTGAATGTGTGACAAGAATTTTTGTTTTTACCCATATATGTATATTTTTCTGTTGCATGAAATGAAATCTTTATCCTCTCGTTTCTTATGGTGGTTTCATGGTAATGTGAAAACAAATCTGGTGACAGAACACATCCTTGATGGTAGAATAGCACAGGGCAAATAGGTGCAAATGTGCATATGCAGAGAATTGAAAACGATATTGAATTATTATTCTCAATGTATATATTAAGTAAAGAATTGAAGGTAAGATTAAATCATTGTTCTCAATGTATGTATAAATGTATGTCTTTTTGTATTTTCTGTTTTAGTCAAACTGCTGGTTGAGTTTGTTCAGACATGGTCCTCAATGTTGAAAAAGAAATGGGTTTATCTCCAACTGATGGCTTTCCAGATTTGGGGGTATAGGTAACAATGTACTCTTGGATGTTGTATTTCATTTTATATGTCTCTCTGTAATCCATATATCATTTCATACATGTCTGTAGTGAAGCATGCTGTAAGTAATTTGTACTTTTCAATTAAAAAATGAATCTAAAAAAGAAATGAACAAATAAGGATCATCTCGCGCACCATAAAAATGAAACATACTTTTAATCTCTCAGAAATTGTGTTCTGCCATTAACTTGCACCAACAGAAATCAACATAAAGCATCAGTGTCAACATCATTCTCTCTTATGTCTACACACTCTCTCGACTTCTTTTTCTCTGAACATTCATTTGCTCTCCCCTTTCCTTTCTGTCCTCTGCTCTTCCACATGCAGCAAGTACATACACACTGTTAGAATGCACAGGTGGTCAAACACGCATCTTCTTGCGAGATGAGGCTGGTTCCTTGGCTCCAGAATCAGACAGGAATCTTTTGCCAGTCACACCACAATCAGTCCTTTTGTGACTGTTACCACCTTTAGCAGAGCTTCCTTGGCTGTTACTGCTGCTAACGCACTTCATTGGGGTGACCTTGCCAGTGGTTTTCATGGGCAATTTCTGATCATGACTGAAACTCTTAACTGGGAATCTCTGGCTAACAAAACTTTTCACTGGGGATGGCTGAATTCCTATGCTTTTCATTGAGGATCTTTGATTACTGTTCCTTTTAGCTGGAGACTTCCTGTCATTGGTGCCTTTAACTGGTAATCCCTGGGGACCAAAATTCTTCACTAGTGTTCCATGGTTGCTGGTGTTTTCAGTCAAAAAAGGAGGGTTAACAGAACTTTCACATGTAAATCCTTGATTGAGAATAGCTATAGCAGAAGATTCTTTTCCAAATTTAACTTTGGACAAAGAAGCGCTGCCTTTGGCAGACTCCAGTACTGACAACATTTGCTTTGGAGACAACCCCTTCCGAGACGGAGAAAGACATCCACTTCCATCTTGCAAAGCAGGGCTCAGACTGGTGGATGTGGAACTAACAGATGTGTTATATTGGACAGTTGACAATGTGGAGCTGCCTGAATGACTAGTATCTTCTGTTCTGTTCAAGTCTCCACTAAAATTGTTTTTTAAGAAGCTAAATGAAATCTTATCCATCCTGAAGGTATTGCCAGACCTCAAACCACCACTGTTCTCTCCCTTAACAGCAGAAGGCTTCTGCATCTTTTTCCAGGCCTTGCGAGCTTGTTCTTTAATACGAGAGGAAAATAGCCTTGTCTGAGCTCTACTGATGAGAAAAGGGTTTACACCAGAGGTTTTGCTCGTACTGGAAGCTACGCTGGTTTTCAGAGTCTCACTTTCTTCTGATATCAATGTTCTCTTTCTTTTCACTATTCTGGACTCTGAAGTACTCACAGATGTGTCTATTTGCTCATCATTTTTCTTTGCGACAGTGTCTTCTGTTCTGTCTGTGCTGGAAACTGTGGTTTTTCTTGTGATCTGCCTGACAGCAATTGCATTATTTTTGGTGAAATCTGTTTGAACACAAACATCTGTTTTCTCACTATCTATATTCTTCCTGCTGGAGTTCTTTCTCAACACAGACATTCTTCCTGGGCTTGTAGTGTATTCCTGCTCTTTTCTGCTCACTTCAGTTCTGTTATGGCTGATATTTCTGTTTTCACAATATGTTGCCTCAATATGCTGATTTCCATTTCCAACAGAATACTTGGAGTTAAAGTTCACATTCTGTCCAAATGCGTCTTTCACATGCAAAGCGGTCATGTCTGTGTTGTCTGCAGGCAGTTTTCGGTCTCCTACATTGCCAGTATCCTCTGTTTTTACAATTTCTACTTCTTTTGTATGTTTTGATACTGTAGATCTCATTACCCTGGAGTCATTCATCTTTTTTTCCACTTCAGTAGTGTCTTGTGAATCCTTCTGTCTCCTTTCTCCAAGCTTTTTAGACATTTTGGAGTGCTGCATTTTAACCTGCAGGCTGCCTTTACTATCCAGCTTTCCTACCTCTCTTTCTTTTGCCTGCTTGGTTTTCATTTCTCTACTCATTCCATCTTCTCTGATATTCACTTCACCATTTATATTCATTTCTTTGTTTACTAGTTTATCTTTTGTGTCTCTGCTTCTCAAATTTCTATTAACTTTTGACCCATTCTTCTTCACCCTTGCAGCATTCTGTGTCCTTTTGGTTCTTGTTTCTCTGCAATCTTTTGTCTCTTTGTCAGCAACTTGTTTAACTACTTGTGACCCATTCTTTTTCATCTCTGATAATCTGGTTTTCTCTGCATACACATTCTCACCATCTGCCGATCGCCTACTTCTCCCCTCTCTATTGTGCTTTGTTTCTCTGTTTCGCAAAGTTCTGGTATTACCTGAGGTACTGTTTCTATTCTCACCATCACCACTATTGTCCCTTTTCTCCGTTGTATCTACTACTACTGCTTGGTTTTTCTGTTTTCTGTCTCTATCTGTTTCTCTCTTTTTGACTTTCCCACCATCCTCTATTGGTGTACTATCTGTCCCTTCCAAACTCAGAGTCACTTTACTGCTAGAGTCTCCAACACGCTGAATTTTCTTGGTCTTGGCATCTCCACTTTCTATCATCTTTTCTCTATGTTCAGTCCTGACAGAACTGTCTACAGCACTTTTCCTCAAACTATCTTGTATCTGCATGGATTCTCCTTTTACAGTTTTCTCCTCCATTCTCTTTGTTGTTTCAACAATATCTTTAGACTTGGCATCTTTTCCTTGCTCTTTTGGATGAGCCGTGTCAGGACTGCCCATGCTAGGGCAACTTTCTGACTTCTGTGTAGGTCTGCCTCTCCTATGGACAGTATCTGAACCCTGAACAGCCTGACCGGATCTGTTCTTGTCATCTGTCTGTAATGACAATGAAGTTAGTGGAGGTTCCATGCTGGATGTGATCATCCCCTTAGCTAATGTGATGGGGCTCACACCCTGACATGCTGCTGTGTATATACTACTGGAAGTGAGTTTCTGCAGCAAAAAGGAACTAGAGGAGTCACCAGCTGCACTAGTTTTTGAGCCTGAGCGGGTATGCGGTCTGTGGGCTTGAGGCATTACCAAAGGCTGACAATCTTGAGAAGCTCCTGAAGCCACAGTATTAGGAGCCTGTCTGATGGTCCTCTTGTCACTTCTACTCCACTCAGCCCCCTGGTCAGGCAGTAGTTCTGAAGGACACTGGAAACTGCCACTCCTGCCTACTGTCAAGTGGGATTTGTAAGAAGGCAGTATGGGAAAAGAAGAAGTCTTCAAAAGCAAAACACTCCTCCTACATGACCATCTAGTGTTGGATGGAGGAGATGGCGTGCATTTTCCACTGACCTGAGACACTGGGGACAGACTGGGCGGTGACAAACTGGGGTGAGAGGACACAGACACTTTCGGTGTTAGGCACAGTGAGTCCAGTTCAGGAGGACTCAAAGATCGTTGGGACCGGGTAGACACTTTGGTGCTGAGGGAAGGAGATGCTGAGGTCAGACCCGCCATACCAGATGCTTTTTCTTTGGGCAGGCATTTACACTTACTGCGCACTGCACACAGCGAGCAGCAGGAAGTGCTGATGCAGTGGTCTTCATCGGAGGACAGTGTATTCACAGAAAAGCTGCCATCCAAGGGACTGCTCCTCATCACAGTCACTAACTTCCCTGAAACAGGAGATGGTATGTCAATCTTCAAAGGCTTCTGCACATCCACTGATCTATCGCCATCAGTCTTCTGCAGAAAAGGGAATTTGTGTTCTGACACAGTGCCAGACAGGATGGACAGGAGAGCAGGGTAGTTCTGTTTGGTTTTTACAGCTGTTGCCTGCTCTCTCTCTGCTCCAGGCACTCTGTTCTGATGACTGCCACTGGATGCCACAGAGCTGTACAGGTCGGTAAGCAGACAGCGGTTATACTGTTAACTTCTGAGACTGCAATTCAGCATTGGCAGTTTCAGAGACACAATGGCTGGCCAACAGCTTCCTGGCCAGCTCCGGCCCACCATCTTTACGCTTTAAACCAAGCACACGATCTACGTCAGTCAGTAGAAAGGTGGGGCCATCTGGAAATATAGATGGCTGAAGAGCTGATTTAGTCTGTTTCAAGCGCTGCCTGGTCAAAGACACATGTTTCTGTGAAGTCCATTTTAGGACTGTTTTTTTAGACAGGTATTTCACCACCACTGAGCACTTCTTGAGACTGTCACGAAGTTTTCTGGATTGCCAGCTGAGTCCAGTTTTCAGTGTTTCCTGAAATTCCAGCTTGTGCCCACGTGTGAATTTGTACAGATGATAGTCCTGCTGCTGACGTTTAAGTGTCAATTTCCAAGTCACCGGGTAGTATGGATGGCGAATGCGAAGCCGATCTTGATACTTATCTTTAATAGGAGTGCGACAAAATTCTTCTAAGTCAGATATGACAGGTACATGCATCTCTGTGGTCATATGTTTAAGAACCCTCTGACCCAAGGCAGAACTCACATCAATGTTGAACAGTGACTTTTTCCTCAATCTCGTGTCATCAGTATCATCTGTGTTGGACTCTGAGCTTTCTCCACCACTTTCAGAGCCTTGTTCTTTTTCCCTCTCACTTCCCATGTTGTCTGATCTTTTATCCACAGACAAGCGAAGACAAGATGATCGACGACTACCTATACCCCCTGGACTCCCATTGCCTCCCAGAGAATTGCTGCTGGCATCTCGACTCAACTGTGTGATGAGTATTTTGTGTGTTCGTGGGGTTACTGGAGAAACAGGAGTCTGGGGCTCTTCAAGATCAATTGTTTCGCATTCTGTATTGCGACGTTGAGCCTGTCGAATCCTCTTGGCTCTGTGGATAGGGACCAGGTCCAAAGCAGTTACAAACTGACTCTGAGTCAAGTCAGGTTTGTCAATGAGACAGGTGGAGGCAGAGGCCACACCCACAGAGCCCAAGTCATCTGGTGTGTTTGTAGCTGGGGCAGGACTGGGAGCTTCAGAGATGGGAGGTGTGGAAGGAATGGACAGAGACAGGGTCCCTCCTCTGCACTGAACCTGTCACATACAGCGGCATCATATTCTCAGTCAGTCAAAAGCAAGGGATATGCTGTTATGTTTTAATCTTTCTTCTGAGAAGCTATGTTATAAAGTTGGCCTACGATATTTTCAGCCTTCCCTGGGCATTATCTTTACTTCACCTTCACCACATCTCTCCAATATTTACCAATACACAGACCACATTCAAAAATAAATGTAGGCCTACCACCCGTTTAATTTAAACACCACCCTTTTAATTTAAACACCAATGTAAATTGTGAACTTTCCTCTCATTGCAATTACTACCAACCCATGTACCAAAAAAAGTTGGAGTCTCAACAATAACATCCTGTCCTGCTTTTTTCCCCCCAAGTTGAAAGAATTTACCAACTGAATTAGAATGGAAATTGTGCTCTGTTTCAAAATTATATGTTATGTTTATTTATGACTTCCCATGAGTTGCTGAGAAAAGAGACCAAAGAAAACTGTATGCAAAGCCCCACTCAAGCAGTCCTATCCCTATGGTAAGTTCCAGTTGTTATTTACCTGACAATTCCAAAGACTAATGAAGATCTGTCCGTTGCTAGCCAAGATAGTTTCAATAACATATCTTAGTTTTAAACATCTGACCAATCACCCTTCGGTAACATACCTTAGTTCTAAGCACCTGACACATCATTCATTTTAAAAACATATATCTGACTTAGTCAAAGCTCCCTCACATCAGTATTTTAAGCTTATTGACAGTATATATAGTAGGGAACATTAAAAAAAATACAATGAAAGATATTCCTATGAAGGCTTTCTGAAATCCTAATTTTGGAGTAAGCTTTTTTCCTCTTTCTATATAAACTCTGTCCAAACAGTAGTAACTCCAAAGAAAAACCTGCACACACATGGACATGCACGCACACACACATTCAAAACACTAACTGCCCATACATGCGAGTCTCACTCCAAGTGGTTACAGGCTTGCTTCTTTCCATCGCCCATCCCGAGGTGGTGGTATCGCCATTCTCTACAACGACTCATTCCATTCCCGCCTATCTTTCTCGCAGTCTCTGCCTTTCTTCCATCCTTCTTTTGAGCACATTGAAGTATCCTTCCAATCCACCCCTCATCCCATCACCTTCTCTTGTGTCTATCGACTCCACCTAGCTCTGCCAACAAGCTCACCACATCCACATTTCTCTCTGACTTTGACCAACTACTTGACCACTACTGCCTCTTACCTGGAAATCTCATCATTCTAGGTGACATCAATGTCCACTATGACAACACTCACCGTTATGACACAAGACATATCATCAACTCTCTGTCCAATCACAATATGACTCAACACATTTCTGAACCAACCCATCAAAAAGGTCACACTCTTGACTGGATCATTTCTCGTGATCACCACAATTCAGCTACTGACAACTGCTTAGTTCTTTCTACCTAACTTCAGCCCTTCCATCTGACCACTCTGCAATTCTCTGTTCTCTTGACATTTCTTCTCCTTCCCGTACCACGCCCACAGTGACTCGACGCAATCTCAAATCTATCGACCTCTCCACTTTTTCATCTGATGCCTCCCGTCTTCTTTCTGAGAAGTCACATAACCTTGCCGATGAATTCTATACTACTCTCCACCATCTTCTGGACACTCATGCTCCAGCCACAACCCGTCTTTTACCTGACCGCCCCCCTACCCCCTGGCTCACTCATGAGATTGCCTGTGCAAAGCGTGCCTGCCGCAGAGCAGAGTGCCGCTGGTGCAAATCCAAACTCACTGTCCATAGGCAACTTTTCCAAGCCTCAAGAACAAAAGTATCCACTCTCATTGCATCTGCAAAAACAAGCTTTTTCCAAACCAAAATCCTAAATGCCTCTTCTTCAAAAGAACTCTTTACAACCATGAATCATCTCCTTGGCACACAAAAAGATTTACCTCTCCCAACAAAACACACTAATGAAGAACTCCCATCTGTATTCTCCATGTATTTCACCACCAAATACAAACTCTTCATGACAAGCTTGATAGGACACCCTGTCAACCATGCCCACCTGACCCTTCCTTCTCTGGCACACCTCTTCTTACTACTTTTACCCTAGTCTCACAAGAAGAAATGCTCAACACAATCAGATCCATGTCGTTCAAAACCTGCGAACTGGACCCTCTTCCAGGTTCTCTCTACTCTGACTGTCTCCCTACACTTCTCTTCAAACTGGAACTGTCCCAGATTCTTTCAAGTCTGCTATCGTTCACCCTCTCCTCAAGAAATACAATTTAGACCCAAATGAACTGAAAAACTACCGGCCTATCTCTAATCTCTCTTTCTTGTCAAAACTTGAAAAAGTTGTCCTCAACCAGCTGAACTCTCACTTGTCTGCCAACAATCTCCTCGATCCTTTCCAGTCAGCCTACCGCCAGTGCCATAGCACTGAAACTGCCCTACTACACATTCTCAACGATCTCCTCCTTGCAACTGATACTGGCAATGTCTCTCTCCTCACACTCCTTGATCTGACTGCAACCTTTGATACCATTGACCATGGTATTCTCCTTTCTAGACTCCATCATACTTTTGGCATCTCTGACACTGCTCTCTCCTGGTTCACTTCATATCTATCAAACAGAAAACAAACTGTTCTCATCAATGGCACTTACTCTCAACCTGCATACCTGACCTGTGGTGTTCCACAAGGATCTGTCCTTGGCCCTGTTCTTTTCACTCTTTACACCTCCCCCCTGTCCACCATCATCAACTTCCACTCTATAAAACACCACTTCTATGCTGATGACACCCAACTTCAAGACAGTGACTCACCTGACAATGTACAGCGCCTCTTGACTCACACCACTGAGTGTTACTCGGACATTAAGAACTGGATGACATACAATAAACTTCAGCTTAACGATGACAAGACAGAAGCTATCCTCATTGGCACCCATCAGAAACTTTCTCAGCTGCCTCCTCTTTCTCTCCCATTATGTAACACATCAGTCCCAATTTCTGATTCAGCTAAAAACCTTGGTGTCTGCATTGACTCTACCCTCTCCATGAACAACTTTGTTTCTCAAACTGCCAGATCTTTACTACTATCACCTCCATCGTATAAGCCTGATCAGGAAGTATCTCTGTTGAAACAACTGCAAAACTCATTCTCTCCTTCATAATGTCTCGCATTGACTATTGCAATTCACTCCTGTCTGGTCTTCCTGCCTCCACCATTCACATCCTACAGCGCATTCAAAACAATGCTGCACGCCTTGTACTCAAAAAGAAAAAAGCTGACCACATATCTCCTCTCCTGGCACAACTTCACTGGCTCCCTGTATCAAAGCGCATACAGTACAAACTAGACACCATGTGCTACAAAAGCCTCAATAACGCAGCCCCCCGATTACCTGTCAAGCCTACTTGAGATCTATGTTCCCTCACGTACTTTCCGCTCTGCCTCCGATCCTCTGACTTTTCGCTTTCCACGCACTAAGCTCAATACCTATGGTCCACGAGCCTCTGTTTCTGGTCCACTCTCCTGGAACAAACTTCCTCTCTCAGTCCGTCAGCAACCTACTTTTGTCTCCTTCAAATCCGCTCTCAAAACTCACCTTTTCTCCTCTGCATAAAATCCTGACCTCACTCAACCCCCTCTGCAGCCTGTTTCCGCTTGGAGTGGAATCACATTGTAATATATATTTGTATATAATATGCTCTCTATAATTTTCCATTGCTTTTATTCTTTCTCCCCATTTATAGCCATGTATGTGTGTGTGTGTGTGTGTGTGTGTGTGTGTGTGTGTGTGTGTGTGTGTGTGTGTGCGTGCGTGCGTGCGTGCGTGCGTGTCTGTTCAGCGCTTAGATTTGATTTCTATCAAGATTTTGCGCTATATAAATATTGTAATTATTATTATTATTATTATTATTATTAACTGTCATGTCAACTTTTTCTAACAAATCTGTCTAAGGGTTTTATACAAATAAATGTGTTCCGAGTTCTGTTCACAAATGTTCACAATGTTCACAAAAACACATAGGCACACTAACACACTGATATACACACTCTGACAGATTCATGAGAAAACTAGTGGGCTTCAAACATCTGATTAACGGATACAACAGCCAAGCTGGTTAGATCAGATGTCAGACTGAGTTCCATCTTGCCTGGAAAGTGATCGTGGATATAGATTGGAAATTGTTCAATCTCCCTGATCAACATACGTGCAGGCTTGCTAGTGCATGTACTCACACGCAGAACATCACACGTTTGTTAAAGATCCCCTAAGTCATGTCCATGTTGAGTGACTTATATAAACATGTCTATACCTAGCATGTCTTTTTTGGAATATTCCTAATTGCTGGCCATCAGACACTTCCCCAAAACAGTGTATGATTGCCTGCAATTAGGAATATTCCAACAAAGACAAAAGTATGATTGCCTGCAATTAGGAATATTCCAACAAAGACAAAAGTATGTAGACTGTGCACAATGTGGATCAAACAACAGAATAACATGCATGTAATTATAAGCATCCTAGAAAATATACTTCAGAGAAAAGAAATCTGATCAAGTCAACAAAAAACTGACCTGGTGTTTCTGTAAGGTATCTTTAGCAGAAAACTCCTCACCGCACTGGTAACACAGGTAGATATCCAGGTATGGCACAGTAGCTGCAACAAACAAATTCCTGCGTTAACAGAACACACAAAAATGTATCAACCATTCTCACATGTTACACAAGTAGTTCCATATTTTCTTTTTTTACATACAGCATGCATAAGAACGCATAAAAACTCAACTACTCTCTCCTGTTGCTCATGTAGTTGCATATTTTGTCCCATGCAGTTTGATAAAAGCCTGAAGCTGTTGTACATCATCATCATCAACATCATGTGCCATGATGCATGACACTGACAATCATGGCCCTTCATACAAATCTATATGACCATGGCCCTCCATATGAACCTACCCTTTCTGTCCCCATCCACTCTGCAAAACTGTCTATTTGCTGCAAGTGTTATCTCCTGCCCTTTCTGTCCCCATCCATTCTGCAAAACTATCTACTATTTTCTCTCTGGGTCTACCTGGTGTTTTTTTTCCCCCTCTAGCTTTCCTGTTGTGGATAGGTGCAAAAAGTGTCCTATAAATGTTGCCTGTCTTTTCCTAATTTTCTTCATTTGTGTTTGCTTCTTTCAAAACTGTCTTGTTTTCTTTGCTGTCCATGGAATTCTTAACATTCTTCTTAGAAACTACATTTCAGTTGCCTCAATCTTGTTCTGACTTTGCGTGTTGATTGTCCATGCTTTGCATCCGTACATCAGTATTGGTTCTATGTAACACTGAAGAACTCTCTTCCCAATGTAAATTGATAGGCCTTTGTTGATAAAAACACTTTTCATTTTCTTGAATGCTGTTTTAGCTTGGCCAACTCTGCTGGATATTTCTATTGTGCATCTGCCGTCAGGTGAAATGACTGTTCCCAGATATTTAAATTTATCAACTTGTCTCATGTTGTGCCATTTGCTGTTATTTTACATGAAGGGATTTCTTTTTTTTTTTTTTTTTCCTGATTACTGACTTAGTCTTCTTACTATTTAGCTCTAGCCCTTTATTTCCCTTTTCTATTTCTGCCCATCTTCTCTATGACTTAAGTCTTCTTACTATTTAGCTCTAGCCCTTTATTTCCCTTTTCTATTTCTGCCAATCTTCTAACTATTTAGCTCTAGCCCTTTATTTTCCCCTTTTCTATTTCTGTTACATTCACAAGTATGTTGTACAAGTACTTGCATATTTTCCACTTTGTCATATGTAGTTTGATAAAGGACTTACGCTGAGACCAAATGTTTTCTTATTATTTAGCTCTAGCTCTTTATTTTCCTTTTCTATTTCTGTTATATTCACAAGTATGTTGTACAGGTAGTTATGTATTTTCCACTTTGTCATGTGCAGTTTGATAAAAGCCTTAAATCTCTCACCAGTTCGTAGGATTTTAACCCTTTCGCATTTGCACTGCTAGATGTAAAGCTAGCTCCTAGTATTCGCATTCGAATGGAGCACAGCGTCAGTGCAAAGTCTTTCAGTAGTGAATGGAAAGTTCCTTGCATCCCAGAATGCTCATACTATTTTTAGAACATTCAACGCGAGACTGACCGAGATTCTAACCACACGCGTGATAAGACAGCAAGGCCATTAGTGATGGAAATTCCCCACACATGTGCCGGGAAAGGTCGGGTGATCTCAACCACTACGAATGGATTGGCACATTCTTTACCGGTTTTGTGAACAGCTAAGGGTTAAGGAATTTTCAGGAAAAATGCAACGTAGTTTGATAAAAAAGAAAGAAAGAAAATGGTAATATCATTAAAATTAATACAATGAATATCTATATAAAGAGAACAAGATAGTAGCAGAATAAAGAAGACTCACACAAGATTTCTTTGTTGTTTGTGAATAATACTCATTTATTTTTGCTCTGTTTTGTCTATTTTTTCTTTACGTCAAAAGTCACCAAGAAAATTTTTGTTTTGTTTTCATGCATGGGTACAAAACAAGTCACTTGATATGAAAGTCTGTTCACTTCTAACCACAAAAAACATAATTGCAAGCATGTCTGACAAAAAGTAATTCGCCAGGAGGCCATTTTACAAATAGCCTCATTGTCTAAAAACAGCTCCATTATTAACAGTTTACTCACAAAAAGCCAACACTTGGCAGGTTATTCACCAAAAGTCCATAAAACACACCTCGAAACAAAGAAAAATGAATGAATTAGTCAATAATTACAGAATAATTCACTCCAGGGTTTTGTATTTATTAGAAATAACCATGTCTTTTTGTTTTCTTTTGTCTTTTTGTTCCTTGACATCAAAAGTCACAAAACATAAACAACAACCCTGGTCATGAAAAACCTTTAAAAAAATATCAAGTGACTTAAAAGTCTCTTCAATGCAGATCACAAAAACACTAATTTATACACATCTGACCAGAATTGAATCCTCAGGAGGTCATTCTAAATGCAGCATAATAATTCTAAACATAACTACACTCTTCAAGGTTTACTGAAACATAAGTAGTAATAGCACCATTGTAAAAAATCACAATGTTAACAGGCAAAGATGTCCTTACTAGCATAACCTGACATTTTTCAATATACTACAGGCCTAAAATTGTAATAACAGGACTATATAGATGGATTTTGTTAAAAAAAAAAACTCAAAATTACAGTGAGTCAATGCATACAATGCATACACATATATACGGCAGCTGGTAAACAATGCATTTCTCTGCTGATGTGCTTGCAGAAGGCAGTTCCTTTCAGGTTTGAAACAGAAATGCTTGTCACAAGTCTGACATTTTGTGCGTATTTTTCTTACATCTTTGTTGTTGCTGTAACAAAGTCTACAACTGAGCTTTCTGGGAGACCAGACTGGCACAATCGGGTGATCTGCAGGTGGGGGAATACGTGCTTGCTTTTGGAACAGTGGGACTTGTGTATCCTGATCAATGCCACCCATATCTTTTATCAGTTCTAATGTAAAATCAAGCCGACCATAACTAGCAGGTCTTTTGAGCTCATCAGTGTCTGGATTTTTCTCTCGCCAGTCACAAAAGAGAATTATAACTGTTCACCTGTACGATATCAAAGAAATGATAAAACAAAGTTTTCCACCACCTGTTACATTTTCTAAGTGTCTCATACTTCCCAATCAAATGGTCACTTTTATCAACAGCAGACATACTCTGATTATAATCATGAACTACTAATGGTTGCTTGATATGTATGGGTCTGTACTGGCCACTTTGTTCTTCATCTGACTAACTTGCTTGCTGTTGCTTTTTCATGCATAGTGGTAAAAACAAATTCACTTCTCTTTTCCATCTAAACTGGCCTCTTCTTCCTTTACAAAACACCTTTGTGTCCTAAAGTCAAGAGTAACACCTTTTCTGTTTGCAATAATTGTTCCACAGCATACAGTTTCATAAGTAAATAAATCTTTCAACAGCTTGACACCAGTATAAAAAATGTCGAAATAAACTCTGTTGCCTTGATTAACAAGATTTTTACATAAACGCATAACAACATCATATGCTAAGCCAAATGGTGATGATTTTGTACCTTTCCCTGTATAAACTTCATAATCATTACGTATAACCATTTTTAGAATCTGCAAGAACCTTTAGTTTCATCCCCCATCTTGTAGGTTTATCTTTTATAAACTGCCGAAAAGTAAATCTTCCTCTATTTCTAACCATTCTTTCATCTACAGCTATATTCATATATGGTTGGTAAAGCTTCATGCATTTGCGTCTAATATAATCATGTAAAAAACATGCTTTACAAAGTTTATCAGCTACATTGTTTTCGGTTGCTGCATTACAAATCTTTAAAAATGCTTGCATAGATTTAAATCTCAACTTTGACATGCAGCAAGGGAGCAGTAGACCAACAACACTCTATGTTGGGGGCTCGATTAACTGCCATATACGTAAGAAGGGCAAAGAAAGAGTACAAATCATCAGGTGTCACATCAATCCATCCACTGAAAAGAGTTGGCTTTTCATGTCCATGGAGTCTTGCATAAGCATCTGTAAACTCACACAAACGCTGCACCATGTCTTCCGTGAAAAATAAAAGGAAAAAAGAGATGTCAGGTACTTGCGGCAGTCTTCTCTTGTCTTCACACCAGGCAGCTGAACACCTGGCTGAAGATTGGGTTCAAAGTCAGGCAGATCAACTGGGGGGCCAGCATCCTCATCATCCTCCATCTTCATTCTGAAACACAATACATAAGCTGTCATAAGTAATTGCTGGAAACGTAAAAGCAAACACTGAACTGAACAAACTATATTCATGCTTACACCGTATCAGTTTTCAATAATCGCTCATGCTCGCTACGCACCAGTTCGATAGACGCCATTTTTAAACACAATGCTGTCTGCATGGTAACAAGCAATCTTGCACACAAACACACACTATAAACAGAACTGACTGCACAGACACCACACAGTATGTGAAATAGCAACATAATTATCTTCAAACATTCTTTTAAACCCATACCAGGCCTATTGTAAGCCAGGCACAGCACAAACAAAGGAGACACTGAGGTTAAAAATAGCTCACCTTCCAGCGTCGGTGCAAGTGCTAGGTTGATGCGATGCTACTGATGGTTGTGCAGTCGTAGATTCACTCGGTTCATCGTTTCTTCATCAGATGTTGCAAGAAATTCATCATCAGAGTAAAATTCCTTGATTTCAGACACGGAGGAGCTCATGATGGTGAAATACTTCAGCAAAAGATGATGCAGCAGTAAAATGGCAGACAACAAGATGGCGGAAGAGGCGTGGTTAGTTTTTGGATTATCGAAAAATGCATTTTTGTTCATAAAATGCATCCTTTTTTCATGATAATGCTTGATTTTGTTGTTTGCAAGTATAATTAAGTTATACTAGGCGAAAAAAAATTTTTTTTTAACTCCTACCTAAAAATAGCAGTGCGGCAAACTACACAGTTATGAATCGAGCCTACACGCTCAATTTTCAATGACATGAACTGGTGAGAGTTAACCTGAGACCAAAAGATCACAACAACAAAACATGACACAGACTCATGAGGCCTCAGAATGAAACCACAACTGACAAAAGCTCCTAACAGCAAAAGGAAGTTTTTCCTCAAATCCCTGTTTAGCTATATGCATTTACCATTTCTAACAATTGCTAATATACCCAGTCAATGCTCTGACTTGCCAGATTTTCAGTCGAATGATGTCCCTGAGCCTCATTCTGGCACAGCCAATCAACGTTCTTTCTGCTCAATGAGCTCATCTTGCTCTATTTCATTCACAGATCTCTTAAGATGTCTCTCATGAAAACAAGAGTGGGGGTGGTAGGGCAGGAGTTTCTTTTAAAACCAGAAGGTGCACATAGCTAAACAGAAATCCTCATTTTAACTTCATCTACACATACCATTCCTAACAATTGTGAATTTAAAGAGGAGGAGGGGCATGTCCCCCTAGATGTTCAAACTGAGGGCCCAGGGATGAAATGGTAGAGTGTCAAAAATGAGATTCCATGGGGAATGTCTGCTGAGATTCAAGGGAGGTTCCTTAGAAAGTGGTTCTCTGGATGCAATATGTCGCTCCTAATAATGTCTTCCAGACAGAATGATGAAGGCCCAAAAACGTCAGGATCTCAGGTTCGAGGGCTCTGGAATTTGATGTGCCTGTGTCATAATGGACAATTAGTAACTTATGGAAGATCATCTGGGAGGTCCATCAGGATACTGCAGAGACAGTGGTATTCTTAATTACAGTTCTCATTATTTGAGAGAAAAAGGGGCATGAGGCGTGTTCATTTTGGTGCAGTTCCAATGGCACTGAAACTGCTTACCCAGTATCATTCCTTGCTTGACTTACAAGAGTCTGATAATGGAAGAATAGTAGCAAGGCAATAATTCTTGGAGGCGGAGTACAGTTCTCGACTCTACTTGGTAATAAGCAATGTTCTGTCTAGTATGCCTGACTTCAAAAGCCGTGTAGTTCACTCATGTCTGCCATATGGCACAACTGGGCACTGGAGACAAGCAAGGTGTTAGCTTGGGAGTGGCCTGGGGATTTTAGCATCAATGGATGTCAAAGACCCTGCGGAGGTAGGCCATACAGCTTGCCAACTCATTGGCGGAGTGATGGATTGAATGTAGTCTACCAATTCTTATTGCAGTATGACACCATGTTGTTCATGCATGGCTGTAAAAGAGCGAGAACTTTACAGCTGGAAGAGGAAGTAAGTGATCTGTAAGGAGTTCTTGTTAAGTGGCCTTATCAGATTCATATGTTGATCTTGATGTAAACGGGACAGTCTCGAGTTGCAGCCAAAGTCTACATAATAATTCCAGGGTTCTCTTGAGTAGGGTCTGACCTGTGTGAAGAATGCCATGTGACCAGCAGATGGAGTCTGTCAAAATTATCGACTTCCCTGTATCTTGTATATAGGAAGATTCTCCTCTCCTAATGCTACTGAAATAGAAATCAAAGGTAAGGGGCTGGAACTAAACAGCAGGAAGACTGAAGTCATGGTGATCAGTAAAAAACATGAAATCCCCTCATGAAAAATAACAGCAAATGGCACAACCTTGACACAGGTTGAGAAATTCAAATACCTGGGAATGATCATTTCATCAGACGGCAGATGCACATCAGAAATAGCCGGCAGAATCAGCCAAGCCAAAACAGCATTCAAGAAGATGACAAGCATTCTTACCAACAAATGCCTATCAATTAACATCAGGAAGAGAGTTCTTGAATGTTATATAGAACCAATACTGTTGTACGGATGCGAGGCGTGGACAGTCAACAAACAAAGCCAGAACAAGATTGAGGCAGCCGAGATGTGGTTTCTAAGAAGAATGTTGAGGGTTCCAATGGACAGCAAAGAAAACAAACGAGACAGTCTTGATGGAGGCAGACACAAGTGGATCACTCATAAGGAAGATTAGTCAAAGACCGGCAACATTTATAGGCCATTTTATGAGGAAGGGGGCCCGGGGATTTGGAGCACCTGGTCACGGCAGGAAAGCTGGAGGGAAAGAGAGCACCGGGTAGACCCAGGGAGAAAATGCTGGACGGACTTGCAAAATGGCTGGGGACAGGGAGGGTGGGGGAGATGCTAGGGGCAACGAGAGATAGAGGCAGATGGAGGTCCATGATCGCCAATGCCATGCGGCAGGGCACCTGATGATGATGATGAATGCTACTGAGACAGTTTGATAAGTCCACCCACCCACCAAACCCACTCCTTTTTTTTTTCATTGTTTACACTGAAAGCTACTGTGGATCAGTCTGTAATGCAACAAACCACTTTCCCTCAGAATCACATGAGACCCATGGTAGCTTCATTAATTTTGGCCAACAACAGACCGGAAGAACAAGAAAACCAATATAACCACGTATCCAACAAAACAAAACAAAACAAGCGCAAATTTTCGGCCAACTAGCCTTTGTCAAGCGCGAACGCACGGTCACAAACATCACAGACACCAAACAATGGATAATAAAAACGGGACTAAAAACTTCCCTGCTGCCTCGTCCAGTGGGTAAGAAATTTGCGCTTGTTTTGTTTTGTTTTGTTGGATACGCGCTTATATTGGTTTTCTTGTTCTTCCGGTTCCTGTTTGCTTGGGCGCGGGCAGTCACACTTGTTTTGGATCCAACAACAGAGAGCCAAGCCTATCCATTCCTATTCTTAACCTCTTAACTCTCTTAGTACGACAGAACGCTATAGCATTCATGACGTAAGGCTCAGTTTCGTACGATGGAACGCGATAGCGGTTTTGATAATTAACATGTTTTCCACGCTTCTCTTGTGACGTAGCACGCCAACCGAAGCTACAATGGGCATTGCAGACGTGTCAAGGGTCAAGTGCAAAGTTACTTCATGAGATTCCGAAGCAATACACTCATCGGGAAACGATTGACTTCGGCACCGCCACATGACTTGCTAATCTGCATACTATCGAAAATGGTGTTGCAGGCGAGTACAAGTTTTGGAGCAAAGTAGATCACGACAGCGATGTTTTACTGCTGCTGAAGTGATTGAAGTGCTTCAGACTGAAGGATCCGACATCGATGAGTATAACGAAATCCAAAACAAGTGTGACTGCCGCGTTCAAGCAAACAGGAGCCAGAAAAAACACGAAAGAAGAATATGAACGCGTATTTGATACAACAAAACAAGACAGGCAGAAATTTTCGGCCAACTGGCCTTTGTCAAGCATAAGATTACAGACAAACAAACACTAGATACAAAAAATTTGAGAAAAAGACTGAAACTTCCCTGCTGCTGTTTTCTCAAATTTTTTGTATCTAGTGTTTGTTTGTATGTAATCGTACACTTGACAAAGGCCAGTTGGCCGAAAATTTGCGCCCGTCTTGTTTTGTTGTATTAAATACGCGTTCATATTCTTCTTTCGTGTTTTTTCTGATTCATCGATGAGTATGATGAAGATGATGGTGAAAGTGTTTCCACTGATGAAAGCTGCCAGCAAGAAGGCACTGACAGTGACTCAGTTTCAGACGACAGTGAAGTGGGAGATGGAGGTGGGTGTACACGTCATGTGAGGAGAGCGGTCAGTGGGCCATGTACAGTGAGCCAATGTCTGATGAAGATTTCATTGACTTCCTTATGCGTGACTGGCACGAATATTTTAGTTTTTTCCCCACTTTGTCTACGTTCTCTGGCTCTTGTGGCCTGCATGTCCCAGCTGAGTGCCACGCCCCCACTGACTTCTTCAATCAGTTTGTGACTGAAGACTTTCTAAATTCTATTGTCATAAACAGATATGCATAAGAGAACTGAGTGGCAAGCAGAATGACCACTTCTGCCCTCTGCCACCCATCGCCAGTGGCAGGAAGAACTACAGGAAGTGCCATGTGTGTAGTGCCGGCAGCAGGAGACACCCGGAGGTTCAACTGCGGCAAACCCCCAACTGGTGTAAAAAGTATGGGGTTGCCCTCTGTGACAAACTATGCCAGCCCAACAAGACCATCACCTGCTTCCAACTGATCACTCAGTGCAGAACTACACTGATTACTAGGAAAACAGTGCACAGAGACTGAAGCATCTGGTGTGCTTTTTTTTTCCAAATTCTCCTGTGTAACAATTTGTAACATTTATTTATATAATGTCACTAATAATTTTTTTTACCCGGAGCAAAGTCTACTTTATTCATGTTATTTTGTGCATACAAAGACTTTCTCACCTTTGAGTGTGTTCATGGAGTTGATCAAAGTGTGTGACTGTACAGTGATCGTGACCACAAAATTTGGGGTACTTTCAACATGGCACATGAAAAAGAAACATTCAAGGAAAAACCTCAATATTTTGGCATGAACTAACCCAGCACGTAAATATTCAGATCTGGAAGTTTCATTTTGTTCCTTTATGTTTTGTATTTTTTGTGATTTTTTTTCCTAACCCTTCAAAATGTCTATGGGGAAAAGCAAGGGGAAAAACTAGCGAGTTAAGTGCTGTCAACGTAAAATTTATGGAGCTCTCGAAGCCTTCTGTGGTGCCTTCAAACGTAAAATTTACAGAGGTAGTACACACGTTTCAGCCTAATGTTAATGGGAGAGAAGCACTGAATGTTGCCAGTCTCAGAGAGGGTTCATAAAAGTGACCAGCCAGATTGGTTTTATTTATCTGAAAAGAGAAACTGGTTTTCAGCAAAATACTGACACCAGGACCACGGCTGTACAGAGAGGCGAAAAACTGCACCTTTAGTCATGGCTAGGCTGCGGGTGGCTGACCCAGCCCGTGACCCCTGATAGCGCCAGTGCCAGACATTCCACTGCCTGCTATCAAGGTCATGGAGTACTTCCCTTCTTTGTCTCTGTTAAAAAGTGGCGCTTTTTCACTCTCTTTGGAAGCAGATTACAGTGCAGTCAAGGTTTTGTTGGCGCCTATCTTTTGTCAGTCAAAAGAATTTTCCTTTGTCTCGAACTACACCAAATTTCAGAATTTCGTGTCAAGTCGTTTACAATTTATTTGCAATCGTTTGGGGTATATGTTTACCGTATCAACACATCATCTGTGCTAGTCAAGACAGTGAAATTAATTTTAATTCTTTAGTGGGGCAGGTGGTGCTAATAAGAGTGGCACACAACGTTTACTCCCGTAACGTGGAAGTAAATGAGTGTTTATTACACTGTGACATTGGAGTACTTAACCTGTGTTTTCCTCCTCCCCTATCGTAAAAGAAAAAGACACCTGGTAAGTGAAGATGCATATCTCTCTCTCTCTCTCTCTCTCTCTGTATGTTTATGTGATGTGTGCGTCCGTGCCAGTGCGTGCGTGTGTCAGTGTGTGTTGTGTGTCCCCCCTCTCTCTCTCTCTCTCTCACACACACACACACATCCCTCCTTTTTATTCCCATTATGGTTTTTTTATTCTTTCGTTCCTTATTTAATGCTTTCTGTGTATTCTTCTGTTTAAAAGCTAGTATCTTTTTTCTTTTCTGCCAGTCCACTTTTCTCTTCGTTGTTCACTTTTATGTCTGTATGCTTAGTTTTAGAAGATTAGTAAGGACTGGCTGTAAGACAGGTCCAGTGGGACCTAATGCTACTATCCTTGAATAACAAAGTGTTTTTCATGTTTCACGTTTCTTTCTTTCTCACTTTCTCTGTCTTTAGAACTGCCTTTGTGCCTTCTGTGTCTGTGTGTATTGGGGGGGTGTAGGCCGGTGTGTGGGAGCATCTCTGTTTCACCAACTCACAATCCCCCCCCCCCTCTCTCTCTCTCTCAAACACCCCCCCCTTTGTGCAGAGACACAAGCACCCCCACCTCCCCATCCCATCTCTCTCTCTCACGGCTTTGTGCAAACACACAAAAAACAGTCTATAGGCCTCCTATGTGGACTTTCTCTTGCAGCTGGCAGCTAAGAGGCAGTGTACCGGGCGGTCAAGTTGCCGCTATGGTGGAGTAATTAACTGAAGGCTCCCTCCTTCCCAGACAACATTGAAATTTGTCTGATAAGCGAAGACAGGAGCTGAAGTGTTACAGATTGCATAATGCGTCTTCGTTAGACCATGAAAACCCAGAATGCTTGATTAGTGGGATTGACATCTTTGGGAGAAAACTGAGATCATGACGGAGTTACGTTACTGCATGAATTTACGTACAAGTTATACAAGATTTGGTAGAGTAGCCCACTGAACTAACCTGGTCATATTTAGTCTTGTTCTAAAGCTGTTTATATTGGCTACACGATTTTTTACATATCAGACAGACTGTTGAAAGGCGCTCTAAAAATTTGGACTTTAGCAACCAACTCATTTTTGTTCCCTGACAGCGCTGTGCTGGCATTACAGCTGTCAGTGGGATGGAATGCCCCGCTCAGGCTGAAAGTAGGTCAGGTCACTGCTAGGTCAGGCCGCTCACCTCTCCAACTAAAGAGCACGTTTGGAACAGCCGTGGGACTGTCTTGTAATGCTGCATGTTTTCAGCCTTTGAAAAGCATATGAGCTGAGTCAAGAACTTATAAATGACTGTAGGATGATTCAGAAGACAATTCTGACACAAGAAGAGGTTGAAAACAGCAGTAGTTACTTGCTGTTGGTATGAAATAAGCAGCAGACAGACCCAACACGAAAAGTACTGATCTTACGAGCACATGACACAAAGGATTTGTGGCCACAGGCAATACTGGCAGCTAGCCAACACATTCACACCCTTCAAACAGACAGGACGACATTGCAGTAAGTAGTATTAGAAGTGGCAAGGGGAAGACTAGGGTGATGGAGTGGGGGTGGGGGTGTGAGGCAGCAGTGGACAACTTGACAGGGTCAAGAACTTAGTGCACTAATACACTTGCCGCTCTTTGTAGCTGGTCAGCTGTCAGTGATCTGTCAGTAGGAGATCAGCCAAAGTCTGAATACTTTTAGATTTCGTCAGGAGGGTCATATATTCTATTTTTTCCTTCGTTTTTGGTTTTGTTTTTGGTTTTGTTTCTATCATGAGCGGTTATGAGTTTTTATGGGAATTTCCATAACATATTACAAATGTGTAGTAATTTCAAGAAATTACTACATAAATCATCTGAAAATACATTTAATCATGCCTAATGCATCATTCTGTGTAATTTCATGCATAGATTGCCATAAATATGGAAGCAACAGTTGTTTTATTGTACATGGTAGTAATGCAACGTTTTTCCCCGGCACATGGAAAACACCGGATGTCATAAAATGTCGGCACTCAAGAGCTTAATACTCTGATTCTCACTCGAGGACCAAAGAATGAACAACAAAGGCAGTATTCAGCACTCACTTCATGGAAAGGCCACTGATTGGTCGAGACAGATCATATGCAAGTCAAATGAAAGCCACAGACAGCTAAATTAATTATGGCCAATGACAAAGAGCTGAGCTGGGCAGGTTAGCTCAGTTTTTGGTGTATACAAAAATAACCTGTTCACTGCTTCCCACCGAATATTCAGTCAGAAGAAACATACGCCTCCAGTGCCACCGACTAAGTATTTGGTCAGCAACTTTTCCTATTTTAAGCCATAAAAACCCAACGCTTTCAGTGACGTATGAGATATCAACGGAAACTTCAGTATTCCCTCTATAATCATCATCAGGTGCCCTACCGCATGGCATTGGCGATCATCAACTTCCGTCTGTCTCTATCTCTTGTTGCCGCAAGCATCTCCTCCACCCTCCTCGTCTTCAGCCATTCTGCAAGTCCGTCTAGTATTTTCTCTCTGGGTCTACCTGGTGCTCTCTTTCCCTCCAGCTTTCCCGCCGTGACCAGGTGCTCCAAATCCCCTTACCTCATAAAATGGCCTATAAATGTTGCTGGTCTTTTCCTAATCTTTCTTAAAAATATCTACTTGTGTCTGCCTCCATCAAGACTGTCTCGTTTGTTTTCTTTGCTGTCCATGGAACTATCAACATTCATCTCAGAAACCACATCTCAGCTGTCTCAATCTTGTTCTGGCTTTGTTTGTTGTCTGTCCATGCCTCACAACCATACAACAGTATTGGTTCTAGATAACATTCTCTTCCTGATGTTAATTGATAGGCATTTGTTGGTAAGAATGCTTGTCATCTTCTTGAATGCTGTTTCGACTTGGCCGATTTTGCCAGCTATTTCTGATGTGCATCTGCCGTCTGATGAATGATCGTTTAAACTTATCAACCTGTCTCAAGGTTGTGCCATTTGCTGTTATTTTGCATGAGGGAATTTCATGTTTTTTACTGATCACCATGACTTCAGTCTTCCTGCTGTTTAGTTCCAAACCCCTTACCTTTGCTTTCTATTTCTAGTACATTCACAAGGTTCTGTAGGTCCCTTTCATTTTATGCAATTAGCATGGTTGTCATCTGTGTATCGAATGTTGTTTAACATTTTTCCTCCAACCTTTAATCCAGGGTCTTCTTCTAGGTTTCTCATGATGTTTTCACTGTAAAGTGAAAACAGATCTGGTGACAAAACACAACCCTGTCTGACTCCTCTTTTGATGTTTTGGAACGAGCTTATATTGTTTTCTATTCTCATTGCAGCTGTTTGTTCCAAGTACATATTTCTGATTATTCGTAGATCTTTTCCATCAACATTGAGTCTCTCCAGTTGGTTGATCAATTCTTCATGTCTTACCCTATCGAAGGCCTTGGTATAGTCAACAAAGCATAAATACAAGTCCTTATTCATCTCGATTGACCTCTCTATGATAGTTCTTAGGATGTATATGACATTAATAGTTCCTTTCCTTCCAACAAATCCACACTGTTCTTCTGCTATTTCTCTTTTGATTCTATTCCTTGTCCTCATCATGATTATTCTTAACAGGATTTTTGTTACATGACTCATCAAACTGATTGTGCGATGGAGTTCGCATTCTATAGCCCCTGTCTTCTTTGGAAATGCAATGAAAATTGATTTTGACATATCTTTGGGGATTTTTCCAGTGTCATAAATTTCATTTAGGAGGACTGTTATTTTTTCTATTCCAAATTCCTCCAGGGCTTCAATCATCCCTGTAGTAATGTTGTCTGGTCCTGGGGCTTTTCCTGGTTTCATCTTTTTCAGTTCCGCTCTAACTTCATCTTTCATTATGGGTGGTCCTTTAATAATGTGTTCTTCCTTTCTGTCATCCTCAAAAAGGTCTTTAATGTACTCTCCCTAACTATCTAATATTTTGTCTTTTTCCATGATAAGCGTGCCATCTTTCGATTTTAAGCAACCAGTTGACGTGCATGTATTTTTCCTGTGGGGAATTTCTTCAATTCGTCTGTACATACCCTGAGGATCCGTTTTGTGTCGGTTTTCTATTTCCTTGCATTTTGTTTTCAGCCAAGCTTCCTTAGCTTCATTGCACCTATTCCTGATTTCTTTGTTTATCTTCCTGTATATCTCGTTTCTCTTTGCCTTCCTCCTTTCCTCTATCAAGCCCAAAATTTCTTTAGTCATCCAGCTCTGTTTTGCTTTTCTATCTGCCTCAGGGATTTCTTCACAAGCTTCATTTATCGAATTTCTCAACTTTGTCCACTGTTCCAGAGCACTGAATTTGTTTTGAACATGTATGTTAAATTTTTACGTATCACTTCATCTGTCTTTAAGAGTCCAAGATTTACTTTGATGTTGCTTTTGGTCTGTTTCCTTTTCCTTAATTTCAGCCTAAATCTTCCCACTACAGGATTGTGGTCACTGTTGCAGTCTGCGCCTGGTAGTGTTTTTGCTGACAGTAAAGAATTCCTAAATCTTTTGTTAATCAGGATGCAGTCAATCTGATTTTTGGTATTTATTTCCTGGACTCATCCAAGTCCATTTTCTTCTATCAGGCTGCTCAAACCAGGTGTTTCCTACTATGAACTCATTCATCTGTGCCCATTCTACAAGTTTCCCTCCCCTTTCATTTTGTGTACCAAGGCCACGAGGTCCAACTATATCCTCCACTCTATCCTGTCCCACTTTAGCATTAAAATCTCCCGTTATTACTGTAACTTCTTGTGATTTACATTAGACCTTGGCCATCTCTAATACTTCATAGAAGTTGTTGATGTCTTCTTGAGTACTTGCGGATGTTGGTGCATACACCTGAATGATGATGATATCAAAATGGTTTGCCTCCCAATTTGACTAGCAAAACTCTTGTCGGACACAGCCCAGTATCCCTTAACTGCTTTTGATTTGTCTGTCCATTATGATTATGATGCCTACTCCTCTTTCATGTGAATTACCACCTGAATATATCACTGTGTATTCTCCTGATGTTATCATCCATGTCAACGGCGGATGCGATGCGTCTAGTGTGTCGGCTAGTGACTGCGTGCTTGTCACCTCTCACTTTCAGCCTGCACCGCTGGCTAGCACTGCTGCTTGCTGCTATGCGAAAAGAAGAGCAGAATGCGTAAGTCTCTTCCTGCCAGTATATAGCCTCTCCATCAGCAAGCCCTATGTTATGCCTCCTCATTGGCAACATGCGGTAGCTGAGCACCTCACGGACTCGGATAAATCTCGAGAGACTCGGAGAAGGTCTGGCCCCCAGAAGTGCGGCACGCAGGCCCACTGGCATGTGGATATGCCCTGATGCCCATGAACCAGATCCCCAAGCTATGGGTAGATAGCTCCACTGCCTTGAGGACATCTCGGGAGAGAATAAGGCTAAGGGAGTTAACCCTGGAAAAAAATCACCCTACTGCCTTGTAGGTTGTCGTGGGAACGACAAAGGCTAGCAGAGAGACCGTAAAGAAACCGATGGAAAGCAAAAGGAAAACATCATCATATTTTCCCAGGATATTCATGGATGGACAGACAAAAGGAAAATGAAGATAACGACGTAAATAGGTGCTCCTGTGGAGCACCTTCGTCTGGTAGGGACTGTCATGCGGCCCAGGTGACACCAGACCGTCAGCCAGCTACTGCGACCAAAAACTCAAAAACACCAAAATAGCAACACGGAACATCACTGTTGCAGAAGGGAAAATTAGACAACATCAAAATGGAGATGGAAAGGCTTAACATTAGTATTTTAGGACTAGGGGAAGTGAGATGGAAGGGGCAGGCATGATAACATCAGGAGAATACGCAGTGATATACTCTGGTGGTAATTCACCCTCTATAAATAGATGCTAATTATGTATGTGTGACGTTTTACGATCTTTTCTGCCTGCGTGGTTGAAAATATGACCCCCTACTATTCAGCAACTGTAAACAATGGCAGACGAACTCGCTTCAACACAGAGCATCGATCGGACTCGAAAAACAACTTATGCAGCAACAGAAGTTGCAGAAATCATTACTTGTGGAGCTGATTCTGATTTGCAGTCTGTCGATAAGAGTGAAAATGACGATAATTTGGTGCATGCAGGCGATATTTTGGTGTTGATGTCCAAAGTTGGACTTAACCTACATAAGAGTCGGAGTGACATTTCTAGCACTGGCAATCGTAAAAACGAAAGAACTGCTGCTCCTGGTGTGTTGTAAAGTATACTGAACAAGAAAATATATAGTGTTGTGGGGTTTTCTGGGCTGGATGAAGAGATATGAATTTTTTTTTATTTTAAGTCAAGATGTTTAAAACTCCATGGCACAGGCGATTCACCTTTTTATTTACACTTTGGCAGCAAAAGGGTTAAAATGACTGATTAAACTAATATCAGTGATGTTCCTGACCATTTTACAGCAAATTAATACAAATTCTCACCTGGTTTCTTCGGGTTTGAATTCACACCACTCTGAAAGAAAAACAAATAACAAGTAAACATGATGGTCAGGCCATATTTGAATTCCCCTTATTACCAAGCACATAAGAGTTTATGTATAAACCTATGGCTTATGCCACGGTCATTATGGATCCTTTTCAATCTGATAGCATTTGTGGTATTAGCACATGTGGAATACCAGGCACAGAAATGCGGTCTTACAAAAATTGCAATGGAAAAACTTAGATCCACCAGTCTCAGTCATGTGGTCATTAATTCAAACTCAATCTAACTACGATCCATCAATAAACAAACGACAAATCTCTACATAAACACTTTCACACTTCTGCTCTAAACCAAACAATGCCACATGTTAAATCAACCCTTGTACAGAAAACTCCCAGCAAATCCTAGTAGTATTGTTGTTATTACTATTATCACTATGGTTTAAAGTCCAGCCAACTGCTCAGAACCATATCAGGCTCTAACCATCTCAACATTTCTTTGAACCTGTTAAAAAAAAGAAGAGAAATGAAAAAAGCCCGGTAAAGAAAACTAGGTACATATATCAATGCATTTGTGCACATGACCTAAGGATGACTTGTCCCTAGACTTGACCACTCCATCCAATTTATCATCAGGAGATTAAAAAAAACAAAAACAAAATACAATAAACAAACACAATTAAGTACACTAAAACATAAGCTACGCACAAAAAGTTAAGGATCACTATGAGAAAACAGGTGCGTAATAAACTCAGTTCGCTACTGTTATTTAGTTCTCAGTCCAGCCAAATTGTTATGAATTCTTGTTCAGCTGTAAGTGGGCGATGTTGTGTTAGTGCGAAAATTGCACGGGATTCTCCACTACTGAGCTTGGCCGCAAACGGAAAAGCGGAAACTTGCGAAAAAGGACCTTGTTTTGGACCGTTCTGCCTGAACACATTGCACAAGCCAGATGGAAAAACCATTATGCACGTGCAAGCACTGCTGTTTATGTGTGAGATGCTGTCTCTTGCTTGGCTTTATAAGAAGACATTCCACCAGTAGTAGGCCTGATCTGACAATGCCTCCACGACGAAAATTGAGCGAGTTTGAGAGGGGACGAGCTGTTGCATGGTTCCAAGATGGTGTTCCCAAGCGAGAAGTGGCCAGGCGACTTCAGGTGTCCATCTCGGTCATTGTCAGACTGATTCAACGCTTCACAGCCACTGGGAAGGTCCATGAAAGACGCAGATCTGGTCGACTGAAGAAGACAAACCCACGTGAAGATCGTCTCATTGAACGACAAGCCCGGCAGACAAGAACAGCCTCTTCCAGCATCATTCGAAGGCAGTTGAGGGTGGCTACTAACATCAACATCAGCCAGCAGACCATACGGAACCGCCTTCATGGGTTTAACCTCCGTTCTCGTCGCCCAGCTGTACGGCCACGCTTAACTCCAGCCCATAGGGCAGCACGCCGCGCCTTCTGCAGACGTCACGTGAGGTGGACACGTCAGCAATGGTCCCAGGTCCTGTTCAGTGATGAATCACGCTTCACCATGAACCACAACGACGGCCGACTGAGGGTCTGGAGGCGCCCAGGGCAACGCTTTATTGACATCACTGTCCAAGAAAAGGTGGCCTTTGGTGGAGGTTCTGTAATGGTCTGGGGGGCCTTCAGCCTTCACCACAGAACACCCTTGTATCATGTACAGGGTAACCTGACTGGCCTCCGATACCGGGATGAGATCCTTCGACCGCTGGCTGTGCCTACACGCAGCAGATGGGACCGACGGCTGTCTACCAGGATGACAACGCTCGCCCCCACAGGGCAAGGGTGGTCAACGACTTCCTGCAGCAGTCTGGAGTCAACAGAATGGAGTGGCCAGCATGCAGTCCCGATCTCAACCCGACTGAGAACCTCTGGGATGAGCTGGATCGCAAAGTGAGGAGCAACCACCCCCCTCCCAGGGATGCCCAACACCTCTACCAGATGCTGCAGGCTGAGTGGCAGGCGCTTCCACAGAGGATCTTCACCAACCTGGTCAACTCGATGAGGACTCGTTGCGTCGAGTGCCAGAACAGCCATGGCGGTTACACGCATTACTGAACTTTTGGGAGCATCAGAATGCCCTGTCTTGTGATTTCAATGACTTTGGGAAATCAAATTTCGATACGTACCCACTTTGATCAAATGTACACACCAAACGATTGCTCGAAATTGAAGGCAATTGTGTATCGTTATCACTAAAGCATGGAATTAAATGTTTGCCAAACTTCAACGCATTGGCTTTCTTATTTTGAAAGTTATGAATTTTTGTGCAAGTGATCCTTAACTTTTTGTGCGTAGTGTATATAAAAACTGGTCTATTTACCCAAAATTGCTTCTGCACATTACATTTTTTCTTAGAGCCCAAAATGCATATGCCCAATTATCAATCCTAAGTATGGAAGGCTTTATGAAAAACATATAGGTGACTGGGCCAGAAAGGTAAAAAATGATAGGAAGAGAGAATAGAAAGCAAAGGAGCAAAAGAGAAACAAAGAGGGTGACAGGAAAGAAGAAATTTTAAGCACAAGATTTCAAGAAGATGAGGATACTATTTACTCTGTATCCCCACAGAGGTCCAGCCATAAACATCTGAGAAATGTTTGTTGACAACTGTTCAACATTCATAAAAGTCTAAAAAAAATTTTTAAAAAACATTAAATGACATGTAAATGTAAAAACTGAAGGACAGAAGATATGTGGACTAACTGCGCTACTTGGAACAAATCACAGAGAAGCGAAAACCTCGACAAGATCAATAATGCATGAGTTAATAAATGCCTAAAACTTTATGCTGAAAAAAAAATTATGCACAGTAAGGAAGGCACAGTGGAACCAAAGGAAATAGAAAGTGAAGAAATGAAACAAGTCCCTCAATTCGAATACTTGGATCAGTAAAATCGCAACTGACATAAATAGACGAACAATCATGGCCAAGAAAAGAATGGCAGAGCCATTCAATTTCTGTAAAGATTAGTTGACTGGCAAAACTCCAAATATGAAAATAATGCAGTCTGGTATGAATGAATATGACATATTGACATATGTACACTAAGAAAAGGTGATGCTAAACAGATCAATGCTGCTGAAATGTGGTTTTATAGAAAATTGTCGAGGATCAGCTGGAAAGAACGAATAAAAGCATCTTAGAAAAACTAGTGGTGGAAAGACAAACCCACTGGAAAGAACAAATAAAAGCATCTTAGAAAAACTAGTGGTGGAAAGACATTCTGCATCATAGTGATGAAGATAGATCCTTTTGGGGCATGCAGCTAGACACAAGAGGTGTTCCCTAATGACAGATGTCACTGAAGGAAAAATGAAGGACAACATAAGGTGTGAAAGATCAAAAGCCAACTATATGACAAACAACAAACAGACTGGCCTGAGTAGCTCCGAAATGTTCAGCATCTTCAGAAGCGTAACAAATGGCAAGAGAAAGTGTTTAAGGTATTGCGGACAGCCAACACTCCAACAGGTTATACTGATCAGAGAGAGAGAATTAATAATGATACAAGATCATTTCCCACAGGCAGTGCTGGTGACCCTGACAAAATATTTTTAATAAAACAACTCCAAATGACTATTCAGAAAGCAGCATGTAAACAATCAACATTCTCATCAAGAGATACCTAGAAATACTATTTTTACCACTCCTATCAAGTCAGAGCTAACAAGCCAGTCAGTGACCCAAGTCATCCTGTCACTTTTCCTTTTTAAGAGGGTAAACTGAAAAATGCATTCTGTCACAACAGGACGAGTACCAAAGCCACATTGTCTTTTCTGAGAACCGGCTGTCATCTGTCACTGCTCCCATCCCTCTGCACCTATTAATAATCTGTGTGTGTGTGTAATAATCTGTATGTGTGTGTGTGTGTGTGTGTGTGTGTGTGTGTGTGTGTGTGTGTGTGTGTGTGTGTGTGTGCAGGCACATATATGTGCACATGCTTGTGTTTGTTAGTATGTTTACAATTCTGCAAGAGAAAATAACGTGCCTAGTTTCAAGACCATAAAGTGTTTCTTGTGATCTTATGTATATTCTGCAACACACTGAACCCATTACAAGCGAAAATACTTTGCTTGGACCAACAATTTCAAGAATATAAAGTTTCTGTTGCAGTTCTGTTTGTTATAGATGAACACAATCCTGTTGTTACAGACATACATGACAAAAAATACTAAAAACTTCAATCCATTACAAAAAAATAATTTAATTTTACAAATCTTGTATACAAGTTTGAAAATCAATCAATGCCCTGACAGTTGCAAATACGCAATATGCAGAATCCAAAAATATCCAACCTTGAATAAAAGATACAGAATCTGTTTCACCTGTCTCTTAATGTAAGCTTTCAATCCTTCGTGGGGCCTTCATAAGACCAAATGGTTTGCTGTGATAAGATCTCTACTCTCAATGACCACTTCTGACTAGTGGGAGAGAGGGACTGAACCACATCTAACCAACTAGTGGGAGATGGACTGAAGCACAGCTTACCACACAGCAAACTAGTGGGTGAGGGACTGAAGCAAAGCTAACAACACAGCAATCTATTTTGTCCCATAAAGAGTCCTTGAATGGGCAGAAAATTTGCACCGGTACCAGGGTATGAGGCAACTTAACCTTTTGATTTCTTTACCATATCTACCAGCTGCAAAACTCAACCCTATCACTCTCTCACCCAATCATAAGCTTCCTGCAAGATAGGGTGAGTAAGTGAAAGGGTTCTGCTTTTGCTTTGCTATTATTAGTGATAATGCACAAACCTGGCAAACTGGGCAAGGGAATCAAAGACACAGACTCTGCATGTGTTATTTATCAACCATGAAAGAATTAAATACATTCTCAAAATATGCAAACCTTGGCAGGTTTAACACATAACTGCCCAGGTGGATGGCTGTTCACCCAATCCTGTACTCTGGGCTGTGTGAAGACTGGTGCTGGAGCTGGCGCTAGTCTTGAGGAGCGCTGGGTCAGATAGTTGCAGCACTTCCTGGCCAGGTTGCGCAATGATGAAGGGGTGGCAGTCTGAGAAATTCATACAACAATTATAACAATGAAAACTTGAGTGCTTTTTCTCATAGTGTCCCCAGAGTGCTTCAAATTTACAAAAACTAATGAAAGATATGACAACAGAAAACATCAATCAAGGGGATAAACAACCTAACATGTTCACAACGTGAAGAAGATACCGTCCATCGCAAACAATGAAATACATGAAAGTATTCACATTGTTCAATTTTGTTAAACTTCAACGTAGTTTGGAAAATAGAAGGATATTCCAGATGGTTGGACCCTAGTAAAGAAGACAGCATTGATTAGATGTTTTAATTTTTACAGATGACAGGTAATCTCTGCAATCATGAGACAAAGAACAGCAATTTAGAAATATGTTGTAGAGATGAAGATTGTCAGACTGGTATTTAGGACCTGAGCAAGTGATAGTTAAGTAGCAAATGAAAACTGTGTAAAAATTCTAAATTGGATGACAGCATATGCAAAAATTTCAAACAGGGTGTAATATGTTCAAGTTATGAGGATTACATGGAACATGCTGTCCTTTTTAACCAGATGCTAATCACCTGTGAACATTTTATACAAATTACATGCAAAAATCTTCTGGTAAGTCTGAAAAAAATTATGAATTACACCAACCAAACTGTCTTCTGACAATTAATATCAATCACTACATAAGTACATGAGTACTCAAAATGAGTCGCATAATCTTACTAATTGCATGGAGGCCTTTTTGATGATGACACAGAGAAAAAATATTGAAGTACCACCAATAATGAAAGATAAAGTTAGTGCAGCGTTGAAAAATATAAAACTGGGAAAAGTCCCAGAACCAAACACCATGACTATAGAAATGATTGAGGCTCTAGAAAAATTTGTCATTGAAAACGTAAGTCATCCTAAATGAAATTTACGACACGGGAAAAGTCCCTAAAGAAACGTCAAAATCAATTTTCACTGCACTTCCAAAGAAAGCAGGGGCTACAGAATATGAACTCCCATTGTACAATCAGTTGCTGAGTCATGTGACAAAGTTTTTATTTAGAAAAATCATGAAGAACAGAAACAAACAAAAAACAGCAGAGGAACAATGTGGATTTGCTGATGAGAAAGGAACTAGTAATACCATATACATTCTAAGAACTCTCATAGAAAAATTAATTAAGATGAATAAAAGTTTTGTTTTGTTTATCATACTAAGGCTTCTGATTGGTTAAGATTTGATCATCATCATCATCATGTCGAGCTTGCTCGGCTATCCATGACACGTTTCTTCCATCCTTCTCTGTCAGACACTGCAGTAGGTAGTTCATCATACTGACAGCCCGTATCATCGATCAGTTGGTCAATGAAGGTCTTCTTTGGACGTCCTGGTCTTTGTCTGCCACAACTGGGTCTCCATAGTAGAACATCCCCCACCAGTTCTTCTTTGCTATGCCAGCAGTGTCCTGCGAAGCCCAGTCTTTGCTGACGTATTGATTTACTGATTGGTGGGATCTTGCCATATAACTCTTTGTTAGTTGGATGTTCTCTCCAGGATTTGTTCAGGGCTGCACACAGCATTAACGATGCAGGATGAACTTCTTTGAATCTGTGTCATTTCATTGCTTTCTTTAGCTAGATAAACACTTGCGGTCGCAACTCCATACAAGTGTGAGCAGTAGTTCTCTGACTGATCTAGATGACCCTGGGCATCTCTGTCCAGCGTCTTGTGTACTTCACTGTTGACTATGCAAAGTACCACCGCTGATGTGTACATCCGCCATGCTGCTCTCCATGGTTTCCTTGTAACCCCAGCAAGGGTGGCTGGTGGGTGCTCCCATGATTTGGTCCGGGACTCTTTATTGATTATTCACAGCTACCCCAAAACAGGGCATTCCCCTATCCGCCACCCGGGGGACCCGCTGGGTTGGAGCGTTTGACTTCTCCTGGTGCTTGACAGCCTATCCGAGGACCGACAAGGTTCCCCAGTATTTTTTACCAAGGCTTCTGATTGGTTAAGACATGGAGAACTGATCAACCAAGTGGAAAAACTCAACATTGATGGAAAAGATCTAAGAATAATAAGGAATACATGTTGGGAACAAACAGCAGCAATGAGAGCGGAAAATGATTAATGCTCTTTTCAAAACAGCAAAAGAGAGGTTAGACTGGGATGTGTTCTGTCACCAGATTTTTTTCAATCTACAATATAACTATCATGACAATCCCAGCAAGAATACCCTGGAATGAACGCTGGACTGGAAGAAAAAATGATAAACAATCTTTGTTATGCAGACAGCACTGTTCTAACTGCAGAAAATGGAAAAGATCTACAAAATCCTGTGAATATATAGAAAAAGAAATATAGGGCTGGAGCTAAATAGTAAGAAGACTGAAGTCATGGTCATCAGTAAAAAACAAGAAATCCCCTCATTTACAATAACAGCAAAAGGCAAAACACTGAGACAAGTTGGTAAGTTGAAGCATCTGGGAGCAGTTGTCTCACTAGATGGCAAATGCACATTAAAAATATCCAGCAGAACTGGACAAGTTAAAACAGCATTCAAGAAAACAAACATTTTACCCGACAAAAGACTATCGGTTAACATCAGGAAGGGAGTTCTTCAGTATAACATAGAGCCAATACTGTTGTACAGAGGTGAAGCTTGAACAATCAACAAGCAAAGCAGAACATGATTGAGGCAGCTGAAATGTAGTTTCTAGGGACAGTTCCATGGGCAGCAAGGAAAACAAACGAGACTGTCTTGAAAGAAGTAAACTCATAAAGAACATTAATGAAGACGATTAGGAAGAGACAAGCAGGAAAGCTTGAAAAAAAAGACCACCAGGCAGACCCAGGAAGAAGATATTTGATCACTGACAGTTTTGCAGAGTGGATGGGAACAGAAAGGGTGGGATACATAACCACAGCGACAAAAGATAGATTTATATGTTGGGCCATGACTGCCCAAACCAAGCAGCATGGCACATGATGATGATGATGATGATGGAATACGTGATCTTCTAATAATTGATATCCATCAGTTGGCCTACATGACAACATACGTGGAAATTTGTCTCATATTAATTCCATAGAACACACTGTCTTCTGGCATCAATCAATACATGACAACTTAATACAAACTAGGCCTTATTTTATGCCTAGTAATATGGAATATGAACTAGAAACACACAAAAATAAAATGAGAACACGTATTTACCACATAAGCAAAGTTTTCAGCTAACTGGCCTTTGTCAGGCATGCACAAAAGATATACAGAATAAAACCTTTAACAGACAAAACTTTAGGAACAAATAGGCAGCAAGACCTCCCTGATGCTTTATTGAGCAGGAGAAAATGGTGGCTATCATCTTTAATTATTTTTCACAAGGAAAATGCTTTTTTCCTACATCAATCAAAATATATGACAACACAAAACAAAATTATGCTGTCACATCCTGTATCTCTCAAGGGCCAGATACTTAATGTATTGTCTTATGCACAGCACTTTCTCATGCAGTTTTACTGATACAGGCAGCTTCGATACGGTCAGGACTATGTACAGAAATCAAGTTGTATGTGCTCTCACCTGCATCTAGCTTGGAATTGCATGTCTCATGTTGTAACCCTTTTCCCACCATGTTATGTATTTATGCTCGAAGGCTGGGTGAAACATATCAGCAGCTGATCTATATGAAATTTGGAACGAGATCTGAGACTGCAGCACCAGTTCAACTGCAATTTAGCTTTGAAAAGCTATTTTGTGGCTGTAAAGCATTATTAATGTTATGACGGACATTTTCTTTTTTCAGTTGTTTGTTTTATCAATTAGTTGTCATAAATGTTATGGCTGACATTTTTTTTCTCTGTTTTATCAATTAGTTGTTGATAAATTTTTGAATGGAATATGTATAATGGATGCAGCATTTTAAAAAAAAACTACTGCCAAGCACTGACATAGATCTGAGTGGCATTAAACGCCTAGCTGTTCACTGTCTGGTCTTTCATCAAAGCCACATAGGCCTACAGGCCTGGTACCAGGAAAGCTGGTGGGGACCAAGACTGGACTGTGTATACAGACAGCAGAAACCAGTAATAACTGTTATTATCATCATAACATCATCATCATCAATCATTATAAAGTAATGAATATTTAAGTAAACAAATAGTATATATAATATATATATTTCTTTTTGTCTTTCAGATCCAAGTTTCCCCTGCCAAGAAATCACACACCTGGGATTACCAACAAAATAAACTAGAAACAGAAAAAGAAACTAGAAAGCAAAATGACTGATTTTGACATTCAGAAAGAAAAACTGATTGTAAGCAGAGAAGATACAGGAGTCCAGAAGCTGGAGGGTGCATGTAAGTGCCTGAGGATGAAGCACAGCAGAGATAAGTAATACAGGGCTGATATGGAAGAGGAAAAAATAAAGTAAGAATAAGAAGAGAAGAAACAAATGATGGAGCGACAGACTAAAGAGAGAAAAAAAAATGCCATGGATACGGAAAAAATTAATGGATGCCATGCTTCAATACAATACAATGCCATGCAATGCAATGCAATGCAATGGAACACGACCCAACACAATGCAAAGCAACGCAACGCAACCCAATGCAACGCAACACAACACACGCTACACAACGCAAAACAACACAACACAACACAACACAACACAACATGACAATTACAATACTCCTTAATAAGTCCACATATGGAAATGAAAATGTGCATACACTGGACTCACACAACACATAAATTATTCTCACATATACTCAAAACACGATCACAACTCAATGACAAAACATATAACAACAAAAATACTTTAACAGATCAAATACTCCACAAAATACAGCAGCCCATAATCATTTAACTCTGCACATGAAATGCTCCCAATTCCAAACCTCATCTCACCCCTGCCTTTCTTGTGTGCGCGCGCGCACACACACACACACACACACACACACACACACACACACACACACACACACACACAAATAAAAATACTTCAACAGATCAAATCCACAAAATACAGCAGCCCATAATCACAGCATATGCTATAAAACTGCACATGAAATGCTCCCAATCCCAAACCTCATCTCACCTCTGCCTTCCTTGCCCACAAACAAACACACACACACACACACACACACACACACACACACCACACACACACACACACACACACACACACACACACAACACACCATTATAAAATCACAAAGTGACAAGTGCCTTTGGCAAGCAGGCAATTTCTAGACTTCCTTTCAGAAGGTCTGCCTTCAGTCCTTCCTTGAAGCTTCCTGCCTGGTGGAAAAGGGTGGAGAATTTTCTGAATTCCCAAGTCAACATGTGGCATAGCTGCCAGTGTCTTAGTGTATACGAATGAAGAAAATCAAATATGCACAACAAAGATCTTGTATTACAAGTTGTAAGTCATATCTAGGTCCGTCTGGTGGCTTATGGAAACATGAAAACACAGCCCATGCAGACTGTGCAGCAACATACTGCTTGCATGGTGTGGGCAGAAATACGTGCCTACATGCATCCCAGAAAACCTGAATGCTATAGAAAGATCACAAAGTAATGTCTGAAAAAAAAAGAAAGAAAAAATACAGGCTGTGACATGAATGCTATAGAAAGATCACAAAGTAATGTCTGAAAAAAAAAGAAAGAAAAAATACAGGCTGTGACACCAAAATTATGCAAAGATTAAGGAAAGGGAAAATCCTCATGACTGCTTGTTTTGTGCACATTATATAGTTTCTTTAACAGTCATCTTTGTTTTTTTATGGAAGGAAAACAAAAACTGCTAACAACAACAAAACTACGTGTCGAACATTTATAATTTAACCTTTGACTCCTGCAGCTGTCCACAGCATCCTTCTTTGTCAACCATTGCTGGAAGAGCAAAAACTTAACCTTTGACTCCTCACCTATCCACAGCTTCTGCAGGAAGCTGGTGGATAGGTGAGGATCAAGGGTAAGTTTTGCAGTTGTAGATAGGTGCAGTGCAAGGTTAATAGAGTATTCAGAATTCATTGTCACAATAAGCATTCATACATCCTTATAGTAATGTTTTCATCACTTGTTCAGTGTATTACATGTACATGATTTGTGTGTGTGTGTATGTGTGTGTGTGTGTGTATGTTCATTCATTATTTCTTTTAATGTCTATTCACATACGTGCTTTTAGACGAGAAAAAAAAAAAAGATGCGTATGGAATGAATGAATCTATGCAATCATGAAGGCATTGTATCAATTAAGGTAACAATTAAGGTAACATCAAACAAATTAACAAACAAAAGAAAAACAATCAGAATATTATATCGGTCAGGCTTCATGGGATTTCTCAGGGTTGTGTGGGAGTTACAGGTATAAAGCAATTGGACTGTGCAGTAAACGTCTAGCAATGTGTAAATACAGAGTGAAATCAGTATGTTTCTGTTTTAAGTTTGTAAATGACGCAGGGAAATAAGGTCGCATTCGCTGACAACACAAAAGGTGATTAACTGTTATAAAATCACCACAGATACATTTGATGGTTTCACTAAATTTAGTTCGAAGTGAGTTGAGAGATAATCTGTAAGCTAAAGTTATCTCTTGTCTTGTAAAACCCTGGTAATTTACCGAGAAGGGGTGAAGGTCACATTGCACTTTTACTTTGTTTTCTAATATAGCATTCATTTCATGTTCAGAGAGTGGTAAATCAAGTTTAGTACTGCCAGCCCTATTCATTGCTGCATTTTTTACTATTCTGTCGACCCGATCGTTAAAAAGGATACCACAGTGTGATGGGATCCAACAAAAAATAACTTGTGTATTATTTGTTATTAAACAACAAATTAGAAATTTTATCTCAAATATTAAAGAACTATTTACTTTATGTTCGCAACATTTTAGGGATTGTAATGCAGATTTCGAATCTACACATAATCGGATACTAAACAAAGTTATGGGTAGATCTACTATGTATTTCAGTGCCATTAGGATGGCAACTAATTCAGAAGTGAAGATTGAATGTCCCTGTCCTAAGAGTAAGCCTTTTCTACTTTAAATTTAGGAATTAGAAAGCCAGCGCCTGCTTTACCATCATCTAGAACAGAGCCATCTGTAAACATTTTTAAGTAATGTGAATATTTTTTGTGTAGATGTGACAGAACATCAATTGCTAACAAGTGTGGATTAATATCTTTTGTCAGGTCAGTATCGGTGTAGTTGATATCAAAAGTAGCATTGGACAGTTCCCAGTGTGCGTGTATGTATGTGTGTGTGTGTGTGTATGTATGTATGTATGTATGTATGTATGTATGTATGTATGTGTGTATGTGTGTATGTGTGTATGTGTGTGTGTGTGTGTGTGTGTGTGTGTGTGTGTGTGTGTGTGTGTGTGTGTGCGTGCGTGAGGCACGCACACGCGTGCGTGCGGCACGCACACGCGTGCGTATGTGTGTGTGTTCGTTCGTTCATTCTTTGATTTAATGTCTGTTCACTATGAGTGATATCAGACGGGGGAAAAAAATGGAGGATGAGAGGTGGGCGAGTTGCATTGTGGGGAGAGGGGAGACAGAGTAAGAGACATAAGTAAGTGGGTAAATAGAAAAATGGAACAAGATCTTAACACTAACAATTAACATTAACAATGTGAAGGAAAAATTTAACGCTAAAGTACTAACTTCATAAACTTAAAGCAATACATTAACAGGACTGTGAACAATGATTCTGAAATTTTAACTGATAAAGATTGATCTGAAGTTACTTCTTTAAAATGAGTTTCAGAATAGTTTTCTTGTGTAAATATTTTTGGTAAAAAAGAACGTAGCATTTTGCAGTAAAACAAACAGTGAAACAGTGTGAATTGTTCTCCGCAAATACACTTGATATTTTTGCAATATTTTGTTTTCAATGCGTTTAGCTGGATACAAAAATGAACAGCAACAATCGATCTCGAATGATATATGGAAGAATACTGCAATTTTTTACATACATTTTGAAATGAAAGTTTTATCATTTGTTGTGTCACAAACTTTTCATTGAAATATTCATGAAAACGAATCCATGAGGCTGATTCTAGCAAGCTGCAAGCTTCTTTTATGGAAGTTTTAATACGTAATTCTATAGTATTATCAGTGAGTGTTGTGTGCACCTTGCTTAGCTGCTCTGTCTACTACTTCGTTGCCATAAAGACCAACGTGAGAAGGCACCCAGCATAAACTGATATCTATACCTTTTGTCCTTAAACGATGTATAAGATGATTTGCCTCAGTAATTAAGTCAGGTCTTGTGTCTGTATTAAAAGACTGTAAGGCATATAATACAGATTTTGAATCAACAAAGAGAACTACTTTGAAAAATACAGATTTAAGGTCTACTAAATAATACAACGCTTGCATAATAGCGACTAATTCCGCTGTAAATATAGATATATTTGGCCCAATGAAAAATTACTTTTGTATTTTAAATTTTGGAATGTAAAACGCTGCTCCAGCAGATTTCATTTTCTAAGACTGACCCATTGGTAAAAATATGGAGGTGGGTACAGTATTTTTCATCGACGTGTTCTCTTGCTGTGCGGTACGACGGAACGCTATAGCGGTCTTGAGGAAAGGCACGGTTGCGTACGACGGAACGCTATAGCGGTTTCGATAATTAAAATTTTTTAGACGCTCCCCTTTAGATCCTGCACGCCTACCATAGCCACTCGGGTCACTGCAAACATGTCAAGGGTCAAAGGGAAAGTTACTTCGTGAGATTCCGTAGCCATACACTCGTTGGGAAACGATTGACTTCGGTACCCTACACGAATGGCTAATCTGCATTCGTGTCGAAAATGGCGTCGCAAGCGAGTACGAGTTTTCGAAAAAAGTAGATCGTGACGGCGGCGTTTTACTGCTGCTGAAGTGATTGAAGTGCTTCAGGCTGAAGGATTGGACATCGAGGAGTATGATGAAGATAATGATGAAAGTGTATCAAGTGATGGAAGCTGCTAGCAAGGAGGAACGGACAGTGACCCAGTTTCAGACAACAGTGAAGTAGGAGAGGGTGGTGGGCGTACACGTCACGAGAGGCGAGCAGTCAGCGGGTCAAGCACAGTGAAACGCATGTCTGATGGAGGTTTCATTCACTTTCCTATGCATGACTGGCACAAAGATTTGAGTTTTTCTCCCACTTTGCCTCTGTTCTCTGGCTCTTGTGGCCTGCATGTCCCAGTTCAGTGCCACGCCCCTATTTGATTTATTTGACAGAAGACTTTCTAAATTCCATTGTCATAACATAAGGCATAAGAGAACTGAGTGGCAAGCAGAATGAGCACTTCTCCTGACCTTCTCACCTTTGACTGTGTGATCATGGAGTTGATCAGAGTGTGTGACTCTACAGTGATCCTGACCACAAAATTTGGGGTATTTTCAACATGGCACATGACAAAGAAATATTCAAGGAAGAACTTCAATATTTTGGCACGAACTAACCCAGCATGTAAATATTCAGATCTGAAAGTTTCATTTTGTTCCTTTATGTTTTGTATTTTTTGTGATTTTTTTCCTAACCCTTCAAAATGGGCCATCCCTGGGGAAACGCAAGGGGAAAAACTCTCTGTACCAAGTGAGTTAATGTTTTCATATTTCTTAGCATCTGTATAATCAATATCAAAAGTGGCTTTAAGCATTTCCCATGTAGGGATAGGCGTTGTGGATGGTGTCTCAGCTATTTCATCCAAATTTATGTTAGACTGTTTGACTAAGTCAGACATGTAAGTTGCAACAGTCATTTGTGATGAAATGTTGCTTGCTTGTTTTGGAAAGTCAACATCAGACCTTATTTTAATTTCCTTGCTCACAAAATTGTCCGTTTGTGAAGTAGTTCTGACTGCAAACTTTGCTGTCGCTAGCTCACGATAGTTGTTCAGAGACAGAATTCCAGCAACTTTGTACGTTTCCAGATTTGAAGCATGGGCTGGTACACCTAGTGCAATTTTAAGACTTTTGCAGTCTAAACTTTGAATCTTCTTTAGTAAATTTTTGGGTGCACTGAAGAACACTTCTTGTGCATAAGATAATTTAGATCTTACAAGTGCTGTTGATAGATGGAGAAGTATGTCTGTATCCATTCCCCAGGGTAATCTGCTTATTATCTTTAAACAATTTAAGGCTTTTCTTGCTTTTGTTAAAATATAATCAAAATGGACATTCCAGTTTAATTTCAATGTTATAAAGATTCCCAGAAATTTTACAACCTGTTTGTAATGGATCGCTTCACCATGCAGTCTGAAAGTAGGTAAGTTATTTAAAGTACCACCAGGATTAAAGAACATCATGTTAGTTTTTTCTGCTGACAACGACAGACCATTTTCTATCAAGTAGTTTCCAAGACTATCAAGATCAGATTGATACAATTTCCTGATGTAATTCTGCGCTCTCTGGGAAGTTATCTTTTTTAAAGTAATATTCATCCAGATGTGTATATCATCAGCGCACTGTACCAAAACAACACGATTTGAGAGTACTTTATGAAGATCATATATAAGGATATTAAATAAAATAGGCACTATCACTGAACCTTGAGGAATTCCCATGTCAAGACATCGTGAAGAAGAATAACTTGTTCCCACTCTTGCCTGAATTGTTCTATTGGCTAGATAGGACTTAATATAATTATACATATTGCCAGACAGACCAATAGATTTCAGCTTGTACAACAAACATGTATGCCAAACTTGATCATAAGCTTTTTTCACATCAAAAAAAGTTGCTAAGACTTTTTCTACGGGCAAATTGTTGTTTTATCTAAGTTGTAAGTTTAACCAGGTGCTCAACTGTGGATCTCCCTTTTCTTGAAACCTGCCTGGTTTACAGAATAACGTTATTTCTATCAGAGTAATGTATAAGTCTGTTTAAGACCAATCTTTCCATTAGTTTGCTCGTATGGGACGTCAAAGCAATAGGTCTGTAACTGTTTTTATTGTTTTTAGGCTTTCCTGCTTATAATATGGGTATAACAACAGACTTTTGCCATACCTGTGGTACAGTTCCACTCACCCAGCATTTCTGAAAAATTTTATGTAAGAAAATAATATAATTTTCTGGAAGATGCTTAATCATTTCATTTGAAACTGCATTGAACTCCTTTTGTTGTGTAGAGACAAGATAGTGTTTTTTTAGCTCTTCTAAGGTGATCGGAGAATTAAACCAGCGATCATTCTGAGGTACTGGATCAATGAAGATAGGGTTGTTAGCTGCCATTTCTCTGTAGTGTTTGCTGTTAGGAGACAACCCATGTACTTTACTATTTTCAGCAAAGAGTTCTACAAAAGTTTCAGCTTTGTCCATGTCAGAAGGAAATTTGTGACATGTATTGTTCTATCATTATTGGACACGTGGGTAAATTGGCTCCATTTTTCATTTGATTCATTTTTGTCCAGACTTTATGGAAATCCTTAAAATCCTAAATTTCTTTGGTGCAGTATGATGCCCAATAATCTTTCTTTGCTTCAGCAATGATTTTATTACACTGGGTGTTAGCTTTTTTCATTTCCATATGATCGTCGGGTTTTCTGCTTTTGATGTAGTAGATTTTGAATTTATCTTTTTTATACTGAACTGCTTTCTCACATTCCTCTGTCCACCAAACATTACCCAAACGATTATTGGACTTATAAGTTTTGAGTTTTGGGATGGAGAGGTCCGCAGCAGCTAGAACTGACTCCTGGAACTTAGAAAACATAACGTCTACATTTTCACTTTCATAATGCTTATATTCTTGATTAGCAACAGCAGTCCGAAACAAGGACCAATCAGCGCACATGTAATTATATTTTGGTATGTCAGGAGTGCGGTCTTTCATCCTGATGTTGTCATAAGTTATTGTTATGATGATAGGTAAGTGATCACTTCCCAAAGTATCTTTGTGAGTGTCCCAGGTACAGCATGGTACTAATTCTGGTGATATTAGTGACAGATCGATGGCTGTTGCCCGGTGTTTGGAAACATCAGGAATTCTAGTGACACTCCCATCATTCAAAAGGTAAAGCACACTGTCAACTATATTTTCTACTAAACGATTGCTTGTAACAGTACAACAATCTTTTTCCCAAAACAGGGAGTGGGAATTAAAGTCTCCACCTATTAGCCATCTACCGTGCTGCAGATCCGGAATCGTACGCAGCCATTCTGTGTTGTGGTCATTTGGACCTGTTGGCAGATAGACTGACAAAACATTCAGGATAAAAGAATTACTGAATTGTACTGTGGCGGCACAAGCGTGTAAGTGTTCAGTTGATGTTAAAACTGGGGAATTAAATATGTGATACTGCAACTCTTTAAGTATATATATCACAGTGGCTACCTTCTTCCCAGGATTTCCCAAGTCATATATCGGAGGATAATAATAATTTTGGAAATTGGGAAGTTTGGTTGGGATAACATTAAGCGACTGCAAAATTAAAACTTCACACTGATTTGATGAGAGAAAATGTTCCAGGTATGCGGAATTGGTGGAAATAGATCTACAATTCCACTGTAAAAATTTGATTTGTGATTGTTGGCGCAATTTCATTGTTGGCTAGTCTCTTATGTTAAATTATTGGTTATTTGTTTGATAATCACGAAGACTTTGGTTTTCTATGTACGATAAAAATGGCCAGAAAGAAACCATTAATTACTTAGACTACTATTGAAAGGTAGAACAAAAATGTAAGTAAAACTATGGGAAAAAGTCCTTCTAATAGAGATAAGAGGTGATTAAGAACAGAAACAAATTACAAATAAATGAAACAATGGTATACAAGCCGTCAAATGTACGGAGATTATAGTCTGACTGAGTCCTGATAGTCTGACGAATTGTCAGAGATGATGTGGAAAGAGTCCTGAGACAGGAATCGTTGATAACTGTAGATATACTAAAACATATCATATGGCAGCCACCACGGTTCGCAGTTATCAAAATGGTGGAACCGTCCTAGGGGGAATCTGGAGGCGTGTAGCCGTGAAGATCGTGATCGTGTTGTTCTCCTAGGGGTATCCCAAAACAAATCCAGAACGTGTCATCCAAGGTTCCCCGCTATCACACTGCTTCCTCTGGCAGTGGGGTGAATATTGTCGTATGGAAACTGCTGGTTAGTACGGAGGTTTTCATGGGAACAAAAGATATGTTTTTTATGTCAACAAACTCAGCGGACAAGAAAGCGTTGAACAAATTCTGCTGAACCTCCGTACATGCATGTCGTACAGGGGCGATCTTCCTGATGACTATCTTTGATGTTGGGTATGTTTGTGCTACATGTTTTATGCAAGAAGCGAGATGTTGAGTAGTTGCTGCGATGTCTTTGTTATTTAGTTCGTGGACACCACAATGGAAAACGATACAGTCAGCAGGATTGTCAAATTTAGATAGTGTCTTGTCTAAAGAGTCTTATATGTCAGGAATGTTATAGTGACCGAGAAGAAAACCAAAGACGGGAAAGAACAACATCATGACATCAAAAAAGCTAAAGACATCACATCACAGCTGAAACATTAAATGTCACACACTAAGAAGATACCAGAACAATGTAAAAAGAATCACGACCTTCCCTACGTTCTGACTATTCACGATTCGGTGTTGACAGGTGTCAACTCAAGACGACTGGGATGATCTTACGGTTTTGAAGGAGACTCTCGCGGCGTGTGTGCGTGTGTGCGTGTGTGCGTGTGTGCGTGTGGTGTTGTGTGTGTGTGTGTGTGTGTGTGTGTGTGTGTGTGTGTGTGTGTGTGTGTTGTGTATACAGCGCCTGTTGACTCGCACCACTGAGTGTTACTCGGACATTAAGAACTGGATGACACACAATAAACTTCAGCTTAATGACGACAAGACAGAAGCTATCCTCATTGGCACCCGTCAGAAACTTTCTCAGCTGCCTCCTCTTTCTCTCCCATTATGTAACACATCAGTCCCAATTTCTGATTCAGCTAAAAACCTTGGTGTCTGCATTGACTCTACCCTCTCCATTAACAACTTTGTTTCTCAAACTGCCAGATCTTGCTACTATCATCTCCATCGTATAAGGCTGATCAGGAAGTATCTCTCTGTCGAAACAACTGCAAAACTCGTTCTCTCCTTCATAATGTCTCGGATTGACTATTGCAATTCACTCCTGTCTGGTCTTCCTGCCTCCACCATTCACATCCTACAGCGCATTCAAAACAATGCTGTACGCCTTGTACTCAAAAAGAAAAAAGCTGACCACATATCTCCTCTCCTGGCACAACTTCACTGGCTCCCTGTATCAAAGCGCATACAATACAAACTAGACACCATGTGCTACAAAAGCCTCAATAACGCAGCCCCCAATTACCTGTCAAGCCTACTTGAGATCTATGTTCCCTCACGTACCCTCCGCTCTGCCTCCGATCCTCTGACTTTTCACTTTCCACGCACTAAGCTCAATACCTATGGTCCACGAGCCTTCTCTGTTTCTGGTCCACTCTCCTGGAACAAACTTCCTCTCTCAGTCCGTCAGCAACCTACTTTTGTCTCCTTCAAGTCCGCTCTCAAAACCCACCTTCTCTCCTCTGCATAAAATCCTAACCTCACTCAACCCCCCCCCCCCCCTCCCCCCTCTGCAGCCTGTCTCCGCTCGGAGGGGAATCACATGGTTATAATATATAATTGTATATACTATGCTCTCTATAATTTTCCATTGCTTTTATTCTTGCTTTTATTGCTTTTATTGCTTTTTATTCTTTCTCCCCATTTATAGCCATGCGTATGTGTGTGTGTGTGTGTGTGTGTGTGCGTGTGTGTGCGTGCGTGCGTGCGTGTGTGTCTGCTTCAGCGCTTAGATTTGATTTTATCAAGATTTTGCGCTATATAAATATTGTAATTATTATTATGCGCGCGCACGCACATGCAAAGATTCAGATTTGGTAAGTACTGTGCTAAGTGTGTAATTAACTATATCCTGAATTTAAAAACAATTCCAGTTCTTCCTTGCCAGGATCAATCAAACGTATTTTTCAGCCATGCCACATGCTTCATCAGCAATGTCGCGCGCGCAGCACGCACGCACGCACGCACGCACGCACGCACGCACGCACGCACGCACACACCACCGCACCACACACACACACACACACACACACACACACACACACACACACACACAAAGTATCTAATATCACATTATGTCGACAGACATTAAATGAAATTCAACATACTAAGTGTCTTTAATACATATAACATGCAATAAAAATGAGTTTATTTACTGATTTATTTATTCATTGACTTATCTATTCAACACATCTTCTGCCAATTCAAAACCCATGGAAATAAAGTCTGATAGTATTCTATTTTCAATAGTTACAGGAAACTTCAAGATGATATCGAACTTTGGCAACCATATTCATTTACACACATTACATTGGAAATCAAAAATCCAAACTTCAATTCTATTCTTAAGTAATGTGCCTATGGTTTGAAAGCTGCAATTCCTTACTGGTACTCTGCATCAAAAGAAAGTACCCAGTAGGGTCAGATAGTTTCGTGCAGCTCCACTTTGTAATATCAAGCAAAATGCTGTTTAGTTTATAGGTCAGATGTGCTCTCTCTCTCTCTCTCTCTCTCACACACACACACACACACACACTTGTTATTTTTGTTTAAAGCCCAGCCAACTGCATATAGCCATATCAGGGCTATAACTGTTTCAAAATATATGCAATACTTCAACAGGGTGGGGGGGGGGGGGAAGAGGGAAAGAAAATTGAGTGCACACATCAATGCATTCGCACACATATTTTAAGGCGATGCCCCCGGCACTGACACTCCATCCAATTTATCACACAGGAGATTTTAAAAAAATATACATGAATACCTGAACACAACTACAGACACTAAACCATAACAGGCCTAACTTACCTAAAATTGCTTTAGCATATCGCATTTCCTTAGAGTCAAAACTGCACTTAATACATGTAGCCAATTATCAATCCTCAGAGGAAGTACTTAGGACTTTGTTGAATACATAAAGGTGAATGGACCAGCAAGGCTGAAAATGATACGATTAAATGACAGAAAGCAAAGGAGCTACCTAGGACTTTATCGAACACATAAAGGTGAATGGACCAGTGAAGCTGAAAATGATACTGATAGGAAGAAATGACAGAATGCAAAGGCACCAGGCAGAAACAAAGAGAGTGACAGACAAGAGGAAATTCCCAGCAAAGAATTTCCAGAAGGTGGGATACTACATATACTGAAAGACCCCATGGCATCCCTGAAGGGGGGGACACACACATGCATGCACATACCCATACAAACAACTTATAAATACTGTTAATTTTCTATCATATCTTTATACTGAAGCATCTAAGATGTTTGGAAAGGTAAAGAGAAAATAATATTTCCCTTGAAAGAAAAAATTTAAGTATGCTGATTTAGTACGGTGTCATATTGTTAGTATCATATGAAAAGCAAATAGCTTTATATGTTTATGATGTCATACTTCATAAATTACAGAAAGTGCTTAGGTTACATATGTAAAATATTGTCAACACAGTGTGGACAAAAGAATGTGAATGCATGCATCCATGAAAAATCAGAACACATATATACAAAAAAAGAAAACAAGCAAAAATAGAAAGCATAGTTTTTCTTAACAGCAAAATGAAAGGAAAGAAAGCCCTTTTTTTAAAAAGGACGAAAACAAAAAGAAAAGCTATGTAAACATTAAAAAGCAGTACACTTGCTTGCACATTTATATTCATGTCAGTTAAAATAAAAGACAGAATGGGCACCTTGACAGCACTGGTAAAACGAGGGAGGGTCCAAGGCAAAATGTGTGGCCACCACGTAGGTCTCTTTGTCACACTTCTCTGAAGTACAACCACCAGTTGGAGCAATGCTCTCTGCAGCTCATGCTGAAAAAAGAAATCAAGCTGGTATCAGGCAAAAGAGGAGGGAGGGTGGATGAAAGGAAAATACCAAGAGTCACAAATAGGCACAAGACGATGAAAATCACTCACTAACATTGTTTCCATATATACTTTATATTTATGAAATTTCATTTGTTTGACTCGTAAGAGTCAACTGTATCATGTGTTCGATTTAGTTTCTATGTCATATTTGGTGATGCTATCAGTTCTGTTTTTAGTTTCTTTGTTCTAGCTAAGAAAAAGAACGTATCTTGCCATTTTGGTCGATTTTTGGCCGGAACAGGCCTTGAAACTGGTAAACAGCTAATTGGGAGAATATGTAGTTTTCTCTCATTTTAAAAAGGGGCAGACTGGATATGAGAGTTTGCTGGAGCTGAGTTTGTTCAAGAGAGACTCATTGGACTTGGTCAATTCCATACATGCTCAACTGAAATTTCCCTGAGCCTGCACAAAATCCTATGCACTGGCAAGTTCTTGAAATGGAGAAGGGGAGGGGGGTTGGGAGGGCCTTAGAAACACCTAGCTGATACCACCAGGATTTCCCAATGATGCCTCACCAACAGTTGTGATCGTTAGGAAATTACGTTACTGTGTTTCAAAACGTCGCGTGGAACTGGTTTCCATACTCCTACTCCAACAGCAGTGTGTAGAAAATGTGGTGTCATTGGTCACTCGAGTCCTTAATGCTCATCTGTCAATGTATAATTATACTTTTTTTTTATACAGACTGCCAATGCATGAAAGATTTTGTTTTGGGCAGAGATTGAACATTCATGTGGACACTGACACTGCATTCTGGATTTCCTGATAGGAAAAAAAAGTGCATTGAGAGACACAAACTGTACAACTACACTGATTGTCCAAAAATCCCTAATAATGGAAAACTGAATGCATTTCTTTATATGCACACAACTCTTTTATGCGTATGCACTTGTGCCTGTATTGTATGTATATGGATACATGTGCGTTCAAGCGTAAAGGTAGTAACTCATTTCTCCATGCATACATACACACACACACACACACACACACACACATATATATATATATATATATATATAGAGAGAGAGATGGTTTGTATAGTTTTGATGTATAAGTATACAATCCATTTTTTAAGTGTGTACTCTATGTATGCATGTCCATGCATGTTTTACATTAGTATTGACAAGTGATATATTTTCATTCTAACACTTAATTGAACAAGATTCTAATGAGTTAAACCTGAAATTGCTTGGATTTCTCTTGTACAACTATCAAGTTACTTATAGAGTTTCAATTTGATTCATAAACTGAACAAAGCCAATGCACATGCACACAGGAAGAGAGCACTTAACCTTCAATCAAATTTCACCAAAAATTAAGAATTACTTTTTTTTTTTTTTCTACTGTATGGTACAGATTTTAAGACTAATGATTAATTTTATGGCATAAAACTGAACATTTTCAAACTTATTGATGACTTTGCAACACAGCGCTGGAAGATGTTTACAATCACAGACTTAGACTGTACAATCATTATTCAGCTTTTACATATCGAGAGCTGTTGTAAAGCCATTAACCCTTTGACTCTCACACCCTATCCACCAACAAAAACTAAACACTTAATTCCCTCACCCTATCCACCAACTTCTTGCAGGAAGCTGGTGGATAGGGTGAGGAATCAAAGGGTTAAGTTTCTGTTTTGCTAGCATGGTTGGCAGCTAGTGGACAGGTGCAGGAATCAAAGGATTCACACACACACACACACACACACACACACACACACACACACACACACACACACACACACACACACACAGAGAATTGCATGCACATATGTAAGCACGGGCATATACATATACACATTGTCATGCACACACAATACTTCTGCATGCATGCACACACATACATTGACAAGCATATCATCAGCGTAACTGTCTAAGCAAGAAAGTTTGCCAGACTTTAATTTTCAGGACAGTGAAAAAAAAATTGCATGTGTGCAACAGAAATGCTAGAGTCACCTGTTGGCGTCACTAGGTTCAGTGCTGGCCGCTGAACTCTTTGACACCAACACCCCCCTCTAAACAGCAAACAGCTCTGTCTTGACTTATGTGGACAACTTGTTGAATATTTTGGCCACTGATGTTGGTTATGTTCTCGATTGATGAGATTGGAGGTCTGCCTTTCTTCCTTTTTGCCTCTGTTTCTCCTTGAAAAATAGTTGCCATGAAATCCGTGTTCTTGCTACATGGCACATGGCCAATGTATTTTAGTCTCCTCTTGTTGATGTCTGCTAGTGCTTTTCTGGTGGTATTAACCCCTTGAGTGCTGACGTTTTTTGACATCCAGTGTTTTCCATGTGCCAGGGAAAAACGTTGCATCGCTACCATGCACATTAAAACGACTGTTGCTTCCATATTTATGGGAATCTATGCATGAAATTACACAGAATGGTGCATTAGGCATGACTAAATGTGTTTTCAGATGATTTATAAATTACTACACATTTGTAATATTTTGTGGAAATTCCCATAAAAACTCATAACCACTCGTGATGGAAACCAGAAAAACAAAGGAAAAAATAGAAGATATGACCCTCCTGATGAAATCTAAAAGTATTCAGACTTTGGCAGACTTCCTACTAAGAGATCACTGACAGCTGACAAGTTACAAAGAGCCACAGTGTGCTAGTGCACTCAGTGGCTTGACCAGTCAAGTTGCTGTGGCACACACCCCCCCCCCCCCACTCCATCACCCTAGTCTTCCCCTTGCCACTTCTAATACTACTCACTGACAGTGTGGCTTATATAATTCTACAATGTGGTCTGTGGTTGTCTGTCTCAACCCTGCAAAGTGTTGGCTAGCTGCCCCTATTGCCTGCAGCCACAAACCCTTTGTGTCACCTGCTCGGAAAATCAATACTTTTCGTGCTGGGCCGTCTGCTGCACATTTCATACCAACAGCGAGTAACTACTGCTGTTTTCAACGTCTTCTTGTGTCAGATTTGTCTTCTGAATGATCCCACAGTCACTGGAGCATGAGTGTCCAGAAGATGGTGGAGAGTAGTATAGAATTCATCGGCAAGGTTATGTGACTTTTCAGAAAGGAGGCGGGAGGCATCAGCTGAAAATGTGGAGAGGTCAATAGATTTGAGATTGCGTCATGTCACTGTGCGCGTGGTACGGGAAGGAGGAGAAATGTCAAGAGAACAGAGAATTGCAGAGTGGTCAGATGGAAGGGCTGAAGTTAGACGGGTAGAAAGAACTAGGCAGTTGTCTGTAGCTGAATTGTGGTGATCACGAGAAATGATCCAGTCAAGAATGTGACCTTTTTGATGGGTTGGTTCAGAAATATGTTGTGTCATATTGTGATTGGACAGAGAGTTGATGATATGTCTTGTGTCATAACGGTGAGTGTTGTCGTAGTGGACATTGATGTCACCTAGAATGATGAGATTTCCAGGTAAGAGGCAGTAGTAATCAAGAAGTTGATCTTAGTCAGAGAGAAACATGGATGTGGTGAGCTTGTTGGCAGAGCTAGGTGGAGGTCGATAGACACAGGAGAAGGTGATGGGGTGAGGGGTGGATTGGAAGGATACTTCAACGTGCTCGAAAGAAGGATGGAAGAAAGGCAGAGACTGTGAGAAAGATAGGCGGGAATGGAGTGAGTCGTTGTAGAGGATGGCGATACCACCACCTCGGGATGAGCGATGGAAAAACAAAGGTGAATGGACCACCAGGCAGAGATAACAGTGTCAATAAAAGATTGAAGGAAATAGTGTAAACAAAAAGAAACAAAACAGTATATTCACAAGGTTTTGTAGGTCCCTTTCATTTTCTGCAATTAGCACGGTGTCATCTGCGTATCAAATGTTGTTTATCATTTTCCCAGGGTCTACTTCTAGGTTTCTCATGTTTTCGCTGTAAAGTGAAAACAGATCTGGTGACAAAACACAACCCTGTCTGACTCCTCTTTTGATGTTTTGGAAAGAGCTGATATTGTTTTCTATTCTCATTGCAGCTGTTTGTTCCCAGTAAATATTTCTGATTATTCAGAGATCTTTTCCATCAACATTGAGTCTCTCCAGTTGGTTGATCAATTCTTCACGTCTTACCTGATCAAAAGCCTTGGTATAGTCAACAAAGCATAAATACAAATCCTTATTCATCTCAATTGACCTCTCTATGATAGTTCTTAGGATGTATACGGCATTAATAGTTCCTTTTCCTTCCACAAATCCACACTGTTCTTCTGCTATTTCTCTTTTGATTCTATTCCTTGTCCTCATCATGATTATTCTTAACAGGATTTTTGTTACATGACTCATCAAACTGATTGTGTGATGGAGTTCGCATTCTAGAGCCCCTGTCTTCTTTGGAAGTGCAATGAAAATTGATTTTGACATATCTTTGGGGATTTTTCCAGTGTCGTAAATTTCAGTTAGGAGGACTGTTATTTTTTCTATGCCAAATTCCTCCAGGGCTTCAATCATCTCTGTAGTAATGTCTGGTCCTGGGGCTTTTCCTGGTTTCATCTTTTTCAGTGCTGCTCTAACTTCATCTTTCATTATATGTGGTCCTTCAAAGCTCTTTTTTATAATGTGTTCTTTGTCACGCTCGCTAGGGCTTGAGACAGAAAAAAGAGAGAGAAACAAAACTATCAGCACTAACGTCCCCTTTCACTAACTGAATAAAGAAATCCCTGGACGAAATACATTCACACAAATTTTATTAAATCGCAAACAACACAACATGACGCACCATACATACATGTCACAAGCATAAATATCGCACCACTCAAGGTGGCACCCAAAAACCGACATTGCATACTCTCCAAATCCTTAAAAAAAAACACCCCCAAAAATCACTTGGAACAACAACAACAACAACAAAAACAACAACAAATTCAATGTCAGCAACAAATAAATGCATTCAACAACGTAATTTTTCTGATTGCTCCCATACCTTGCTTCACATATGTATCAACCCTCATGAGGAGGAAAAACACCTTCACAACCTAGTCCCACGAAGGGTGACGTTTCCTATCTCACACAACGCTCCGACGCTATGATTTCCAAATTTCCCTTGAGCCTCACAAACGCTTGAATGGGGAACAGGTGCTGACTGAATGAACGATGAAAGTAGATCGAAGACCCAGGAATCAGTAGAATGATGAATCCCGAGCAGGATGATGATGAGGACCGAGCCCAGATGAAACAGCTGAGCAGATGTCTCGTAGCGTGGCGATTACTGGTTCGTCACTCCACGCCTTGACGGCCGTCGCAGGAGCAACAAGCCAGCACTTAACTGCCGAATCCTGCAGGAAGTTGCTGTTGCAGAAACGCCCACCAGCCATACTTGCTCCGCACGTTCGTCACCGTTACAGCAGCTCGGTCATGTTCGCCTTTTTCGTAGAGCCTTGGGCCAAACACGGACATGGACGACGACTGTGGTGCAGGACACTACTGATTTTTACCCACTACACCGACGAAATAGAGAAGCAACCCACCCCTACTGACCGGGAGGTCTACGGAAGGCTGCACATTAGTCAAAGGCACGCAGAAACTCTTTCACTTCTAAGACAACGTCAAACTACAAGACCATTGACCAGAAACTGGCCCTAACCCCCTTAGCTGTAAACCATCCGTAGGTGAGGGGCACCAAACACCAACTGGCAACTCTTCTTCTCCAGCCAGAACAAACTTCCTGCTCCAGGACACAAAGTCCATCTATAAAACGCAGCCACTGACCAGAAACTGGCCCTAACCCCTTAGCTGTAAAACCATCCGTAGGTGAGAGGCACCAAACACCAACTGGCAACTCTTCTCTTCTCCAGCCAGAACAAACTTCCAGCTCCAGGACACAAAGTCCATCTATAAAACGCAGCCACCGACCAGAAACTGGCCCTAACCTCTTAGCTGCAAAACCATCTGTAGGTGAGGGGCACCAAACGCCAACTGGCAACTCTTTTCTTCTCCAGCCAGCACAAGCTTCCTGCTCAGGGACACAAAGTCCATCTATAAAAAGCAGCCACTGACCAGAAACTGGCCCTAACCCCTTAGCTGTAAAACCATCTGTAGGTGAGGGGCACCAAACGCCAACTGGCAACTCTTCACTTCTCCAGCCAAAACAAACTTCCAGCTCTAGGACACAAAGTCCATCTACAAAACGCAGCCACTGACCACAAACTGGCCCCTAACCTCTTAGCTGCAAAACCATCCGTAGGTGAGGGACACCAAACGCCAACTGGCAACTCTTTACGTCTCCAACCAACACAACAAGTTGACAGAACTTTGTTCACAGAAAATAGCCCAATAAGCACACAATATGCAAGCAAAGCAAAAACTGAACCATTTGATTCCCTCACCCTATCCACCAGCTTCCTGGTTTTGTTTTCGAGCTTAGGACAGTAGTTCTCCATGTCCTGTCTATCATGATGTAATCTATCTGATTTCTGATTTTATTTTCTCATTGTCATGGTCTGTTTTCCATCCCTTCTGATGGGCTAAAATCACTTCTTCATACTGTTCTGCATCTTCAGAGTCAGATTCCTCTGTAAGAATGACTTTTATTGCTTCACATACAGCGTAAACATGTCGTGTTCGACTGCTGTGAGCGCAACTGGTTCATGATTGAGATGCCACTGTTCTCAAGTAGTAAACAAAAATGGGATTGGCATAAAAATAGCTCGAAAGCTGACCGGTTATGCTAATCAGAATGTATCAGGACCTACTTTGATTACCACTGACTGGCACCCAGTCACCAGAGAAAAGTTTTCAATGTCAAATCCTCGATCGCGGCTGTTAGAGTGCAACCATCTTGCTTGGCAGGTCCTGGATCCAGGATGACTAGCCTTTCCTGAGAGCACTGATATACTAAACACTCAGCTAAGCCCATAACTTAAAAATCTATGAACTATCTATTTGATAATAATAATAATAATAATAAATGGTTATTTATGAGCGCTTTCCACTTGCACAAAGCGCTTTACAACAACAATAAAAAGTAAAACAAGCACACGAACTCACAGACACACACCAACACACACACAAACACGCACAGACACACACACACAAACCACACACACACGCACGCACGCACGCACACAAACACACACGCGCACGCATTCACACCCAAAAACACGCACATCAAGAATACAGAGCGGCAGAAAGAGGGTCTACAAGAAATGTTGCTGGAAGAGAAAAGTCTTCAGACTAGTTTTAAAGGAGGGAAATGAAGGGCTGTGACGGAGATTGTGAGGCAAGGAGTTCCACATCTGCACAGCAGATGATGAAAAAGCTCGACCACCATGCCTCTCTCGTTTATATTTTGGAACGCGGAATGTTCTATCATCGGTAGCAGAGCGAAGAGATCTGGGTGGTACATAGATCGTAAAGATGTCAGAAAGGTATTTAGGCGCAGTGCCAATTATGACTTGGTAGCAGAGACAAGAAGCTTTGTATTTGATTCTTTGTTCAATAGGTAACCAGTGTAACTCTCGTAGAAGGGGTGTACAATGTGCCGATCTTTTTGCTTTGCACACTATTTTGGCTGCTGAGTTCTGTACTTGTTGTAGTGGTCTGATCAGGGTATGTGGAGAACCGACAAGAAGAGAATTGCAGTAGTCTAGTCTAGATAGTACACAAGAACTGACAAGTGTTTTTGTTGCATCAACTGTGAGGTAGCGACGTATAGAGCTGATGCGTCTGAGTTCATGGTAGGCTACTTGACAGGTTTTACTGATATGATGTTTCATGGACATCTCTTTATCAAGGAAAAAGCCAAGGTCACGTACATTGTCTGAAAATGAGACGGGCGTATTTCCTAGGTCAAAAGTAGGAGGTAGGGAAGTGGCATCAACTGATGGAGGAAGGAGTCTAAGAGCTTCAGTCTTGTCATCATTTAGTTTCAGTTTGTTTTCGGTCATCCAATTTTTAACTTCTGTGACACTATCTTGGAGAGATTGAATGAGATTATCGTAGTTTGAAAGCGTATCAGAATATAATACATAATCATACTTAAAATATATCAAAAACACAAGGACTGTAAAGAGTTAAGCTAGCCAAGACAACACATGTTAAGAAACAGTACATGTGCATGAGACTAAAATTAATGTAACAGCAAGGTATTTGATGGCATTTGATTTCTGTTTTTGGTTTTATTGACATCCCAAAACAATGTATTTAAGAATTTCTGTCAAATCATGCAAAAAATACACACAAAAAAGCCACATCTTTAAAGACACTTCAAATATTTATTTGAAATTTTGGAACATCCTTTCCTCTGGGACATGTACACTAACTATAGGAAAAAAATTATGGTTCTTTGAAATCTGTTAAAAAATTCACCAAATGAAAAAGGGGCAATCTGTTGTTATGAAGATTTCTCTGAAAAACTAAAAGGTCAAAGGTCAAAACAGAAAAGAACAACGAAAAAGAGACCACTTGTTGTTATATAGATTTCATTTGCTGTTATAAAGATTTATCTTTAACCCTTCGACTCCCGTACCCTACCTACCAATTGCAAAAACATAAACTCTTTAACTTCCTCACCCCATCTACCAGCTTCCTGCAGAAAGCTGGTGGATAAGATGAGGGAGTCAAAAGGTTAAGTTTTTGTTTGGCTAACAAGGTTGACAATGCAGGATGCTGTTGCCGTGTTGGACAGGGTAAAGGAGTCAAAGGGTTGAAATGAATTAATCAAAATAAAAAGAAGTAAAGGCAAATATTACTTTCTGCATAAAATTATGTGTGACGTGAGAGCGAAGGAAATCAAAATAAATAAAAAACTGAAACCAAAAAAAAGCATCAGTATTTAAAGAAGTGGGTAAAAGATGAAAAAGAAAAGAGATAGACAAAATATCGGTCACATCTGAACACCTTTCCTGTCTTCTGTATTCAGGGAGAAGCACTCACATAATGATGTGCATGCAATATGCATGAATGCAAGCATGTAGTAGTTTAATACAGTGATTACAGAATACAAATTTTACACTATATGCATGAATGCACTTGTGTGTGTTCACTTTTGAAATATGTACAGCAACACATGCCATTAAGTGGATACTGAACAAACACAGACAAAAGTACATACTGGGGACAAGCTTTCAAGTCTTCCAGGTGACAGGTTGGCCACCAAGTGAGGAACAGACACAAGCTTGGGCTTAGCACCCGACCTCCCTGATGCGTGCTTGTCCATTTTCTGTAAAAAGAAACACACAACTTTATTCATCCATGTTTCTGCAAAATACAGAAAATGACATGAATGAAACATACATGATCACCCTTTCAAGTTTCTCTTAAAAATACCTCCAGTTTTGAAAAACACAAGAAGAAAGAAAACAAACATACATCAACCAGTATTAAATGACATAAACATCTCAATGCTCAGAACAGACTCCATATGTACTGATGCCAAAGATGCCATGTGATAAGAGAAGATCCAAAACGATCATGGCATAAATCTTAAGTCTGCACATACACCCTATTTGTTTTTGTTTCTGCAACTGCCTTTTCCATTTCTTCTAATTTCTTTTACCTCTAATTCAGCAAAAACCCAAACACCTTCCATTCCCACTGTGGGAGTCAGTTCAGTGTTTCTTTAGAGCAGAGATATTTCTGAAATAATACCAATGTTTGATTGGTGGTGGCTTTGCTTTTCCTTTCATGGTAAACTTTCAGCCACTTTCTCTACCTACTCTGTTAGTCAAAGTTGAAAATAGGAAGTTTTAAAGGTTAATTTCTGTTGAGCTAGTACACTTACCACATCCAACTCATGCACATAATTGCTCTGTTTTCGCCCAGTATCTACTCAAGATCGTTGAGACCTCAGACTCCAGGTAGTGCCACATAAACCCTACAATGCCCGGTTCATGTGAAAACACACTTCTTTTCCCACAGCTTCATGGAAAGATCACTAGGGAACTAGAAGAGGAAATGGCTGGGTGGGCCTAAGCACTGTTTATGATATATGTACTATATGTAGCTAAACAGGACTTCACAGTTAAACATTTCTGTTTAAGTGTCATCCACTCTTAATATATCCAACTTACGCAGAACTTAACTAACAACTGGATGTAGAAAGAATCCCCCTCCTTGGTGCGATCACCGTCTGGAGGCGTCTATGATGGCATTGGCTGCAAAAAAGGTGACGCGAGATAGACTATCTGAGGAGGAGACTGAGGTCTCGGGGGTTTCTTAGCTCCAGTATGCTGCTTGGAGAACTTCCCTGATGGGGAGGGAGCGATGAAAGGCAGCCAAAGAGGAGAGAGCTCTGAGTTCATGATCTCTGCGTTTAGTGGGAAGGGGGGGAAGCGTCAGATTCTTTGTAGGCTTCAATGACGGTTTCTCAGAGTCAGCGAGATAATGGTCGTGGCTGTGATCTCTTTTGAATAGTTTTTGTTGATGGAAATATAAAGTTTGCTTTGGGAGGAGTGCCTTAGAGTCAATCTTTTGAGATAGTGTTTGTTACAATGTACTTGGCATAGGAAGCATTCCTCCCGTCTAAAATCCCTGGGATATATCAAACAGACTAAGCGGGGAATCCTAAAAGACCAAGGGCAGAAGCCAGGCTCTTGTGTCTTTCCTAGGAATTCCAACAAGACTGTTATAGTTAGGTCTCCATTAGAATGGAAACTTGTCTTCTTTTGCCCCTCTGAGGATGTGAATTTTGCTTGCAATGACTGCAAGCAGCCAGGGCCAGCAGGAAAGTGGTCTTGTGTAAAATAATTGAAAAGGGAGCCACTTCCAAAAGCTTGACAAGATGATGCCTCACAGCATCAAGGACTACAGTTAGGTCCCATTTGGGAGTCAGAGCTTTTTGGTCTCCTGAGCAGCAAGTCACCTCGAAATGTTTTGGAGAAGGAAGTCATCAAGAGGGTGGGAGGGACACCCTAGTTATTGGAGAGTAATGCAAGTTGCGAACCTATAACCCCTGACAGCACTGGAAGAAAGATCCTTTGAAGCGGAGAGGTGAGCCAAGAAATTGGCTAGCTCTACTGGGGAGAGGGAATGTGGTGAAACTTGGCTGGCCCTGCGCTATGAGAGCTAATTCTTCCATTTAAACACTGCCCTTCCTACGGGAGAGGGCACAAGAAAGCATGTAGTGAGGACAGCCCCTGCTGCAAACAAGGCTCTGGTCAGTGTACAATAAGTAGGAGGATCTATGACCAAGGGTGTCAATACGGTCAGTAATGGCAAGGTCTGCCCCACAGCAGCCAGGCTGGTGAAACACGGCTGGATTGGCATGAAGGATCCCTCAGTGATATTGCTTGAGGAGGTACCTGCTCTGTATTAGTTCCAGTGGAGGTACGAAGAATAGGGACAGTAAGTTCTGGTACCATGGTTGATAGCGTCAAAGGGGCACTATGACTATGAGAATCATGGGTGCCATTTCTTCCCACACCCTCCTGATTACTTTGCAGAAGATCAGGAAGGGTGAAAGGACATAAAAGGCACAGCTGATCAGGGGAGCCCAGTCTAGATGTGCTGATCTGGGAAGCGCAGTCTAGAAAAAAAGCGTCCACTGCTAGGGCTTTGTGGTCTTGAACAAGAGAAACAGATCAGTAGCTCCTTGTTGAATCTGGTCACAAAGGGGATGATCAAGGGGACAAAGCACTTGTCCAGACTCTCTGTAGGGTTTGCCACTTTAGGATCCATTCTGTTTGAATGAAGGAGTGGCCCCTGCTCAGGGAGCCAGCAAAGATGATCACTTTCCTTGGTTGTGGATAGCAGACAGAGAGATTGGACTGACTCAGCACCACCTTAGAAGCCTTTCAGCTCCCAAGTATACAGCCAATGTGTGCACCCACTCTTGTTTGTTCCTGTAACAACTTCACTGGTTCGCCCTGAACAAAGTGTGTGAACTTGAGTACAGCATGGAATACTGCATCTATCTCAAGCACTCTGATACAGAGATGTGCTTCATCAGAAGACATGTCTCGGGGCTTACGTTGTGCCCCCGATTCCCCCAGCCTAAGCATGAGGCATGCAAGGTTTTCCCAAGCTGCAGTACTACAGAAGAGCCTTTGAGGCTGATACGACAAGGCTACGGTGGGGCCAAAGTACTCTGATCCAGGACAGCCTCGGAGGGGTCCATGTTGAGCGGGGTGAAATGTGGACCCCCTGCCACACCCTGGCAACAGCTGAAGACTGCAGCATATACCAGCCTTTAGCCGGAACATCCCATATGCCCCGCTCCTGAAACAGCCAGGCTGACACTCCCATGTGAAGGGAGGGTCTTGGGCGCGGACTAGACGCTGACAATAAGGGTGGCCACCAGAGTGGCAGGAGATGGAGAGAGGAAGTAAGTGGAGGGAGCGCCTCCACCATATCAAGGGCACCTAGGATGAATCTCACAGCCGCACTCTGGGTTGTATGACTGATTATCAAGTGGGGCATGGCATCTGGGGGCTGAGCCACACTCTGGGTCTCATTGCTGACTGTGGAGTTGGACATAAAAACTGAAGCCATGAGTGTATGGGTTGTATTACAAACCACAGTGTAGGCAGTGGGAACCAGAGACCACAGGGGATCAGTTGCAGGCAGAGAACAGAACCAGGCAAGGAGAGGTAGTAAGAGGGGTCCCCCATTAAGAAGGCTCATAAGGGCAGAATGAGAACTTGGTGCCCAGAGGAGCAAAGCTCAACTTGAAGAACACTAGGGTGGAGGAGGGTCAAAGTGTATAAAATGGCCACAGAACCCCTCATGGAGGGAGGGGGGGCTTGTGAGAAGATCACAGGGCCCAAGATCAGTCAAGGGTCTTATTAGTGCTGCTGGTGAGGAGGGAGGATTTGAACCCATGAGCTTGACAGGGAATGAATCACAGTCCCTGACAACGGGGGGGGGGGGGGGGGGGGGGGGGGCGTGACTGATTAGCTCCCAGCATGTTCAATTCAAGTCGGTGAACGACGGGGGTGCTAAGCTTTGCTCCTGTCCTTCATTCAATCACCTTTCCAGGTGGCCAGAGAAACAAGAGAAGTGTCACCCTCCTGAAAAGAAGAGGCATCAAGATTAGAAAAGCATCGCCTTGGGGTGAATCTTTTACTGCGTGGTGCTGAGATCTCCGAGAGGAACTGGAGCTCATGTCTTTCAGGGTGTGAACAATCCTTCTTCTGACAACAATCACGATTGACAGAGGAGGAATGGTCACGATCCTGGTCATGAGAGCAAGAAGTTGACCCATCTCTCATGGGATTGCATGGATCCTAATCAAATCCAAGAGTCGGACGCCATAGCGGATCAAACAACACAAGCGCAAAGTGAGGAAAGCAACAACAACAAAAAGTCTTGCTTAACATTGGGCAGGTGACAAGGATAATAGTACAACCCAAAAGCAAAATTGCACTAAAAACCTCCACAATAAAAAGAACGTCTTGTGACATTTAACTGGGGTTTTGTAGACCAGTATGAAGTCAGGATGGGATCAGGTGAGAAACAATGGTTTCATCAGATTGAATATGCATATGGCACAGGCTGGATCATGCAAGGGGGGGGGGGGGGGAGTAGAGACTCAGAAGACTTGAGAAGATAGCTATCTGACTTGAACAGATCAAGGGTGAGGTGCATGATCCCATCCTGACTTCCTACTGTTCTGTAAAACCCTTGTCAAACATCACAAGGTGAATTCGTTTGATTGTAGTTTTGTTTCCCAGAATGCCATAAGGATTCTGGATCATTCAAAATTTGAAAGACCTGAGTCTATTTGCTTCAATGTTTGATTGCAGTTTTGTTTCCCAGAATGCCATAAGGATTCTGGATCATTCAAAATTTGAAAGACTTGTCTACTTGCTTCAATTTCCTAGAAGGGCAACTTTGTCAAAGTGATCCTGTGTGAGCATTGGCTTGTGATAATATGCAATGCAAGTCTTCCATATTTCCCGACAGCAGTTTTCAGAACAGTTTTTCAGGGATTTTGTGAATAATCTTTGATGTAGCAGTTCAGTAGGTAGAATAATCACAAAAAAATCAGTCATTCAAAGTTAGTTAATGAAATTTTTAGAACTGATCAATAACAACTTGGACTAATCTGTGACAAAATATGAAACTGTATAACTGAAAACTGGATGTTCTGGGCTTAGGTAAAAAATATCCATCATTATTTTCAGCTCTGAAATATAGCACACTTACTTTTTCTTACTGAAGCCAAAAATCCACATTAAGCTGGGAAAGAATTATGTGTACACAAAATAACCAAAGAAATGTCTGAACCTCAATTTGGATATTGTACACACACACAAAAAACATGATATTACATGCATATATTCATGAAAATTCCAGGTAATCAAACACGCTAAAAGAAGATGTCACAATCAATGTGTTTACCTGAAAATAACACTGAGAAATAATCGATTTACAATGTATACATCTGTCTTTATTATATTACTGTCTTTATGATCATTATCACTGGACTATCATTACTGCTGTTATTATTATCATTACTAGGCCTAGGCTTATAAGGTTTTTAGTCAATAATGAGGACAGGGTTTAATCAATAATGATGACATGTATCTTGTTTTAATTTTATCTTCATTATTTACCTGTACAAATAATAATGAATAATAAGGGAATAAAAGTAGACATCCCTAGTCTAAAGGCCTGGTCTTGACCTATTCACCTCTTCTGCTACAGCAAAATCATGGGGGCATGGCTTCCTGGGGGCGTGTGCAACCCAGGTTCTCCAGAAAAAAGACAGAACAGCAGGAAAAATATGAAAGTCCTGACACCAGTCATGGAGCATAACATTGATAAAAACTTCTGTTATGTGCATGGTACTTTGGATCTGTTTTCCTCTCTGAACTGTGATACGACCATAAACTTTGTGTTCATCACCCTCCCAGTCACTTGAAACAGCGACAACGACAGGTGATGTTCAGAATCAGCCGACTGACCGCTCCCTTCATTGGAAAAATCATCAGTATCATCTTCACTGTCTCTTGAATGTCTAAATCTGCAATCAGTAGCATTTTTAGTACTTCAGCGGTGGTAAAAAGCTTCTATCATTTTCTTCTTTTTAAGTGTTGGGACTGTGAAGTACTAGCAAGACACACCATCTTTTTCGAAGTGAGGTTAGTGGGTGGGGTCAAACAAAATTAGGTCGCACACACATGATCAAATAAAATCTGTGCTGATTGGCTGCATTGGCTAGTGGAAAGGCCAATAAAACTATTTGTAACTAATAAAGTCTTGTGAACACCGTGTGGGACACCAAAAATAAAAAACAGGCCAAATCCCCTACAGGGGATGTTCGTACAAAACGTTTACAAACTGAGCATCATCTCTAAGGGATGTCTGGACAGAAAGAGTTAAGCAAATCTTCATCAAACATCTTAACACATCTGTAACAGGAAGCATCAATAGCTATTTCGCAACCTTACTGTGCATGGGAAGAATCGATCGTAGTTTCACCAGCTAAAGGTATAAAACTGGCTTAACTATCCCTACACTACGCTGGAGTTAGCTTCCATGTTTGTTAATGTTTGGTTGATGTTTTGTATGCTGTCAGAACAACTTTTAACCAATTCAAAAACACAAAATGGCAAGAAATCATGTGTCACACATGAAGAAATGTAGCTGCTCAACCTTGATGACAACAATCCTGGCAATGGTAACAATGAAGTTTCTGCAGAAGAAAGTGATTCAGAAGAGGACAAAACAGATGAGGTAGTGACTTCAATGCTAGTATTGACCATATGGTTAATGAAGCGTCATTATCGATCAATGCAAGCAGAGGAAAGGGTCACAACTGTTTTCGGACAAGTGTTTTAAGGGGAAGTGGTGATTCAAACACTGACAACTGCTGGTCGACACCTGAAAACGCAGTGTAAAATTTCTTGTAAGTCTATCAGTAATGGGAGATGCTATTTAACAAAAATGACCAGTACCCATTTGTCCCAAATTTTCTGAAGGCAACCTCAAGCCAGCACAGCAACAGCCCTGAGGCAAGCCCAGTCACAACAGAGCTAATGTGTCTTGGGAGATATTTCTATAAGGGTCCCACCAGGTGATAATGAATTTACTGAGGTATGCCTTTAGGTAGGTAATAGGGCAAATGCTTCCCACATATGTAGCCCATGAGACTACACGAGTACCAAGTGGGGCTACAACAAGCAGCCGACAAAACATTAAAAAAAAAGTCTGAGTACAAGCAACCAAAAATTATGGGCATAAAGGGGTCGCTGGGTCAATTCAGTACAACACTTGCATGCACGGTACTACTTCCGCAAACCAGTCAACAGTGTAAAAGTAAAAACATCAAATCACCTCGCTTAGCACAAATAGAGAAGGGCAAATAAAACTGAAAAGACAGATGGATAAACACCACACTCTGATTCTAAGTAAACTCTTGTATGAATGACAAACCCTCGCCTTCTCTCCCATGAACCAGAATCCTGACGGAAGCAAAATCAATGATCAAACGAAGGATGAACCAAGAGGGCAAGGTTCACAAACAAATTTCCCTCAAAAAAGGAGCTCCAAAACAAAGAGCAACCTACTTACTGTCATGGCTGGAAAAGACAAGGAAGAAATACATTTATGCGTGACCAGTGCATTGTGGGTAGGGCAGATGTAGCACCGCCTGGAGGCGTCTTCTCACAAATTCTCGATAACCTTAGGTAGGTTCCATCCAAAACCAGTGAAATCGTATGCCATATTGCATAAGTTAGATATAGTACAGTGCATGACACTAAATGGACTATGGGGGAATCTGCCTGCAATGAATCAAGGGAGACGGATATTCGATGTAGCAATAGTTCATAGTAGTTACAAGAAAAATCTACAACCTGACACAGCGCTGATCGTTTTTTGCCTTGCTGGTGGAGTTAAATGTTTTTCACAAAAGTCTCTATTTATACATCATCATTATGATGTTTATCAGCACATGTGCACATGCACACACACACACAATCAAGCTCGAAAGATACAATGTCTGTTTGTCAAAATCATTTGTCAGCAAAGTAATTTCAGCTGAGGATGGATTTTATCTAATTTTAATTGCAGATTCCTTTAACTCATATCATATTACACTTTCTGAACAGACATATGACCCAGTTTTGAGATATCACAATTACCCAAAGCATTAAATTGAATGAAAGTATGAAAGTTTCAGCTACTTCAATACCATTTAACCCTTTCACTCCCTCACCCTATTCACCAGTTTAATATCCTTATTATTGTTATGGTTTAAAGCTCAGCCACCTGAGCAATCATGTCAGGGCTATTTATCTCAAAATACCCACAACACCTCATTGACCCTAGGAAAAAAAGCTTGGAAGAGAAAATCAACCACACATATGAATGCATTTGTTCAAATAATCAATGACTATGCCCCTGGCATTGACCATTCCGCCAAATTTAACACCGAAGGTCTACAAAATGTAAACATAACTAAACACAATAAAACATATAAAAATTGGCTTAAATTATCTAAGTCTGTTTCTGCAGATCACGTTTCCTTAATGCAGTTAACAATAACACATGAGCCAAATTATCAATCCTAAGTATATACTATAGGCTATATATATGGAAAATATTCAGGACCAGCTTCTCTGAAAGTGATAGGAAGAGATGAGAGACAGCAAAGACTACTTCTTGTTTTGATTTCTATCGTATCAGCACAATATCTCTCTTTGACAAGGCACAGGCAGCTAATAACCACAGGACAGTACTTAGTAGCATTCATGAGTGACAGTATAGTATGTTTAAATAAAAAATGTTTTCAAACATGACTGAATATACGTATATAACTTCCAGCTCAAGCTCTAGCCACAGCTTGACTTTGAAAATATGTTCATTTTTGTTTTTATTCTGCTGTATCAATTATTTCTGCTGAGATCATAATTCAACACATCAATAAGCCCAAGTTCTTTCATTTGAAGTCCTCTTGTATCTGTTGACCCACATGAGCTAGTGATTTCAAGTCAAAAATTATGACTTGAAATCACTAGCTCATGTGGGTCAACAGATACAAGAGGACTTCAAATGAAAGAACTTGGGTTCATTTGAAGTTCTCTTGTATCCTGTCTATGGAAGCCCATGTCAAACAGTTGTGCCGTACTCTGTACTATCAGCTACGCAGAATAGACAAGATTCGCTCCTTCCTTTCCACTGATGCTACCAACAAGCTTGCTGTCTCTTTCATACTATCTAGACTGGACTATTGTAACTCTCTATTCACAGGTCTCCATGACAATCAACTATCTAAACTTCAGCGCATACAGAACCACGCGGCTTGCCTTGTTCTCCGCAAGCCCAGGCGTGAGAGTGCAAAATCTCTGCTTAGAACACTTCATTGGCTCCCGGTAAAGGCTAGGATTCAATATAAAGTTGCCTGTCTCTGCTTTCAGTGTATCTATCACGAGAACATGCCATCCTATCTTGCCAACCTCCTGCAGGGTTACAAACCTTCTCGAACGCTCCGCTCTTCTGACACCTCACTGTTGACTGTTCCTCGCTTCTCTCTAGACACCTTTGGTAAAAAATCTTTCTCTGTCTTTGGCCCAAATGTATGGAACTCTCTACCACTGTCTTTCAGAAAAACTAAGTGTTTCTCAACCTTCAAACGCACCTGAAAACCCACCTCTTTCAAACTCATCTAACCTGAAGAGCCTTAGTTTTCAAGTCTGTCATCAGACTAATCTCTCCTGCCTGTATAACAGTATTTTGTATAAGGGCCTATAGAGCAAGGTGTGTGTGTGCGTGCATGTGTGTATGTGTGTGTGCGTGTGCGTGTGTGTGTGTGCTTGAGTGAGCATGTGTGTGTATCACTGTATGTGTACAGCTGAGGAGGGGATAGGGGAGAAATTGAGTGGGAAAGAGACTGAAATACTTTAAGAAACTTTTTTAAATCTTTGTTTGTATGTAAATTGTGATGTGTGATATGCGAATAGTTTATAATTTGTGAGGTAATTTTGATTGTCAAGGTGTTAATGCTGTAATACTGAAGTTATAATGTTTTTCCTGTATATGGATTAGAATTTTTCTGTTTTTATCTTCATTCAAAATATTTATAATTTTATGTACAACTATTGCATGCATAAACACACACACACGCATGCAAACATAGCACACGCACACACACACACACACACATTCTTACAAACACACACGCGCACAGCAACGCACATGCACGCACGCACACACGTACACACACACACACACACGTACGCAAGCACACACACGCAGCAATATATAAACACAGTATGCCTCTTTATTCATATGAAAAATCTGTTAATCTTTCTTCATTACATAAGTCAGTGTTTAAAGTTTAATATTCTGTGGTTTCTTATGTGTCTTCTTACTTGTATAGCTTTAATGTTTGTTGTTATCTTATTGTGTATGTAATTGTGAACATTTTTTTATCACCTTTTGCCTTTCTTGCGAAATGTAAAGCGCTGGTGAGCATGTTTTTATATGGAATATGCACTATACAAATAAACATTATTATTATTATTATTATTAAGTGGCATGGACACTTACCAGCGGGACTGTCCTATTCACCACACTCATGTATAGAGCACTGGAGGAGGCGGCAATGCCCAGACCTCGGATGTAAGACTGGTTCTGATATTGCCATTAAAAGGTAATGGATGAGATCATCTCTATTATTTCAGAGTGGACATTTCTTTTTACGGTGGTCTTCACCTCTCTGAAGATGGGGTAATGCTACTGTTGTGATCTGCTTCCTGCCTTTATCAGACTTGCTCGCCTCCTCAGATACTGCAATGGACAGAAGCCCACTGTTAGGGCATTTAAATGAGATGTCCTCCTTGTACTGAATCAGAACACTGACAACAGGCACTACTCAACTTATCTTAAGTCACCCTGCCCCAGAGGATAGTCTCCTCAGGTGGACAGACCCACAACAACCAAACATTGCTGGTTCCTATAGTCCGTCTGGCTCTGGTATTGAATGAACTTAGGTTTGGTGGCGCACAGGAGCACTAAAACAAGTGGCACTGGGGCAATGACACTAAATCAGTGCACATGAAGAAAACGAAGCAGCAGTACAACAATGAATAAACAGATAAATAAAATAAGTCTTATTTCTTCATCACTGATTGACTTCTAGAGATTGAAAATTGTGAACTGTCATAAAAAATGAAAAAAAAATGTTAAAAGTTATTTAGCCAGTCACAAAAATGCAACAGTTCTGCAAGTGTAGTATTCTGTAATGGCCTTCAGACCTGGCTGTAACGGGTGACAAACTTCATGCAACTGGCATTACTGTACCTAATAATCGTGTTATGTCTTTAAGCTGTTTTTAAAAAGAGAAGTGTGACTCAGACCAGCCCATGATCATTGGATGAGTGTGTGTGTGTGTGTGTGTGTGTGTGTGTGTGTGTGTGTGTGTGTGTGTGTGTGTGTGTGTGTGTGTGTGTGTGTGTGTGTGTGTGTGTTTGCTGTAGTTATGATTATGTCCAACAAGCTGTACTACTACCAGTAAGGAATTTCTTTGCCACAATGCAGTTCTGGCTTTCCAGGGGTAGTAAATCAGATCTGGAAAGCAGCTCCAGCTAATTTGCAACACATGAATCAATAAATTTAGAAATCTGGACTTGTTCAGGTTTAAGACAGGTTGGCTTGTAACTTCAAGGCAGTTCAATGATAGGTTCATTACACTCAACTCTAAATCCACACCAGTGAAGTCTGCCAGAATTCCTGAGCTTACTGAGAACTGTTGAGTGTGTTCAATGTCTTCAAGAGAAAGGAGACAGTACCAAAATCTTAAGTTATGAATCAAAGTATTCAAACATACACCTGACACGACCAGAATAATTCATAAAGATACACTAAGACTGGAACTATGATCTTCGAGAGTGTAATCATTCCAATGTAAAATCACACCTAGTTCTTTACATCCATTTTTCAACTGTAACCCAAATAATGTAGAAAAACTTAAATCACTGTCATTCCTGCTGGGAGGGATACATGTCAGGGATGATTCACGGAACAAAACAATACCTTTACTGTCTTGAAATTCTCTACAACAATTTCATCTAACTTGTCCGAGTATTCCTATATTGCCGAATTGTTTTCACTTTCTCTCATGTTTTCTTTTGTATCTGTTTTCAGTCTTCATCATCTTTGTTTGTTTGGGGAGGGGTTTTTTTGTTTTTGTTTTTGGTCTTTTGGAGTTTTCTGTTTGTTTGTTTCTTTGCTTTTTGTTGTCTTTTCTTGTCTACTGAATCAACTATCCTTTTTCAAAAGAACTCTACAGCTGTTTGCTTTGATATGGGAAATGTATGCATATGTCAATGTGTATGCGAGTCATGGTGTGTGTGTGTGTGTGTGTGTGTGTGTGTGTGTGTACGTGCATGTGTGCTTGCATGCGCGCATGTGTTTGCGTGTGTGTGTGTGTGTGTGTGCGCGCGCACAAAAAGTGAAATTTCAACACCTTTTTTTTTTGGGGGGGGGGGGGGGCGCAATTTCCCTACCATAATGTATATCATATTCAATTGCTTGTCTCTCTTAACACAACTTTACATAACTAGACAGATTTCATTGCACTCTGCTGGGAGCACTGTTTTTAAGCAAAGGGGTTGTTGGTGATGGCATGTATTAGTAGGGCAGCGCATTTGTATATGAATGTGTGTCTCTCTCTTGTCTGTCTGCGTCAGTGTTTGTTATTAGCTCTTTGACTCCTGCCCACTTCTGTACCCTATCCACCTACTGTAAAGGCTTAACTTTTGACTCCCTCACCCTATCTACCAGCTTCTTGCAGGAAAGGAACCATTGGACAGGATGACAGTCAAAGGCTTAATAAAAACCTGTAAGCATAGAAATCTACAAAGAGGACAAAACAAACAACAACAAAAACAATTTAGATCTGTGTGCATCCTAGCCTGTACATGCTAAAGATCCCATGACAACTGAAATTTATTAAGAGTAGTGTGAAAAACATTTGAAAAGTAGGTTAATTTCCCAGGTCCCTCTCCTGGTTTAAAAAACAAGGGGTGGTGCTGCACTGCAGCAATGCCCTCTCAAATGGGGACAGCAGTCCAAGTTTCATATGGTAAATCCATTGTGACACCAAAAAAAAAAAAAAAAAAGAAAGAAAGAGATGAACATAACAACAGTATGGAATGATGCATTATTAAGGCCTTTCTTGGTTTACAGGCTTTAAATAATTGACTTAGACATTCTGTGTCCAGTTAATCCTCCATAGCTGTTGCTCTTATAAACAATTGCATTTTCACTGATGTGATTGTGAGTTCTCACAGGCACAAAACAGTACTATCTGAGACCTGTAACAGCAATTACAGCTCTGACTAAGAGTAAAATACTACTCTTCAGGGATACAATGTAAGTGAAATGATGAGTTTTTTTATTAATTTAAGACTCAGGGACTCAGCATTTGATCTAACTTGAGACTGCAGGTACATGTATCTGGAAAACAGAAAATAATATCTTCAAATTATGCAATAATATACCTATCCCTTTAAAGTTGCCAAGATTTAATAACTTATTGTCCATCATTCTCATATACAGTTATGCCTAACAAATTTACAGCTTTCCAAAGTCCAACTGTGAGTTCTCCCTTAAAACAATTTTACTGCATTTCATTGACAGTGTATCTCTCTGTTTCTTAGTCACAACACCCTGTCTGTTCCCCACCCCCATTCCATCCCCAAGCCATCACTAAAACAACATTGTTAATTGGCAGATGTTTCAAAGATGGCAACAGAAAACTAACAGACCTGCACTGACCTTTATGATTTGTAGTATTACTTGTATTAGGCCTACCATACGAACTGTCTCACAGAAAAGAACACCATTTTGCACCCATTTTTGCTTAACACTCGTTCTGCAAAATTTGAAACATCACGTTAGATATGATTAGTATACAAATGTTTTACACAGCAAACGTTGCAAAAGTCATAAAGTGTAGCGGCTACGAAACATTCTGCAAATGCTTACAACAAAAAAAGCCCTCAAGCTGTCATTTCATGCTAACCTTCTGAAACCATAATAATATTCAATTTGATTTTAATAAACAGTAAAAGACTGTCAGCTCAAAATCCCACCAAATTCCAAAGAGCTTTGATTTTTAAAACTCAAAGTTCACAGGTGAGTTATGTTGGTGGGTATCTCCCCAAAGAGCCTAACTTTTTGAAGGCGAGTTTCACTCCTCTGCCTTGCCATTTTATCTTTCTCAACCATGCATGAAGTGATGAATTCATTCACACCTGGCTGCCAAATACAAAAACTTTTCTTCAGCAATTACCAACAACAACAAAAACTGTAGGCCTACACAAATTACATGGGCCTAGATCTTGATTAGAAAAGGATGATTCATGCTCTGTGTGTGTGTGTGTGTGTGTGTTACTGCATGTGTGTGTGTACTGTGTGTGCGTGCACACTGTGTGTGTGTGTGTGTATGTGTGTGTATGTGTGTGTGTGTGTGTGTGTGTGTGTGTGTGTGTGTGTGTGTGTGTGTGTGTGTGTGTGTGTGTGTGTGTGTGTGCGCGCACAAGCAGTGTGTGTGTGTGTGTGTGTGTGTGTGTGTGTGTGTGTGTGTGTGTGTGTGTGTGTGTGTGTGTGTGTGTGTGTATGTGTGCATGCATGCACGCGCAAGAGCACTGTGTGTGTGTCTATGCGTGTACATGCACATGTGGTTTTGTTTTGTTTTTGTTTTGGGTGATTTTTGTTGTAATTGATTAGACTATGGTCTAATAATTTACAACAAATTATCAAATGATACAAAATTCTTCTACTAGTATAAATGGCATGACTTCTTGTTTCAACAAAGTTACAGCAATCTGTACAAAGGTGGGCTTTCCTAACTTTGAAGAATTGTGCAGTGTCCAGTGAAGGCAAGCCCAATAAGCTTATAAAGTTATTCAAAGTCCACAAACAAAATACAATATTGAACAGAGCCAATAATTATGATTTCCAAACTATGTTAACAGAAAAGTTCTCAACACTTCATCTTATTTGTTTCTTCTGATAGCTCTTGTCCACAAAGCCTGATGGATCCTCGTTTCCAAATTGGTCATCAACCTAGCGTTTCTGCGTCGTGTTGCATGCGTAATATACAACAGAAAATCGAATGACTTGGTAAGTTGGTAAGTTGGTACACTATGATTAATGAGTAATGACTATGAAAACATACTGTTTTTCGAATGTCATATAAACGTTTTAAAAGCAAGCACACTGGAGATCAGGAGAGTGGTTTTTCTTCTGCCTTATCCCCCCCCCCCCCCCCCCCTGGCAGTGTCCTTACAGTGACACCCATGGCAGGCATGGAGATCAGATAGATGGACATCCGCGGTCCCTTAGGCCTACCTTGGGAGTCGTCACCAGGCTTCTCGAAATGCAACTTAACTTTTCTTCGAACCCCAAAATTCCATTTCAACTCACCATTTTTGTATCTGAGTGCAAAGAAACATTCTCAGATTCACAAACTATTCTTCTGATACCATCGTTCGTGATACCTATCTCATCGATGGCCTGTCTTCGTGGTTTCTGTCTTTCAGAGCAATATGGCCGCCAAGCTGATGTAAACATCCGGGTTTCGAACAGTGGCTTCTTAAAGTTAGTTGGAGAACTTCCACTGTTTCTGTGTCGCCTCTTATATTTTCACAGCTTTGACTTTCACAGCTTTGAAACTTGTATGAAAGGCAAATTCCTGTCTCTTGTGCTTACACAACAAAGTGCATTTGATATGAGGCTGATCAGGGCGTCATTTCAAACTGATCATGTCATTTTAGGGTCACAATGGAAATTTGTTAAATTAAACTTTGCTTTGTGCAGTTATGCGCACACTCCTCGTTGTGTAATTCAACAATATAGCGTATAAGCGTAGAAAATTATGTATTTGATTTCAGTGAGTCGTTTGTGTTCTATCAAAAAACAGGATAACGGTGGTGGTTCACATCATCTTGGCCTACTTATTGTAAATTATGTAGGCTGCTTCTTATTGGCCTGCATTGATCTGGGCCTACGGGACATTGAGCCGGAATCATTGCACAATATAGTACATACTATATGTATGCATACACTCCAGTCGTTGATTTTATGTGGTATATATCATATCAGGTTTTTCACTGACCCATGCGTAAGTCTCACAGCGTGGCAGGGCGTGAAGTTCGGCCGCCATTATAGGGATTCCAGCTAGCTGGCCACAGACAGTCCACAGTGTACTTACTGCTATACTTGTGTCACCATGACGGGCTGTGCATCAGTTAATTGCAGTAATCGCGATAGCAGGAGGCTGGTGGATAGGGTGAGGGAGTCAAAGGGTTAAGTTTTTGCAATTGGTGGATAGAGTGCAGGAGTCAAAGGGTTAAGACATGAGCATAAAACGGGTATAGGTTTATCACAATTATAGTAGTTGTTTGTGTGTGTGCGTATGCGCGCGCGCGTGCGTGCATATGTATGTATGTGTATGTGTGTGTATTCACGTACATATTATAATATATACACAAATATATATCATTTCATCAGATGGCAGATGCACATCAGAAATAGCCAGCAGAATCGGCCGAGCCCAAACAGCATTCAAGAAGATGAAAAGCGTTCTTACCAACAAATGCCTATCAATTAACATCAGGAAGAGAATTCTTGAATGTTATATAGAACCAATACTGTTGTACGGCTGCGAGGCGAGGGCAGTCAACAAACAAAGCCAGAACAAGATTGAGGCAGCCGAGATGTGGTTTCAAAGAAGAATGTTGAGAGTTCCATGGACAGCAAAGAAAACAAACGAGACAGTCTTGATGGAGGCAGACACAAGTAGATCATTCAAAAGGAAGATTAGGAAAAGACAGGCAACATTTATAGGCCATTTTATGATGAAAGGGGAATTGGAGCACCTGGCACAACGGGAAAGCTGGAGGGAAAGAGAGCACCAGGCAGACCCAGGGAGAAGATTCTAGACGGACTTGCAGAGTGGCTGGGGACAAAGAGGGTGGAAGAGATGCTTGAAGCAACAAGTAATAGAGACAGATGGCAGTCCATAATCGCCAACGCCATGCGTCAAGGCACCTGATGATGATGATGATGATGATATATATATATATATATATATATACATATATATATATGTGTGTGTGTGTGTGTGTGTGTGTGTGTGTGTTGTGTTGTGTGTGTGTGTGTGTGTGTGTGTGTGTGTGTGTGTGTGTGTTTTCCAGACAGGCAGGCAGACAGAGAGAGAGGGGAGAGAGAGACAGAGAGCAGATACATTGGACATTGAACATGTGCCCCTTTTCTCTTTCTGTTGTTTCTATTTACTGTATTCTCTTGTCTTGACAACGTTAGATGATTTTTGAAATGTAATCCTGTTGTACCACCAGTTAAATACTTAAATAAATTCACTGCACTGTGATTAATGTGCTTGTGTGCTTTCGTGTATTTTCTTTTTTTGGATGCCATGTATTCTGTGTTCATTTTGTGAATAGTTGTTGTGACGACGTTTTACAAATCGGTGGAGGCACTTGATTTTGATCCTCGCGCGCGCGTGCACGCACACACACACACACACACACACACACACACACACACACACACACACACACACACACACACACACACACACACACACACACACACACACACACACGGAAGAAAAAAGTTGTCATCAAGTTATCTGTCAGTAAGTGGCATGTAACGATCTGAATGTGTTTTCCATGAATGTAATCATTTTCGTGTATTGTAAGCTCTCTGTCTCTCTCTCTGTTTCTCTCTGTCTCTGTCTGTCTCTCTGTCTGTCTCCCTGTCTCTGTCTGTCTTTGCCTGTCTGTCAGTCTGTTGTCTGTCTGTCTACCTCTTTCTGTCTGTCTCTCTCTCATTGAAGGAGAGATGTGGGGGGGGGGGGGGAGCGTGTGCAGACCAGTGTGCACGGTGTGCAACAATATTGTCTCAGGTACAAGCACTAGCGGAAAGCTGTCAAACTGATTCTAACTCTTATGTACTTAAGTTTGTCTTGCTTGGCCTTTTACTGAGACATGAATAGCCATTTAGGAAAAAGGATCACTTGCCAGAAACATAAACTTGCGTATATTACACGCTTGCGGGGGTCCCACTTGATTCCTTTTCTCATACTGGACAGAGCAGCAGGGAAGTTTCAGTCTTTCTCTTCTCATTTTTGTACCTGGTGTTTGTTTGTTTGTTTGTGATCTTACGCCTGACAAAGGCCAGTTGGCCGAAAATTTGCGCCTGTCTTGTCTTGTATTAAATACGCGTTCTTGTTCTTTTTTCGTGTTTTTTTTTTTCTTTTTTTTTTGGTACCTGTTTGCTTGAACGCGGGCAGTCACACTTGTTTTGGATTAAACTTACAATAAGAAAAGCATATACAACAGGGATTTCTCAGCAATTTGGGGATAGGTAATAGCTAATCATCAAATCTGAGTGACGTGTTTGTGTTTTGAAGGGGTTTGATTCTGTAACTTTCAAGAAAATGAACGATTTTCAAACTACAATAATTACTCGTTTTTCTGTGACGTTAGTGCATATGGAATTAGTTTCGAGCACAGACACGTCATCTTGAGAAATTGAAACTGAAACTTTACAAGTCCCCTTTGTTTTTGTTGTTAATGTTTTTCTGTTTGTTTGTTTTTTGTTTTGTTTTTATCATTGTTTTATGGACAAAATACTTATGTTGTCTGGCCAAGCACTTGTCTCATATTCAAGTTTGTTGTCCTGTCATTTTTTTAATTTTTTTTATTTTTTATTTTTTTAGGTTTACTCGTTTTGTTGATATAGATTAAGTAGTAATTAGTCTTTAGACTTGATGTATCAAGAGTCCCAGCTGAAACTGACCTGTTTGCCTTCCATCTTAACTCTTTGACTCCCACGCCCTGTCTACCAGCATCCTGCATTGTCAATCATGCTAAAAATTGTACCTTTTGACTCCCTTACCCTATCCACCTACTTCCTCCAGGAAGGTGATGGATAGAATAAGGGAAAGGATTTTGCAGTTGCTGTATAGAGTGCAGGAGTCAAAGGGTTAATGTTCCAGACGTTCTGGTGGTGTTAGCTGTTAGCTCAGTGTTTCATGGATGGAATGCAGGAGTCAAAGGGTTAATGTTCCAGCCGTTCTGGTGGTGTTAGCTGTTAGCTCAGTTTCACGGATAGAGTGCAGGAGTCAAAAGGTTAATGTTCCAGTCGTTCTGGTGGTGTTAGCTGTTAGCTCAGTGTTTCATAGAAAGCACGTCCGGTAGATGAGATTAGAGCAAACGGGTGAGAAGATAGGACTGTCTATACAAGAGAAGAGATAATAGCGAAAGGATGAGGCGATATGACTGTGCAGATAGGAGATGAGATAAGAGCAAAAAGGAGGAGACAGTCAGTAAGGAGGAGGATGTCAATGAGAAAGTGCTGAAGAATACAAATCTGAAGATCTAGGAGGTGGGAAACATGCTTACGCGCGCTAAGGCATTGTGTGAAAACAAAAAGAGGTAAGGAAAGCGCTTAGGCGCACAGATATTGTCTAAAATTGAGAGATGAGAGTAGTATACAATAGTGTAATTGGGTTGCTTTTTTGGGAGAGCGGAGAGGAGATATGGACCAACTGAAGAGGAGATAGGCCGATGAAGTGACGTCATAAAAAATACAAACGTCACAGATAAAGGATGAAAACGTGGGAGATCATGTGTGGGAAGCGAGTTGGAGGAGCAAAGGATACTATTGGAGCAAGTTTGGAAAGCAAGTTCAAGAGTAAAGGATTTGTGGAGCAAGTCGGTTGGAAAACATGTTTAAAGAGCAAAGGATTTCAGTGGCGAACAAAATGGTGAAGAGCAAAATGCGGAGCAAAGTGGAATGAGATAGAGGAACATGGGGAGCAAGTTGGTAACCGAGGGAGTACAATAGGTAGTGGGGAGGAACAAAGTATGGAGAAGATCAGATGAAAGTGGTGAGCTAGATGGTGGCCGCAGGAGCAAGATTAGGGAGTAATTAGCGGAGCAAAAAGGGTTTGGGTAGTAAGTTGGGGGGAGGATTTGAGGCGCAAGTGTGTGGAACAAAGTGGTGACGTGGAAAAGAATAAGAACAAAGTGGTAAGGTGAAAAGAATGGAACAGCATCAGCAGCAAGGCACTCGCAGCAGCAGCCAAGGAAGGCATAAACGACGCCCTCTATCTCTCATACCGAACGTTGTCTAGGCGAAGATCTGACTAAGTCACGAAACTTCTTGTTTGTTTGAAACGATCAAAAGGAGTCAAACCATGCTAAAGTTTGAACAAAAACAAACAAACAAACAAACAAAACAACAAATAAACCCTCCCAAGATCTAACTCGACCCAACTATCACTCAGACACCACAACACACCAAATGAGTCCCATGAAGCTGAGTTAACAAATCAAGTCAAATTTTATTCAACATCATCGTCATCATCATGTGCCCTACCACACGACATTGGCGATCATGACCCTCGATACGAATCTATCCCTTCTCGTTGCAAATACGAGGCTCGTACGTCTTTCACCCGCTCTATCCTCAGCCACTGTGCAAGTCGTCCAACGATTTCGCCCTGGGTTTACCTGGTGCTCTCTTTCCCTCCAGCTTTCCTGTCGTGACCATGTGCTCTAATTTCTCTTGACTCATAAAACGTCCTATGAATGTTGCTTCTCTTTTTCTAATCTTCTTGTGTCTGCCTCCTTCAAGACTGTCTGGTTTGTATTCTTTGCTGCCCATGGAACTTTCAACATTTTTCTTAAAAACTACATTTCAGTTGCCTCAATCTTGTTTTCACTTTGCGTGTTGACTGTCCACGCCTCACACAATCGTACAACGGTATTGATTCTAGAAAGACCACAAGTTTAGTAATGGGTCACTCACTCTCTTTGTGCATGCAGCTGCTGCTGTTCAATTTTGGTATAAGAAGCAAAAATTTGGGAAATCTAGAGTGGAAAATGTTTGCTGTAGCGTTGATTATGATAAAGTGTAATTATAGATTAAAAATGAATTGTTAAGCTTACAATGTTTAGTTTTTTGTTAGTTTGTTTGTTTTTTGTTTTTGTGTTTGGTGTGGTTGTTTGGTTAGTTGTTGGTTGTATTTTAACAACAGTTTATTATTGGAAGCTAAAGACAATATTTTCAGCACGACAGCTGTGTAAAAATGATAGTGTTGATGGATTGTGTGTTCTTAAAAGATCATGAATAAAATGGAATAAGCAATGATCAAAGAATGGTAAGGGATAAATGAAAAACTGTTGAAAGGCACAATTGCTGGGATCAAAGAGGAAGAGGAAAAGCGAGAAAGGGATGAGAAGGAGGTGGAGGAGAAGGGGTCCATTTAGGCAAGAGAGTTATGAAAGCAAAAAGATGAGAAAAGATGAAATGTGGGGGAGGGAAGGTGGGAGGGAAGGTAATGTGAAGGTGAGATCGTCTGGGCAAGGAAGGGATTAAAGGGAGATTTGAGGGAGGAGTAAAAAGTGCAGACGAGGCAAAACTTTGAGGAGGAGAAGGAGGTGAAAGAGTGAGAAGTCTTATTCTAAAATGAATGTACAGCTACAACTGTTTTTCAGTGCTTGACCCCATCTCATTTTAGCCGTGCCGTGCTGCAGCTGACTGGAAAAGACGTCGAATGCTGTTTAACGTCTCATGAGTCATAGCCATAGCAAAGTCTAACATTAATGCTCACAAGGCGAACGATGGATAAACTGCACCTCACAGACTCAGCTAAAACTGAGGACTTGGAGAGAGGTCTGGCCCCATGAAGCGAGTAACAACAAGTCCAGATTCGTTCAAATGGCATTCCCGTGCCCGAACCAGACCCAGCTATGGCGTATCATACGCTCACTGACTTGTGGACTTCTCGGTGGAGAAGGTACGAGGGAGTAACCCTTGAAAAAAAATCACCCTACTGCCTTGTAGGTTGTCGTCGACGTTCGACAGCTAGGGAGAGACTGTAAAAATTTTTTTTAAAATCCGATGGAAGGCACGGGAAACCACCATTTACTTTCCAAAGAGCAATCATGGCCAGTCTAAATTAAATATGGTTGGATCGTCATGCTGCCAGGTGACACCGACCGTTAGCAGCTACTGTCTGTAATGTCTAAATTTTTTTAAAAACAATCAGGGAATTGTTCGGACATTTGCAAAGGAAAATTAGATAATGTCAAAAATGGATAAAGCTTAATTGTATTTTAGAAGCTAGGGAAGTGAGATGGAACGGGGTATTTGACATTGTTTCTATGCGTGATTTATGTATGTTCATCTTATGAGATATTAAAATGAATATTAAGCTTTACAATGTTTTCGTTTTTTGTTTGTTTGTTTGTTTTTGTTTTTGGTTTGGTTTTGTTGTTGCTTTAGCTGTTGTTGTTTTTTTTTTAAGTTGTTTATTTATTGGGCTTAGCAGATTATTTTCAGCCGACCAGTTGTGTTTTTTTAAAAATGATTAGTTTGATGGATGTTGTGATTTTACAAGACTCATGGATTAAAAATGAGTGGATGATGGCATGACTCAAAAATGGTAAGGAATAAAATGAAAAACTGTTGACAAGGCTAAGTGAGGAAAAGAGGAAGAGGGAAAGGAGAAAGTGAGGAAGAAGGAGGTGGGTAAGGAGAATGTGATTTAGAAAGAGGATTAAAGCAAAGTCATTGAGGAAGAGTATGTGCTAAGGAGGGAAAGGATGAGGAGGAAAGGTATGTGAAGGGAAGGATCGATGGGCAGGAGAGGAAATTAAAGCGAGGGGTGAGGAGATAAAAAGTGCAGACGAGGCAAAACTTTAAGTGAGAGGGAGAAGTAGTGGAAAGAGTGGAGAGTTATCTTTAAAATGATTAAAGCTTACAATAGTTTTCAGTCTTGTACCTTATTTTTAGCCTGCACTTTTGCTGACGCTTGCAGCTATGCGAAAAGGAGAGAGAATGCGTTAAGTCTCTCTGTCAGTAATAGCCATCAGAAGCCCACGTTATGCTCCTCGTGGCGACGTGGTAACTGTGCACCTCACAGACTCAGGCTAAAACTGGAGGGACTTGGAGGAGGTCTGGCCCCAGATGAGCGGCACACAGTCCCAGCAGCGTGTGGACATGTCCCGGTGCCCACGAACCAGACCCCCAGCTATGGCTATATATAATAGCTCCACTGACTTGTGGACATCTCGGGAGAGAATACGGCTGAGGGAGTAAACCCAGGAAAAAAATCACCCTACTGCCTTGTAGGTTGTCGTGAGAACGACAAAGGCTAAGGGAGAGACTGTAAAAAATTTTTTTTAAAAACCGATGGAAGGCAACGGGAAACCACCATTGTACTTTCCCAAGAGCAATCATGGCCAGACAAAAGAAAAATGGTAGGGATCGTCATGCTGCGCAGGTGACACCAGACCGTTAGCAAGCTACTGTTTTATGTCTAAAATTTTTTTTACCAAAATCGCAACAGGGAATGTCCGGACATTGTTGCAAAAAGGAAAATTAGATAATGTCAAAATGGAGATGGAAAGGCTTAACATTGGTATTTTAGAGCTAGGGGAAGTGAGATGGAACGGGGTAGGCATGATAACATCAGGAGAGCATACAACAATATATTCTGGTGGAAACTCACATGAAAGAGGAGTAGGCATCATAATTGACAGGGACAAATCAAAAGCAGTTAGGGGTGTTATACATCAATGGTGGGCAGTCGTCTTTGTGCTCGGTAACAGATGATGAAACCTTTAGGCAGTTAGTAAACGGTGGGATTATTCGTTAGTCCAAGGAAAGCTGAGGGGCTTTATATGATGAAACCATTGGGTGGATAGTAAACGGTGGGATTATTCGTTAGTCCAAGAAAAGCCGAGGGGCTTTAAGGGATGTGACCCCCAGGAGAATAGTAAGCTATGGGGTTGCTTGTTAGTGCAAGCAAAGCTGAGGGGTTATACCAGCAAACGAAAAGTGAGTGGACTGAATTTAATAGCCTTCACTGGGGATGCCCAGGGGTCATCTTTCAGTGTCACAGCCTGCCTTCAGAGGATGCACCTGGACACGCCGCTTCATCATTCAGTGTCACAGCCTGCCTTCGGAGGATGCACCTGGACACGCCGCTTCATCTTTCAGTGTCACAGCCTGCCTTTGGAGGACGCACCTGGACACGCTGCTTCCAGCATAAAACGGAGGGCAGAAGGAAGACACGGGGGACCAACTCAGACAGGACTCCAAGACACAACGCGAATTCTCTTTGGCGATTAGCGCTGGAGGGTTGTCCTTTGGCGAATGCCGCTGGGGGACAGATAGCTTAGACACATGTAGTTTTTTGTTTTTGTTTTTATGTGTGGAAAGATGTGTCGAAGAAAATAAAGTTCTACCACCACGCCGTTTGAGGCACGCTTTTGAAAAGATATGGTGGTAGACAAAAAGAGAAACAAGTAAAATTTACTGAGTGGTCTTTTCATGGAAATGCTGTAGCGCAACAGGGGATACTGGGCTGAGTTTTGCTGGTTTAACTGGATGGCAAGCCATTTGATATCAATATCATTCAGGTGTATGCACCAACATCCGCAAGTACTCAGGAAGACATCGACAACTTCTACGAAGTATTAGAGATGGCCAAGGCTCAATGTAAATCACAAGAAGTTACAATAATAATGGGAGATTTTAATGCTGAAGTGGGACAGGATAGGGTGGAGGATATAGTTGGACCTCATGGCCTTGGTACGCAAAATGAAAGGAGAGGGAAACTTGTAGAATGGGCACAGATGAATGAGTTCAAAGTAGGAAACACCTAGTTTCAGCAGCCTAATAGAAGAAAATGGACATGGACGAGTCCAGGAGATAATACCAAAAATCAGATTGACTACATCCTGATCAATAAAAGATTTAGAAACTCTTTGCTGACAGCAAAAACACTACCAGGCGCAGACTGCAACAGTGACCACAATCCTATAGTGGGAAGATTTAGGCTGAAATTAAGGAAAAAGAAACAGACCAAAAGCAATATCAAACTAAATCTTGGACTCTTAAAGACAGATGAAGTGATAGATAAAAAAAATTAACGTACATGTACAAAACAAATTCAGTGCTCTAGAAGACGTTGGTGACAGTGAGAACAATGGACAAAGTTGAGAAACTCGATAAATGAAGCATGTGAAGAAATCCCAAGAGTAGATAGAAAAGCAAAAAAGAACTGGATGACAAAAAGAAATTATAGGCTTGATGGAGGAACGGAGAAAGGCAAAGAGAAAAGAATCAATATATACAGGAAGATAAACAAAGAAATCAGGAATAGGTGCAATGAAGCTAAGGCAGCTCGGCTGAAAACAAAACGCAAAAAAATAGAAGACTGACACAAAACGGATCCTCAGGGTATGTACAGACGAATTCAAGAAATTGTCCACAGGTAAAATACATGCACATCAACTGGTTGCTTAAAATCAAAGATGGTGCGCTTATCATCAAAAAGACAAAATATTTGATAGGGGAGAGTAGATTGAAGACCTTTTTGAAGATGACAGAAACGAAGAACACATTATAAGAAAGCACGTTGAAGGACCACCCATAATGAAAGATTAAGTCAAAGCAGCATTGAAAAAGATGACACCAGGAAAAGCCCCAGGACCAGACAATATTACTACAGAGATGATTGAAGCCCTTGAGGAATTTGGTATTGAAAAAAATAGCAGTCCCCCTAAATGGGATTTATGACACTGGAAAAATCCTCACAGATTTGTCAAAATCAATTTTCATTGCACTTCCAAAGAAATCAGGGGCTATAGAATGCGGACTCCATCACACAATCAGCTTGATGAGTCATGTAACAAAGATCCTATTAAGAATAATCATGATCAGGACAACGAATAGAATTAAAAGTGAAATAGCAGAAGAACAGTGTGGATTTGTCGAAGGGAAAGAAACTATTAATGCCATATACATCCTAAAAACTATCATAGAGAGGTCAATCGAGATGAATAAGGATTTATATTTATGCTTTGTTGATTATATCAAGGCTTTCGATTGGGTAAGACATGAAGAATTGATCAACCAACTAGAGAGACTCAATATTGATGTAAAAGATCTACGAATAATCAGAAATATGTATTGGGAACAAACAGCTGCAATGAGAATAGAAAACGACGTAAAGCACTTTCCAAAATATCAAAAGAGGAGTCAGACAGTTTATGTTTTTTCACCAGATCTGTTTTCACTTTACAGCGATACCATCATGAGCAACCTAGAAGAATACCCTGGATTAAAGGTTGGAGGAAAAATGATAAATAACATTCGATACGCAGATAACACCGTGCTAGTTGCAAAAAATGAAAGGGACCTACAAATCCTTGTGAATATACTAGAAATAGAAGCAAAGGTAAGGGGTTGGAACTAAACAGCAGGAAGACCGAAGTCAGTAAAAAACATGAAAATAACAGCAAACGGCACAACCTTGAGACAGTTGATAAATTTAAGTATCTGGGAACAATTATTTCACCAGATGGCAGATGCACATCAGAGATAGCCAGCAGAATTGGCCAAGCCAAAACAGCATTCAAGAAGATGAAGAGCATTATTACCAACAAATGCCTATCAATTAACATCAGGATGTTATATAGAACCTGCGGTTATAAGGCATGGACAGTCAACAAGCAAAGTGAAAACAAGATTGAGGCAGCTGAGATGTATTTTCTAAGAGGAATGTTGAAAGTTCCTTGGGCAACAAGGAAAACAAACGAGACAAGTCTTGATGGAGGCAGACACAAGAAAATCATTCATAGGGAAGATTAGGGAAAGACAGGCAACATTTATAGGCCATTTTATGAGGAAAGGGGCATTGGAGCACCTGGTCACAACGGGAAAGCTGGAGGGAAAGAAAGCACCAGGTAGACGCAGGGAAAAAGTATTGGACAGACTTACAGAGTGGCTGAAGACGGGAGAGGGTGGAAGATGTGCTTGTGGCAACAAGGGACAGATGCATATGGAGGGCCATGACCGCCAACGCCATGTGGCAAGGCACTTGATGATGATGATGATGATGTTACAACATCAAAGTCGCTAAACCGTACTGCTAAAACGGTTTTTTCACCTACTGTCTACCCAAGGACAACCAAAATGCCATCCCCATTGTACAAGAAGAATGAGAAAAGCCAAACTCCACTCATGGTGAAGGAGAATAAGAAGAGGCCAGTGAGGGTTAACAACCTACCGCCAGTGGTGGTGCAAGAAAATCAGAACTACCCAAACTTTCAAGGATTTCATTGGCAAAATGTAACAATTTTTGATGTATTTCAATCACCAAATTTCAGTTTTTTGATAATATCAACCTTTGGCATTGGGCTTTTGCTACAGGTACTCAAAATATCTGGCAGCCATCAACATGACAGAGCAATAGTTTCTTTTCTGTACAAGTATAGTAGGCCTACTTGTTGCACTGCCTAGAACAGACAGGCCTCCCCACACTGGCAGACTTTCACAGCATACTGAAAGAGACAGCTCACTCTCCAGTATCTTTTTAGTACCATCCCCTCAGGTATTTGCTTTCCGCTGCTAAACGAGTAGCACAGATTCATGAGCCGCTCTTTGCCCTGCCATTATTTTCCATTTGTGCCTAGAGAAGGGGTCAACTGTGTGCGTGATGATGCTATGTCCAGAAACATGGCATATTAATAGACCTTTAGATTACACGTCATGTATCTCCCAGCACGTATACGTATCGCGATACGTACGTGTCCCGTACGTGAAAGCGATTTAGTTTTAGATTACACGTGAAACAGATCTACGTCCCCGACGCCCCCTAAAGTAAGGGACGTAACCACAACCTTTCCTCTACTTTACGACGTGACATTTTAAACATATGAAGCTAGATCTATTTGTTTTTCATTGATACTACCAATGTGACGACGATTTGAAATGTTATACTCGGATTTCTAAAGAAAAATAGATCTAGCAATCACGTTTTATCTTTTCCTAGAAACTTGGTAGCTCCAATATTCAATACAATGACATCATAGGCAACGAACGCTATTGATGGTTTGCGTGTTGTGTGTGTGTGTGTGTGTGTGCCCCATGCTTCATCTGTGTCAATAA